>CM077671.1:356334271-357010699 GCA_039707655.1 Elymus sibiricus
GTACGCTTTGATCTATACGCCACCAGCTATGAATTGCCTCCACACGAATTTTGTGAAATATGTTTGCTTCCTTCTGACGTGGGGATGCGTGAACCTAAACCGGAGGAGTTTGAGGATTTCCTCCAAACCTTAACTGTGGGAGAAACTAGGGGCGTGTCACAAGCTAGAGCTACTAGTTTGCAATTTCCTTCCGTGCACTACTTTTCTCTATATATAGGAAAATGCATAACTGCTATGGAATAGGGTGGCGGCCTCAGTGCCCCTACCCTTGCTATTCTACGCCGTGCACTTTATGGTGATAATTCTTACAACGTAGGAGCTATTGTTGCACGTCGATTAAATCTTAACCGAAACAAAGGCAAGATTCATGGTGGTATTTATGCCACTCGCTTAGCAACTCCTTTTGAAGTGGCTATACGCCCTACTGATTATTTGTTGCCTAAGGTTTATCTTGATCACCAATATATGGTGGAACACCAATTTCTTGAGGAACCACGAACACCGCATCATATTCATTACAACTTAGTTTATAGCGAGAAAACTTGCGATATTATTCCTTTGCCTACACCCTCTTTGTTTAACTATCATGCCAGGCACGGATACAGAATAATGCCAGAAGATATAACTGCTTACCAGAATGAGCTGGCTACTGTGGAGGCCGAGGCCCAGGCATGGGATGCTCAGGTGCCCCAGCAGAAACACTTTCCCGGACCTGATGGCTATTATCAGTGGTGATCACCAAGCTAGGCAAACGTCTAAGCTTTGGGGAGTACGTATTTCTCACCGACATTACATTCATGTTCACACACTTAATATAAATTGTCTGTGTTCATCCTCTTTCATCGTATATCCATGTTAGTTTTATTTTTCCGCTTTCTTCTTGTGTGTTTTGAAAAACTTTGGAAAACCCAAAATTATTTATCGTTTCTTTTTAGTTTTGTTTTCCCATTTTAATTACCTTAGTACCAAAAAGAAAACACAAAAAGATTTCCTTTGCATGTTGGGAGCTTTCCCGTGTAAATAATTTTTCTCTTTCTTAATTTCCCTTAGTTTATTTGTTTGCTTGAGACAAAAAAAACTCCAAAAATATTTCAGTATGTTTCTCTGAATTTCTTTTCTTTTTGTTGAGTCCTTGAAAGGAGAAGACCACGATGAAAATGTTGAGTCGATCTTATGTGTTGTATTGTTGATCTAACAAAGAGCCAATATTACCTTGTCTTCCCCTTTGCCCAAAACTGCATTGCAGATTCCAACATAGTCCACGGTATTGTTGCACTATTATTATTATCACATCATTCGGTCATGCAAGTGAAAGGCAATAATGACGATATTTGACGAAGTGATCATGGCAAGGGAACCTGGTATGAACTCTTCTTGTTTTACGTTTTTGTAAATATGTTTAGCTCGTTCGATCTCTATTCAGTATATTATGAGTGAACATGTCCATGATGACAATTAGAGATTATAGCTTTTCATGCCATGCTTAAACAACTAGTAGTGAATAATGATTTATCTTATAGATCCACATGCATTAAAATGGTTATGATGTGGTATGGTATTTCCCTTTTAGAAATTCAAGCGGTTCGACTTGGCCCATGTGCAAACATGTAGTTGATTCAAAACCAATGTAGCCTTCATGATGTTTAAATTCATAGTGTTCATATCCTACTCATAATATGTCCAATGTTAATTATTCATAATGCATGCCTATGACCGTTTTCGCTCTCTAGCTGGTCTCTTCCCAACCTATTGCTAGCCTTCACCTATACTAAGCGGGATTGCTGCTTGTGCATCTAAAACCTTTAAACCAAGTTATTCCACATGAGTCCACCATACCTACCTATATGCGGTATTACCCTGCTGTTCCAAGTAAATTTGTTGTGCCATCTCTAATCATTAAAATAAACATCTATTTTGTGCACACATCTCACTCATGGAGTGATGAGGCGGTCAGTATTTTCCATGCTAAATGAGTTATTCTCAAGACAATCGTTTATTCGCCGTCATTGCACGAGAGAGGCTGGTAAAAAGGATGCCCAGTCCCGCATAATCAAAAACTAATTAAATAAAACTCCTTAGGACAGTTGATATGTTGGCAGGCATCCGTGGATTCGGTCAGCCATGGTTTGTGTATGGATGGTGGATAGGAGTAAACTTTACTATTTTGTTTGGGAACTGCCAATAATGACTTTAGCATGGAAGATATTGAAAACCTTTGTCGTAATGTTGATAGGAAAAGTGCACCACTCAAAACCATATTCCAATCTTGTTTTAAAACTTGAGCTCTGGCACCTCTGCAAATCAATGCTTCCCTCTTCGAAGGGCATATCTATTTATTTTTATGATTGAGTCATCATCCTCTTACTAAAACCACCAGACCAGAGAGCACTATTGTCATTTTTATGCATTGAGTCTAGTTAATATTGGATACGAGCATGATTGGATCTTTTCTATTCTGAATTATAATGTTTAGTCGCTGCTTGAACCTCAGAGGTGCTCTGCATTTATGTTTTGCGGTCTCAAAAAGGGCTAGCAAAATACCATGTCACCATATTATATCATGATCATTTTGATAAATTGTTGGCATGTGAGATATCTTATCATTTGCTTGCTAGTTGGTTATGTATTGCCATGAGTTGATATGATGCCTAATACCTATCTTGGATGTGGTTATTTAATCTATGCTGAAAACTTGAACACTAGCTAAGCATGTGTATAACGCCGAGAACAAAAGAGTTTGTAAAAGTTTTCTTTATCACTTTCAGTTTGTCAACTGAATTGCTTGAGGACAAGCAATGAGTTAAGCTTGGGGGAGTTCATACGTCTCCAACATATCTACTTTTCCAAACACTTTTTCTCTGGGTTTGACCTCTAATTTGCATGATTTGAATGAAACTAACCCGGACTGACGTTGTTTTGAGCAGAACTGCCTTGGTGTTATTTTTGTGCAGAATTAAAAGGTCTCGGAATTGGATGAAACTTTTTGTGAATTATTTTTGAGAATTATAATGAATTATAGAGCGAAGACATGTCGGAGGGTGTCAGCCAGGGGCCCACCACACATCAGCCCCCCTAGGTCGCGCCCTGATGGCTTATGGTGCCCTTGTGGCTTCTCCGACCCTAATTCCAGTCCTATAAATCACATCTTCGGAGAAAAAATCAGAGAGATATTTTCATCGCGTTTCACGAGACGGAGCCACCACCACCTACTGTTCTTCCTTGGGAGGGCTGACCTGGAGTCCGTTTGGGGCTCCGGAGAGGGGAAATCGTCGCCGTCGTAATCACCAACCCTTCTCCATCAACACCGCCATGATGCTCACCACCGGGAGTGAGTAATTCCTTTGTAGGCTTACTGGACGGTGGTGGGATTGGATGAGATTGATCATGTAATCGAGTTAAGTTTGACAGGGCTTGATCCCTAGTATCCACTATGTTCTGAGATTGATGTTGCTATGACTTTGCTATGCTTAATGCTTGTCACTAGGGCCCGAGTGCCATGACTTCAGATCTGAACATATTATGTTTTCACGAATATAAGATTGATTTGGATCCTATCTTGCAAGTTGTATGCACCTATTACGTGTCTTGATCCGCGTACCCCAAGGTGACAATAATTGGGATTCTTTCCGGCGATTGCCGTAGTTTGAGGAGTTCATGTATTCACCATGTGTTAATGCTTTGTTCTGGTTCTCTATTAAAAGGAGGCCTTAATATCTCTTAGTTTCCAATAGGACCCCGCTGCCACGGGAGGGTAGGACAAAACATGTCATGCAAGTTCTTATCCCAAACACGTATGACTATATACGGAATACATGCCTACATTATATTGATGAATTGGAGCTAGTTCTGTGTCGCCCTAGTGTGTAACTGTTATATGATCAATGTCATCTAAATCATTATCCATCACCGATCCACGCGGCTACGCTTTACATATACTGATTCTTGCTAAGTTACTATTTGCTATTGCTACTGTCACAACTGCTACAAAATTGCTGCTGTCACTACTACTGTTACTTTTGCTACTACTATTTGCCGAGCTACTAAATCTTTGCTGAAGAGAGATATCCCAGGTGCGGTTAAATTGACAACTCAATTATCAAGGCCAATAAATATTCTTTGGCTCCCCTTGTGTCGAATCAATAAATTAGGGTGAAATACTACCCGTGAAGACTGTCGCGATCCCCTATACTTGTGGGTTATCAGGCACGCATGGCAGCCATCACGGCCTCTTCCGCGCGTGCGCTCGCGATTTGCTTCTCTGCTGCCAGGTGCTCCTTGAGATCCCGGCTATACTGCGTGTACCATGTCTTTCGGCGGAGAATATGTGGGGGGTGGGCCCGGTGATTTCGGTGGAATGTATCGCACCGGCGGTCGGGGCATGTGGAATGGAGGAGGAGGGGGTGGAGGGGGAGGGGGTATGTGGAAGGTGTGGATTACCTAACTAGATGAAGGAGGCCGAGCAGCAGGAAGGAGCGTCGTCGGCGAGGAGGCGACGCTGCAAGAAAGCAGTGAAGGTTTGAACTTAGGAAAGGAAGGGGGAAGCAGGGGAAATGTGGTTTTGGTTGGTACGCGGGGCGGGGGAGGTAGATATTTGCGCGGTAGCCCAAAATTTCGTTCGGTGCGGTGAAAAAGTAGCGCGCACAGTCACATCGGACACTGTCCCTTTACCATAACTATGTGCGATATTCAACAACACAAACGAATCCTATAGTTTATCCCGTGTGTGATGAGACTGAACGTGGAAATTTTGGTCTCCAAGCTTCCGGCGTAAGATATCGGATACTACATTGCACACGGTACTTGCATTTCATTTTCATTTGGAAGAGAAAATGGGGATACAACGGCAAATTTTGGTCCGAATTTCCCTCGTTACAATGGTCATCAATATCATTGCTTCATTTAACAACACTTGCAAATTTGAGTACTACACAAAAGATCCTACAGCACTGCCCGCACTTACTTAATCGAGCAACTAATAATCATTAGTTAGTTGACCTAAACATTACTCTAACAAAAGACCATCGCTCTAGACGGAGACTAATATTCCACCTGGCATTCATCGATCTCCACCACCTCCTCGATGACCAGCTACCGCTCGACGACCTCCGGGGTAAGGAGATCCATGGGATCCATCGCCACATACTCCAGCATCTCGTAGTCTTCGTCCACCATCTCTTTGGATAAGGCCGCCATGAGCCGGGCGAGGGCGATCTTGCTCTGGTCATGGACGGACACAATCTTGGCTAGGGAGGCCGCCGAAAACGGACGCCTGCTCGAGCACACTCAGCGATTACCAACTCATCGGACGTGGGTTGTCGACCGTTGTCGGAGAAGGCAGATGTGATTTGTGCAGTGACCGACACGAGATGGGCGTGGGCGGCCTTGAGATGGGACTTGATGTCTGCCATCAGGGCTACAACGACCACCGAGAAACTGACAGCTGATGTGCCGTTCTCGCTATTTGCTATCCCTGTCGCGGTTGTTGCTACCGCCCTCTCAGCTGCAGTAGATGCGCTTTCGGCTGCTGCAGCCGCCCTGTCGGAGGTAGCGGCCGCGTTCAAGCTTGTTGAGAGCATGCTCATAGCTGATGCGGTCGCGCTCGGTCCGGAGTGGGTTGCCGAAGGATCCCTCACAACGGGGATCCACGTCCCCATATTTCATCGGCGACGATTGAAAAGTAAAATGGTTTGAGGAGTCGGTGCGGTAAACTGGTCGGACGTGTACTGTAGCTGACGAAGCTTCCGGCCTAAGCCATGCATTATGAGGATTGGCCAAAGATATTTTGTACTGTATCACACACGATTCATGAACATGAACTGTTTGTGAAAGACTTGATTTTCAAAATGTTTTTTAAATGAGGTTACTTCGACAAAGGATGGTGTTTGGATTGCAATAAGATATATCTGTAGTGAACACTGACCAATAGTTGTGTCGTGCTAAAATATGGAATTATTCAGGGTCCGTTTGGCATTTTTATACATTAATTGAGTTTTCTAAACATTTAATGTCTATAATTCAAAACTATTGTCCCAATGTCTGGTGCATCAAAATGGGATGAAAAATCATATTAGTGTCCATGGCTTCATCTTTAGGTCACGGGCAAGAAATGGGAATGAATTTCAAACATCTCGGCATCTTGGCTCGGCCACAAACGTTGAGAAACTTGGTTTTTAAATTACGGTAAATCCAAAACGCGTTAGAAATTATAAAAACTTGGCATGTTGTCATGACATGGCACATATGTGGCATGGTAAAAAAATTGTCCAACTTGGGACAAGTTTAGGCACAAGCCCCTTACAAACCGGAGCTTATCACTGCAAGCTTTGTGGTTCCTATAAGGAACACGTCACCATACGTGGGAAAAACGACATCCGCTCCTCTTCTCGCCTTGAACTTTTGTTAGAGGCAACACAGACCAGTAAGAGTGTCTTGCTAAAATATGGAATTATTCGGTATTCTTTTTGCATTTTCATACGTTAATTGAGTTCGCTAGGCATTTAATGTGGATAATTAAAATTTGAACTAAAATCACAAGGTCCGGTGCATCAAAATGGGTTCAAAAATCATATAAGTGTCCATGGCTACTTTGGGCCCCATGCAAGATATAGGAATGGATTTCAAACATCTCGGGGTCTTGACTTGGCCACATACATTGAGAAACTTGGTTTTACATTCATGTATAAATCAAAAACTCGTCAGCAATTCATGAAACTTGGCATGGTGTCATGACATGGCTCATATGTGCCCTGGTGAAAAAATGCCCGATTTGGGACAAGTTTTGGCAAAAGCCCCTTACAAACCCGAGCTTCTCACGGGAAGCTTTTGTGGTTTTGATATGGAACGCGTCACCTTATGTGGGCAAATCGACATCCGCTGCCTCTTCTCATCTTGAACTATATATTTCTAGAGGCAACATATACCAAAATATGCACCGTTCCAAAATATGAAATTATACATGGTTCGTTTGGCCTTTTTATACATTAATTGACTTTTATATGCATTATTTAACATGCATAATTCAAATTTGTACTACAATCACATGGTCTGGTGCATCAAAATGGGTTGAAAATCATATAAGTGTACATGCATCTTTAGGATCCCATGCAAGATATGGGAATGAATTTCAAACATTTCACGGTCTTGGTACGGGCACACAAACATTGAGAAACTCAGGTTTTAAATCATTTATAAATCAAAAACTCGTCAGAAAATCCATGAAACTTGGCATGGTGTCATGTCATGCATGGCTCATACGTGCTCTGGTAAAATAGTGTCCAATTTGGGACAAGTTTTGGCACAAGCCCCTCACAAACTAGAGCTTCTCATGGGAAGCTTTGTTGTTTCGATATGGAATGTGTCACCTTACGTAGGCGAATCGACATCCGCTCCATCTTCTCGTCTTGAACTATTTCTATAGGCAACATATAGCAAAATGAGAGTGTCGTGCCAAAATATGAAATTATACATGGTTCGTTTGGACTTTTTATACATTAATTAACTTTTATATGCATTATTTAATATGCATAATTCAAATTCTAACTACAATCACAAGGTCCGGTGCATCAAAATGGGTTGAAAACCGTATTAGTGTGCATGCATCTTTAGGTCCCATGCAAGATTTGTGAATGAATTTCAAACATCTCGGGGTCTTGGCTCGACCACAGAAACATTGAAAAACTCGGGTTTTAAATCATGTAAATCAAAAACTCGTCAGAAGATTCATGAAACTTGGCATGGTGTCATGAACATGGCACATAAAAGCGTCATAGCATTTTGTTTTTCTATTTGAAACTCGTTTTTTAATATATTTTTTCCTTTAGAGCCAACATTGAGAATACGTATTACGTTAAATTATAGTATCTAGAACTCACACAAAATTCAAGAAATTGGGCATGGCGTCATGATATAGCACAAATATGTTGTGGTATATTTCGCGTCCACTTTGGGAAAAGGCGCACAAATTAATAGCGAACAAAAGCTTTTTGCAACAAAGAGCTGTCACGTTTCCACGCAAACGGTTGCATTATTTTCAAACCGTGGGCGTTCTACTGCCCTTACATGATGTAGAGCGTTGCACTATTTTATTGGCTAGGGCTTAGGAGGTTCCATGCGAGCAGCTGCTTGAGTTGATAGGAGCCGTGCGAGCTGGCCTCTGCTGCGCAGGCTCACCGGGAGGCGTGCGGGCAGTACGCCGCAGGCTCACCGGGAAGCGAGCCCTTTGACCTCCGTATCCACCGTCCTCGCTTCCAACCTGTCCATCAATGGCGCCCGAGCCACTGTTTAATAGGCGGGTTTACTGCCCACTCACTCACAATCCTCTATATATCTTCGTCTCCCATTCCCCTCCATCATTCACACCTCCAGAACGACCTACGCCATGCTGCACAAGGATCATATGCCACTAGTCTTCCGGTTTGGTGAAGTTGACATCGAGCCGGAAGAGATAGAACCTAAAGACGAATGGGACGCCATGGACATGGCCTTGGAAGAGCTGCATGCCGCAGCGGATGCTGCCCCGACGCACCCGCCAGCAACCATCCCCGCGCCCGCGCTAGCAACCATCCCCGTGGCATTGACGGGCTTGTCGCCAAGCATCATCGCAGCGTAGGAAACCGCGGGCGTCAGGGAGGTCCCCGCGGACCCGCGCGAGCTCGTGTACGTGCAAGCGCTAGCGCCCCCTCCTGCGCCCGTGCTCGTGCGTGCCCTTGCACATGCCACGCCGTTCCAATGCACGTGCCCGCACCCACGGCGCCCAAACCCTTGCGCGTGCCTGCACCCACCGTGCCCGTGCCCGTGCACACGCCTGCACCCATCATGGCCCCCTCAGCGAATTGGGCCGCCGCCGTCGAAAGCTTCATAGCAGCGCTGCTAGTCGCCGCCCCCCGGCCCCGCGCCAGTCGATCGTGAGACGATCAGCTCTTTGATTGTGAAGTCCATAACATTCTGGTCTCGCCTGAAGAATTGTACAACTGCGCCTCGAAACACGCGAACGCCGCCACAGGACGCCGTCGTCACCGCCGCAACTCGTTTTCTTAATATTGTATCTCGATTGTATGAATGTAAAGTGAAAGCTTGACTGAATGAAATCTATGGGTTGATGAACTACGTATTTATCTCTGAATTCACATAGAAAACAAAAAACCATCATTGTTTTCTCTGAATAAACACTCATCACAAACGGTTCAGGTTGAATACCCGTTTGCAGATCGACAACAATCTTTCCTTCGCCCGTAAGCCAAGTGAAAATATTGGCGCGAAGGATTGGTGCAATGCGTCATCGCAAACGTTTCTCTAATATGACCCGTGTGCCTAGTACAGACAATCCGGGAAGGTTTGCATCTATCATATTGGGTAAATTGCCATGTGTTAAATTGGAAACATTGGCATCTGTCAATCTAGTAACATTGGCATTTGTCAACATTGTAGCACTGGCATTTGTAAAAAATTGCAGGAACAAAATCATAATTAGGGTGTAATTTTGCAACTTAAATTCACTAAACATGGATTTCATTCATACATTAAGCACTGGTCTTTGTACAATACAGTTCAACTCGACAGCTGAACCGAACAAACTTTTCCCCAATTGTTGCCAACCACGTACTGAAATAGCTAGTTCAACTATATATACTAGCTAATTTAAACTACGTGGTACACTTTAACCATATCTATAGTTAGATGAACTGAACAAAATAGCCCCTAAATACTAGTACTACGGAGGGGCTTTGTAGTACTTCCAGCAGAATCGAGCGCGCTCAGTAAGAGCAAGAGAAGGAGCCTGCCGACTAGTTGGTGGAGTCGTGTCCGTTGCCTGTCAGTGCTGCCCTCCGGCGCTCAAGACGCCGCTCCTCGAAGCGACGAGACTCGGCGTATTTCTCCGCATTCCGTGCCGCCGCTTCGGCTTCTCCTGCGGCCACGGCGTCGGTGAGCTTCTTCGCGTCCGCAACCTGGCGCTCCACCTCCTTCTCTAGGAAGTAGATGTAGCACGCAAGGGTTGCGACGCAGAAGCCCGGCGGCGGGCCTTTGGCGGCCTAAACCTCCCGCATTCGGGTCGCAGTGGCGGAGCGGGTGATGACGCCGCCGCCTGACGGTGGGGTCGTGGCAAAGACGGCCGATGATGGGGTGGCGGCCCCGGTGGCTGCCGGCGTGGTGGTGGCCACGGCGGCCATCGGCAGCTGCTGCCTTCGGGCAGCGGTGGTAGAGCATGTAGTTGGTGGCGTGAGCACACCCACCAGGGATGCCACGTGCACTACATGCTTTAGAGGACTACCACGGCGATGCGGTGAAGCCTCCCAGCTGGAGCTATCCTCTGGCAGAGTGGCTGGGCGATGACGAATGGCCGGTGCCATTGGCGACTGGGGGAGAAGCAAACTAGACAAGCTAGGGGGAGGGAGGGGAGGAAGGCAATGTGGAGCTACCGGCCGTGAGGGTTTATATAGCAGGCCGACAAGCATTGGGGAATTGGGGGTTTCACCGAGCCGGGAGGGAAGCTAGAGCCGTTGCACGGTTTTGTGCGAGGGAACCTGCGTGGTTGTGCGTGGGAACGGGCTCATTGAGCGGATGCGTGGCCAAAAGCGGTGCCGAAGCGTGCACTGGAATCCTCGGGCGGCAGCGCGGTGACAAGACGCGAGAGAGGAGGACGGGGTGATGCGCAGGCACGCGGGTCATAATAATAAAACGTGTGCGATATTAATACAGGCAAACGACACTTCCCAACGTAGCGTCGGTAATGATTCCATCCATCGCTGGCAATTGTTTGGCAGCAACCGTCTGCCCACAACCCACACAGCTTGTCAGTATGAATCGTTTGGGTTATTATTGGTCTTCCCACACAATTCTGATGAATGAACTATTTTCCGGATATCACACACACCTTGTTATGGTAACTCGTTTGTGTTCTAGCTCGATCAACGCAAATAGTTTGTCTGAATGAAATGTATGACGTACTTCACACACATATGTATTTTGAGAACCGTTTGTGTTATTGATGTCTACTACGCAACTTTATTCTTGTAGACTCGTGTTGGCCCTCCAAGCACAGAGTTTTGTAGGACAGTAGCAATTTTCCCTCAAGTGGATGACCTAAGGTTTATTAATCTGTGGAAGGTGTAGGATGAAGATGGTCTCTCTCAAACAACCCTACAATCAAATACAAGAAATCTCATGTGTCCCCAACACACATAATACAATGGAAAATTGTATAGATGCACTAGTTCGGCGAAGAGATGGTGATACAAGTGCAATATGGATGATAGATATAGGTTTTTGTAATCTGAAAATATAAAAACAGCAAGGTAGCAAGTAGCAAAAGTGAGCACAAACGGTATTGCAATGCTTGAAAACAAGGCCTAGGGTCCGTACTTTCGCTAGTGCCATATCTCAACAATGCTAATATAATTGGATCACATAACCATCCCTCAATGTGCAACGAAGAATCACTCCAAAGTTCTTATCTAGCGGAGAACATAAGAAGAACTTGTTTGTAGGGTACGAAACCACCTTAAAGTTATCCTTTCCGATCGATCTATCCAAGAGTTCATACTAAAATAACACCAAGTTATCCTTTCCGATCGATCTATCTAAGAGTTTGTATTAGAATAACACCATATGATACGCATCAACCAACTCTAATGTCACCTAGATACTCCAATGTCACCACAAGTATCCATGAGTTAATTATACGATACACATCAAACAATTTCAGATTCATAATACTCAATCCAACAAAAAAAACCTCAAAGAGTGCCCCAAGATTTCTATCGAAGAACAAGGCCTGAAAACGTGCAATCAACCCCTGTGCGTAGATCCCCAAGGTCGCCGAAATCCGCAAGTTGATGCCATAACATATATCAAGTGAATCACTTGAATACCCCAATGTCACTATGGGTATCCGCATGCAAGACATACATCAAGTGCTCTCAAATCCATAAAAGTATTCAATCCGATAATAACAAAATCTCAAAGCAATTCATCATAACAAGAAAGAGAGGGGGAAACACCATATGATCCAACTATATTAACAAAGCCCGTGATACATCAAGATCGTGCCATCTCAAGAACACGAGAGAGAGAGAGAGAGAGAGATTAAACACATAGCTACCGGTACAAACCCTCAACCCCAAGGTGGATTACTCACGCATTATCATGGTGAGAAAGAGAGAGTTGTTGATGAAGAGGTGCAGCCCCAAAGAGATGGAGGCGATGGCGGCCACGGCGCCGGCGACGGGCGGCGGCCCCTTGCCGCCCCTTCTTCCTTGGTATTGGTGCTGCAGTGGAGGAGCCTCTCCCCTTCTTGGCGGCTTCCAAGGGAGAGGCAAATTCGTGGCTTTTGGTGGCTCTCCCGAAATTAGGGTTTTTCTCTCCTTATATGTGCCTCTGTGGTGCTCTATGGCCCTCCGATGGATGGACCCTTGATCCAATGGCTCTTGGGCACCTCTAGAACCTTCCTAGGGACTCCTCACAGCCCTCATGAGTCCTCAAAGTCGTTTCTTGGCCGATACATCAGATATGGTAAGAGTTGGACTCAATCACGTCATCAATTCTCCTAATCCCGTTATCAGATATTTTCCTCCAGTAAAACGGGTCTAAGATCGCATCCGAACTCCGTTTTGGACGAATTTGGAGTCCAGAATCAATGCCATAAAATTCCCCACACTTTCCTAGTTTTAGAGTTTTCCATTTGATGCAATCTTCGGGGGTCAAACTGACAATCTCTAAAAACTGTTTGTGGACAGATTTCAGGAAAGTCAGAGCCCTCATCCAACAAGGCTCCTTTTGCGTTTTTTCGCCAATTTCCAATTAATTCCTACACATAAAAGTGTGAAACAAGAACTTGTGCAATTTTGCAACTATTAATAGGTTAGTCCCAATAAATCATAAAACCATAGTAAAAACATAGGCAAATATGACATGAATACTTCATAAATTATCGATACGTTGGAGACGTATCAGCATCCCCAAGCTTAATTCCTACTCGTCCTCGATTAGGTAAATGATAAAAGAACTAATTTATGAAGTGTGAATGCTAGCATAATATATAAGTTTTATCGTTGATAATTTCAGTCAATTTTCTAGCATCATAACCGGCAACTTTTTCTCATAAAAATCATCATGATAGAGTAGCAACCAATTCACATGTTATGGTTCAACCAATGAATTCTCTTGAAACTTAGAAACCTATGTTCTTAGTCACCAAAAAATTCGAATTCAACTTATTCTCAACAAAGTCTAAGTAAGAGCCCCACATACTCAATCATCATATAGTCTTCTATGATTGCTAGTACTCAAAGTATATTTTTAGAACAAATGGCATCCATCGAACACAGAGAAAGATAGGGGCTTAATGTTTCGCCTCCCAACTCATTTATCATAGAGATAATTGTCAACAATAATAAGTCATTATCAAATATATTTGACTGGATATATATGTTTGGATCTGTCCCCACCACATGATGATTGCCAACTAATAGACTGAGGTTGGAATAAGAAGTTGACTCAACATGAATAGTAAATAACATGAAAGTAAATAGATTGTCCCTTCGCAGAGGGAATCAAGGATTTGCAAAGGTGCTAGAGCTCAAAGCTTAAATCAGAGATAAATATAATTTTGGGAGGTGCACCCTTCCTGTCAACGTTACGACCAAGAGTTATCAATATCTTCCATGTTAAACACATTAGCGGCGGTTCCCAAGCGGTAAAAGTAAAGGTTTACTCCCCCTCCACCAACAAACACACTCCACGGCTAGCCGAATCTACGGGTACCGTCCATACCAACAACATTCCTAGGGGAGTTTTGTTTAATTATTTGCATTTTTTTATTTCGGGACTGGGAATCCCTATTACCACCCCTCTCGTGCAAGGACAAGTGAATAAACACTCATCATGAGAATAACCTGCTTAACATGGAAGATACTGACCGCCCCCGTCGCTCCATGAGCGGTCCAGGCACACAAAACAGATGTTTATTTGAATGTTTAGAGGTGGCACATGCAAATTTACTTGGAATGGCAGTGAAATACCATATATAGGTAGGTATGGTTGACTCTTATGGAAGAAACTTGGCTCAAGGATTTGGATGCACAAGTAGTATCTCTACTTTGTACGAAGTGTTGGCTAGCAAAAGGTTCTAAACAAGCACCACATGTTGGAGGATCCACAACAATATAACTTCTATGCAAATATACACAACCATAACTCATTACGTTGTCTTCCTTGTCCAACTTCAACTAATTTGCTCAAGTTTGAAAATAATTAATGGGTATTCACAATCATAGAAGATGTCCAAGATAATAAATTTGTATGTGAAAGTTCTCTTCCTTATACTAATCATTCACGAATTGCTTGTATGACCAATATTGTGCTTGTCAAGCTTCAAAAAGATTTCACTTTCTAAACCCAATGTGAAGCTACTACTAGGCATGATATGAACATATAATTTTAACTTCATGGTATTCAATTCAGTCAACAATTTACTCATAGGATATAAGTGAAGCAAAAGAGTAAATGACAAGCTACTCTCAAAAGATATAAGTGAAGATCAATGAGTAGTCAAACAATTAAGTAGCTATGTGAGGACTCTCTCTCTCTTAACGAAGATTTTCAGATCTGAGTATTTTATTCAAACAACAAACTAAACAAAAATAGAACTCCAAGAATAGCACGCATCATGTGAACGAATAAAAATTTAGGCTCAACATAGGCTAACCGATAGTTGACGAAGAGAGGTGGGATGCGTAACATCCCCAAGCTTAGATGCTTGAGACTTCTTGAAATATTTATTTGGGGTGCCTTGGGCATCCCCAAGCTTGAGCTTTTGTATCTTGTTCAATCCTCTCATATCATGGTTTCACCTATTCTCAAAAACTTCATCCACACAAAACTCTAAAAAACTCGTGAGATAGGTTAGTACACATAAGAACAAATCAACACTTCATGTACTGCCAAGACAAGTTGAATAATAATTTCAAACATCATCTACTGTTTACTATCATTTCCGTCATTTATATCTACCAATATAGGCTATGGAAACTATAGGATAAGTAGATAACAAAACTATGACAGCAATCTGTCCAAACAGAACAGTCTGTAGCAATCTATTAAACCAGTGTACTTATGTAACTCAAAAAATTATGAAAATTTAGGACGTGCTAAAGAATGTATATGAAAACACTGTGTAAAAACTTCAGAAACTTTCCACATTCCAGTAAAATATGAAAATTCAAACAGTACAGAGAAGGTTTCTGTTTTTACACAGCACACATCAAACATGCAATGCAAGCATCCTAAGGCAATTCTTGGATATTTTTATTGAAAAACAAGATTATAAATAACACCTAACAGAAAATAACAAAATATAATGACGATCCAAACAAAGCACATATTATGTGACGAATAAAAATATAGCTCTAAGTAAGATATACCGATAATGTTGAAGACGAAAGAGGGGATGCCTTCCGGGGCATCCCCAAGCTTAGGCGCTTGAGTCTTCCATGGATATTACATTGGGGGTGACTTGGGAATCCCCAAGCTTAGGTTCTTGTCACTCCTTATTCTCCTCATATCGGTGTCTCACCCAAAACTTGAAAACTTCAATCACACAAAACTTAACGGAACTTCGTGAGATGGGTTAGTATAATAAAGATAGATCATTCACTTGGGTACTGTCAAGACAAGATTCATAATTGTTCCCACATGATACCTACTGTATTCTACCATTCCCATAATTTACACCACTAAATATAAGCTATGGAAACACTAAAAGAAGCAAACTATGCATTCAAAACAGAATCTGTCAAAAACAGAATAGTCTGTGAATATCTGTAGTGTAACCATACTTCCCTGTATCTAACAATTCTGAAAAATTAGGACAACCTTAAGAATTTTCATATAAACATTGTGTAAAAATTTCAGATCATTATCACGCTCCAGTAAAAAATGAAAATTCCTGTACTTGAGTCAAAAGTTTCTGTTTTGGTTCAGCATCAATTCTACTCATCTTGTGAGTCATCCCAAAGGCTTTACTTGGCACTTTATTAAAATAAAAGACACAAAACATGATTACTACAGTATATTAATCATGTGAAAACACAAAAACAGAAAGTAAAAGTGTTGGGTTGTCTCCCAACAAGCGCTTTTGTTTAAAGCCTTTTAGCTAGGCATGATGATTTCATTGATGCTCACGTAAAAAAGTAGTAATTGGAACATGCAAGAGAGCATCATGAATCACATGAAAAGAAAATTTAAGTCTAACCCACTTCCTATGCATAGGGATTTTTTGAGCAAACAATTTATGGGAGCAAGAATCAACTAGCATAGGAAGGCAAAACAAGCATAACTTCAAAACTTTGAACACATAGAGAGGAAACTTGATATTATTGCAATTCCTGCAAGCATATGTTCCTCCCTCATAATAAATTTCAGTAGCATCATGAAGGAATTCAACAATATAACTATCACATAAATCATTCTTTTCATGATGCACAAGCATAGAATTTTCATTACTCTCCACATAAGCAAAATTTTCTCATCCATGGGAGCAAACTCAACAAAATAACTATCATGAGACACTTGATTGACATATCCACATTCAATATTAAAATCATGATGACAAGTTTCATGGTTACTATCACTATTTAGAGCATACATGTCATCATCATAATCATCATAGATAGGAGGCATGTCATCATCATAATAAATTTGCTCATCAAAACTTGAGGGACGAAAAATATCATCTTCATCAAACATAGCATCCCCAAGCTTGTGGCTTTGCATATCATTAGCATCATGGATAGTCAGAGAATTCATACTAGAAACATTGCAATCATGCTCATCATTCAAGGAATTCTCATTAACTATTTTCATAATTTCTTCCTCTACCAATTGAGCACAATTTTCCGAATCCTTATTTTCACGAAAGACATTATAAAGACAAAACAAATGAGGCAACCTAAACTCCATTTTTTTGTAGTTTTCTTTTATAAACCAAACTAGTGAAAAACAAGAAACTAAAAGATTTAATTGCAAGATCTAAAGATATACCTTCAAGCACTCACGTCCCCGGCAACGGCGCCAGAAAAGAGCTTGATGTCTACTACGCAACTTTATTCTTGTAGACTCGTGTTGGGCCTCCAAGCGCAGAGTTTTGTAGGACAGTAGCAATTTTCCCTCAAGTGGATGACCTAAGGTTTATCAATCTGTCAGAGGTTTAGGATGAAGATGGTCTCTCTCAAACAACCCTGCAATCAAATACAAGAAATTTCTTGTGTCCCCAACACACCCAATACAATGGAAAATTGTATAGATGAACTAGTTCGGCGAACAGATGGTGATACAAGTGAAATATGGATGGTAGATATAGGTTTTTGTAATCTAAAAATATAAAAACAGCAAGGTAGCAAGTAACAAAAGTGAGCACAAACGGTATTGCAATGCTTGAAAACAAGGCCTAGGGTCCGTACTTTCGCTAGTGCGATCTCTCAACAATGCTAATATAATTGGATCACATAACCATCCCTCAATGTGCAACGAAGAATCACTCCAAAGTTCTTATCTAGCGGAGAACATAAGAATAAATTGTTTGTAGGGTACGAAACCACCTGAAAGTTATCCTTTCCGATCGATCTATCCAAGAGTTCGTATTAAAATAACACCAAGTTATCCTTTTCGATCGATCTATCTAAGAGTTCGTACTAGAATAACACCATATGATACGCATCAACCAACTCTAATGTCACCTAGATACTCCAATGTCACCACAAGTATCCATGAGTTAATTATACGATACGCATCAAACAATTTCAGATTCATAATACTCAATCCAACACAAAGAACCTCAAAGAGTGCCCCAAGATTTCTATCGGAGAACAAGGCATGAAAACGTGCAATCAACCCCTATGCTTAGATCCCCAAGGTCATCGGAATCCACAAGTTGACGCCATAACATATATCAAGTGAATCACTTGAATACCCCAATGTCATTACGGGTATCCGCATGCAAGACATACATCAAGTGCTCTCAAATCCATGAAAGTATTCAATCCAATAATAACGAAATCTCAAAGCAATTCATCACAACAAGATAGAGAGGGGGAAACACCATATGATCCAACTATATTAACAAAGCACGTGATACATCAATATCGTGCCATCTCAAGAACACGAGAGAGAGATTAAACACATAGCTACCGGTACAAACCCTCAACCCCAAGGTTTATTACTCACGCATTATCATGGTGAGAAAGAGAGAGTTGTTGATGGAGAGGTGCAGCCCCAAAGAGATGGAGGCGATGGCGACCACGGCGCCGGCGACGGGCGGTGGCGGTGGCGACAGGCGGCGGCCCCTTGCCCCCCTTCTTCCTTGGTCTTGGTGCTGCAATGGAGGAGCCTCTCCCCTTCTTGGTGGCTGCCAAGGGAGAGGCAAATTCGTGGCTTTTGGTGGCTCTCACGAAATTAGGGTTTTCTCTCTCCTTATATGTGCCTCTCTGGTGTTCTATGGCCCTCCGATGGATGGACCCTTGATCCAATGTCTCTTTGGCACCTCTAGAACCTTCCTAGGGACTCCTCACAATCCTCATGAGTCCTCATAGTCGTGTCTTGGCCGAATACATCAGATATGGTAAGAGTTGGACTCAATCACGTCATCAATTCTCGTAATCCCGTAATCGGATATTTTCCTCTAGTAAAATGGATCTACAGATTGCATCCAAACTCCGTTTTGGACGAATTTTGAGTCCAGAATCAATGTCATAAAATTCCCCACACTTTACTAGTTTTATCTTTTTCCATTTGATGCCGTCTTCGGGGGTCAAACTGACAATCTCTAAAAACTGTTTGTGGACAGATTTCAGGAAAGTCAGAGTCCTCCTCCAACAAGGCTCCTTTTGCGTTTTTTCGTCAATTTCCAATTAATTCTTACACATCAAAGTGTGAAACAAGAACTTGTGCAATTTTGCAACTAGTAATAGGTTAGTCCCAATAAATCATAAAACCATAGTAAAAACATAGGCCAATATGACATGAATACTTCATAAATTATCGATACGTTCGAGACGTATCAGTTATCTTGTCTAATCGCAAACAGTTCATAAGCACCAACTATATGCCCTGCATCACACACGCAACTATTTTCTGAATCGTATTTGATGGATCCACCATCGCACACAGTTCGTGGCATTAGCGACGGAGCTTGAACTATACTGTTTGTGATTCATGCATCGCACATAGTTTCGTCGAAGGGTCTCTGATTGATGTGTCGTCTTTGGACCATCTTGTAGTAGTGGTGGACCTTGTTACGTAATATGTAACGATGTCCTATATTGTTTATCATTGTATAAGGACTCAAAGGGAAGCAATAAAGATAACACGTTTGTCCAATATTGTTTTTGTGTTGAATATAGTATATTTTGTTGCTGGTAACCTGGGGTATGTATAAAAATGGTCGATTAATAGTCAACCAATAAAATCTAGTAATCATTCGATTTCTGATTAATCTCAAATTCCCAACCAACCGAGACGCTAATGATAAGCGATATCCTCAACATTGGACGTAAGACATGGAAGAATAGTCAAGGCTGCTTTTTCGTGGACCCATCATGGATGGAGCTCTTTGTGGACTCGCGCAACCGCTATCCCTTTGGGATTGAAGCCTCTACCAATGTGGACGTACGATAGCACCACCCATCGGAACCACGGGGCAAAATCTTCCGTGTCAACCTATGTTTGCAAAATATCCTAATTATACTCCTTTACTTTTTGCACGTGCATGTTCTGTACTTTTCGTTGCTCACACTCTAGAAATGCATGTGTAGCATGTTTCCATTGCTATCTTGTTTGTGCAAAAATCTTCCTAAAATATGAAACTTTAAATTGCTAAGTGGGCCTTGCTAGTGTCTATTCACCCCCTCCCCACTAGACTACCCTTTCGGTCCCACAGCTGGCGGCGCGTGGAGATAGGCTTGATGCTGGACTGGGCACTGGCAACCCGCGCGACGATGGTGGCCTCGGATCTGGGACACTTGCTTGGGTGGAGCGGAGTGGACCCGGGGCGGAGCGGAGCTCTCGCGCCGGATAGGTCGGACTAAGTATGGTCCGGGTGGTGCTCGCAGGCAATGTGGTCTCTCTCCTTGCGGGTGCGGTGTACGTTGGTGGTTGTCGGGACATCGCTACATGGTCGATCAAATCAGCGTCGACGGCCGTGGGCATGACGTCGTGTGAGTTTGCTTGGCGGCGGCCGTTGGTATTCACGGTGGCGTGTCCCTCCGATCAACTGGGACTATCTTGGAATGCAAGTATGGACCTCTCCTACCGTGGAGGTGTTGACCCAGGCTCCGGACTAAGATCGGGCTAGGACTGAAGGGAGGCGCATTTTACTCTTTATACCAAGGTTGGGACACTATGGTGGGGGTGGGTGGCGGTTTCTCGGACATGGATACTAGGGCGGTGGCTCATGGATGGCGGACCAGATAGTTGGCTCTCCGCGGGCAGCATGGTGGTTGTGGTGGCTAAGCTCTTGGTCGTGTGGGCGGCGATAGATGTAGCGGCGGGTGGCTTAGGCGTTTGTTTAGCCATTGACATGCACCCCAATCTGGACCTGGGGAGCTGAACTCGTCACGCTTGTCCTTGTGACTTTGTGGTGGCATGGGGGAGCTGTCGAGCGAAAGCTTCACACTTTGTCGCTGACGCTAGCGACGCCCACGGGTGACGTTCTTTTCCCAAAGACATCGTCGAGGTGCTCATCTCCATGTCAGGTTCCTGATGAAGACCCTTGTCCGTTTTGGACTGGACAAAAGTAAAACTTTGCGTCATTCAGCCCCGTCAAGTCGTTGTCGTGGAGTTTAGGTGTGTTAGGGTGTAATGTGTCGTTCTTCTCGAAGCATAGGTCGTGCGTGATCTGATTATCCTATGACCGGCGTTGTACAAGGGCTACCTCACCATCTTATACTGTTCAGCCCCTACATAATTTGATCGGTGATTTATATATAAAACGGGACAACAACCTATCGAGAGAGCAACTTTGCTTGATTTTTTCCACGGGCAGGTATAGCATGCAACAAAGTGTTGCCAGACCGCATGTTACATGGTTCCCCTTTGCCAATATAAATTATTTATAGCTCATGGTGGCTAATTAATTCTTGTCTTTTGCCGGAAACATTGTGGCTAACATATATAGTTGAACGTTGCTTCGGTACTCCCTATAGAGAAGTTTACATATTTGGACGATGATTAAAGATGGGGATCAGAAGTTACCCTTGAATAAAAGGGTAATATACAATTTTGTATCCAAATAAATCTATCCAATACGCTTGATCTAAATGCTAATATAGGCGATAGCCTTTTTAAGTAACTTTAAAATTCGTGTAAACTTTTAGGGGGGAGGGCTACCGAAGCAAAACTCATATTCTTTTGCTATTGTAGAAATGTTGGTATTTTTCTATAAACTTGATAGAATTTTAAAGTTTGATTAAAGGCATCCAAATATGAATATGTTTAGGATGGAGGGAGTATTATTTCCAGAAAAAATGCTCCCATGGTCCCTTAACATAGAGTAAGTCTACGAGAGCTCCTAGTCCGCACGACCGCACTTTAATCGCTACTCCCTCCGTTTGTAAATATAAGTCTTTTTAAAGATTTCACTATAGACTACGTACAAAACAAAATGAGTGAATCTATACTCCAAAGCATGTCTATAACTCTATATACATCCGTATGTAGCCACTAGTGAAATCTCTAAAAAGACTTATATTTAGGAACGGAGGGAGTAGTTTGGAAGACGGTGCTTGTGCGCATACCAGCGGGGTGCAGCCCAATATTACGCGAGCTCGCTCGCTTCACATGACCGCTCGCTTCGCCTGCTAGTTGTTTTCCTTTTCTTTTTGTTCTGTAAACGAAAGCTAGTTTTTTATTTTTTTTATTTTTTCTGTAAGTGGTCTACTAAAAAACCTGCCAGATTTTCATATTACTTTTTCTTAAAACTTTGAAATTTTAAAAATTAACAAACATAAACATAATTCAAGAATTTGGAAATAAAATCGTGAATTTGAAAAAAGTTCTCCGAAGTGAATAAATGTTCCCGCATTTTTGGGTTTCAAAAACGTTCATGAATTAGAAAAATGTTCAATTTTTTTAAAAAAAATCAAGGATTTGAATAAATGTTCTTGAATTTATGGATTTGAAAAACTTGAGGAATATGAAAAACATTCAGAGATTTGAATAAATGTTGACGAACTGGTGGATCTTAAAAAATTCATGAATTTGGCGAAAAGTCAACGAATTTGAACAAAATTTATGAAGTGGGAGATGGTTCAAAAAAAGATTTTTTTTCATCGATTCAAATATAAAAAATTCAAGAGTTCAAAATTTTAAAAGTTAATAAATCTGGTAAAACAAATCATGAGTTTGAAAAAAAATTGCCCATATTAATATTTTTCCTGAATTCAAAATTTAAAATTTAATGAATTTGAAAAAGTTCATGAGTTTAAGAAATGTTTGAAACTTTGGAATTTTTTTTGCAGATTTTAAAAGTGTTTCACGAATTTAGAATATTTCACAATTTGAAAGGACTTCATGAAAAAAAAAAGAATTTGAAAATGAAAAAGGAAATTAGAAATGAGAAAAAAGAAAAAAAGATGTAAAACATGCATAAAAACAGAAAGGCAAAAACGCCCAGAAAAACCTATAGAATGTGAACCGGTGAAAAAATACTATCTCTGCCGACCCAGATAGAAACTAGTGTAGTGGAGCATGTGCGCCGGTTTGCTAGATCGCCTAAAACCGGCGCCTTAAGCGCTAAATAAGATCCAGCTAAGTGTACACCATATCATCTCATATAACTTACGTTAGTATATAACCCATTAGTGTTCAGGCAGCCCATGTGTTATTTATAAAATTTTAGAGCTTTATTTCAGTTCATCATGCAACTCTGATGTCTTTTCTTTCTTAATATGCAAGATACACCAAAAGGGGGAGATTGTCAGCAGCTGAAATTCTGAGTCTGAAATGGCTACAACAAAGATAGCTATTCTCCGGAGCTCCAAATGACCTGAAAATTTACGGGGAATTATTTTGGAATATATTGAATGTACCGGAAGAAAGAAGTCCCAGAAGGGAGCCTCGATGGGCCCACAAGGCAGGGGGCACACCCTACCACCTTGGGCGCACACTAGTGTCTATGGGGCCCACAGAGGTCCTCCGAACCCATCTCCTGCTATATGAAGCCGTTTGCTCTAGAAACAATAAGAGAAGACTTTCGGGGCGAAGCACCGCCATCTCGAGGTGGAACCTTGGCAGGAGCACTTTTGCTCTCTGGCGGAGCGATTCGCCCGAGGATACTTCACTCCAGGAGGTGGAAATCAAAACCATCGTCATCACCAACGTTCCACTCATCGTGGGAGGACTAATCTTCATCATCATCTTCACCAGCACCATCTCATCTACAAACTCTAGTTCATCTCTTGTATCCAATCTTTGTCTCAAACCTGAGGTTGGTACATGTGGGTTACTAGTACTGTTGATTACATCTTGTAGTTGATGCTACTTAGTTTATTTGGTGGAAGATTATATGTTCATATTGTTAATTATGTATATTTAGCTCCTATCACCATGAATAGTAGTATGATTTGTGAGTAATTCGTTTGTTCTTGAGGACATGTGAGAAGTCTTATTATAAGTAATCATGTCAAGTTGGTTATGGTTCAATATTTTGGTGATGTGTTGTGTTGTTCTTCCTTTAGTGGTGTCATGTGAACGTCGACTACACGAAACATTACAATGTTTGGGTCGAGGGGAAGGCATTATGGGATTTGTTAGAAGATGATGGGTTGCGGGAATGAAAGAAGTCTAAACCCTAGTTTATCAGCTATTCTGTAAGGGGCTGTTTTTGGATCCACATGTTTCATGTTATGGTTAGATCTTTCTTAATTCTTCTCTTGTATTTGTGGATGCTTGCGAGAGGGGTAATCATAAGTAGGTTGTTTGTTCAAGTAAGAACAACACCTTAGCACGGGTCCACCGACATGACAACATATCAAAGCAATGAAGGCAAGTCAATGAATCGTGGTGAAAGTAACTAGAAAATATTCAGATGTGTCCTCGAGAACGATTTAATCACTATAAGAAGTGCTTTCGGCTTGTCCTTTGCAATAAAAGGATTTTGCCACCTTGATGCACCTTGTTACTTTGGTTACTTGTTATTTGCTACAAGTTATCTTGCTATCAAACTATCTGTCACAACTACTTTATGATATTTGCAGAGAATACCTTGCTGAAATATTCTTATTGATTCCTTCTTCTCCTCGTTGGGTTCAACACTCTTACTTATCAAAATTTCGTTAAATTTTTTAACCCTTTCCTGAGCAGAAAATGGGATGTAATGCTAACAAGAAGAAAATAGGCTGGAATAAATTCCTTAAGAATATGCAAATGGGTTGTAAATTATTTAAAAAAATAGGAAATGGATTGTATGTTGTCTGCCACAGATTCGGAGGTAGACTTCTGGGCCTACTAAGCTGATGCGTACGCAAGGCTTTGTCCTCTACAAACAATTCTAGCAGCACTCACTGTTGGATGTCAATCCAACTGCTGTTGTCTTTTCTACAATATCTAATCTTCTTGCTCCCGGCGCCGGCGGGACCGCCTGCTCCCATCTCCCGTGGCTGGCTAAGCTCATGCGCAGGCCTCGCCACCCCAAGCTGCTCCAATGGCTGCTCAGGCCATCCCTCTACCCACCTACGCCTCATGTTATTTTCCGACAATGGCAATCTCACTCCACAGCTGGAACAGTCAACCCTCGAACTTTCCCTCGCGTGCGCATCCACCGCCGCATTTTCCCCGGCTCTGGTCCGTTCCCTTCCTAGGCCTCACCAAGTTGTCACCACCACCATGGTGCGCTTGGCGCGACATGGTCAACGTGGTGAACAATGAGAGTCGTCTGAAGAAGAATGTATATTGAGAGGCTGACAGTAGTGACCCATCTGGTCCATGGTTGCATGCAGGCTAGTGCCTCCTTATTAGGTGTACAAAAAAAATTCCTCTCCCTGGCAGCTGGAATCCACCAACTTGCAATGTACATATTGTGTTATCTACCCGGCTCCAATCATGTTCGTACATACTGGTCAGTCTATTTGCAACGATGAACCATGGCCGAGTAAGGAGCGACACATGTCTTAGTAGAAATTTTGGC
Organism: Elymus sibiricus; assembly: GCA_039707655.1. Taxonomy (NCBI): domain Eukaryota; kingdom Viridiplantae; phylum Streptophyta; class Magnoliopsida; order Poales; family Poaceae; genus Elymus; species Elymus sibiricus. The sequence goes on from CM077671.1 coordinate 356,359,443, forward strand.
CCCAGACGTAGAAGGTCACATCGTCCCGTCAAAATGGTGTACACCTTCGTACAACCACGGTGCAAATATATGGGCCAAGTATTCGTGCAGCGGTCAGTCGGACTCGCGTATATACGGCCGGTCATACTCAGGGTTTGTTCATCGAGCCCCAACAAGCAGCTGAGGTCGGATCGCGGGAACGACGTCATGTTCATCGGGAGCCAACTAGTTGGGTCGTAACAGTCGAAATGACGTCATATTCACCGGGAGCCAACCGGCTGGGGAGGAACGACCGAAACGGAAACATGTTCATTGAGCCCCCACCCCCACATCGGTTGGGGTTGTGGCGTACCGCAAAATAGACAAAACCAGATTTCATTCAACCGCCTACGGTCAAAACGGGGTCGTGTTCATTTTGAGGGTGTGGCATACCACAAAAAGGCCTCCACAGGCTACTGCTCATCCACCGCTAAATGCCTACGGCCTCCATGACATCTTGTTCGTCTACATCAACCGGCTTGGCTGTGGCGTTGCACGGCATGGCCTCCTCGATTGATCGGGGTCCTGTTTATCCAGTACCAACCACCTACTACCACAAGGTCCTGTTCATCCAACCCCAACCGGTTGGGCCAGGGCATATGCGCACGTGGCAGCAATGGCGACTATTCATCCACAGCCAACCAACCGGCTAGGTGAACACTTCTCGCGCAAGGGGTTCGATCGATGCAACTGGTTGTTGGTCTCGACTCGATCTAAGTATTGCGCGTGCGGCAGGAACGGGGACTGTTCATCGAGAGGCAACCAACCGGCCGCTAGCGAGGTCAACTCACGTCTCGCGCGGGGGTTCGATGCAATGCATCGATCCATCGGGCCAACAAACTACATACGCGCACGAGTCTCGCTCGCATCGATCGGATTCAGTAAACAGTGAAGGGATCGCTCGGGTTCAGTAAGCGGCGAAGGGATCAGTCATGTTCAGTAAGCAACTAAGGGATCGCTCGGGTTCAGCAAGCAGTGAGCTCGATCAATTGCTCAGATTCAGTACGTAGTGCGTGGGATCGACCGCTCGTGTTCAGTAAGGTGATCAAGGGATCGATCGATCTGGTTTAGTATGCGAGCGACGGGCTCGCTCAGGTTCAGTAAGCAAAGGGCTCGCACACACGCGCGTGTACGAGAGAAAACATGCAACCACCCTGATACTTGTGATCTGCTTTGGGTTTTCCGTGAAGAGGAACGGGTAATTGCAGCACAAAGTGGGTAAGTATTTTCCTAAGTTATGAAATCAAGGTTTATCTAACCAATAGGAATATCAATCCTCAACTGTCTTCAGCGGCTGCACACAAAAGAGCAAGAAACTTGCACCCAACACGGGCAAGAGGGTTGTTGTGGGATCACCTGAAGAGATGTATAGAGGGAGGGTGAATAGACTACTTGACAAATTAAAAACCTAACCTTTTCCCAAGTTAATTGGTTGGCAGATTTTAGCAATTCTAACAAGTCTAGTGCACCCTACAAATGCTAGTCAACAAGTATGGCAGCGGAAAGTAAAGACAAGCATAGGTAAGAGAGTAGAGAAAGGAAGATCAAACGCAATAGATGACATGAAGATTTTTCCCGTGGTTCCGATAGGTGGTGCTATTTGTTGGGTTCTACCGTAGGTGCATCGCATGCGAATTAAAATTTTCCCACGCGCAGAACATCCAAGAACATGCTACGGATATGGATCACAGTTCGTTACCACTAGACGCGCAGTGTCGTGCAGCGGAAGTAGAGTTGGGGCAGCGCGTTTGCTTGGTCCGCCACCTCCTCGTCCGATCTCCCTCGAACGGCCGATCCGATCTCCCTCGCGCAGCCGGTCGCCGGATCCCAGTACAGGTTCACCGGAGCGGCGCAAGTGCACTGATACGTCTCCACGTATCTATAATTTTTGCTTGTTCCATGCTGTTATATTATCATTCTTGGATGTTTCACAATCATTTTATAATAACTTTATATCATTTTTTGAGACTAACCTATTGACATAGTGCCAAAGTGCCAGTTGCTATTTTTGCTTGTTTTTTACTTCGCAGAATATCAATACCAAACGGAGTCCAATCGCGACGAAACTTTTTGGAGATTTTTTCTGGACTAGAAGACACCCAGTGGGCCAAAGAAGTGCCGGAGAGGTGGGCCGTGGAGACCACAACCCACCAGGGCGCGCCAGCGGGGCCCCGGCGCGCCCTGATGGGTTGTGCCCTCCACGGGCCCCCTCTCCACCGCCTCTGATGCCTATAAATTCCAAGTATTCCAAAAACCCTAAGGGAGTCGACGAAACACAATTCCAGCCGCCGCAAGTTCCAGAACCGCGAGATCCAATCTAAACACCATCACGGAGGGGTTCATCTTCTTCATAGGTGCCTCTTCGATGATGCGTGAGTAGTCCACCATAGACCTACGGGTCCGTAGGCAGTAGCTAGATGGCTTCCTCTCTCTCTCTTATGATTCTCAATACAATGGTCTCTTGGAGATCTATTTGATGTAAACTTTTGCGGTGTGTTTGTTGGGATCCGATGAATTTTGAGTTCATGATCAGTTTCTATCCATGAATATTATATGAGTCTTCTTTGATCTCTTATATGCATCATTACTTATAGCCTCGTATTTCTTCTTCGAATCTTTGGTTTAGTTAGGCCGACTAGATCGATTTTTCTTGGCATGGGAAGAGGTGCTTTGTGATGGGTTCGATCTTGCGGTGTCCTTTCCCAGTGACAGAAGGGGCAGCAAGGCACGCATGTATCGTTGCCATTAAGGATAACAAGATGGGGTCTATTCCTACATGAATAGATCGTGTCTACATCATGTCATCGTTCTTATTGCATTACTCCGTATTTCCATGAACTTAATACACTAGATGCATGCTGGATAGCGGTCGATGTGTGGAGTAATAGAGGTAGATGCAGGCAGGAGTCGGTCTACCTATCTTGGACATGATGCCTATATAATGATCATCGCCTTGGATATCGTCATGACTATTCAATTTTCTATCAATTGCCCAATAGTAATTTGTTCACCCACCGTGTGCTATACTCATGAGAGAAGCCACTAGTGAACCCTACGGCCCCCGGGTATACTTTTCCAACATATTGCTTTCCGATCTATCTTTTTTGCCTCTTTGTTTTCAGATCTACAAAACCAAAAACCCAAAAACATATTGCGGCATATTTTATTTGCTCTTTTTATTTTGTGTTCTTGAGAGATCTATCTCTCCTATCTATCACAACCTAATCTATCTTTTAACGTAGAGAGATTGACAACCTCTCTTTCGCGTTGGGTTGCAAGTATTTGTTGTTTGTGTGCAGGTGCTGCTTATTGGGTGGTGGTGATCCTCCTACTGGTTCGATAACCTTGGTTTCATAACTGAGGGAAATACTTACCGTCGCTGTGCTGCATCATCCCTTCCTCTTTGGGGAAATACCGACGCAGTCTCAAGCCACGTCAAAGGAATTTCTGGCGCCGTTGCCGGGGAGGAAGCGGTCTCTTGTACGTGCCTATCGTAGGCGCCAAGGGGACTCCATCATCATCTACCAGGTTCCTAATCACAAATCTCATCTCCTTGCAATTACATTATTTGCCATTTGCATCTCGTTTTCCTCTCCCCCACTTCACCAATTTGTCATTTTATTCGCCCTCTTTTTCATTTTGCCTTTTTCTTGTCAGATCTCTTGCCTAGTCATTATGGCTAGTTCTTCCTTTATTGCGTGTACTCCCGATAATGAGGTTCTTAATTTTAAGGAAAGGGGAGGGGAGAACCTAAAATATGCTTGGTATAGGATTTGCAACGCTCATAATAGATCTATCCATAAGCAATCTATCGTTGTTCTTCTTCGCAGTTTTTATGTGGGCATCACCACTTGGTATAGATTCGTCCTTGATATGATTACCGGTGGGAATTTCTTGATGTGCCCATCTTTGGATGCTTTTAATGCTATGGGAAGTTTAGTGGGATCACCCCCTCTTATTGTCAATGAAACAACTTTAACTCTTGAACACGTTATGGAGAGATTAGATGCTATTGAAAAAGGATGATTACCAAGGAACATCTTGAAAATTTGGATAAGAGAATGCATGATCTTGCTAATAAAATTGGGGCTAAGGCGGTAGATGCTTTTAAATTGTTAAAGGAAAAGAAACATGTAATTAATGAAAGGGTAGAAGAGAGCCCGTACCGGATTGATAAGTTGGAAGAAAATTTTAGTAACTTGGGTTCAGCTTTTTATTCTATCAAAACTATTGAAAAAAATCCCGTAAAAATTAGCAAGACCAGACAAGTCATAAAGAATAAAGTTGCCACACCTAGTAGTCACAAGGGGGGTCTTAAAATGATTAGTATTCACCCCGACTTCGTTGAAATCATAAGAGACCCGATTTACAAGAATGAATTTTTTGGTTTTCTTCCTAGGAGTGTTGTCATTAAGAATATGCATGCCAAATCCTTGAAGAAATCTGGTTGTGTGATTGAATAATTGAAAACCAAAGATGACAATACTTGAATCTATGCGTTATGCCTAGCTAGGGGCGTAAAACGATAGCGCTTGTTGGGAGGCAACCCAATGAATAAATAAATTTTTGCTTTTTCCTTTCTATTTTTGAGTGTTGACACAATTACGCCTCTGTTATGATTGTGTTTTTATGGTTTATTTAGTGTTTGTGCCAAGTACAGCCTTTAGGATGATTCATAGGATGAGTAGAAGTGATGCTGAATCTGAAACAAAAACTTTGCGTCCAGTATATTAATTTTTCTTTTTTTTGCTGGAACGTAATGTTGAGCTGAAATTTTAACACAGTGTTGCTATACAAATTCCTTACGTTGGCCTATTTTTTCAGAATTTTTAGAGTTACAGAAGTATGGTTAGAGTACAGATTACTACATACTGTTCTGTTTAAGACAGATTCTGTTTTTGTTGCATTGTGTGCTTGTTTTGATGAATCTATGGGTTATATTGAAGGGTATGAGCCATGGTAAAGTTAAAATACAGTAGGTATAATGCAATAATAAAATATTAATGGGTTTGCAACAACACCTAAAGTAGTGATTTGCTTTATTATACTAACGGATCTCGCGAAGATTTTGTTGAGTTCTGTGTGATTGAAGTTTTCAAGTTTTTGGTGAGATCACGATGGATGAAGGAATAAGGAGTGAAAAGAGTCTAAGCTTGGGGATGCAACCACACCCCCAAGATATATCCAAAGAGTAACAAGCAACTAAGCTTGGGGATGCCCCCCGAGTGGCATCCCCTCTTTCTTCTAACGACCATCGGTATTTTACTTGGAGCTATATTTTTATTCGTCACATATCATGAGTTTTGCTTGGTGCGTCTTGTATCTTTGCTTGATTTGCTTGTTTTTTTCCTTTGTATCCTTGATGTACACACCTATTTGAGAGAGCCAAAATTATGCTATGATTTGTTAGAATTGCTCTATGCGCTTCACTTAAACTTTTGAGCTATAGAATTGCTCTAGTACTTCACTTATATCTTTTTGAGCACGGTGTGCTTGGAGATTTTTGTAGAAATACTGTCATGCTTCACTTAGATTAATAGGAGAGTTAGTAAATTTTGAAGAAATCCTCTCATGCTTCACTTATATCATTTTGAGAGATGAAATCTTTATGCTCATGTGCTTCACTTAAATTTTTTGAGCTTGCCAAAAAGCAATGGCAATATATGAAACTTGTCCCAAAGTGATAGATATCCAAGGAGGATATAATAAAAACTTTCATGAAGATCATTGGGAAAATTAAACTTGATTCTTTGTAATAGTTTTGAAACATGATGATAGTAATATGTGAGTTATTCTAGTGAGTAATTATGCTTAGTAGGAATATTGGTGTTAAGGTTTGTGATTCCCTATGCATGCACGAAAGTCAATACTTATGCAATGAAGTTACATCCTGCTTGTGGTGCATTATTCGGTGTTAGTTATGTTCAATTCTCACTTATGCAATGAAGTTACATCCTACTTGTGGTGCATTATTCGGTGTAGAAATACTGTCATGCTTCTCAATCTATTTGCTAGCCTCCATTTGTACTAAGTAGAAATACTACTTGTGCATCCAAAATCCTTAAACCAAGTTTTGCCTTATGAGTCCACCATACCTACCTATATGCGGTATTTCCATGCCGTTCCAAGCAAATTTGTATGTGCCATCTCTAAATTTTCAAAATAATTTTTCTCTTTTGTGTGCTCGTACCGCTTAGGAAACGGTCGGGAGTGTCCAATATTTTCCCATGCTAGATGTGTTATTCTCAAGATGAGTGTTTATTCACTTTTCATTGCACGAGAGTGCGGCGGTAATAGGGATGCCCATTCCCGAAATGAAAAAGAAAAAAAATTACTTTATGTTGTCAAATAATAAATTCCTTGGAAAGTGTTGGTATGGAAGGCAACCGTGGATACGGCCCGCCATGGAAAGTGAAAGTTTGGTGGAAAAAGGAATAAACTTTATTTTCTGTTTGGGAACCGCCTATGATATATCTAGCATGGAAAGTATTGTGAGGTACTTTGTCGTTTTCGTTGACAGGAAAGGCATGCCACCCAAAATATTTTTCTCTCTCAATTTAAACCTTGAGCTCTGGCACCTCTACAAATCCCTACTTCCCTCTGCGAAGGGCCTATCTATTTACTTTATGCAATTTTTATTTTTACTTTGAGTCTCCATCTTCTCTTATAAAGCACCAACTAGGGGGCACTATGATCGTACTTGAGCATTGGGCATAGCTAATATTTGAGTGTGTTTCATGAATGGATCAATGATTGAGCATGATGGGCTAGGGATAACTTTCTTTAGTGTTGATATTTTGAAAGACATGGTTGCTTGTTGACATGCTTGAGTATTGAAGTCATTATTTTAAATCTAGACTATTGCTTTGAATCAATTACAAGTCCAAATGTACATGCTATACAAAAGAAAAGAATATGAGATGAACATGTTAGGCAGCATTCCACATCAAAAATTCTGTTTTTATCATTTACCTACTCGAGGACGAGTAGGAATTAAGCTTGGGGATGCTGATACGTCTCCAACGTATCTATATTTTTTGTTTGTTCCATGCTATTATATTATCATTCTTGGATGTTTTACAATCATTTTATAACAACTTTATATCATTTTTTGGCACAACCTATTGACATAGTGCCAAAGTGCCAGTTGCTATTTTTGCTTGTTTTTTACTTCGCAGAATATCAATACCAAACGGAGTCCAATCGCGATGAAACTTTTTGGAGATTTTTTCTGGACCAGAAGAGACCCAGTGGGCCAAAGAAGTGCCGGAGAGGCGTGGAGACCACAACCCACCAGGGCGTGCCATGGGGGCCCCGGCGCGCCCTGATGGGTTGTGCCCTCCACGGGGCCCCTCTCCACCGCCTCTGATGCCTATAAATTCCCAAATATTCCAAAAACCCTAGGGGAGTCGACGAAACACAATTCCAGCCGCCGCAAGTTCCAGAACCGCGAGATCCAATCTAAACACCATCACGGAGGGGTTCATCTTCTTCATAGGTGCCTCTCCGATGATGTGTGACTAGTTCACCATAGACCTACGGGTCCGTAGGCAGTAGCTAGATGGCTTCCTCTCTCTCTCTCTCTCTCTTATGATTCTCAATACAATGGTCTCTTGGAGATCTATTTGATGTAAACTTTTGCGGTGTGTTTGTTGGGATCCGATGAATTTGGAGTTCATGATCAGTTTCTATCCATGAATATTATTTGAGTCTTCTTTGATCTCTTATATGCATGATTACTTATAGCCTCGTATTTCTTCTTCGAATCTTTGGTTTAGTTAGGCCGACTAGATCGATTTTTCTTGCCATGGGAAGAGGTGCTTTGTGATGGTTCGATCTAGCGGTGTCCTTTCCTAGTGACAGAAGGGGCAGCAAGGCACGCATGTATCGTTGCCATTAAGGATAACAAGATGGGGTCTATTCCTACATGAATAGATCTTGTCTACATCATGTCATCGTTCTTATTGCATTACTCCGTTTTTCCATGAACTTAATATACTAGATGCATGCTGGATAGCGGTCGATGTGTGGAGTAATAGAGGTAGATGTAGGCAGGAGTCGGTCTACCTATCTTGGACGTGATGCCTATATAATGATCATCACCTTGGATATCGTCATGACTATTTGATTTTCTATCAATTGCCCAACAGTAATTTGTTCACCCACCGTGTGCTATACTCATGAGAGAAGCCACTAGTGAACCCTACGGCCCCCGGGTCTACTTTTCCAACATATTGCTTTGTTTTCAGATCTGCAAAACCAAAAACCCAAAAACATATTGCTGCATATTTTATTTGCTCTTTTTATTTTGTGTTCTTGAGAGATCCATCTCTCCTATCTATCACTACCTAATCTACCTTTTTACCGTAGAGAGATTGACAACCTCTCTTTCGCGTCATGTTGCAAGTATTTGTTGTTTGTGTGCAGGTGCTGCTTATTGGGTGGTGGTGATCCTCCTACTGGTTCGATAACCTTGGTTTCATAACTGAGGGAAATACTTACCGTCGCTGTGCTGCATCATCCTTTCCTCTTTGGGGAAATACCGACGCAGTCTCAAGCCACGTCATGCACGCCTCTAACGGTATCCGCGCGTGCAGGAGGAACACCGTGCGGCGGACTGCTAGGTCCGATCACACAGTCGGCGGCGGGAAGTGGAGGTGGCTAGTTGCAACACATGCAAAGCCCTAATGACGGCGCCGAAGCGATCAACCGGATGGGTGTGCCGCACCTCCACTATATATAGGCATCCGTCACGGGCTCAACTCTTGGGCCTCTCACGGATCAAGCCCACGTGTTTCTTCCCTTAAGCGCGCAACCCCTTAGGTTCTCGTTCACTTGGTCGCGAGTCAGATCACATCCGGCTCGGCTAGTCGGTAGCGGCCTCTAGCAAAGCGTGCCGACTCCAAGTGTCCGATGAAGCTGGTTAGGCGAACCTGTGCATCACACTTCCGTTCCCTTTGCCACACGATATATGTTGTCGTGCTCAAGGCGACATGGTCATCCTTGTTGCCGCACGACCTCTTTCTCGTTCTGGTGAATCCGACCAACACTTCGGATTATCTCATAATCCTCATCGCATGGCCATGCTTATCCAGGTTGGATCACCCGAGGGGCCCAGAGTATATCTCTCCTCATCGGAGGGGCAAATTCCATCTTGCTCGACCACGTCTCGCAGCATGGGTCTGGACAAACCCGAAACCTACCTTTATAACTACCCTGTCACGGAGTAGCGTTTGGTCGGCCCAAAGCAAGTCTGTCACCATCCCGAGTACATGCGCCAGCTCAGGTCTTAGGACATAGAACGTATGTTGTACTAGATACTCACAGATGACCTATCGCTGCGTCTCATAGTTGGGTCTGTCCAACTCAAACCTTGTCTCGACTCGGATCCGACTACGTCGAATCCGACCAGATCTTTCTGAGTCCATATTATCCGGCTAGCATCCAATGCTACATGGTCAGTGAGACCGGACCATCCACCGTGTCATATGCTAGTCTAACTGGTTGTGTGTCCACACAGCCCTTTCGACTAGGGACCATTTAGGACAGTTATGATACAATGCATAGTCTCACAAACAAGTCACGTACTTGTTAATACACATCACTGATAATGTCCAAGGACTATCTTTATTCATAAACACATAGGAAATATCATCATACATGATTGCCTCTAGGGCATATCTCCAACACTATCATACGTCCACGCTGATGGAGACTTCAACCCACGAAGGGTAGCGGTCACGAGAGTCCAGGGAGGGCTACACCCATTAGGGTCCATGAAGTAGCAACCTCGTCTATTCCATCACGGCTTCCATCCACGAAAATTTAAGAGGTTAGGGATTGGAAGATAAAAACGGAATTTGGAGACGCGGAGATTTTTCTCGTGGTTCCGATAGGTGGTGCTATCGTATGTCCACGTTTATGGATTCTTCAACCCACGGAGGGTAACGGTCACGAGAGTCCACGGAGGGCTCCACCCATAAGGGTCCACGAAGTAGAAACCTTGACTATTCCATAATGGCTTACGTCCACGAAGAACTAGCCTCACTATGGGTAGATCTTCACGAAGAAGGCGATCTCCTTGCCCGTACAAACTTCTTGGTTCAACTCCACAATCACAAAGAAGGAGGCTCCCAAGCAACACCTAACCAACCTAGGAGGCACCACCCTCCAAAAGTTAATAGATGTGGTAGTATGATGAACTCCTTGCTCTTGTGCTTCAAAAGCAACTTGGGGAGGTTAGAAATCAAGATTCATATGGTTGGAATGGAATGTCTTGATCTCAACACATGAGTAGGTGGCTCTCTCTCAGAAAAATGGATGGGGCAAGTGTAGATCTGTTCTGAGTGCTTCCTCTGCGAGTGAGAGGAGGTGAAGGGGTATATATAGGCATCTCCAAAAATCCAACCGTTACAACATTATTTCCCAACTCGATGGAGCCGAAGTGAAAACTCGGTTGCACCGACTAGTGCAAAATGTGGCAACTTTGGCCTTTTCGGTGAGACCGATATATGAATCTCGGTGGTACCGATATGGGTGACCTAGGCAGTTACCAAGACACGATGTCACCGATTCTTAAAACTCGGAAATTCCAATTTGAAGAAATTCCATATCAAACAAAGTCCAAGTGATACGTCTCCAATTTGAAGAAATTCCATATCAAAGACCGATATATGAATCTCGGTGGTACCGATATGGGTCACTGGTTTCGGTTGCACCGAATGGAATGTTGGTAGTACCGAGTGATACGTCTCCGTCATATCTATAATTTTTTATTGTTTCATGCCAATATTATACAACTTTCACATATTTTTGGCAACATTTTATATGATTTATTGGACTAACATATTGATCCAGTGCCCAGTGCCAGTTCCTGTTTTTTGTGTGTTTTTTGTTTCACAGAAATTCCATATCAAAGAAAGTCCAAACGCGATAAAAGTTTACGGATAATTATTTTGGAATATATGTGATTTTTGGGAGTTGGAATCAACACAAAAGGGGGTCCACAGCCACCACAAGACACCAGGGCGCGCCCCAGGGCCCAGGCGCATGGTGGTGGGTTGTGCCCTCCTCGTAAGTCGGTTGGAGCTCTACTTCGGGCACAAGGAAGCTTATATCCAGAAAAAAATCTTGTTAAAATCTCAGCGCAATCGGAGTTACGGATCTCCGGGAATATAAGAAACGGTTTTCGGCCTGAAAACATAAACGCGAAACAGAAGAGAACAGAGAGGGAGATCCAATCTCGGAGGGGCTCCTGCCCCTCCGCCGCCATGGCGGCCATGGACCAGAGGGGGAACTCTCCTCCCATCTAGGGGGGAGGCCAAGGAAGAAGAAGAAGAAGGAGGTGGGATCTCTCCCCCTCTCTCCCGGTGGCGCCGGAACGCCGCCGGGGCAATCATCGTGACGGCGATCTACACCAACAACTTCGCCGTCATCAACACAAACTCTCTCCCCCTCTATGCAGCGGTGTAACACCTCTCTTCCCCCCTGTAGTCTCTTCTTAAACATGGTGCTCAACTCCATATATTATTTCCCAATGATATGTGGCTATCCTATGATGTTTGAGTAGATCCGTTTTGTCCTATGGGCTAATTGATGATCGTGGTTGGTATGAGTGTATATTTTATTATTGTTCTGTCCTATGGTGCCCTCCGTCTCGCACAAACGTGGGGGATCCCCGCTGTAGGGTGTTGCAATGTGTTCATGATTTTCCTATGGTGGGTGGCGTGAGTGACAGAATACACAGACCCGAGTAGGTGGGTTGTTGCATATGGGAGTAAAGAGGACTTGATACTTAATGCTATGGTTGGGTTTTACCTTAATGATCTTTGGTAGTTGCGGATGCTTGCTAGAGTTCCAATCATAAGTGCATATGATCCAAGTACGGAAAGTATGTTAGCTCATGCCTCTCCCTCATATAAAATTGCAAAAATGATTACCGGTCTAGTTATCAATTGCCTAGGGACAAATAACCTTCTTGTTTGACAAAAGCTTTCTACTAAACAACTAACTTTTATTATCTTGCAATTTACTCGTAGTTTTATTCCCGCAAAATACTTCTAGTTTTATTCGTGCAAACTTTCCTATCACCTACAAAATAGTTTCATACTTGTTCTAGGTAAAGCAAACGTTAAAGTGCGCGTAGAGTTGTATCGGTGGTCGATAGAACTTGAGGGAATATTTGTTCTACCTTTAGCTCCTCGTTGGGTTCGACACTCTTATTTATCGTAAAAGGCTACAAATGATCCCCTACACTTGTGGGTTATCAAGACCTTTTTCTGGCGCTGTTGCCGGGGAGCAATAGCGTGGGGTAAATATTATCGTGTGTGCTTGTTTGCTTTATCACTAAGTAATTTTTATTTTCTGTTATTAGTTGTTTTATATCTTTAGTTATCGATATGGAACACAAGACACCAAAAAATTTAGTGGTACTTGCTACTCATGGAGATGGGGAACCACCTTAAACCCTCGATGCTCGTTATGTGAGACGCGTTAATTACTCCTTTGATAATCCTGAGAAATCATCATTAAACTTTATAATGGGAGACACGTTGGATCAACGTGAGTACTTTAGGGATCATCGCTTGTCACAAAAAGGGGAACACTTATGGGATCAAATTAGAATATTGCAATGGTTTGCTTGGGATGCATGCTTGAGATGTGACTTTACTTGTTGCTCTAAGATAGAGGCTCCACACCTTCCCTTTCAATGTAAATTTAATGATAATGAAACCTTGGCTTCTTATGCTAAAGGTATTTATGATTTGTGGAATGAATAGAAGAATTTGTTGCTTTTAAAGGTGCTTATGAAATTGCTTCTTTGCTTAAAAAGTATGATGATGTTCCTTACAAATCTGAAAATTTATCCATACTTCAATATTGCTATGATAATTATGAATAAAATTATGATATTATTGAATTTATTGAGATAATGTCCGCTGCCTTGGAAGAGACTAAAATTTTGCAGGAAACTATGGAAGAAGAAATTGTCGAAACTGTGAGCTCATTAGATGAGGAAGATGAGGAGGAGAGCGAAGAACAAAAGTAGGAAGAGCGGATTAGATACCTGTGCCCACCTTCTAATGAGAGTAACTCTTCAACTCATACATTATTTAATTTCCCTTCGCACATACCGAAGGATGAATGCCATGATGAATGCTATGATGATTGCTATGATCCCTTGGATTCATTTGAAATATCCCTTTTTGATGAACTTGATGCTTGCTAGGATTGTGGCCAAGATGCCAATATGAATTATGCTTATGGAGATGAACTTGCTATAGTTCCTTATGTTAAGAATGAAATTGTTGCTATTGCACCCACACATGATAGTCCTATTATCTTTTTGAATTCTCCTAACTACACTATATCGGAGAAGTTTGCACTTATTAAGGATTATATTGATGGGTTGCGTTTTACCACTACACATGATGATTTTGATGAATATAATATGCATGTGCTTGCTGCTCCTACTTGCAATTATTATGAGAGAGGAACCAAATCTTCACCTCTCTATGTTTCCAATACGATAAAATTGCAAGAAACTATTTATACTATGCATTGGCCTTTACTTGATGTGCATGAATTGTTCTTTTATGACATGCCGATGCATAGGAAGAGAGTTAGACTTCGTCATTGCATGATATATGTTGCTATGTGCTCACTACTAAATTACAAATCATTGTTAATTAAAATTTATTTTGATATACCTTCGGATCCGGGTGGATCCATTACTTGAGCACTTTATGCCTAGCTTAATGGCTTTAAAGAAAGCGCTGCCAGGGAGACAACCCGGAAGTTTTAGAGAGTCATTTTATTCTTTTGAGTGCTTTTATAAAGTTTAAAAACAAAAAATATAGAGGGGAACCTAAAACATCACAAAAAGAAAGGTGAAAGTGAGAGAGATGATGAGCATCGTTGAAGTGGGGGCTAGCCTTGATCTTTGTTCATGCCCATGGAAACTTTGTGAATCTTGAATCATAGAAACTTTTCAACAAAAATAATTATCCCCTTGTACAAATCCATAGTATTATAAAAATAATGTGCCAAGATTTTCCTTTAGGATGATTAGATTGCTTGTTGGTATGTGCGGTGTCAAACAGAAACTTTGGCTGTAGTGCGTGAATTTACATTTTTTACTGGAACGTCAAAAGTTTCTGAAATTTTTACAAAGTATTTATATACAAATTTTTTATTTTGTCCTTATATTTCAGAATTTTTGGAGTTACATAAGTATGGTCAAAGTTCAGATTACTACAGACAGATTCTGTTTTTGATGCATTGTTTTGCTTGTTTTGATGAAACTATCGATTTTATCGGTGGTATAAGCCATGGAGAATTTATAATACAGCAGGTATAATGCAAATATAAAATATGAATGGTTTTGCAATAGTACTTAAAGTAGTAATTTGCTTTATTATACTAACGGATCTCACCAGTTTTCTGTTAAGTTTTATGTGGATGAAGTGTTCAAAGATCGAGGAGGTCTCGATATGAGGAGAAGGAGGAGAGGCAAGAGTTCAAGCTTGGGGATTCCCAAGTCACCCCAAGTAAATATCCAAGGATACTCAAGCGTCTAAGCTTGGGGATGCCCCAGAAGGCATCCCGTCTTTCTTCAACAAGTATCGGTAAGTTTTCGTTTTCGTTTCGTTCATGTGATATGTGTAAATCTTGGAGCATCTTTTGTGTTTAGTTTTCACTTTTCTTTTATGCACCATGCTGGTATGAGATAGTCCATGGTTGATTTATATAATGCTCATTGCACTTCACTTATATCTTTTGAGTATGGCTTTATAGAATGCTTCATGTGCTTCACATATATCATTTGAAGTTTGGATTGCCTGTTTCTCTTCACATAGAAAACCGTTAATCGTAGAATGCTCTTTTGCATCACTTATATTTATTAGAGCATGGTCTTTTGTAGAAAGAATTAAACTCTCTTGCTTCACTTATATCTATTTCGAGAGTCAACAGGAATTGGTCATTTGCATGGTTAGTCATAAAATCCTACATAAAACTTATGGATCACTGAATATGATATGTTTGATTCCTTGCAATAGTTTTGCGATATAGAGATGATAATATGTGGGAGGTACTAGTGGATGATCGTGTTTAGCAAGATATTGGTATTAAGGTTTGTGATTCCCGAAGCATGCACGTATAGTCTCCCGTTATTCCCTGAAGTTGGAGCACAATTTATCCTTGATTGTCTATCTTTGTGTGAAAGTCGGGGGCGCGCGATGGTTAACTCCTACCAACCTCCCCCCTAGGAGCATCCGTAGTAATACTTTGCTTCGAGGGCTAATAAACTTTTGCAATAAGTATGGGAGTTATTTATGACTAATGTGAGTTCATGGATTATACGCACTCTTACCTTTCCGCAATTTGCTAGCCTCTACGGTACCGTGCATTGCCCTTTCTCACCTCTAGAATCGGTGCAAACTTCGCCGATGCATCCAAACCCCGTGATATGATACGCTCTATCACACATAAGCCTTATTATATCTTCCTCAAAACAGCCACCATACCTACCTATTATGGCATTTCCATAGCCATTCCGAGATATATTGCCATGCAACTTCCACCGCTTCTGTTTTGATGACTTGAGCATTCATTATCATATTGCTTTACATGATCATAAGATAGCTAGCATGATGTTTCCATGGCTTGTCCGTTTTTTGATATTTTTGCTATGCTAGATCATTGCACATCCTGGTACACTGCCAGAGGCATTCATATAGAGTCATACTTTGTTCTACTATCGAGTAATATTAAGTTGTAAGTAAATAGAAGTGTGATGATCATCATTATTCATTATTAGAGCATGTCCCAGTGAGGAAACGATGATGGAAACTATGATTCCCCCACAAGTCGGGATGAGGCTCCGAACAAATATAAAAAGAAAAAAAAAAGAAAAAAAGAGAGACAAAGAGAGAAGGGGCATGCTAATTCCACACTTGTGCTTCAAAGTAGCACCATGTTTTTCATATAGAGAGTCTCCTAGGTTGTCACTTTCATATACTAGTGTGAATTTCTCATTATAGAGTTTGATGCACACCCACTTAGTTTCAGTTTGAGCCTTCATGCACTTATAGCTCTTAGTGCATCCATTGCATGGCAATCCCTACTCCTCGCATTGATATCAATTGATGGGCATCTCCATAGCCCGTTGATTAGCCGCTTCGGTGTGGGACTATCTTTCTTTTTGTCTTCTCTATATTAATGTCTATCATCGCATTCTATTCCACCCATAGTGCTATATCCATGGCTTGCGCTCATGTATTGCGTGATATTTGAAAATGCTGAACCGCGTTAAAAAGTATGAACCAATTGCTTGGCTGACACCGGGGTAGTACATGATTTATACTTTGTGTTAAGAAGACAGAGCATGACAAGGCTATATGATTTTGTAGGGATAGCGTTCTTTAGCCTTGATATTTTGAAAGACATGATTGTTTCTTGGGATGCCTGAGTATTAATGTCTTTATGTCAAAGTATAGACTATTGCTTTGAATCACTCATGTCTTAATATTCATGCCATGATTAGATATATGATCAAGATTATGCTAGGTAGCATTCCACATCAAAAATTATCTTTTTTATCATTTACCTACTCGAGGACGAGCAGGAATTAAGCTTGGGGATGTTGATACGTCTCCGTCGTATCTATAATTTTTGATTGTTTCATACCAATATTATACAACTTTCACATATTTTTGGCAACTTTTTATATGATTTATTGGACTAACATATTGATCCAGTGCCCAGTGCCAGTTCCTGTTTTTTGTGTGTGTTTTGTTTCGCAGAAATTCCATATCAAACGAAGTCCAAACGTGATAAAAATTTACGGAGAATTATTTTGGAATATATGTGAGTTTTGGGAGTTGGAATCAACGCAAAAGGGGGCCCATAGCCACCACAAGACACCAGGGCGCGCCCCAGGGCCCAGGCGCGTGGTGGTGGGTTGTGCCCTCCTCGTAAGTCGGTTGGAGCTCTACTTCGGGTTCAAGGAAGCTTATATCCGGAAAAAATCGTGTTATAATCTCAGTGCAATTGGAGTTACGGATCTCCGGGAATATAAGAAACGGTTTTCGGCCAGAAAACAAAAACGCGAAACAGAAGAGAACAGAGAGGGAGATCCAATCTCGGAGGGGCTCCTGCCCCTCCGCCACCATGGCGGCCATGGAATAGAGGGGGAACTCTACTCCCATCTAGGGGGGGAGGCCAAGGAAGAAGAAGAAGAAGGAGGGAGGCTCTCTACCCCCCCTCTCCCGGTGGCGCCGGAACGCCGCCGGGGCAATCATCGTGACGACGATCTACACCAACAACTTCGCCGCCGTCAACACCAACTCTTTCCCCCTCTATGCAGCGGTGTAACACCTCTCTTCCCCGCTGTAATCTCTACTTAAACATGGTGCTCAACTCCATATATTATTTTCCAATGATATATGGCTATCCTATGATGTTTGAGTAGATCCATTTTGTCCTATTGGCTAATTGATGATCGTGGTTCGTATGAGTGTATATTTTATTATGGTGCTGTCCTACGGTGCCCTCCATCTCGCGCAAATATGGGGGATCCCCGCTGTAGGGTGTTGCAATGTGTTCATGATTTTCCTATGGTGGGTGGCGTGAGTGACAGAATACACAGACCCGAGTAGGTGGGTTGTTGCATATGGGAGTAAAGATGACTTGATACTTCATGCTATGGTTGGGTTTTACCATAATGATCTTTGATAGTTGAGGATGCTTGCTAGAGTTCCAATCATAAGTGCATATGATCCAAGTATGGAATGTATGTTAGCTCATGCCTCTCCCTCATATAAAATTGCAAGAATGATTACCGGTCTAGTTAGCAATTGTCTAGGGACAAATAACCTTCTTGTTTGACAAAAGCTTTCTACTAAACAACTAACTTTTATTATCTTGCAATTTACTCGTAATTTTATTCCCGCAAAATACTTCTAGTTTTATTCGTGCAAACTTTCCTATCACCTACAAAATAGTTTCATACTTGTTCTAGGTAAAGCAAACATTAAAGTGCGCGTAGAGTTGTATCAGTGGTCGATAGAACTTGAAGGAATATTTGTTCTACCTTTAGCTCCTCATTGGGTTCGACACTCTTATTTATCGAAAAAGGCTACAAACGATCCCCTACACTTGTGGGTTATCACCGAGATGCTTGGGTTTGGCTAGGGTTCTGTGTAGGTTAAAACTCGATGGATCTGAATGGGAAAGTTGGTGTCACCAAATTTTGTCTTTTGGCTTTGGACAGAGAATTTTTGTGGGAGAATGGATGAGTATTTTTGGTGGCTAATCTCTAATCACTTGAGCAACCAAATCATCGTAGATTCCTCATCCCCTTTTAATAGTATTGGCTTTCCGATGGACTCAATTGTGATTTCTCACATAAAGTAAAATGTAGAGTCTTGAAGCTTGGCCAATCATATTCCTTCCTCTTCTTGTTTCCTAGGGAATTCTCCTCACAATCCTTAGCCAACTCTCTCTGTGGACTTCAACTGAAATAAGCTAGGTAAAACTATTAGTCCAAGAGACAATGTATGTTGTCATGAATTAGCAAAACCTTCCTGCAGTAGTGACTCAAGTATCTATGTTTGGGGATGCCTTCCATGCATCCCCTCTTTCGTCTTGAAATTATCGGTATATCTTACCGAGAGCTATATTTTTATTCTTCACATGATATGGGTTTTGTTTCGAGCGTATTTTTTGCTTTAATTTTGATTTACTTTCTGATCCGTGCAATCATCATTTCCTAAACCTATCTATTATTGGAGACACATTTTCATCTCAAATTTATAGAATGCTCATCCGTATTTCACTTATTATCTTTTTGAGTAGAGGCAATTACTCTAGTTCTTCACTTATACTTGTTTGAGCATGGCAATATGTTTGTAGAAATTATTTGCACTCTCTTTGCTTCACTTATATCTTTAATGAGGTTGAATAGGAAGTGGTAATTTGCATGAGTAATATGGTTGGTCAAAAATGGATAGGTATATAAAGGTGGTATACTAAAAACCAACATGGACATGTAAGATCATTGAATATGATATCTTTGGTTCATTGCAATAGATTTCCGATATTGAGTGGTAACATGTGAGCATGTTAGTGCATAATTCAAGTGGTGGCCGCTGGCATTAGCCGTGAAGTTAGAGAATAATTTATCACTGATTGAATAAACCTTTGTGTGTTCGGATCAGGGGCGCGTGATGGTTAACTCCTCCCAACCTCCTCCCTAGGAGCATGCAAGTTATACTTTGCTTCGAGGGCTAACTAAATTTTCGTAATAAGTACTTGAGCTCTTTATTTTTAATGTGAGTCCTTGGTCTAAAAGCACTTCCACGTATCCAAATATTGCTAGCCGCCTCGGTACCGTGCATTGCCCACTATCACGACGAGACACGGTGCAAATTTCGCTAGTGTATCCAAACCACGTGAGATGACACGCTCTCTCACACATAAGCGTCCTTATATCCTTCCTCAAAACATCCATCAAACCTACCTATCATGGCATTTCCATAGCCATATCAAGATATATTGCCATACAACTTCCATTGTTACTATTTTTATGACTTGAGCATTCATCGTCTGCTTTGCATGATCATATAGAGCCAACATGATTTTTATGGAAAAGCCACCATTCATCATTTTAATACATGTTACGCTAGATCATTGCACATCCTACTACACTGCCAAAAGCATTCATTTTCAGTCATCATGTTGTTTATGTCTTTTAATTTGTAAGTAAAATAAAATATGATGCATTATTCGGATGTGCCCCTACCTATGAGGATAAAAAAGGCAAACAAGAACCAATAGAAGAGGCCAAAGAAAGCTCAACAAAAAGAATGAGAGAAAAAGAAAGAGGGGCGCATTACTATCCTATTACCACACTTGTGCTTTAAAGTAGCACCTTGTATTTCATAACAACGTTGTTTATTTAAAAAGATAGTAATATATGCATTTAGCTCGTATTATTTTCAGTTTTATTTCATATTATCACAACACGTAAAGATTATCCTATTTTACGATTCTCTTAGACCACATAATTAAGAAAGAAAAAAACTAATAGAAAATATGATGTCATCTACATAATTGAACACAAGAATTAACAATATAAGTTGCTCCGTTACCGCGAGAACACGTATGATTTTTTTAATGTAAAATGGGTGCTTCTTGTAGTTGCCATATACGTAGTGTTTTTCTTCCTCCGAAAAGGCCTAACCCCTTGTCGAACGACTTATGGAATTTAGGCAAGCGAGTAGTTCATAGGACTTTCGAAGTTTTGTTTCTTTGATCCAAAACCTCTCTAAGGTATGCACTACTATAATCTATGATTAAGGGATCTCTAACACCGACCCGCATATTTGCTCGAGCATCCGTCCACGCGTACATTAAAATGTCGATATTTCGATCGTTTACCTAAAAAAACTTAAAAAACAACCTAAAACCTATAACGGAGGACCACCTCGTACGCGTGGCCACCCTTCCCTGCAACACCGCCGTCGCCGTCGCTATCAATGTGGTCCCTCCAGCGGCTGAAAGGCGCTGCAGGGCCGCGGTAGCCTTGTCGGACGGCTGCTTGCCGCTCGGAGAGGAGCCGCTCCTCCTCCTGCTGCATGGTGCGGAGGTCCGCCGTGGCCAATGCCGATGTAGCCTTCAGAGCCCTGGCGGCGGCCTTGCCACGGGTTGGCGTTGCCGGAGCAATCGCTAAGAGACCACTCCTCGCCGATCTTGGCGGGCTCGACGTCAAGGCGGCGGCGCCTGGCGGCCGTCTCCGCGGTGGTGACGGAAAGGTCGAGTGCCCGTGCGGCGGCTAGGTCGGGGGTCGTTGAGGACCCAATCCGGTGCGACGTCGCTCTTGGCGAACACTGAGCGGCGCCCGGTGTTGCGACAGTCGTACCGCGCCTGCTGCCTTGCCACACGCTCCTCGTCGGAGACGACAACCCTGGAGCCCAAGGGTCGACCGACATTGCCACTTCGGAGGTAGTGGAGGATGCGGCCCCGCGTCTTTGCAATCGTGGGCGGCAGCTCTTCCTTGACGGCACGACGGTGGTAGCGGGGCGGCGAGACAAGCCAGTCATTGCGGATGTTCTGCCTGTGTGGGGGCAACGTCGGCTCGTGCTTGACATGGCGTTCAATCTGGATGCCACGATAGTGCGGAGGCGACGTCGGCTCGTCCTTGAGGTGGCGTCTGATCTAGATGTCGTGGTTGCGCTCGGGCGATGTCGGCTCGTCCTTGACCCACCGGAGCGGGGACGCCGGGTCCCGCTTCATGTGGTGTCACGGCGAGGACAACGACTCCTCCTGGACGCGCGTCGGCGATGGTGGCGACAGGCCCGTTCGCTCCGTCATTAACTCGATCGGATGGACGAATTCTTCGTCCGTTACAACGACCTCCGAGAGGAGGCGAGGCCTATGCTGCGGGTGCTGCTGTGGTGTTATGTCCTCCTCTTCGCCGAAGTAGATGATGATCTCCTCTTTGCCGGAGAAATCGGCGTCGTGGATGCCGAGGGGCCAGGATAGCGAGGGCGGCGGCGCCAAGATTGGCCTGGCGAGGAGCTTCCATCGCCTCCGCCTACCACCTAGGAGAAACAGGACTTCGACATGGCCGCTAGACTCGAAGTGGAGGAAGGGCTCGTAGACGGTGACGGGGAGGGAGAGGGAGAGTGCGGCTCAGTGCGTCGTCGGCGCACGGCTTAAATAGCCGCGGGTAGGCCATGCGAAGGGGCGGTCAGCCCGCTTTAATGTGGCGCAGCAGCTAGTCGGAGTTGGTTTCTCCAGACGCGGCGTTTGCATTAAAGCGACAATGCCCGGGAGGTCACGTCCGTCAGCGCCGCTCTCCCGTCTGGTCAAATCGGAGGCCTCAATGTCGGTCGGCACATGCTTTGGGCCGGGATGGATGTGGCATGGCAAGCGGTGCGGGCATTGGATGAAAAGCGCGGGAGAGACATGTGTTTTTTATTTGGGACTGGGCAGTTAGACGTGGGGGTGGTAGTGCTCCGGAGGCCCGCAAAGCCCCTCCCCCACTTTGTTCCGGTCTACGAAAAAAACACGTCCGAACCGCCGAGTGAACCAGACGAAACGGTCCGAACGTGCATGGGCGGTTTGGGAAATGCCTTAAATGTCTTTCTAACCAGGCCAAAAACAAATTGTGTTTTTGACCCAATAGCTATAGCATGTTTGTTTAGAAGAAGAAAAATGAATGAGCTTATACTTTTTTAAACGTTTCGAAACGTATAAATAAATGCGATTATACGTGCTGCTATATCTAGACACATAATTGCGTGCGGACTATTCAAAAGATAAGATCATATTTTGAAGAAAAGTTTATATTCTTTTCGTTCTAGAAACAACTAGCAATTTTTTTTTTTGCGGGGAGCCGTTAGGAAGGTAAGGACCGGGGCGACCTAGAAGCTGAGCAGGGACTCCACGCCGGTGGGTTATTGCAGGAACTCGTCGCTGACATCCGCTGTGTCGTTCCGTGTTGTAGACGTTGTTGGCGTTCAACCACATTGTCTTCCTCGACGCTGACCCACGGGGCCTGAAGGCCTGCTTCGCCGCTTTCGATTACAACATGCACGCTTCCCTGCAGGCATAGCACGCCTACACCAGTTGCCATAATTCCTTGGGTCGCGTGCGTGTCTCGGCGAGACTTAGTCTGTTCGTTTCCATCGGGCGAGAAGTCGTCGGCTAGCTCTAGCCTGGTAGTGTACACTGGGATCGATCCATCCACCAGCTTCCGCTTGTACGTGGTTGTCCTCCGAAGAATCCATCCACCAGCGTGTTAGCTTAGCTAGGCTAGCTTGTACGTGTTGGTTTCTCTCGGCCATAAGCACCAGCCGGCGAAGAAATTGCATTGTAAAGTAAGTCGGATAGGTACTCAAGCATATGGCCCCAACGCCGCTGACGTCGGTGGCGTTTGACCTGCTCGACACGCCCCCAACTCCTTGATCAATCCATGCACCTCGATGCTCCTGCAGGTCTCGCTTGGCTACCAGATATAGGCTTTCTATGTTAATTGCTTTGGCTGTCTTTGTCTTCGTGCTAATGGAGGTGTCCTCACCTGAACTCCAATTGGAACCAAGTTACATGGTGTGATGATGATCAGTAGATCAGGTAGGCAGAATAAAAATATGAAATAACCATGCTTCTGCTTTGATGTTTTCCTGATGTGTTCACATGCTTTTTGATAGTTCCCAACAGATTACAAGCACGAGGACTGCCAAGATGAGAGCTACTCTTTGGCGCCCATGTTTCGGTATGCAGTCATGCAGGCAGCAAAGGTAATGACATTGAATATTAATTTATGCCGGCAACTAAGTTAATCGCAGTTTCATCATGTCTCCAAGCTAATCCTTTTAATTAGTTTCTTCGCACAATGGCTCATGGTGCTGGTTGATACATATGTGTACGTGGATGGAACTAATGATTGGCTGGAACTAATGCACATGGCACTGCAGGTGGAGACTCCAGAACTTTGATGTTTGTTCAAATTAGCCCCGATGAGAATGGCGTGGGCAAAACTCTCCGTTCGCTGAACTTTGCGAGCTGAGTGAGGTAAATTTTTGCAATTTACCCTCCTTTTAAATGGGTACCGATCGAAATCTAAATTATCATATCCAGGCCATAGATCGTTTTTCTACATATGCATAATTGATAAGTTTCTCTTTTCTTATATTTTTATTCACCAGGAAATTTTACAGATTACATGTTTATAGGAATGTTTTAATGACAGAACCAACTTTTTGTTTCCTCCCGTTGCAACACACATATATACCTATATATTATATTACCTTATTACCCCTTTATTATTATTATATATTTTATTTTATTTTACTTATACTTAATAAAGCAAGGTAATATTCTTGGTTTCGTCCCGCTTTGGTCGTATTATTTTCGTCTATAAGATTTAAAAAGTTACATTACTAATAGATATTAGTGATTAGAAACTTTTTCCTGTTTGAGTAAGGGTACTTACATCATCATTTACCCACTCTTTTTCATCTAGCAGGCACATCAATTGATTTTGTAACACAGAACTTCCATCTATCTGAACCAGCAATTGTTTTCTGAAAGATGATTCTATTGCTATATGTGCACATAGATCATGGTCGGTCAATGTATAGTCTGCAAAAAAACTTAATAATTTAAGAATATATTGAATACAAAAGTACACATAATAAATCAAACAAATACCTTGTGGGAGATAATCATATGTCTCATCAACTTTGATCTCTTTATTTGAATCTGATTCCTTAACATCATGTAATGAGAAAATAGGAGATAATGTCGAGCTAGATGGGGATGGAAGTGATGGCAATGGATCACGATCTATCTGATTATCTGATTCCGGCACAATCGATTCCCAACAAGATAACAACCAACCAACTGGTAGATGATGGTTGTGTTAGATGAAGGGTTTCTTTAGTAATTAGTACCATTCGCCTTTTGAAATAAAACTTCACCAATTTTTATACGGCCGAAACTTGCGTGGAAAAGCAAGGAGCCGCTAGAGATCAAATAAGATGTGGTGCATGCTGGGGGTAATTAAGAGGGATTTGTGGTAATTAAACAGGATTGATTTGATGAGAGAAAAAAGTGGAGAGATGCTCGTGCTTTCCATAGGCTGTGGGTATAATTACAGATTTAATTAGATAAGAAAGCCGGGAAGAAAACGGGAGGCTTTGCGGGCATGGCCTTGGGTAATAAAGAGAAACTCAGCGGGATCTCCGCCACCGGCGGCGCAGGGTGGAGGCACCCACCACCCTCCGTGCGACTTCCGCGGGCTCCAGGATGACGCACAGGAAGCCGCGGGTTCCGTGCGCGCTCTGCACAACGAGGGGCGACGGCCGCCATGTAGTCATGTACTCGCCGATGTGCGCTACGATGCCGGCCTTCTCCCCCACCGCGACGCCGACGTGGACCACCAGGAAGACCATGTTATGTTATATTCACCGAGCTCATGCGAATCAGTTCCTTCACGTCGGCCATGTGGAACGAAATGCGCAGGCCCCGTTGACGCCGGCGCCGGCGGGCGGCTGCAACAGCAGCCTACCTGCCCGGTCGTAGGCCTCGCAGCACTTGTTTGTCGTAGTTGTCGACGACGCGTCCGGCATGTGACGTGCGGCCAGCACGAGTGAGCTGAGCGACAGCCTGCCCGATCCGAGGAATGCGAGAAGCGCAGACACGGCAAGGTGGACACTTCGGAGCTCTCCCGTACGTGCGGCTGATGCTCACGCGCAGTTTGTCCACAAGATCCATCCACATTGTACTACATCCTAATCCTAATTATTGTAATGATGGATCTATGAAAGGAAAAAGAGGAGCAGAATGTGGGAAGAGGTTGGAGATGACATGTGGGTCCGTTGAGAGTAATTAACGTGGGATCCTAAAATTTTCTCCCGTTGCAACGCACGGGCATTTGTGCTAGTTGAACTAAATATCTAACTAGTTGGCGACACGCGTCAATCTTGGCATCGTGCTCTGTAGGCCATAGGACTTTGGACGGAGCCTAGAGCGCGACGCACCGTTCCAGCACCACCACGCGCACGAATCAGAGACTCACGCACACAGTCAGCTACCCCCACTGAGTGAGTGAAGCGAAGCGACAGCTCGTGCAGCGACAGTGACGATTTGGACGTGAAAGCCCTAACCGGCTGACTAGGAGTGGTTCCCTGCCACATCTTCCGGGTTAATTCGCGTACGTGCTTGGGCCACGAGCGAGCTAGTGCAGTGGGGTTGGAGGCAGCCCGTTGTAGTTACTGCGCGTGAACGAATAGCGCCTATTTTTTGATTCATTTCGCGAGCAGTACGCGTCAGCTGCCGGTCGTTCTCCGTTTCCCTTTCTGCCTGATGAAAACCAACTTCTCTTCTATGTTCTGTTCGGCATAAATTTTGATGTGCATGCGGTCAAGCGTTCTACAGTTTTTATTTCTGTAGCCACAACCAGCTTAATCTTGCTTTTTTTGTTTCTGACAAGGAGTATATAACCCCCGTCCAGCTTAATCTTTTGGTGGCCGTACCTGTGAATACGATGGAACAGCCGGTGTCGACGGAAGCTGTGGCTGTGCAGGAATGGTATCGAGTACACACGTGGAGGCTCTTACGTGTGGACGCGTGGTAAGCAAAGGCACACGCTCGCGGGAGGGGCTAATAACTGTGGAAAATGTGGGCTCCACCGCTCGACCCATGCAGGCCCGAAGTATACCTGGGCATTTCCGGCCCGGCCCGGCCGGCCCGCCCAGGCCCGGCCCCAAAATCCAGGGCCTAGGCCCGACGGGCTTGCCCGTGGGCCGGGCTTGGGCCTGAGTTTTGAGCCCACCAGCAGGGCCGGGCCGGGCTTGGGCTTGGCAAATTGGGATTTTAAGGAAGAGGCCCGGCCCACGGCCCTAGGCCCGACGGGCTTTTCAACAAATGGGACGGGCTTGGGCTTCAAAGTAGGTCCGATGGCAGGGCCTGGGCCGGGCCTGGGCCTCAGTTTTCTACCGTGGGCTTTTTTAGGCCCGGTCCAAGCCCGGCCCGACCCGGCCCATGGCCAGATATAGCCCGAAGGGGCATGTCAACATTTATTTTTCCGTGTTTCTTCTTGTTCTTTGGCAAGAGGCAGGATAAAGGGCCGCTGATAGTGTATTAGGACATCCCTAAAGGGCCGCTGATAGTGTATTAGGACATCCCTAAAGCGAACCCTTAAGCCGCCACAACCATCCGGACAACCCGGTTCGGAGGTATTTAGCCATCCAATATGGGTCTTTATCAATCCGTTGACCGATCTGGACATAATTTTTTCGACAAAGATAAAACAAATTCGGAAGAGAGAAAGGTTTTACGGGAGTCCGCATAACAGCCACATAAAAGACCGACACCTTGAGCCCATCCAAAACCCTACAAAAACCCATCCGGAATCCCACGCCTTCATCCTTTCATCTTTCTCTGTATTCGTTTTCTCACATGATCGATCGGCCGGAAGGAATCAGCCACCGCTAGGTTGTACGAGTGCATCATCGGGAAGTACTTCACGGTTGCGTCGTCAAGGTACGAGCGTATACGACAACACGTACGTACACTGAAGCAGACACCTTGGGAGCTGGATTGATCCTTCCTCGATGTGTCTAGCTAGCTATCACGTACTAGCTAGGCTAGCTTATTCCGGCGAGTTGATCGAATCGATCTTCCGGTTGGCCGAACAAAAGACAAGCACACAAGACACGGGACGCCGATATGATAGCTACGGGAGTGTGTAGCTCATGTTATTTTCATCAGTATTAATATGTGGTTTCAATAAGTTACAAAGGGCATTTTTTTTCTTGAAAAGGGAAATATATTAATATAACGAAGATACCAACTACACCAGCCTCTGCACCAGGCATCCAGGATACATACAGCCTGAAAAGAAAACAAAGAAGAAAGAGAAAAAAAGGCCTCGTCATAGTGATCAACTCCTTTCAGCAGCAGCACACAAACCACCACCAAAGACAACACCCGAAAAACATACATAGTCTTCAAAAGCGACGTCTTCAAGAAGGAAACGGTGCACAAACGCCCTAGTCGCCCGATCCAAGACCTTAGGTTTTCACCATGGAGAAAGTTCGAGCTCTCAAAACAATACCTTCAGCAAGGCAATTGTCAGGTACAACCAATGAAGGCCAGACCTTAGATTTTCACCCAGAAAGTCACGACTCGGCACCCGAGGGGCACCCCAAAAACGAAATCCTCCAGTGCTGCCGCCCCCACTTATCACTGCTGCTTCTGAAAGTTATCAAACACCTGACTAACCCCATCGTCTTCAAGGCTCCCTACGCCTTATTGATCCTCCGATCTCAGCCACCAGGACTTTCTTCACTGTTGTCTATGCCATGGAAATCGAGAGACGACATGTCCCATGGTGTCAACAAACAAACAGAGCTTCGCGTCGCGCCCTCCGTAGGATGATATGGACGCGCACGATCGGATTCTATCCGATCCAAATATCCTTGGGCAAGATCCCCGGCAGTAGTTCCGGAACACGTCGACGGCCAGATCTAGGAGGACCGATCATGCAAATTGTTTCCGTGAATGCGACAGAGCACTAGGACCGCCACCACACCGTTTCCTCCACCACGTCGACGCCATCACTGCCATGGCGGAGGACACCGGCCCACGCTGTCCACAGCCCGGGCCACCGGCTGAAGACGGACGCCAGATCGGGGTGGATCCCGATCCGCCGACATCCCCTCGCCTGCACGATACACCACCTTGAAGCCTGCCGTGCATCGCCGATCCCGAACGACTCCGCCGTGGGGATCCGCCGCTGCACCACCGCGACCCTCGCCATCGCGGTGTTCCGGCCCAGCCGCGTCGCCCCGTGACGAAGGCCCAGCCGCGTCGCCCCGTGACGAAGGCAAAACGCCCCGCCGCCGCCGACGCCGGCCAGGCTTTGCCCGGCCGCATCCTTAGGTGGCGGCGAGGAAGGAGGGAGGGAGAGGAGGCTGCTGGAGGTGGCGGCTGGGGCGCCCTCCCCGTCGCCCACGGGAGCGACGTGGGAGGGTCAGATGCGATCTTTCTTACAAAGGGCATACGTTGCTATATATAGAAGGCAGGACAGACTAACCTACTCGGTTACCTATTCGAATCCTAGTACTGTGAGGTGATTGTATGTGTACTATCATGTTGCGTATACTTGTTGTCTTGTTTAATTCCAACAATCACCCCTCTAAATACGATGTCATCATGTTACAACTCGGACGTCAATCCTTCTTCGCATCTTCAAGAGCTTTTTTGTTCAAAGTCTTGGTTAGGATGTCCGTCAGCTAATCATCGGTGTAAATGTAGTTGACTTCAATCTTACCTTGTTCCACTTATTCCTTTATATATATTGACACATCGTATAAATGTGCTTGCTCCTATCACGCTCCATTAGATTCTCGTGTAGAAAAGTTGTAGACTCGCCATCAACATTGAGCACCACTTATTCCGGATCTCGATCCATGAGATCGCCGCATAGCCTTCTTAACAACACACCTTGACGCACCCTGGTGGCAGCTGCAATATACTCTGCTTCACTTGAAGTCCATATCACCATTTCCTGCTTTTGTGATAGCCATATTACTATACTTCGACCAAGGAAATATGCCACATTAGAGGTACTCTTACAATCGTCAACAATTCCTGCCTTGTCACTCTCACTGTAGCTGAATAGTTTCATCATCTCCTTCTTACTCAGCTCAAGATGAGGTTCCATTGGACCGTCAATTGTATTGCAATATTTTATGCCATAACTTCCAAGTACCTTCCTTGCGTATGCCTCCAGCCACACTTTAAGCCGCTCCAGTTTACCTTGATTCTGAGGTAGTAACTCAATAGCCCTAGATCATCCATCTTAAAAATCTACTTCATATCTAGCTTGAACTTTGCAATCACCTCTTCATCTGCTCTAGTAATCAATTGATCAATGTAGATTCCAACTAGTAGATGGTCCCTTCCTTCACCTTTCTTGTACATCACATGCTCTAGTGGGGCTTTCTCAAATCCAAGGGAAAGTAACGTCTGATCAAGTTTGATGTTCCGCGCTCGAGCGCCTTGTCGTAGTCCATAAAAGACTTTGTATAGTTTTAGTATGATGTACTCTTGTCCCTCTTTGATGAATCCTGGTGGTTGGTTCACATAAATATCTCCTTCCAACTCTCCTTTCTAAAACACGCATTTTACATCCATGTGATGTGATGTACCGCGAGAGCGATGAGTAATCTCATTGATTCCATCTTTGCAACGGGAATAAACACTTCCTCGAAGTCCACACTTTCCTATTGTACGTGTCTTTTGGCTACTAGCCTTGCTTTATGCTTCACACAATTCCCTTCGGTGTCTTTCTTGACCTTGAATACACATTTGAGCTATATGGCTTCATGATTGTTGGAAACACCAACGAGCTCCCATGCATTGTTGTTGTAGATCAATACCAACTCTTCTTCCATAGCGTGACACCAACACAGGGACGAAGCTAGGAATTAAGTTCAACGGGGTCACCTTCGTTAAAGCAAGGGTTCTCCTTTATGATCAGGCACTTATGACATGTAATTTATAAAGGATCGGTGTCAATTGACACCAGTGGCAAAGAGCCAGCTCCGTCCCTGCGCCAACACTCCTTCATACTCGTGTCCTCCAAATTCACTGGTTCCTCGGCATTTGCTAAACACTGTCGTCTATTCCTTTTCACCATTAACGGTTCAATCATCCGAAGAATTTTCTCCAGATATGTGTGTAACACCGGGTGTGGATGTATAAATACAGTGGCAATATCTTTTCCTCCATTTTTTCCGCAGGCAACGTAGGTGCCGAAGAAGTATTTTCTCATGTGTACGAAGGTGTTGCCATATACCCAAGTGCAGTGTCTCCTGCACTGCTACATGGCCCTCCAACTCCAGTGCCTGGACCACCTTCTCCCAGACGTTTGCTGCCTAGTGTAGCGCTACTACTCCCTAGCCCGTTCACCATAGCAACAACATATGATGGGCTGTTTTTTTATGGTCTCTCTGGCAACAACTTCGTACGCCGCTGCAGCAACAGCCTTTGGGCCTCCAGGCCGCTCCTCTACATGGCCTTCCTTGTGGTGTCCCAGCGACCACCTTTGATGCGTTGATGTATGGCATGCCGCTAACGCCTGCACACGCTGCAGCATACCTCACGTCGGCCGTCTGCTTGTTTTCGAGTGCACCTCGCCACCCGTATCGCTTGGCATCACGATTTTCTAGCACGACCACATGCAAACACCTTATCCCGTGGCCTTCTGACACCATGTCTTTGTCTCGAGTCAACAAAATTGTGTCGCTTTACGGCCACCTATGGGCCTCTCCTTGAGTCGGCCAGTACAAAGACTGCTTCTCCATGATTGAGCACATGCAGCTCTCGCTTCATCCTTTTCAGCAAATGATACGTCTCCAACGTATCGATAATTTATAAAGTATTCATGCCATATTCACCTATGTTTACAATACTTTTATATGGTTTTGATGCACTTTACATGATTTATTTAGAACTAACCCGTACTGACGCTGTTTTCAGCAGAATTACCGTGGTGTTGTTTTTGTGCAGAAAATGAAAGTTCTCGAAATCGACCGAAACTTTTTGGTGGTTTTTTCTGGAGGAAATAAGCCATATTGGAGCAAAGAACCATCGGAGGGGAGCCACACATGGGGCACAAGCCATTAGGGCGTCCCCCTAGGTCGCGCAC
Organism: Elymus sibiricus; assembly: GCA_039707655.1. Classification (NCBI taxonomy): domain Eukaryota; kingdom Viridiplantae; phylum Streptophyta; class Magnoliopsida; order Poales; family Poaceae; genus Elymus; species Elymus sibiricus. Next base: position 356,390,689 of record CM077671.1, read on the forward strand.
TGATATGTGGTGGGCCCCACGTGGCTCCGTTGCGCGTGATTCCAATGCTGAAAAATCCTATAAATCCCAGAAACCCCAGAAATAAACACAGACTGTCTGTTTCGCTGCCGCAACTCTCTGTATCGACAAAAAATCAATCTGGAGACGTTCCAGTACCGTGTCGGAGAGGGCAAACCATCATCGGTGGCCATCTTCATCATTCCGGCGGAGGCCATGACGAGGAGGGAGTAGTTCACCCTCGGGGCTGAGGGTATGTACCAGTAGCTATGTGTTCAATCTCTCTCTCTCTCTCTCTCTCTCTCTCTCTCTCTCTCTCTCTCTCTCTCTCTCTCTCTCTCTCGTGTTCTTGAGATGTCATGATCTTGATGTATCACGGGCTTTGTTAATATAGTCGGATCATATGATGTTATTACCTTGCTATCATGTCGTGATGAATTGAATATTTCCCTTTAAGATCTCGTTATGTTGGATTGAATATTTTGGTTTGAGAACACTTGATGTACGTCTTGTGTGGGATACCCGTAGTGACATTGGGGTATTCTAATGATTCACTTGATATATGTTGAGGCATCAACTTGCGGATTCCGGTGACCTTGGGGATTTATGCATAGGGGTTGATTGCACGTTTTCATACCACGTTCTCCGATAGAAATCTTGGGGTGCTCCTCGAAGTTCTTTGTGTTGGATTGAATATGATAGACCTGAAATTGTTTGATGCATGTCGCATAATTTACCCACGGATACTTGAGGTGACATTGGAGTATCTAGGTGACATTAGGGTTGATTGATATGTATCATTGGTGTTGTTCTAGTACGAACTCTAGGGCTGTTTGTGACACTTATAGGAATAGCCCAAAAGATTGATCGGAAAGTATATTTTTGAGGTGGTTCTACTACCTACACCAATTTCATCTTATTGTTCTCCACTAGATAGGAACTTGGGAGTGATTCTTTGTTGCATGTTGAGGGATGATCATATGATTCAACTATGTTAGCATTGTTGGGAGATTGTACTAGTGATAGTATGAAAACTAGGCCTTGTTTCCAAGCATTAATATACCGTTTTGCTCGTTGTTTACTATTTGTTACCTTGCTGTTTTTATATTTTCAGACTACAAAAACCCGAACCATTGGATCGATCAGAAGAAGAAAGGCAAAGGAATTGAAAGTTAGAGTAAGAAGCATCGCCCAGATCAATGGAAAATGGAAGTACTATATCTACCATCGATATTGCACTTGTATCACCATCTCTTCGCCGAACTAGTGCACCTATACAATTTTCCATTGTATTGGGTGTGTTGGGGACACAAGAGATTTCTTGTATTTGATTGCAGGGTTGTTTGAGAGAGACCATCTTCATCCTACACCTCCCACGGATTGATAAACCTTAGGTCATCCACTTGAGGGAGAATTGCTACTGTCCTACAAAACTCTGCGCTTGGAGTCCCAACAGAGTCTACAAGAATAAAGTTGCGTAGTAGACATCAGCAAACATAGCACTTACGGCCATAACATTGACGTATGTTTTGGAATCGCCACCCACATCTATAGCATCGATGTGAGTTTCAAACCATGATCATGAAGATGAACTTTTTTTTCGCGAGCACGGCAATTTCCTTACCCGACACTTGAAGAATTGGATCTTTCTCGTCCACAAGTTCGCTCATCAACATCATGTATCCATCATTGCCTTCATCGGCCATGAGCACCCTTTGCTTCGGTGATTCCTCGCAGTCAGCCTTGAAGTGACCGAGAAGGTAACAATTATGACACCTCACTTTCCTGATGTTGAACCTTCTCCGTGGTGGTGCAGCCTCGTCGTTCGAGTTGGCAAAGTTCTTTCTCACGGAGATTTATTTCCCTTCATCTTGCTGCTGCTCGTAGATCCGCCTTGCTTTTCTTTTGACATGGCGATCAATTGCACCTTTGTGAGTATAACATGCTCATCATACCTTCCATCTCAAAGAATGTACCGCATACGCTCGTCGTGGGCCTTATAATATCTGGCGAGATTGTGGATGGAGAGAGTCTTGAGATCGACGCACTCCTCGATTGCCATGACAAATTGAAAGTATCAGGGAGGGCCGCACGCAAGAAACGATGGACAACCTAGGCGTCCATGAGCTTTTCTCCAAAAGTGCACATTCGATTGACGAGATTACAACCTGTGAAGCAAATGTGTCCATGTACACATCGTCTTCCATGACCAAAGTCTCATAGTTCCTTAGGAGAGTTTGGAGATTGGCTTGCTTGATGTGGGTGTGTCCCTCGAACATGAGCTTCAAAGTATCACATGCCTCCTTAGCCATTGCTTTGGCGATCAGGTGTAGCAGGACATCCATCGGTATCACCAATAAATCACCGACACCGCATGCCGATCCTTCCAGTGTTCGCCTCCCTCCTTCTTATATGTGTCCACTCCTAAATCCATCGCTTCCCGTAGCTCGTTGGCACGGAGACCACACTCCACGAGGGCCTGCCGGACCCCAAAGTTCTCGCTATCAAACCCTGGGTATGACGAACTGGGCACAACAAGTAGTTTATCTGCCCCGGACGGTTCCACGACCATTACCTTCCATTACTAGAAGATCAATCTGGCTCTGATACCAATTGTTGGCACATGCCTGACCTTGACAAGTGCATAATCAGAAAGTACTCGATGGTTGTGTCGTCAATGTCGGGTGTGTGCCAACAATTCTAGCATTTTTTTTGTGCATCAGACATGTAGGGTCGTCTTCATCGCTCTTAACTTCCCACCACCAACTAATATTTCAAATATGATAAGCAACTTCTTGATTTTGGTAGAAGTAGGAAATGCAATAAAAAGTAATTTTACAGTGAAGAATTCTAATATTTTGTAGGTTATTCTCTTGAACACATGTATATTTTTCAAGTTCGTTGGAGCCCATGTGGTTTTACTTGAGTGTGCGAAGGTACGAGATTCTCAAGTCTCTCAGAGCAGCCACCTGGAGAAGGTAGCCCAGTCTTTGTTCAACCGATATGGATAATAGTGTAGTACTAGTACTTGTAATGCGTAAGTGAACCATATAATCTCAAATATGTCAGCGATAGTTGGTATCTCTTGTTTTCTCTTCTCGTAGGTCCTGAAGCTTTCTAAGAAATTAACGCCATATGCATCAATCGATTTATGGGTCAATGGTTGTCTTCCTTTTGAAGAAACAACCGATATACAACTGGTATTGGTTTGTCATAGAAAGACAAATGTAAACAATATATTGTGACTAGCACGTGGATGATATACACACTACTGCAGGAATTGTTGGGGAACGTTGCATGCGAAACAAAAAAATTCCTACGCACACGCAAGATCTATCCATGGTGATGAGCATCTACGAGAGGGAGAGTGGATCTACGTACCCTTGTAGATCGCTAAGAGGGAAGCGTTAAGAAATGCGGTTGATGTAGTCGAACGTCTTCGTGATCCAAATCGCAAGCCGTCCCGCGATCCAATCACGATCCGTCCCGATCTAGCGCCGAACGGACTACACCTCCGCGTTCAACACACGTACAGCTCGATGACGATCTCCGCCTTCTTGATCCAGCAAGAGGGAGCGGAGAGGTAGATGAGTTCCCCGGCAGCATGACGGCGTGGTGACGGTGGTGATGGAGCTAATCCGGCAGGGCTTCGCCAAGCACCGCCGAACTAATCTAGAGGAAAAACTGTATAGACGGGGGGAGAGAGGGCTGCACCGTGGCTTGGGGTGCGGCTGCCCTCTCTCCCCTCCAATATATATAGGAGGGATGGGAGGGGCTGGCGCCCTAGGGTTTCCCCTAGGGTCGGCCGAACCAAGGGAGGAGTCCACCTCCCACAAGGGACGTGGACTCCTAGTAGGACTCCTCCCACTTGGCCCCTCTCCCACCCCTTGCGCAAGGGCCTCCTAGGGGCTGGCCGGCCAGCCCACCAGGGGATGGTGCGCCACCTCCTAGGCCCATGTGACCCTTGGGGTGGGTGGGCCACACTTGGTGGACCCCCCCCCCCCCCCGGAACCCATTCGTCACTCCCGGTACACTACCGGAAATGCCCGAAACTTTTCCGGAGTCCAAAATGGGACTTCCTATATATCAATCTTTACCTGCAGACCATTCCGGAGCTCCTCGTGACGTCCGGGATCTCATCCGGGACTCCGAAAAACCTTCGGTCACCAACATACATAACTCAATACTACCGAAACGTCACCGAACGTTAAGTGTGCAAACCCTGCGGGTTCGAGAACTATGTAGACATGACCGAGACACCTCTACGGTCAATAACCAATAACGGGACCTGGATGCCCATATTGGTTCCTACATATTCTACGAAGATCTTTATCGGTTGAATCTCTATGTCAAGGATTCAGTTAATCCCGTATGTTGTTCCCTTTGTTCTTCGGTATGTTACTTGCCCGAGATTCGATCGTCGGTATCTCTATACCTAGTTCAATTTCGTTACCGGCATGTCTCTTTACTCGTTCTGTAATACAAGATCCCATGGCTAACTCTTTAGTCACTTTGCTTGCAAGGCTTATTGTGATGTTGTATTACCGAGTGGGCCCTGAGATACCTCTCCGTCACACGGAGTAACAAATCCCAGTCTCGATCCATGCCAACTCAACAGACACCCTCGGAGATACATGTAGAACATCTTTATAGTCACCCAGTTACGTTGCGACGTTTGATACACACAAGGTATTCCTTCGGTGTCAGTGAGTTGCATGATCTCATGGTCATAGGAACAGATACTTGACATGCAGAAAACTATAGCAATAAACTGACACGATCATATGCTACGTTCATAGTTTGGGTCTTGTCCATCACATCATTCTCCTAATGATGTGATCCCGTTATCAAATGACATCTCATGTCTATGGCTAGGAAGCCTTGACCATCTTTGATCAACGAGCTAGTCTACTAGAGGCATACTAGGGACACATTGTTGTCTATGTATCCACACATGTATTAGTGTTTCCAATCAATACAATTATAGCATGGATAATAAATGATTAGCATGAACAAGGAAATATAATAATAATCACTTTATTATTGCCTCTAGGGCATATTTCCAACAGTCTCCCACTTGCACTAGAGTCAATAATCTAGCTCACATCACTATGTGATTTACATTGTAATGAATCTAACACCCATATAGTTCTGGTGTTGATCATGTTTAGCCCTTGGAAGAGGTTTAGTCAACGGGTCTGCGACATTCAGATACGTGTGCACTTTTCAAATATTTATGTCCTCCTCCTTGATGTAATCACGGATGGAATTGAAGCGTCTCTTTATGTGTCTGGTCCTCTTGTGAAACCTTGGTTCCTTGGCCAGAGCAATGGCACCAGTGTTGTCACAGAACAGAGTCATTGGGTTTAGTGCACTGGGCACTACTCCAAGATCTGTCATGAACTCCTTCATCCAGACACCTTCCTTCGCCGCCTCCGAGGCAGCGATGTACTCCGCTTCGCATGTAGAATCAGCAACCACGCTCTGCTTGGAACTGCGCCAGCTTACTGCTCCCCCATTGAGAATAAATACGTATCCGGTTTGAGACTTAGAGTCATCCAGATTACTGTCAAAGCTTGCATCGACGTAACCCTTTACGGCGAGCTCTTGATCACCTCCATAAGCGAGAAACATGTCCTTAGTCCTTTTCAGGTACTTCAGGATATTCTTGACCGCCGTCCAGTGTTCCATTCCTGGATCACTTTGAAACCTTCCGGCCATACTTATGGCAAGGCTGACATCGGGTCTTGTGCATAGCATTGCATACACTATAGAGCCTATAGCTGAAGCATAGGGGATGACACTCATCTTTTCTCTATCTTCTGCAGTCACTGGGCATTGAGTCTTACTCAACTTCACACCTTGCAATACAGGCAAGAACCCCTTCTTGGACTGATCCATTTTGAACTTCTTCAAAACTTTGTCAAGGAATGTGCTTTGTGAAAGTCCTATTAAGCGTCTCGATCTATCTCTATAGATCTTGATGCCTAATATGAAAGCACCTTCTCCGAGGTCCTTCATTGAAAAACTCTTATTCAAATATTCCTTCACGCTTTCCAACATTTATATATTGTTTCCAATCAGCAATATGTCATCCACATATAATATTAGAAACGCTATAGAGCTCCCACTCACTTTCTTGTAAATACAAGCTTCTCTATAAACTTGTATAAACCCGAACGCTTTGATCACCTCATCAAAGCGAAGATTCCAACTCCGAGATGCTTGCACCAGTCCATAAATGGATCGCTGGAGTTTGCAAACTTAGTCAACATTCTCTGGATCAACAAAACCTTCCGGTTGCATCATATACAACTCTTCCTTAAGGAAACCGTTAAGGAACGCTGTTTTGACTCCATCTGCCAAATTTCATAATCGAAAAATGCAGCTATTGCTAACATGATTTTGACGGACTTAAGCATTGCTACGGGTGAGAAGGTCTCATCGTAGTCAACTCCTTGAACTTGTGAAAAACCCTTTCCCACAAGTCGAGCTTTATAGACGGTGACATTACCGTCCGCGTCCGTCTTCTTCTTAAAGATCCATTTATTCTGAATGGCCTTTCGCCCTTCAGGTAATACTTCCAAAGTCCATACTTTGTTTTCATACATGGATCCCATCTCGGATTTCATGGCCTCTAACCATTTCTTGGAATCCGGGCCCATCATCGCTTCTCCATATCTCGTAGGTTCATCGTTGTCCAACAACATGACCTCTAAGACAGGGTTACCGTACCACTCAGGAGCAGTACGTGCCCTTATCGACCTACGAGGTTCGATAGCAACTTGATCTGAAACCATCATCAGCTTCCTGTTCAACCGATGTAGGCTCTACAGAAACATCTTTCTGCGCTGCGCTACTCTCTGGTTGAAGTAAAGGTTCAACAACCTCATCAAATTCTATTTTCCTCCCACTCAATTCTTTCGAGAGAAACTCTTTCTCGAGAAATGACCCGTTCTTTGCAACAAACACTTTGCCTTCGGATCTGAGATCGAAGGTATACCCAACCATCTCTGGGTATCCTATGAAGACGCATTTCTCCACTTTAGGTTCCAGCTTTTCAGGCTGAAGCTTTTTGACATAAGCATCACATCCCCAAACTTTAAGAAACGACAACTTTGGTTTCTTGCCAAACCACAGTTCATATGGCGTCGTCTCAACGGATTTAGATGGTGCCCTATTAAAAGTGAATGCAGCTGTCTCTAACGCATAACCCCAAAACGATAGTGGCAAATCGGCAAGAGACATCATAGACCGCACCATATCCAATAAGGTTCGATTACGACGTTCGGACACACCATTACGCTGTGGTGTTCCAGGCGGTGTCAATTGTGAAACAATTCCACATTGTCTTAAGTGACTGCCAAACTCATAACTCAGATATTCTCCTTCTCGATCAGATCGTAGGAATTTAATCTTCTTGTTACGATGATTCTCAACTTCACTCTGAAAATGCTTGAACTTTTCAAATGTTTCAGACTTATGTTTCATTAAGTAAATATACCCATATATACTTAAGTCATCGGTGAAGGTGAGAAAATAACGATATCCACCGCGAGCCTCAATGCTCATCGGACCGCACACATCAGTATGTATGATTATCAACAAGTCACTTGCCCGTTCCATTGTTCCAGAGAACGGGGTCTTAGTCATCTTGCCCATGAGGCATGGTTCACATGTGTCAAGTGATTCAAAATCAAGTGACTCCAAAAGTCCATCAACATGGAGTTTCTTCATGCGTTTTACACCAATATGACCTAAGCGGCAGTGCCACAAGAAAGTGGTGCTATCATTATCAACTCTACATCTTTTGGCATCAATGTTATGAACATGTGTATCATCACTATCGAGATTCAATAAGAATAAACCCCTCACAATGGGTGCATGACCATAAAAGATATTACTCAATAGAACAACCATTATTCTTTGATTTAAATGAGTAACCGTCTCGCAATAAACAAGATCCAGATATAATGTGCATGCTTAACGCAGGCACTAAATAACAATTATTCAGGTTCATCACTAATCCCGATGGTAATCGAAGAGCGAGCGTGCCGACGGCGATCACATCAACCTTGGAACCATTTCCCACGCGCATCATCACTTCGTCCTTTGCCAGCCTCCGTCTATTTCGTAGTTCCTGCTTTGAGTTGCAAATGTGAGCAACCGAACCGGTATCAAATACACAGGCACTACAACGAGAGTTGGTAAGGTACACATCAATAACATGTATATCATATATACCTTGTTTGGTGTTGGCCGCCTTCTTGTCAGCCAGATACTTGGGGCAGTTCCGCTTCCAGTGACCAGTTCCCTTGCAATGAAAGCACTCAGTTTCTGGCTTGGGTCCAGCCTTGGGTTTCTTCATGAGAGGGGCAACTGCTTTGCCACTCTTCTTGGAGTTACCCTTCTTTCCCTTGCCATTCTTCTTGAAACTAGTGGTTTTATTGACCATCAACACTTGATGCTCCTTCTGAATCTCAGACTCAGCGACTTTCAATATCGCAAACAGCTCGGCGACTGACTTATTCATCCCTTGCATGTTATAGTTCAACACGAAGCTTTTGTAGCTAGGTGGCAGTGATTGAAGAACTCTGTCAATGATCGCCTCTCGCGGGAGAACAATTCCCAACTCCGCCAAACGGTTGGAATACCCAGACATTCTGAGTACATGTTCACTAACAGACCCGTTCCCCTCCATCTTGCAAGCATAGAACTTATCGGAGGTCTCATACCTCTCGATCTGGGCATTCTTCTCAAAGATAAACTTCAACTCCTGGAACATCTCATATGCTCCATGACGTTCAAAACATCTTTGAAGTCCCGGTTCTAAGCCATACAACATTGCACATTGAACTATTGAGTAATCATCAGAACGTGCCTGCCAGGCGTTCGCAACGTCTGCAGACTCTACTGGAGCGGGTGGTTCACAAAGCGGTGCATCAAGGACATAATCCTTTTGGGAAGCTGTGAGGATAATCCTCAGATTACGGGCCCAGTCTACAAAGTTATTTCCATCATCTTTCAACTTAGCTTTCCCTAGGAACGCATTGAAATTCAGGGGTGCTACTGCGCGAGCCATTGATCTACAACATAAATTTTGCATAGACAACTTAAACTATCGTTCAAGATAATGAGTTTAGTTAATCATATTACTTAAAAACTCCCACTCAAATTGACATCCCTCAAGTCATTCGAGTGTCACATGATCCAAATTCACCAACCCAAGTCCGATCATCACGTGAGATGAGGTGGTTTCAATGGTGAACATCTTCATGTTGATCATATCTACTATATGACTCATGTTCGACCTTTCGGTCTCTTGTGTTCCGAGGCCATGTCTGTACATGCTAGGCTCGTCAAGTTTAACCCAAGTGTTCCGCATGTGCAACACTGGCTTGCACCCGTTGTATGTGAGCGTAGAGTCTATCACACCCGATCATCACGTGGTGTCTCGAAACAACGAACTTTCGCAACGGTGCACACTCGGGGAGAACACAATTTTATCTTGAAATTTTAGTGAGGGATCACCTTATAATGCTACCGTCGTCCTAAGCATAATAAGATGCATAAAAGGATTAACATCACATGCAAATCATATGTGACATGATATGGCCATGATCTTGTGCTTTTGATGTTCATCTCCAAAGCACCGACATGACACCATGATCTCCATCATCTTGATCTCCATCAACGTGTCGCCATGAGGTTGTCGCGCCAACTATTGCTTCCACAACTATTGCTAACTCATAGCGATAAAGTAAAGCAAAAACGGCGAAAATAAATTAAAGACAACCCTATGGCTCTTGACGGTTGCCGTACTCATCGACATGCAAGTCATGATAATCTATACAAAACATGATCATCTCATACATCACATATATCTGATCATGTTTCTGGCCATATCATATCACATCATACCCTGCAAAAACAAGTTAGACATCCTCTAATTTGTTGTTGCATGTTTTACGTGGCTGCTATGGGTATCTAGCAAGAACGATTCTTACCTACGCAAAACCACAACGGTGATATACAAGATGCTATTTCACCTTCTACAAGGACCGCCTCTGTCGAATCCGATTCAACTAAAGTGGGAGAGACAGACACCTGCCAACCATCTTATGCAACAAAGTTACATGTCAGTCGATGAAACCGGTCTCTCGTACGTGGACGAGTAAGGTTGGTCCAAGCCGCTTCATCCCACAATACCGCTGAATCAAGAAAAGACTAAGGAGGGAAGCAATCTGAATATCAACGCCCACAAACTCCTTTGTGTTCTACTCGTGATCTCATCTACGCATAGACCTAGCTCATGATGCCACTGTTCGGGAACGTTGCATGGGAAACAAAAAATTTCCTACGCACACGCAAGATCTATCCATGGTGATGAGCATCTATGAGAGGGAGAGTGGATCTACGTACCCTTGTAGATCGCTAAGCGGGAAGCGTTAAGAAACGCGGTTGATGTAGTCGAACGTCTTCGCGATCCAAATCGCAAGCCGTCCCGCGATCCAATCACGATCCGTCCCGATCTAGCGCCGAACGGACGGCACCTCCGCGTTCAGCACACGTACAACTCGATGACGATCTCCGCCTTCTTGATCCAGCAAGAGGGAGCGGAGAGGTAGATGAGTTCCCCGGCAGCACGACGGCGTGGTGACGGTGGTGATGGAGCTAATCCGGCAGGGCTTCGCCAAGCACCGCCGAACTAATCTAGAGGAAAAACTGTATAGACGGGGAGAGAGGGCTGCACCGTGGCTTGGGGTGCGGCTGCCCTCTCTCCCCTCCAATATATATAGGAGGGAGGGGAGGGGCTGGCGCCCTAGGGTTTCCCCTAGGGTCGGCCGAACCAAGGGAGGAGTCCACCTCCAACAAGGGAGGTGGACTCCTAGCAGGACTACTCCCACTTGGGCCCTCTCCCACCACTTGCGCAAGGGCCTCCTAGGGGCTGGCTGGCCATCCCACTAGGGGCTGGTGCGCCACCTCCTAGGCCCATGTGACCCTTGGGGTGGGTGGGCCCCACTTGGTGGACCCCCCCGGAACCCATTTGTCACTCCCGGTACACTGTCGGAAATGCCCGAAACTTTTTCGGAGTCCAAAACGGGACTTCCTATATATCAATCTTTACCTCCGGACCATTCCGGAGCTCCTCGTGATGTCCGGGATCTCATCCGGAACTCCGAACAACCTTCGGTCACCAACATACATAACTCAATACTACCGAAACGTCACCGAACGTTAAGTGTGCAGACCCTGCAGGTTCGAGAACTATGTAGACATGACCGAGACACCTCTACGATCAATAACCAATAGCGAGACCTGGATGCCCATATTGGTTCCTACATATTCTACGAAGATCTTTATCGGTTGAACCTCTATGTCAAGGATTCAGTTAATCCCGTATGTTGTTCCCTTTGTTCTTCAATATGTTACTTGCCCGAGATTCGATCGTCGGTATCTCTATACCTAGTTCAATATCGTTACCGGCAAGTCTCTTTACTCGTTCCGTAATACAAGATCCCGTGTCTAATTCTTTAGTCACTTTGCTTGCAAGGCTTATTGTGATGTTGTATTGCCGAGTGGGCCCTGAGATACCTCTCCGTCACACGGAGTAACAAATCCCAGTATCGATCCATGCCAACTCAACAGACACCCTCGGAGATACCTGTAGAGCATCTTTATAGTCACCCAGTTACGTTGCGACGTTTGATACACACAAGGTATTCCTCCGGTGTTAGTGAGTTGCATGATCTCATGGTCATAGGAACAGATACTTGACATGCAGAAAACTATAGCAATAAACTGACACGATCATATGCTACGTTCATAGTTTGGGTCTTGTCCATCACATCATTCTCTTAATGATGTGATCCCGTTATCAAATGACATCTCATGTCTATGGCTAGGAAACCTTGACCATCTTTGATCAACGAGCTAGTCTACTAGAGGCATACTAGGGACACATTGTTGTCTATGTATCCACACATGTATTAGTGTTTCCAATCAATACAATTATAGCATGGATAATAAACGATTATCATGAACAAGGAAATATAATAATAATCACTTTATTATTACCTATAGGGCATATTTCCAACAGGAATCCCTAGCAGTGGCGGGCGCATAAAGCCTAGTAGTGGCGGGCGAGGTCCTCAGGGCCGCCCGCCACCGACCTCCTGCCACTGCTATTATGGCATCAGTGCTGGGCAGGCCGCTCGCCACTGGTCGATTAGTTTAGTGGAGGGCGCGCCGCACTGCTCGCCACTGGTTATCCTCCAGCAGTGGCGAGCAATACTTCCATGCCCACCACTACTTGTTCATGTTGCAATGGCGGGCGTAGTGGTTCGCCCGCCACTTCAGGCTTACTCATGCCAACAACATCACAAATTATGCTGCCATCGATACATTTTGCACAAATCATATAAACAGTAAATGAAGCACACATTGTACGCTTAGGCATGCAAGTTCACAAAGTAATCAATACTCTTCATAACAACTAGTAACACTTCAAGTTTTTTGAGTTAACAAACCAACATCAAAATATTACATGCATCTTAACTAAAACTAAGAGTTCATCGGCTAGGAGATATTTGACTGGACCTTATTTCTAAATAAGATCTACAACAACCATCATCTGGAAGTTGTTGTTCATGTTGTTCCTTGTCGTGATAACCGCTGTTGTGTCAACCGTTAGTCGTCGTGTCTTTCCCTTCAAGAATTCCCGCCATCCGACTTCATAGAACGATATGCGGCGGTTTGTGTCCGTCTTGTATCGAGCATTGGTGACAGGATCTCCTGCTCCAAGGCTTACTCCGGCCATGCCGGCGGCAGGGATGTCCTCGGCCCAAATCATCTCCATAGGTAATTTCTATGATCCCCGCGATTAAAAAAATTAGAGCATGCTATGTTAGACATCTTTCCATATAGTGTTATGAACAGGAAAAAAAGAGAAAAGATATAAAACATACCATGCTGTGTTTCCCGATGTTGGTCTTGGTAAACCGATGCACGAATGGCCTCCCCAAGTAGTGCACACTCGATGGTAGGATCACGATGAGTTTGGCCTTCTCATCCTCATTAAGCTCTTTCAGTCTTTGAGAGAAAATTGCATAATTGTATGGATCATCATCGTCATCATCTTCCTCATCCTCATCCTCATGCTCCTGGCTGCTATCGTCATCCTTGCTAGCATCATCATTATCTTGGCTCTCATCATCATCAGCAACATCCTGCGAATCCTCAGCAGCATCCTCGTCAAGCTCATCATCCTGGTTAGAGAAATACTTAATCCTTAACTTGTTGACCGCTTTCTTCAAGTAAAATCCTATGTACTCTCCCCCAGTGAGCTTATTATTTGAAATGTACTTGGTCCATCCGTCGCCTCCTATGATGGTTTATCCTTTTGTTTACAAACGTCAATTTTGTACGATTGCCCTTGACCATCCGAAAAGTTGAAACTGTCACCAATTAAATTATTTAATTGGACTCTTACGTTGCATGGGATACACTATGGAACAATTAAGAATAATGCAGTTAGTAATTAATGGTACAACAAGTTAGCAACCGGTTAGAATTGAATGATGAAGAGAACATTGTTACCACAGATTTATAGAATCCATCCCTCAAGAAGACCCCGAATTCTATTGCATGTGATAAACTCTCCCTACATGGATTTTTGCAAACATTGCAGACCTTAAGCACCATTATCCCCTCCTTCAAAAAGTTAAACACTGTTATCATTAGTGCTATGACATGAAAGTAATATATATATTTTACTAAGCAGGCTTATCACGAAGTCACATACATATATAGTACGCCATAGCAAGATTCATAAGTACTATATTAAAGATTCAAACATCTAAAGCACGGAGTTATACGACCAGGCACGGTAGACAGATCAACTCCTACTTGGCGAGATCATCCCAGTCTATCGGGTCATCCTCGGCATCCTTCTAGTTGCGTGTGGTGATCAGCAATGCCTCGTTAATGGAGTACAGATGCGGATCCTCCCGAAGATACCGTTCCACCAAGGGATCGGTGCTCTGACGTTCACGGGCCTTGAGGAGCGCCTCAGCCTTCAGGTGCTCCTGCTCCTTGGCCTTGGAGACTATCCCCATGTTAGGAGGCGCTATCTCACTCGCACGCCAAGCATCCTGAGGAAAGTTGAGCTGGGCGCCCCTGGTACTCGAGCGCCTTGGCATCGTAAGCATGCGCCGCTTCCTCGGCGAAGTTGAACGTGCCAAGCCATTGTTTCTTTCCAGTGACGGGGTTCTGGATTTGGGCGCCCCACTTCCCCGAGGGCCTCTGGACAACACCACGGTACCTGTCGTTGTCCGCCATTTCTGGAACCGAAGAAATCTTCAACAACACAATCTGAATTAAAAATAAACAAAAAAATTAGGCATGACCTCTGCATAAAAATGGACACATTAAGAGCTAGAAATTTGACGAAACGAAAATAAACCAACGTTTCGCCAAAACTTTAGCGCTTATAGTATGAATCCCTGTAAAGAAATGAATACAGCTACTACAGCATAATATAAATATTGATTCCATGTTAAAAATTGATATTATCCTATCAACTTTCTTTGGTGATAACCCGAAAAAAACACTTGATCTTTACATCCGAAGAATAGATGATGTTCTATCATTTTATGGTGTGTGCATGTCTAGCTGCAATACATAAAATGTTGCACAAAGGGAAAATTTGGGTTCATATGAAATCTTCCAATGGTTCATGCTATGCTACTGAAATTTCACTGTGTCAGTTATCTAAACGGTTAAGTATACCCTAACCCTAGCTAGCCGTGTGCGCGTGTGCGTATGTGTGGCTGCTGCCGCGGTTGTCCGTGTGCGTGGAGACGCGGCCGCGGGTGGCGATGAGGAAAGCTAAGAGAGAGAGAGAGAGGCGGCGAAGGCGATGTATTACCGAGTGGACGGCGACGGGGCGGATCGAGGTAACGGTGACAGGGTTGTTCGAGGCGACGGCTGCAGCGAACGGCGACGGGGCAGATCGGGGCGACGGCGGCACATGACGACGACGGGGGAGTGGGAGTGAGAGAGAGTGATGTTGTGCCGCCGCCGACGGGGGAGAGTGAGAGTGAAGTGAAGCAGGGGAGGGGAGCGCGCGTGTTAAGTTGAGAGTCTGCGACGGGCGCGCTAACAGACCCGCCACTGCAATGGGGTGGTGGGCGGCAAATCGTTTTTAAACTGGGTACTATTGCACGCATTGAGCTGTGGCGAGCAGTACTGTGCGCTCGCCAGTGCTAATTCCCTGATCAGTGGCGGGTGCTTCCACACACCCGTCACTACTAACATTCTGCACGTGGCCATACTCAGCGGTGCTTATTTGTGGCGGGTGGTACATAGTACCCGCCACTACAAGAGTACAAGCTCTTGCGGTCGCAGTTTGTCACCCGCCACAGCTACAAGCAGTGGCGGGTGGCAAGGCTCGCCCGACACTAATTAGTGTTCACCTATAAGCCCTTTCCCAGTAGTGACCAATTGACACCTAGTACGAGAAACCATCCGAAATAGAATGGACTGTTAGAAGCGATATTTAGAACTGTGAAGTAGCATAATATGGATTTTATGTTTTTTCACACTTTTATATACCCCCTTTTTATGTGATCGCACCTTTTATCACATATTCCGGAATATATCAAAGAGCACGATTGTCTCAATGTGTGACCAATGTTGTCGTTGCTTCATCGGTCCCAAAATAAAAATAAGTGAAACTAATACCAGTGGTGCTCGAAGGAATTGGAGGGCATGTTTGACTCAAATAACTTCTAGTGTAATCGCAAAGAAATTGTTTTCCCAAATAGGTTACTTGTTGTAAAAATATATTTTTCTTATGATTTATTTTCAATGTATATTATTAAAAAAAATATCATCCATTCCAACCTCTCGAAAATCATCATATTTTCCAATCGTAATCATATATCCTTCCAATCATGTAGTGTTTATATCAGAGTGCTTTTTCTAGCATGCAAGGGATATGCAATTCTTGCATCCAAGGTTTATTGTTACTTTGAAATTCGTGCCATGGCTTAATTTTATTTCTGACACTTGTTTTTATGTATTATATAATGCTTCGTTGGTGCTCTTATTTTAGAAGTCTAATGTAATGTTTCATTGTGTACCAGAAAATCCTCCCAAAAACAAGTGCACTCTTATTTGTTCGTACACAGTGGTATATTATGATACAATTTGAAATGAGGAAAAAGATCTGATAAAAACTTATTTAACACTATGAAACAACACAAAATTACCACAAACTTGCATCCAAGGTTTATTGTTACTTTGAAATTCGTGCCATGGCTTAATTTTATTTCTGACACTTGTCTTTATTATTATATAATGCTTCGTTGGTGCTCTTATTTTAGAAGTCTAATGTAATGTTTCATTGTGTACCAGAAAATCCTCCGAATAACAAGTGCACTCTTATTTGTTCGTACACAGTGGTATATTATGATACAATTTGAAATGAGGAAAAAGATCTGATAAAAACTTATTTAACACTATGAAACAACACAAAATTACCACAAATTGAAAAGGTGACACGAAATTTAAAGCAGTGAAGGACTGTGCATACACTTTGCACGATAGAATATAATTTCTCGTATTTAATGTATGAGGTGCCATTTTTTTAGAGATGTACTGTATGACATACCATTTTATCTAATCATGCATAATGCAAATAAAATAAGCCCGGAAGAGGGTTTAGGGTTCGGGTAGCTTTAGCCAGCCGCACCCGTGGGTCCCCGACCATATCATCTGTTTTTTTTTTTGAACCACATCATCTGGATTAGGTTCCATCTCTCTAATTAATACATGAGCTAATGGCAGTTTGTACTGTAGCTGTTACACGGTTACCCCTGATCTTAAGATATTTCTGGTCATCCCACCTGAACCAATAGTACCTGCATGCTCTTGGAGTATTTCTTTTCTCATAAGGCATTTCTTATGTTCGAAGTGTCCTTCCTGATTTCTTATGTTCGGAGTAATATCTTATGTCGATCGTTGAGTGCTTCAGCAGTTTAGGTCCATAATAATTGTGGAAGTACTCATTCTTTATTCACTACAACACTCAAGTGATCGCCACTACACGGTTATACGCTTGACCTTGGGATATTTCTTGTCACCTCATCTGACTGAATAGTACCTGCTCCTGGAATTCTTTTGCAAGCAATCCATATCCATCATTGTGAAGCTGTGATGTCATAAGTTCTTTAATGTGTATTTTCTTGTTTTATTTCTTATAAATAATATCTTATGTCGATCATGGAGTGCTTGAGGTCCATAATAATTGAGAAGTACCCATTCTGTATTCACTAGAACACAAAAATGATTCAACTCAAAAACAACAAAAGAGCACTCAAAGTGATTGTCCGAGAAAAAAAAAACTCAAGTACAAATGCGCCCTCCCGAAAAATAGACAGCAGAGGGTTTCACAATGAACAAGCACATATAGACATATGGGGAAAATATTCCCCTCTGTTTCCTCCCATATTTGGTGGAACAGAAGCAGAGAAACCATCCAAATACTTTTAACTGCTTAGTCGAACAAGTAGCTCCATGGCGGTGTCTGGACGCCACCGAGCTCGAGGTCTTCCCGCCACGGTCTGGTGTCCGGCGACTCCATGAACATGCCATCCGAGTAGCACGATCCAGCATCCATGCCGCCAAACCAGTGCTCATTCAACAGCTCGGTGGACATGGACATGGCGCTCGGCGCCGGCGAGCCATCGACTTCCTTCTCGTCATCGGTTGTCCGTGCAGGGGACATTGATGCCGTGGACGCGACCGGGTGCTGCCTTTGGAACTCCAGGACGGCGACGGCGACGGCATCCTTGATCTCCTTCGCGGTGCTGAACGGGCCGGCAAGGACGGGGAGCATCCGCCAGGAGGAGTCGGCGAAGTTGAGGCAGGCGGCGCGGCCAGAGAGCGCGAGAACGGCGGCGTCGTGCACGCGCGCTGCCATCTCGGCGGTGGTGAAGGTGCCGAGCCAGAGCCTGGAGCCCCTCATCCCGAGCACGCGCACCTCGCACACCCACCGGCCTGCGGGGCCCCGGCGCCGCACGCCGCGGTACAGCGGGTGGCGCGTCTCCTTGAACTTGGTCCGCCCGGCCGGCCGCTTCGGCGGCTCCGACCACACCGTCCTGTGCCCATCACACAGGGAGGCGGCGTCTGCGGCGTCCATCGATCGATCGCAGTGTCGCCGGGAGCCTGTCGACTGTGGAGTAAGCAGCGTGTTTAGCTGCTGCGCTGAGACTTGGGAGAGATGGATGCTGGAGAGAGGAGCGGTGGAGTTTGGTTGGATGAGGAGGCGGCGGAGCATATATATAGGTAAGTAGAGTTTGCTCGCCGTGGCGCGGAAGAAGATTAGAGCGGGGTGGTGGGGTCACGCGCTCAGCGACATTAGCTTGAACGCCCACGTGGAGCAACATCTGGCCTCATAATTTGCACCACATGCAAGGACAAGCATAGTATACTACCACTAGATCTTTTTCTTTTCTTCCGTCGAACAACAAGTATCTTAGTAGAGGCGACACTTCACATCCAAGCATCTTTTGTGGCGAAAATTAATGAATAAAATAAGCATCTTGGCATATCTTTGATCTTTCGGAGCCCTGCTGGCCACAGCATCAAGGAAGGAGGCCCAGAGCGCGACGTACTGTGCCACCGGGCGCGTGGCGTGAGAGCGCAGCGCCTGCTTCCTCACACTCACACTCACCCACTGTCCACTGAGTGAGCAAATGAAAAGGACAGCTCGCTTATAGCGGCAAGGATTTTTGTGACATCAAATCGGCAAAATATCCAGGGCTACGATAGCTTCAACCACAGTGTATATCTGGCCATGGGCCGGGCCGGGCCGGGCTTGGGCCGGGCCTAAAAAAGCCCACGGCAGAAAACTGAGGCCCAGGCCCTGCCATCGGACCTACTTTGAAGCCCAAGCCCGGCCCATTTGTTGAAAAGCCCGTCGGGCCTAGGGCCGTGGGCCGGGCCTCTTCCTTAAAATCCCAATTTGCCAAGCCCAAGCCCGGCCCGGCCCTGCTGGTGGGCTCAAAACTCAGGCCCAAGCCCGGCCCACGGGCAAGCCCGTCGGGCCTAGGCCCTGGATTTTAGGGCCGGGCCTGGGCGGGCCGGAGATGCCCAGGTATAACCACAGATGACTTGGATGAGTCGAGTGTAGTTCAAAGTTTCTGCATTAGCCTACTTGGCCACCGCAATTTAAACGAAGCAAACGGAAGGTATACCGGGAGTGGATTAGAGCATCTACAGCCGGACTTGGCAAATCCGACCCCTCAAACGCCCGCGGACGCGCCCGGGCGCGTCCGCGGACAGTGACTGGTCACCCCTCATAAAACGCATTCCACATCCGGACATCTCAAATTAGAAACCTCAAATCCATATTATTACATGCAACGTGATCTGCTCCCAGCTCGCCCCTCCGCCGTGGCCATGTCCGGTGGCCGGTTGCACTCCCCAGAGTGTTGGTCCGGTCGCCGGCAAGGTAGAGTAGGGCATGGGACACGAGCTGGCTCACGGGACTCGTGGCCCCGCCGTCTCCCATGCCCTACTCTTCCTCGTCGGAGACCGGAACCCGAACGGTGCCGGTGGACGTCAGATCGATGATGGATCCGTCCAAGGAAGATCCCCCAACGTCCACCACGAGGCGGTTGCGGCGCCCGGACTGATGCGCCATACGGGGCTCCGGAGAATGCGACTCCGCCTCGCCGACGTCCGCCGCCGCGAGGGCATCCGCCGCCTCCCGCGCCCGCTGCCTTGCACGGCGTCGACGCCGAGCCATGCCTTCTTCGGAAGCGTCCCGAAAATCGGCGCGCCACCGGAGGGGTTGCGCGTCTGCCACCGCGTTCGGACGCCAGGCGGACCGCACGGCCTCCGGCGAGGCTGCTACGGCCTGCCTAACGCCGAATGCATGCGCCATTTGGGCGGACGCAATGGATTCCCGGCGGAGGGAGTCCGAGCCGCGCCGTCCACGGGGATCCTCCCGGGCGCGGCGGAGCGCAAGCCGGACGGCCATCTCCTCCTCGAGGCCGCGCGGGATGAGCTCGGGGTCGACGGATCTGGAGTTGAAGGACTCGGATCCACTGGCCGCTATGCCGGAGACGACCGAAAGGAGCCGGAGGAGAGCTCAGGTGGCGGAGGGGAGTGGAGGGGAGGGAGGGTTTGGTCCGGCGAGCGGATGGGGACGGATATATGTGGGGTAGGGGTGGGCCAGCATGGGCCGGCTCCGACGTGGCGGGCGTGCACCCGAGAGCTCCTATGCACTTTCGAAGGTATACCCCGTTATAGTGTCACCACACGTGAACGACTACGCCTACTTTCGGTTTTTTAGCCGACTGTGATGTTTGCTGGGGTGTATTTTTCAAGTCAATAAACTCTCTATGTTTGAAAGTCCTTCGCGTTTTGGATTCCTTTTTCATTTGGTTAGAAAAACTTTCGATCTATTCGGTTTCAATCATGATAATACAACGAATACTAGAAATAATAAAAATTACATCCAGATCCGTAAACCACCTAGCGACGACTATAAGCACCGAAACGAGCCGAAGACGCGCCGTTGTCATCGCCCCTCACTCGCTGGAGCCGGGCAAGACATGTTGTAGTAAACAATCGAAAAGTCGTCGTGCTAAGGCCCCATAAGACCAACGCATCAAAACAACAACCACTGCCGATGAAGAGTAGCGTAGATCAGAAGGATCCAACCTGAAGACACACAAATATAGACGAACGACGACCAGATCCGAGCAAATCCACCAAAGACAGATCCGTCGGAGACACACCTCTACACGCCCACCGTCAATGCTAGACGCACCACCGGAATGGGGACTAGGCGGGGAGACCTTTATTCCATCTTCAGGGAGTCATCGCCGTCTCGCCTTCCTGAGCAGAACACAAACCATAGCAAAACTCGAGGAAAGATCTAAAAACGGAGCCCTCCCACCGGCAAGGACAGGGATCCACTCCACCCCCAGGACCCTAAGGCCGTCAGAAACAAGGCGGACCGGCGGCGGCGCCGGCGGAAGGCAGAGAAACCCTAGCTTTTTACGAGGCGGGGGTAATAGATCGCTCGCATATTGAATTTCATTACGACAAACATTGATTATTTTATTAATATACGGCAAGTTAACCGCCAAATGTTCCAAATACCAGAACATCTAATTCCAATGAAGGATTTTGCATCACGTTTAGCCACTTGGTTGAAAGCAACTTGGGAGTAAGTGGGGTGTGGACACGTGTATTTGTTTGGGCTACGGTGGGGTACAAATTGGTTGTGACGGTAGGTTTACGTCGTAAATTTTGTTAACGTGATTCGCGTTTCCGTGTGTGCGTGTAGCGATTGTTGTTTAAGGCGTAGACTGGTGACTGGATTTGAGGTCGGTTCATGCATGTTGACAAGGGCACGTCATGACCACGTGCTTGCATGCAGCGTTGCATGCACTCCTAATTTCTCTCGCCTCTGGATGTATCTCGGCGCCGCTTCTTCCGATTTTTCTGGGCTGAGAAGAGCACTTTCGGTTCCTCCTCTCTTGATTCATCCACGTCTTTCTCGAAGGCCCCTATCAGATTCGTGCACGCTTAACCACCGTTTTGCCGCCATAGAAGCCTATAAAAACCGACCTTCCTGTCGCCGACTCGCAACATCAACAGGCTTGCTATGTCGTCATCCCTCATTAGGCCGCTGCCACTACGGCACGGAGCAGCGGTAGCCTATCCAACCTATCGACGCTTGGAGCTCGCGCCCGTTGCATCAACCTCCATCCCTGCGCCACGCCGGCCAAGGCGGAGGCCCTCACTGGTTGAGCGCGTCTCGCAGACTCGGCGGTCTCCATGGCTGTGGCCCTCGACGTGGTCTTCACCATGGTCGGCAACCCCGGCGACGTCCGTGCCATCATCGGCTGCCCTGCGGCGGACTGTCCACAAGATGGTCCACGGAGGGAGGGTCCAGACCATGGCGGCGTTCATGAACGCGGCGATGGCGGCTAGGACATATAAGGTGCATCTGGCTGCTGCTGACGCTTACCAGACACCAGTGCCGACCATCTCCAGAAGCGTGCAATCCATGAACAGCCTGACGGCAACGTCATAGGTTGTGGAGAGATAGAAGGGGTCGCGACGGCAGCGACCGCAACGGCCCTGTCGAACGACAGACACCTTGGGACGCCTGGAAGATCCGCAGGGAGGCCGCCGGTAGCAACACGGCCTCAGCGCCATGGCCTTCGACTCACATATTAGCGTTCGTCCTCCCCGCGACCGGCACCCATGGCCTTCGGCTTCGGCGGCGGATGGATCCAGACCACGGGCCGTGGTGGTGGCTGGCTTCATGACAACTGCGACCTCCACCTTCATGACAACATGGCCAACGACAGGAGACGCACGCCCATGCATGCGCGCCAGCGCATGAGGCGACGTACCAAGGGCCCGGTCCAGGAGGCGTAGCTTGCAGGCCGCAAGCGACGATGGTGTCCGACTTGTGGTCGACGCGGCGCGCGGAGAAGAGGTTCACGGCGGTGACCGTGCCCAGTGCGCGTAGCTCGCGGGCCATGGAGGCGTCCGACGTGAGGTCGACGTGGCGGGCGGCTAGGTGGTGCCCGGCGGCGACGCGGCGAGTGCTGTGGCTGGTGACGGTGAGCGGCTTCTTAAGGAAGGGAAGGTGGTCGAGGCGTCGAGCAACGGAAACGCCATTGTTGAAGCACGGTTGAGAGGGAGGCCACCCCGCCGTTGCTGCCGACGTACGCCGTGGGGCCGGCTCAGCCCAGCTTCTACTCGAGGTGCAGCAACAGATGCAGTTTGCGGCGATTCGACCGCAATCCATGCACATGCACCACGTGGCCAAGCAAAGGTCCCAGCAAAAAAGGCAAATCCTATTTCCTTTGGTCATCCTGTCAACTAACACCTCATGGGATAGCACTAAACCGTATACTACTTGCTCCAACTGACAAAGATTTAACCATTACCTATTTACCTCACCAACGTAGCGCGCGCACACGATTTCTCTGTCACGGTCTTTTCAAGATCCCATATCGTCTATCCTAACTTAACTTCACTATAAGATATCCATCCAAGTTTTCCATCGTTTACATACGCAATCACATGTGTGTAGTAAAAAAAATAAGGGAAAGAAACACTCACACATTAGACTTAAAGGGAAAAAAAACTATGGTCTCATAGAACTAATAAATCCAGTTATACATCAACGATTCTCGAACGCCTGAGCGAAGAAATGATGGCCAAACTAGCAATCAATCAAGTAGTCGAAAAATTGACGACACAGGAGTCTTCCCTTTATCACGTATGAAATCTCACAAAATATCAAGGGCGCGGCGTGCCGCCGCGCGGGCATAGCTAGTCTAGGGCTATAGCCCAACTACTTGGCGGTCCTTGGATCGTAATCGCTCACCTCTCCACCTGATCTTGCCTAAAAAAAAAACCTCTCCACATGCCTGTGTTCTCAAATTCCCATTAATTTTATTTCCTTTATTTTTCTCAAGTTGCGTTACTCCCAGCACGCTCTGTTCCCACACTGATTTTGTTTTCTTTTTTTTTAGATTCCTTTGCCGAATTTTATGGGATCTCAGAAATTATGTTTGTTTTTTTGAGAAAAATCTCAGAAATTATGTGTGCATAGGATTCCAACCCAGCACTCCATAGAAGCCCCAGTTGGCCCAATAACCAACTCAACAAACTTCAGTTATTGTCAAATAGCAGAAAACTAATCAATTTGACCCTAATTTACTATCGTATTTAATAGAGAGATTTTTTTCATGTTTTTTTCCATGGGGGTCTCTAGTGTTCAACTTAATGTCGAGAAAGTAAAGCATCCAGGGAACGCTCTGACGATGCTGAGGGCGCTGTTGGTGATGGGATCAACGGTCGCTGTATTATAGGAGATATAGTCGAAGACGAAGCGTATATTTGCAAAGTATAAGTGGCGGGCCATCTTGAGGTGGAATCCGACTACATCTTCGTAGTACTTCGTGTGAGAGGGCACGTCGCATGGGAGACTGTATATAGTTAAATGGGTCTATCTGTTCTATGAAAGAGTTGGTTGCATTTGCACCTTCTGTGGAGTCATGTTCCACAGTGTTCAGCATTGTCCTACAAGAAATAATCTGCTCATTGCTAGACAGAGGCTGCATATCTCCTTGGAACAAATTCCTTCAGTCAGATTAGACCAATGGATGAATAAAGCAGAGCTTGTTCCGGAGCAAACTGCTGATGCTGGAGAGGGAAATGAAGCTTCCTTCTCTACTTTTCAGAATCCTCAATTAATCAGATTGCAAAAACAGTCCATGGAAGGTTCAAAAGGTAAATCAAAGGTATCTCAGGATGAGCAGTACAGTTCAGCGGCTCCTAAGGAATTATCATTAAGGAAAATTAACAGGCAAATTCAGATGATGCAGCAGGGGAGTTCATCCAGAGATGCAGTTCAGCAACCAGTTCAGATAGAAGCCTCTCCTTCTCAACTCCGTCAGTGTACTGTTCATGGTCAAAGCGGTGCTGAGAATTTTCCAGAGCAAGTTGCTCCCCAGCCAACTACTGCAGTTAATTCAGAGGCAGAGCAAGGGCGGTGCAATAACGCAGGAGGCAATTCTACTCAAGTACCTGCCGACCCAGCTCACCTGCCTGCTTCTCTGTCTGTCCCGCCTCAACCGGGGACGCAAGTCAATCTGGCCCATTATCTCAGCTTTTTCTGAACCCCCTGTACAGTCCTGGAGAGGAAGAGAACACTCTCAGACAGCGTTATGGGCCAGTTTTGGGCCAGCAGGTTTCTCAACTCCCAAGGTTCAGTCCCAAGCGGCCCCTGGCTGTTCTTCCTAATCCCTCTCTGCCGCCTCCCAAGAGGCTTGAGCTGCCGCCGGAGGAAGATGACCCAGACGGAGATGCGGGAGGAAAGGGGAGCCGTCGTGCTGCTTCGAACCCAATCCGAGTCAATGTTGAATCTGGGCTGGAACCCGGTGCTGGACAGAGTCTTCTCGGAGCGCCTCCCGTCGGGGTGGCTCCTCTCAGTCCTGTGCCAGGAGTGGTGCTGTGGGTGCCGACCCCCAGCGCTCAGGTGGATCCGTCGCTCCCCATCATGCCGGTGGCCCTTTCCCAGGTCTCCGATCAGGCTCCACGACCAGAGGAAATGCACCAAGTCCGGGGCGCCACCATCGATCTGGAGTTAGCAGATGGGACATTCCTCCAGGAGTTATGCGTCCCATTTTCTACCAGCCTCCTCGCCGTTCCTATGGTGCTACCACTTGGTACCGTGACGGTGGATCCAATCCGGTGGGCAGTAGCGGTGTTTTGCGCGGAGGCAGCAGCAAATCTTTGCAAAATATGGGTATCGGTGCCTCACCAGAACAAGGCAATCTGCTTGAGGAACAGGGCAATGAGGAGGCAGCGAACTATGATCCATGGCCACTCTGGACACCTACAAATTCTCTTAGTGCAGATACAGATAGTTCCTATCAGGGTCCTATATCTCCTCCTAGAAGCGATCACCTCCACTTCATGGGTATGGATGTTTGTGGTCGCTCATATGGCTCCGGAGGTCAAGCCACTGTGGAAGATCAAGATAATACTAGTTCCACTCGCCAAGGGGATACGGTTGATCTTCGCGGAAGTCAGGAGGCAGGCGACATGGATCTCAGTGACCACGAGGGTGTCGGTATGGACCTCTCAGCTTCTCGGGCAGCGGCGCATGGCCCTAACGCGCCTCGGGCGCCATGAGGGCAATAGCATGGAACTGCCGAGGTATGGGCAGGGTCCTTGGCAGTGAGCGCATGCTCTACCTTGCTAATTTGATGCGGTCTACTAGAGCTCAGGTAACTTTTGTTTCGGAAATCAAATCTTCTAAAATTCATTCAACTGATCTTGTTAATAGGTTTGATGTGACTAATGTTTTTGTTATTCCTTCTAGAGGTGCCTCGGGTGGCCTTTGGCTTCTGTGGACTGATGATCTCAAAGTTTCTATTCATACTGCTGCATTTCACTATATCTTAGCTAATGTAGTCCACGTTGCTACTGGGGTCAGTTTTTGCCTGATATGTATATATGGCGACCCGTATCATAGGCAGACTAGTGCTATCTGGAATCTAGTCTCTGATTTTGTGTATGATAATCTAGGCAAACCCATGGTGTGTATGGGTGACTTGAATGATATCCTGTATGATGTTGATGGTTGTAATGGGAATATCAACTACTATGGGATGCATGCTTTTCGCTCTCTTGTTAAAAATTGTGGCTTGTTTGATATTGGTTATAGTGGCCCTGCTTATACTTGGCGTGGTAGGCAGAATACTTCCAATCCTATTCGAAGGCGTCTTGATCGTTGTTTAGTTAACTCTGATTGGTGCTCCTATTATCCTAATACCAAGGTGTTGAATCTTCCTATCATTCTAAGTGATCATGCTCCCATTTTAATTTCTACTGAGGGTTAGTTTGATAAACCTAAGCAAACATTTAAATTTGAAAACTGGTGGCTCATGGAGAAAGATTTTAATTCTTTTGCTAAGGTTAGTTGGCAGGCAAATAATCTCACATCCTTTGCTGCCAAGTCTTCTTCTTTGGCAGGGTCATTAAAAGTTTGGTGTCGGAAGAAAAAACCTGTTCAGCAGGAGTTAGCTGAATTGGAATCGAGGATTAATGAGTTGCAGCAGTTACCTCTCCAACAGAAAAACCAAGCTCTGGAATGCTCTCTCACGGCCAGGTATGAGCATCCCCTCTCTAAACTTAATCAATTCTACAAGCAGCGTAGTAAGAAGTCTTGGGCTGTTAAAGGTGATCGTAATACTAAATTCTTCCACCAAGCTGTTCTTAAGCGTAGAAAAAGAAATACCATTTGCTCTATCAAAGATGAGAATGATATGATTCATTTTAAACCTGCTCCTATCATGAATACTTTTGTTAATTACTTTCGACACATTTTCTCCTCTACTAATGATAGTGTGGGCAGGCCTTATCCTCTCACTCCATGGTCATCTGACTCGGTTGATCCCACTTATTCTACTCCTGATAAAGCAGAAATTTTGCAGATTCTTAAAGAAATGAAGCTCAATGCTTCTCCAGGGCCGGATGGATTCAATGTGGAATTCTATTTAGCTACTTGGGACTGGATAGGGGATGAGGTAGCTCAGCTTGTCACTAACTTTTATAACACTGCTGTTCTTCCCCCTCATATTAATGATACCAATATTGCTCTTATCCCTAAGAAATTAGTTCCTCTTGTGCCTATGGATTATCGTCCTATTAGCCTTTGTAATGTGCTTTACAAAATCATTGCTAAATCTTTGGCTAATAGAATCAGACCTCATCTTCCGGATTACATTGATCCAGCTCAGCAGGCGTTTATTGAGGGTAGGCGTATTAGTGATAACATTATTATTGCCCAAGAAATTGCGCACTCTTTTTCTCTCAAGTCTTGGAAACATGATGCTTTTATGCTTAAGATTGATCTTGCCAAAGCTTTTGATAGGTTAGAATGGAACTTTGTTATTTCTGCTTTGACACGTAAAGGGTTGCATGGGCATTTTGTTAATTTGGTTCATGCATGCATCTCTTCTCCCACATTCTCGGTGCTCGTTAATGGCCAGCCTTCTCATAAATTTAAAAGTTTCCGAGGTATCCGACAGGGTTGTCCCATGTCTCCGTATTTGTTTGTACTTGCCATTAATGAACTATCTATCATGCTCAATGAGGCCCTCCAGGCCAATCATTTGCAGGGTATTTCGCTTGGACCAAATTTCCCCTCTGTGCATTCTCTCCTTTTTGCAGATGATCTCCTGGTGTGTGGGCAGGCTACTTTGCAGGAGGCTCATACTACGGCCAATCTCATCCAACACTTTTGTGCTCTTTCTGGTCAAACTCCTAATTGGAATAAATCTGCCATTCTTTTTAGCTCTCATGTTTCCCAGGCCACCATTAATGATATTAAGCAAGTTTTTCCTGTTGCCAATCTTGATGCTAATTTCACTCATCTTGGTCACCCTCTTATTCTACCGGCCAAAAATAGAGGGGCTGCTTATAACTTTCTTTTAGAGAAAATTTTAAACAAGCTTCCCTCTTATAAAGCAAACATGCTTTCTCATGCGGCTCGTCTTGAACTTATTCACTCTGTTTTCTCCGCTATTCCAGTTTACTATATGGCTAATATTTTGTTCTCCAAAAAGTTCATTGCTAAGCTCACAGCTACCATTAGGAATTTTTGGTGGACAGGTGTCAGAGAAACAGATTCGAAAAGGAGTCTTTGTCTCAGGGCTTGGAAGGATATTACCACCTCGAAGGCAGAAGGGGGTTTAGGGATCAGAAATTTAAAGGCCATTAATGAAAGTCTTATTCTTGCAGCAGCCTGGAGGTTAGCTATAAATCCCTCTTCCCATTTATATCGTGTTCTTCAAGCTAAGTACTTCCATTCTACTACCATTTGGAAAGCCACTAGTGCCCCTCCTAACTCTGCCTTTTGGGCTTCTATTTTAAAAATGCTCCCTAAACTTAAAAATCATGCGTTTTATCAAATCACTCAAGGTAATATATCATTGTGGAGCATGCCCTAGTGTAAGCTTTGGAATTCTATACATGATTATCTCATTCCTCAACCGCCAGGGTTTATTTATCCTGCTTTGGTCAGAGACCTTTGGTTGCCTGGTCAAAAAAGTTGGAATCACCAACTTATTTTTGAAAGCACAACATCCTCCCTTGGTGGTTTTGATAATTCATGACAACATACATTGTCTCTTGGACTAATACTTTTACCTAGTGTATTTCAGATATAGTCCATAGAGAAGGGCTGGCAAAAGGATTGTGGAGATTGTGGAATACCCCAAGATGCAAGGAAATAGGTTGGCAAAGCTTCAAGCAAGAGGACTCTACATTTTACATTTGTGAGAAATCACTTTGAGTCCATAGGAAAGCCAATACTATTAAAAGGGGGTAAGGTTTTGTTGGTGAACAAAATGCTCATACGTGCACAAGTGATAGTCACCAAAAACACCCACAAGCTCTTCCACAAAGTCTGTCCATAGCCAAATATTCAAAATCGGTGCAACCAACATTTCCATCCCGGTGCCACCGATTCTCAACCATAGACAGACTCAGCCAAACCCTAGCCACTTCGGTGCAACTGATTCCATACCGGTGCCACCGAGTTTAGGTTGCCAACTTTCTGTTACGCAAATTCACAATATCGGTACCACCGAGATTTTTGGATCGGCGTCACCGAGATTGTGAATCTGACCATTGGTCACCTTATCGGTGCAACCGAGTTTCCTATATCGGTCTCACCGAGATTCAAAAGTTGCCACCTTTTGTTCACTTCAGTACCACCGAGATTAACACATCGGTGTCACCGAGTTGGTCATTTTGTGTGTAACGGTTGGATTTTTGGGGATGCCTATATATACCCCTCCACCACCACCTACTTGAGAGAGAAGCACTCAGAACTATTCCATACTTGCCCCATCCAGTTTTCTGAGAGAGAACCACCTATCCTTGTGTTGAGGTCAAGATCTTCCACTCCAACCATATGGATCTTGATTTCGAGCCTCCCCAAGTTGCTTTCCACCAATCCCATCTCTTCCACCAAGCCAAATCTGTGAGAGAGTGATTGTGTGTTGAGGAGTCTATCATCTTGAAGCACAAGAGCAAGGAGTTCATCGTCATTACCGAGCCTATTACCTTTTGGAGGGTGGTGCCTCCTAGATTGGTTAGGTGTCGCTTGGGAGCCTCCTACTTCGTGTTGTGGAGTGAACCAAGAAGTTTGTAAGGGCAAGGAGATCGGCTACTTCGTGAAGATCTACCCATAGTGAGGCTATTCCTTTGTGGACGGAAGCCGTTATGGAATAGTCAAGGTTGCTACTTCGTGGACCCTTATGGGTGGAGCCCTCCATGGGCTCTCACGACCGTTACCCTCCGTGGGTTGAAGACTCCATAAACATGGATGTACGATAGCACCACCTATCAGAACCACGGGAAAAATCTTTGCGTCTCCAATTGCGTTTGATCTCCATATCTCTATCCTTTACTTCATGTGCAATGTCTTTACTTTCCGCTACCATATTTGTTGACATGCATGTGTAGGGCTGTTAGACTTGCTGGACTTGCAATAACTGTTAAAATCTGCCAACCAATTAACTTGGGAAAAGGTTAGGTTTTAAATTCCTGCTAGTAGTCTATTCACCCCCCCTCTAGACACTCTTCTAGTGATCCCTCAATTGGTATCAGAGCTTTGGTCTCCATTGCTTCGGTTTAATCACCGAGGAGGAAGATGGATGTGTCTAGTATAGGGAGTTTGAGTTGTAGAGTGCATATCCTTGATGGAGAGTACTATAGGCAATGGAAAGCCTTGATGCTTGAGCTGTTTAATGAATTTCAATTGATTAAATATGTCAAGTGCCCCTATGTTCCTCCCATTGATCCTTTGCATCCCACACATGAAGAGGAAGTTGATATGCTATGCAATCTTAGAACTGTCAATCTCATTGTTAGAGCCTTGCCTAGAAATGTGCTCAATCAAATGAAGAATTTTGTATGTGCTTACACTTTGTGGAATGACTTGGAGAAACGATATCCAAGTTATTCATTGAGTAATCTTGATGAAATTCTTCATAAAACTCTTGCCTTCCACAAAATGACGCCTAGTGATCCCAAGTTTGATGATTGTCTATTTGAGCTTAGAGACCTCATGCGTGCTAAAGGAGATGTCACAACTATCAACAATATCATTATAGAGGCCCTTCGCATTCATAAATTTGAACATTGTCATGATCATACCCCTGACGAATCTCTTGTTATTTATGACGAGGATTTCCCACTTGATGATGACAATGTGGAACATGGCTACTATGATGAAGATGAGCTGTTCGACATCGAGTTTGAGAAGATCATGAAGAATCTAAGTCTCATGGCAAACTTCAAGGATTACATGTCCGGAGGAAAAGAATGGATTCTCGATAGCGGATGTACCGATCATATGACCGGAGATAGAGAAATGTTTGAAGAGATCATGCCAAACCATGGACCGCGAAGGTACGTAACGTTTGGAGACAACTCCAAGGGTAAGGTACTTGGTCTTGGTAAGGTGGCCATATCCCATGATAGCTCTATTCAAAACGTTATGCTTGTTGAATCTCTTGGCTACAATCTTCTTTCCATATCTAGACTTGCCGACTTTGGTTTTAATGTGCTATTCACGAAAGTAGATTGCCAAGTGTTTCGTCAAGAT
This sequence comes from Elymus sibiricus, assembly GCA_039707655.1. Taxonomy (NCBI): domain Eukaryota; kingdom Viridiplantae; phylum Streptophyta; class Magnoliopsida; order Poales; family Poaceae; genus Elymus; species Elymus sibiricus. Next base: position 356,421,920 of record CM077671.1, read on the forward strand.
AATCATAAAATGGTCTTTACCGGTTTACATAGAGGTGATCTATACATTGTCGATTTCACTAAGAGATCCAAACCTCGTACTTGTTTAATTGCAAAATCTTCTAAAGGTTGGCTTTGGCATAGAAGACTAGGACATGTTGGCATACGTAACTTAGACAAGCTTATCAAAGGTGATCATATACTTGGTGTTAAAGATGTTATCTTTGACAAAGATAGACTTTGTAGTGCTTGTCAAGCTGGAAAGCAAGTAGGTGGAAGTCATCCCGTTAAGAATATCATGACTACTAGGAGACCACTCGAGTTACTTCACATGGATCTTTTTGGTCCCAATGCTTACAAGAGTCTCGGTGAAAATTCCTACGGTCTAGTCATAGTTGATGATTTTTCCAGATTTACGTGGGTATTCTTTCTTGATGATAAGTCGCAGGTTCAAAAGATCTTCAAGAACTTCGCTCGCAAAGCACAAAATCAGTTTGAAGTGAAGATCAAGAAGGTTCGGAGCGATAACGGATCGGAATTCAAGAACACCCATGTGGATACCTTTCTTGACGAAGAAGGTGTTTCACATGAGTTCTCGGCTACGTACACGCCTCAACAAAATGGAGTTGTTGAGAGGAAGAACCGAACACTTATTGAGATGGCAAGAACGATGCTTGACGAATACAAGACGCCAAGACACTTTTGGGCAGAAGCCGTGGAAACAGCGTGTCATGCCATAAACCGACTTTACTTGCACAAGCTTCTCGGTAAAACGGCATACGAGCTACTCACCGGTAACAAACCCCAAGTTGGATACTTCCAGGTATCCGGCTCAAAGTGCTACATTCTTGGTAAGCATCGTCGTACTAAATTTGCTCCTAAATCTCATGAAGGATTCCTACTTGGTTACGGATCGAACTCTCACACTTACCGTGTCTACAACAACTTCACTCGAAAAGTTGAAGAGACGGTAGATGTGAAGTTTGATGAATCTAATGGTTCGCAAGTCGAACAATTGCCAAATGATGTAGGTGATAAGGACCCTTCGGAAGCTATCCAAGACTTGTCCATCGGCAAGATCCGTCCCATGGAGGTGAAGGAAAGTACTTCATCAACTCAAGTGGAAGCCCCTACTTCACGTCAAGGTGAATTACAACATGACATGGAGGCATCCACAAGCGGTACACGACAAGATGATGAAGAGGAGGAAGTACATCATGAAGATCCACCACAACCTCCTTCGCCACCACCTCAAGGGAACGACACCTTCAACAACAACGAAGATGAAGGAGATGATGATGAAGAATAAGCTCCACCATCCAACAATCGGAAGCTGATCCGAGTTCGAGCACAAGTGACCAAGAACCATCCCCTAAACCAAATCTTTGGTGATATACAAACAGGGAGAATCACTCGCTCTAAAACTCGCCTGGCTAACTTTTGTGAGCATTATTCTTTCATCTCTAGCATTGAGCCCTTGAAGGTAGAACAAGCTCTTGAAGATGTTGATTGGGTGAACGCGATGCATGAAGAGCTTCACAACTTCGAGAGGAATGAAGTGTGGACACTCGTGGAGAATCCCAAGGATGAGCAAAACATCATCGGAACCAAATGGGTGTTTCAGAACAAGCAAGATGAAGACAGTCAAGTCGTACGGAACAAGGCTCGTCTCGTCGCCCTAGGATATACGCAAGTCGAAGGTATGGACTACGGTGAGACCTACGCCCCCGTCGCTAGACTTGAAGCTATTCGCATTCTTCTTGCCTATGCTAATCACCATGATATCACGCTTTATCAAATGGACATTAAAAGTGCCTTTTTAAATGGTGAAATTGAAGAAGAGTATTATGTTAAGCAACCACCTGGTTTTGTGAATCCTAAGAAACCTAATCATGTGTACAAGCTTCGTAAAGCCCTTTATGGTCTTAAGCAAGCCCCTCGTGCTTGGTACAAATGCTTAACGAAGTTTCTCATTGAAAAAGGGTTTGAAATTGGTAAAATTGATGCAACCTTATTCACTAAGAGAGTTAATGGTGAATTATTTGTGTGCCAAATCTATGTGGATGATATTATCTTTGGATCTACTAACCCACAATTCAGTGAAAGATTTGGAAGGTTGATGTTCGAGAAGTATGAGATGTCCATGATGTGTGAGCTAAAATTCTTTCTTGGTTTTCAAATCAAGCAAACGAAAGAAGGAACTTTCATCTCTCAAACTAAGTATACCAAGGACTTGATCAAGAAGTTCAACATGCAAGAGTGCAAAGGTATGAAAACCCCCATGCCTACTAGTGGACATGTTGATCTTACCAAGGAGGATGAACCGGTTGATCAAAAAGTTTATCGATCTATAATTGGTTCATTGCTATATCTATGTGCCTCTCGTCCCGATATTATGCTTAGTGTTTGCATGTGTGCTAGATATCAAGCTGCACCTAAAGAGTGTCATCTTTTGGCCGTGAAACGTATTGTGAGATATTTGATACAAACTCCAAACTTTGGCATTTGGTATCCCAAAGGATCTTCCTTTAACCTGGTTGGCTATTCCGACTCGGATTATGCCGGTGACAAGGTTGATAGAAAATCCACCTCGGGTACTTGTCAATTTTTGGGTAGATCTCTTGTATCTTGGTCCTCCAAGAAACAAAACTCGGTATCTCTATCTACTGCCGAAGCTGAATTTATTCCTGCTGGATCTTGTTGTGCACAATTGTTATGGATGACACAAACGCTTAAGGATTATGGAATCCATGTTAGAAATGTTCCATTGCTTTGTGACAATGAAAGTGCTACTAAAATTGGTCGTAATCCTGTGCAACACTCTCGAACTAAACATATTCAAGTTAGACATCATTTCATTCGTGATCATGTTGCCAAAGGAGATATTGATCTTAAGCATGTTCGCACTAACAAGCAATTGGCCGATATCTTTACTAAGCCACTTGATGAGAAAACATTTTGTTACTTGAGGAGTGAGTTGAACATCATTGATGCTTCAAACTTGAGCTAGACTCACTTGGTTGCATGCAAGGGCATAAGCTTTCTTGATATTTCCATGTTGATCCTAACATGTTATCTTGTGCCATGGAATTCTATGCTCCCTTGTATTGCATCTAATCTTTTGTAAGTACTTGGAAGAACTTCATTCCACAAGATTGCCCTCAACTCAAATCATAAGCAATCTTGTCATGACCAAGTATCCACAATCCCTCTTGGTGATGAAAGGAAGAAGACACCTCAATCATATCCTTGACATATATTTATAATTCTCAAGTTGGTATCATGTCAAATGGATATGTCCATTGCTCTTCCTTGCATGACTAACCTATGTAGGTGACAAGTGTACTAAATCTAGAAGGATTGCTCCCAACTCAAGATGATCCTCATCAACCTCGAGCATCCTCAACAAGTTCACCTACAAGCCACGTCATCAATATCACTCAAAGGTATGCATTCATATCCTTGAAAAGGCTTTACTCCAAGTCATGGGAGAAAGCAACTCAAGTGATATGAAGACATTAAAATGTTTAATCGATAAATGGTAACCCCATTTTGAGCTTAACGTAGAGTATGACCTATGATCAAGTATTCTTGCTTGGCTCCTAAGTCAATATACTCTAATATAGGTGACCTAGTCACCGCCCATCATCTAGTGAAGTATTTTAGATGGTTCACTTTCTATTTTGCGAAGACTGCTTGGAACCACTCAAATCTTCTCTAGTTGATATCCCTTTGTAAAAACCTTCACATTCCCTTTGAAATTATTTTTTCTGGCAACACTTTGAAAACAGAAACTTGGCCCTTTATTTCCTTTGCTGTTTTAGCCTCGGAGCCACCAATACATATTTCTCGGTTCTACCGACATTGCAGATAAGCTGCACCACAAAATCTCAGTACCACCGATTTATCTGTCTCGGAGTCACCGATTTGTTTTCTTTTCTTATTTACGTTTGCAGTTGTGAATTTATGTTTCTTTTGTAATCTTTTAAGCAATAATTTTGTTACTTCGATGATCCCGTTTAAAAAAAAAACCGGGGGAGAATAACAAAAGACAATCTTAGGGAGAGAAATTCTTTATTCAAGGATCCCTAACTTCAAGGAAGATGGGAGAGCATAACAAAGTCTTACAACATCTCAGGAGAAGAAGAGGAAGAAGGGAGAGAAATTCTTTTCAATGATTCCCTCAGTTTTCATTTCCATGAACCCTACATTCAATGACCCTTGTTTTCAAGGATCCCTTCCTATCAATGATCCCTGTATCTATTCCTGTGTTTGACCTTTTTGGAAATTAATGCCAAAGGGGGAGAATACCAAAGCTTCATGCTAAAGAGGAAGATACTTGCTTATGCAAAGGGGGAGATATGATCAAGGGGGAGAGCCACTATCAATATTCATATAAGGTGAGAATATCAAAGTAGGGGGAGAAAAACATATTTGGAGGATTATCTAAGATGTGTTCGAAGTTTACTTTTCTCACCCTATCCAATCCCAGTATCTACGTGCTGAGATTCAGGGGGAGAGGATGTTTTAATACTGTCATATCTAAGGGGAGAAAGAAATGATTTTGGAGACATATCAATCTTAAGAAATACTATCTTCTATATGTTCTCCATATCTTGGTACTTTTGAATTCTATTGCCTTGTTGATTGGTAGAATACTCTTGTGTTTCCTAACATTGTTTCTCAAGTGTATTTCTACTACAAGAGTGCTCAAGAACTCAAGGTAAGTATATGCATCATATCTTTGGTCAAGATAATCTCTTGCTTCTTGCACATATTGTTTGCAAGAGTGAAGTCTTGAACAAGGATACATCTCATTCACATATATTTGATGCATATAGCCAAGATACATATGACTTACTATATCCCTTCCACTACATGTGTGTCTATGCATTCCAAAGCAACTATCCTTTAAAGGAATCACACATTTAGGGGGAGCAAATCAAAGTCATGTGCCTCTCAAAGTCTTCATTATATCCATGCATATCTTTATTTGAAGCTTTGATTGTATGTTGTCATCAATTACCAATAAGGGGGAGATTGAAAGCACAACATGCTCCCTTGGTGGTTTTGATAATTCATGACAACATACATTGTCTCTTGGACTAATACTTTTACCTAGTGTATTTCAGATATAGTCCATAGAGAAGGGCTGGCAAAAGGATTGTGGAGATTGTGGAATACCCCAAGATGCAAGGAAATAGGTTTGCAAAGCTTCAAGCAAGAGGGCTCTACATTTTACATTTGTGAGAAATCACTTTGAGTCCATAGGAAAGCCAATACTATTAAAAGGAGGTAAGATTTTGTTGGTGAACAAAATGCTCATACGTGCACAAGTGATAGTCACCAAAAACACCCACAAGCTCTTCCACAAAGTCTGTCCATAGCCAAATATTCAAAATCGGTGCAACCAACATTTCCATCCCGGTGCCACCGATTCTCAACCATAGACAGACTTAGCCAAACCCTAGCCACTTCGGTGCAACCGATTCCATACCGGTGCCACCGAGTTTAGGTTGCCAACTTTCTGTTACGCAAATTCACAATATCGGTACCACCGAGATTGTTGGATCGGCGTCACCGAGATTGGGAATCTGACCGTTGGTCACCTTATCGGTGCAACCGAGTTTCCTATATCGGTCTCACCGAGATTCAAAAGTTGCCACCTTTTGGTCACTTCGGTACCACCGAGATTAACACATCGGCGTCACCGAGTTGGTCATTTTGTGTGTAACGGTTGGATTTTTGGGGATGCCTATATATACCCCTCCACCACCACCTACTCAAGAGAGAAGCACTCAGAACTATTCCATACTTGCCCCATCCAGTTTTCTGAGAGAGAACCACCTATCCTTGTGTTGAGGTCAACATCTTCCACTCCAACCATATGGATCTTGATTTCTAGCCTCCCCAAGTTGCTTTCCACCAATCCCATCTCTTCCACCAAGCCAAATCTGTGAGAGAGTGATTGTGTGTTGAGGAGTCTATCATCTTGAAGCACAAGAGCAAGGAGTTCATCGTCATTACCGAGCCTATTACCTTTTGGAGGGTGGTCCCTCCTAGATTGGTTAGGTGTCGCTTGGGAGCCTCCTACTTCGTGTTGTGGAGTGAACCAAGAAGTTTGTAAGGGCAAGGAGATCGCCTACTTCATGAAGATCTACCCATAGTGAGGCTAGTCCTTCGTGGACGGAAGCCGTTATGGAATAGTCAAGGTTGCTACTTCGTGGACCCTTATGGGTGGAGCCCTCCGTGGACTCTCGCGACCGTTACCCTCCGTGGGTTGAAGACTCCATAAACATGGATGTACGATAGCACCACCTATCGGAACCACGGGAAAAATCTTTGCCTCTCCAATTGCGTTTGATCTCCATATCTCTACCCTTTACTTCATGTGCAATGTCTTTACTTTCCGCTACCATATTTGTTGACATGCATGTGTAGGGCTGTTAGACTTGCTAGACTTGCTATAACTGTTAAAATCTGCCAACCAATTAACTTGGGAAAAGGTTAGGTTTTAAATTCCTACTAGTAGTCTATTCACCCCCCCCTCTAGACACTCTTCTAGTGATCCCTCAATTTTCTCTCTTTTTCAACAGCCTCTTGCTTCTCACATTGTTAGTACGGATATTATTGATGATGACAGTGCTGATTTGCTTTGTTGGCCTTTGGCTCCTAATGGTATCTGCTCCTCCAAAGCTGCTTACAAACTTTGTTTGCAGGATATTCATTCTCATTCTCAAACTGCTCCGTTGGATGTTTCCTTGGATTTGAAGAATTTTCTTAAAACTATTTGGAAACAGAAAAATTTGCTTCTCAGGGTTCAAACGTTTGCTTGGAGACTTCTTAGTAAAGCTTTGCCTACGGGAATGAGAGCGGGTCGTTTTTCTACTCATATCTCTCAAAATTGTTGCAGGTGCTCCCAACATGAGGATGAATTTCATCTTTTCTTTATTTGTGACTTTGCTAGAGTTGCTTGGTTTTCTTACCCTTGGTTTATTAGATTGGATGTTCTAGTTCAAGGGCATTTGACTATGCATTCTATCCTTATTCACCTTGTTTCAATGGGTCATCCTTATGCATCTTTGCACAATATTCTGAATTTTTTATGGTGCATTTGGAAAGCTAGAAATGATTTCCTATTTGACCGGAAAAAACATCTTCCCTATCAAGTCTATATTGCTGCTACTAATATGGATTTTGGCATTCAGGCTGAGACCTTCAATGCTTCCAACAATCAAACCTGTGTTAATGCTCAACATGACTCTCATAATTTACCTGCTCAGGGTCTTACTCTTAAATCTGATTTGTTGATTATTGGAGCAATTTTTTTTGCAGGTGCTGCTTTTAGGTCATCGAAAATTCCAGGTCTTGGACAGGCTCAAGTGGGGACAGGGGTGGGTGTCTTCTTTTGCATTCCTTCTTCCCAAGGAGAGATCAATATCCAAGTTCAAGCGTCGGCTCCCCCAACTTCTACTCCACTTCAAGCTGAAGCCATTGCTCTCACTTGTGCGGCTCATCTGACTGCTGCACTTAATATTCAGCATCCCACGTTCCTGTCTGATTGTCTTCCCCTTACTACAGCAGCTGCGTCTAGAAACATTTCTCATTCTGCTGCTCCTTGGAATATTAGGAAGGAAATGGCTTCTTTTGTTAAAATCACTTCTAATATGAATTCTCAAGTGTTTCATATTTCCAGGGACATTAATGGAGTTGCGCACAACCTTGCTCATCAGGTTTTCCGATCGATTGGAGGTCCCTTCCTCACTTGTTCCGCTTATTCTCACATATCTGGCTCTTGTCCAGTGGCAACTGCTCTCTCAAATTTCCAGGTTGCAGGAATTCAGTTGCACACAGTGTACTGCTGCTAATGCTTTGAAGATCAGGTTGAAGACTTGAGTTTTATGAATTCTCTCCCTCAAGTTCTTCTTCTCAAGATCCCTGCATGGAGTTCTCCCTAAGGAAGGATTTGTGTGCTGAATATTTTGGAGAATGCTCAGACTTTAGTTCAGGCTGATGGTTTCTTCTCCTTTCAGCCTCCTTTTTATTAGGCAGCAGTTTTGCCTCGTCTCATATTTTCTCTTCCTGTTGCCTTGGTTTTTAGTCATGATGTTCATCAGCATGGAATTATTTTCCTTTTGTTATATAGGACTTCTATCCAGCTCTACCTCTCTAGTTCTGCTGCTCTTCTCCTCCTTATCTTCAGGCAGTGCTTGTAATCTTCATGTGTACTTTGGCTATGAGCTGAATATATGGGCACCGGTTGGTGCCTTTCTCTGTTCACAAAAAAGTTATCAACACACTATCTCCGTTCCGGTGTATAAGTCATTCACGTAGTTCTAATCGAGAATTTAACTATATAAATATGTATTATATGTGACAAAAAAATATTTAGAAATTACATCCGTGCAGAAATCTAGTGATTATACTACTTTTCATGACATATAACACATATTTAATTCCTCAAATTGATGACCTATAACTACGCGAATGACTTATACACCGGGACGGAGGTAGTAACAATTATGTACTTATCAAACTACACATGTTATAATTATCAACATGGTTATTATTTAGTTATAGGGTTGCATAACCTATAGTTACTGCACTTTCTCACGCAAACAAGAGACAAACGTGGGGGCTTTGCGGTCGTCCGGACAACATCCAAGCCCGTGTCTGACCGCCCAAAATCCCTCCTACCTCGTCCGCGTGTGTTCCCGCCCTTGGCCAGCCATCCGGATTCATGCCGCTGTAGAACGCGCCGCTCCACATTGAGGCTGACCCAGAGCGGACGCGACCTCTCACTTGCTCCGCCATTGAAGCGGCGCGCCGGCCGAGGGCGTCGCCGGCGATGCGTTCTCAGTATCCGCGCATGTTCAATGCTGACGACTTGTTATAGAATGGGATGAGACAAATATCTATCACATCCATTCAATACACCATATGTCAGTATGTCATCATTAAGCAGGCTCGCCGGCCGATAAACCTACTTCGGCGCCACGCATTGACGCACCCGAACGCCTGGTCTAACTGGAATCCGCTATTTAAAGGCGATCATACCCGGCTAACTCAACGCCACAACAGAAGCCACTTTCAATCCTCCTCCCTTGCATTGCATCCGCCATGATTGCAGGCGGCGAAGCTGTGTGTGAGCCTTTCCACGATGTTGAAGCACGAGGCGGCTGCCCTTGCAGCCGCCTGACAAAGCCGTCGTGCAAGGCGGATCGAGGCCGTCTTGCTGGCCAGCTCGCCGGAGGTCCCCGACGATGACGACGACCCCATGATGAAGTCAGGCTCCGACGACACCGCCCCGACGCCCGCGCCTATGCATGCCGGCTTCACCACGGAGCAGTCATAGACGCACAACAATGCCACCATGGTAGAGGTGCAGCCTGCGCCGATACCTATATTGGCGTTCCAGCAGGCACTGGAGCAGCAAGAGCAGGCGGAGGGCCAGATCGACGGCGAGCGCGTGAGCGAGGAGGCCGTGGCGGCCATGGCCACGGGGTACCCCAACTTCGCCGCGGAGCAGCGTACGCTCTATGACGCCCTCCGCGCTCAAGCCACCGCTCGCGAGGAAGCAGCCGCCATGGAGGGCAGCTACAAGCGACCGCGCACGAGAACAGCGCCAGCTGCGCTCCTATGCCCCGCCGACAAACTATCGGATGGGCTGGTTCGACGGCGACAGCGCCGGCGCCACCATCTTCATCATGGTCCTCACGTCCACCCGTGACGCACAAGGTGCAGGCTCCTCTGAGGATGAGTAGGGCACGGGAGGCGGCATGGCATGGTGTCCTATGTGGGCCAATCTGTTTTCTGTGTTCCACTCGTTCTCGTCGGAGACCGCAGCTTCACTTCATCAGTCCTATCGCCGATCCTCATGGAGATGGCGGATGGAGGACGACAAGGGCTTGGATGTCGGCCGCTGTCGAAGGATAGGTTTAGGGTCCGGTCGGAACAACTTTTTTGTTCTAATTGTTCGAAATCTAATGAAAATCTGCCTTATTTGCATGAATGTTGTCCGGTTTGTTTGAAATCCATCCGTGTTTGAACTAATTTCATCCAGTTGATTCATAAAGTGTCTGAATTGTATGCGGGCGACGTTGGATGATGACCTCTCGCATCCATGTACGCGGACTGGTCCCCCTGTCCACGGACGGATGCGGGAGAAAAATTGCGAGTTGACTTTGAAGATGCTCTTACATTGCCGTGCGATATTGACTTTTTTGCGAGCATGACTAGGTGAGAGCATCTACAACTGGAACTTGCAAATCCGGCCCCTCAAACGCCCATGGACGTGCCCGAGTGCGTCCACAGATACTGACCGATCACGTCTCAAATAATGCATTCTACAACCGGACACGGGACACATCAAATCTCATATCTCAAATCCATACAAACCATGTAACTACTATGTCGATGCATTACACACATCGTCCGGCTACTCCATCACTACTAACATGCCATCGGACTACCAAAATTTGGCATGTTTGGCTATGGTGGAGATCATCCATGGCTTCCCTTGCCCTTCCCAGAGCCCTTGCCGTCCTTCTCGCCGAAGTAACGGTCAAAGACGCATTACGGATCAAGCCGGATCTGCTCGTCACCGGAGCTGTCCTAGCCGTTGCTCACCTCCTTCTCCTCCTTCGATGGCAGTCCTGCCATTTCATGGGCCACCCGATTCTGCTCTCGGGCGAGGGTGCGCGTGTTCCACCGCTGTCGTTTCTTCAAAACGCCGGCACGAATGGCTTCCTCCTCTGCGGCCGCCCGCGCCGCCGCATCAGCTGCCTCCGCCATTTCCTCCGCGAGATAGGCCTCGGCGACCCTTATCCTCTCCTTCCCACGGCGGGTAGCCGGTTCCCGGTGGGACCCGAAGTCCACCGGACCGGTCGATGGATCCGCCTGCCGGGACCTTGATGATCCCGTCCCAAAGGAACCGAGCGCCCGTTGAGCGGACGCTATGGAGTCGCGGGGGATAGATCCTACCGTCGGCCGGGCGCTGTCCTCGCGGGAGTGGCGGAGTGCAATGCGAACCGCCATTGCCTCCTCCAATTCGCAGGGGATGACCCCCTCAGTCGATGGATCCGGACTGGTCGGAGTCGGATTCGCTGCCCTCCATGCTGGAGAAGGCCGAAGATTGCTGGAGGTGAGCTAGGGTGGCGGATGGGAGTGGAGGGGAGTGGAGTGAAGTTGCTAGTGTTTGGTCCGACGAACGGATGAGGACGAATATATGTGGAGTCGATGCTTGCCGGTGTGGGCCAGGCGGGCGTGTCTGGACGCGGCCGGGCTCCCCCATATTCGCCTCATATTTGGGCTGGATATGAGGGGTGTCGATCAGGCCGGGCGTTTGAGGCCCGTTTGAGGGGGCCGGCTGAGTCGATATTTTATGACCGGTCAGTCCGGGCATTTGAGGCCCGTTTGAGGGGGGCCGCTGGGTCGATTTTTTGTGACCGGTCAGTGACCGGACGGCCTGACCGGGTGTTTGAGGGAGGTATGAGAGGTCCAGCTGTAGATGCTCACACATGACACTTTTTTTGGCGAGGGGTGAAATGGCACTCTTGGTGGACTTGGACACCGAGTTTGAGTTGACGGAGAATTGCAGTTGATAGTAGGATGCCGTCTGGTGCGTCCAACATCCAACGTGGACAAGGCAGATTGACCACGCGTAACTCCATTCATACCTTTTGTTTGGCTAGCAATGCTTAAAGAAAGGTTCAAGCAAAACGTCACGCTACAGTAGCACACTGGTCATTTATATGACAGAAATATCTAAACTAAGGTGACATGTCACAACACATCTTGGTCATACAGTTTAGGAGGAAGGCAAGAGCTTGACTCTATATGATATGGTGGTCATTTATCTATGTTTGTATGTTTTTAAGTTGGATCCTTCCGATTTACGTGACTCTTCATCGGCGACGGTTGCCGTTTTGGTGCATTCTTCCCATGTGGTTTTAACATAATGATTTTGTCAACTACAACAAGGTATGCTTGGCTCCCTAGGGGAAAGTGTGATGACGGCGATGCGCCTTCGACTCTTTTCAGTGCTTGTAGTCGTCGTTAGGTGCTCTATGAATCTTGATGTAATTTTTATTATTAAAGATTTTTCGTTATATACTGCTATGATTGAAAATAAATAGATCAGAAGATTTTTTTGAAAAATAGTAATAATATGATCACGGTCCACCACTTGATCGAGATGGTGGCTGAACATTTCCGTACCACCCTCCCTCAATAAATAATGCGACATCTCGCGTGGCTGTTTACCTTTTTGTTTTATTTTACAAAGTTGAACGTGGTTGTGTGCCCGCAACGGTGCAAGAACAAAGCATGCCCTAGATGATAGGCCTGGGATGTGCGCATCCCTGCAAAGGGCGGCGAGGGGCACTGGCTCGGCATACATGTCAGGGCAACAACTGGATCACCAAGGACGTGTTTGGTTGCTCGCATATACCCCAACAAGACTCACGCGGGAAGAAAATGGTCCATTTGGTTGTCTGCGTTCATTGTTCGGCCTACATAGCACGATACTTACAGCACCTTGGGGCCAGGCTGACTTGGAACCACCGAATCAGAAGTTTTTCCATAGTGAGGCCCGTGGGATGCAGGTTGGCGGCAGCGGTTTCACGCGAGGAGCGATGCTCGAGATGTCGCATTATTTCCCGAAGCACCGGCAATAAAATCATCACCTTCCCTCATCGCTCTCTCTCCACTCCCTTATCGGCGGCGGCGATCGACGGATCAGAGAATAGTAAGGCGACCACCAACCTCCATCACCGACATCACCAACATCACCCACGACACTTCGGCAATGGTGGTAAGCCCTCTTTTCACCTCCTCACTTACTATTTTCATATTTGATCCGTGTTTAGATTCGGTCCGCGTATTCGATCCGTGTTTGGGGAATGGGGAATTCAGGTAAATAGCCATAGGATTGATCAACACTTATTCATGAGTACTAAGTAGCGATGGATTTAACGAAAATGCCTTTTGGAGCTCGGTCTCCATGGAGGCCGGTTTTTGAAAAACACAAAATTCATGAAAATTCATATTTTTACAATTCAAAATAATCTGAAAAAAATACAGATATACATGGAGGCATAACACACATGTGTGTAAATTTTTAGGATGAAATACGTTGAAATGATGGCTGTGCAAAAAAGACAAATCTGAGGCTTTTTAACACATGATACTATTCATCCTCAAAGTCCAGAAATTTGTCTTTTTTGTACAGGTCGCATTTCAAAGTATTTCATCTTGAATTTTTACACACACATACATTTCATCCTTGTATAGTTGCACATTTTTTTTGGAATTTTTTGAAGTCGAAAAGTTTGAATTTTGAATTTTTTAAAAATAAAGGGCTCCATGGAGCTCGGTCACCAAAACGCCCTACTCTGGATTTAAGGGTTTTGATCGGAATTGAGTAAAGGGGAATGTGCATTCGGGGTAAATATTACATAGTAGCGATACATCCTAGCCACGGCGACCCTGGAGGCTCTTGGAGAGACGAGGACCCTTGGCCTTGTAGTTGTCCTCCAACTCGACCGTAGCATGCACCGTATCGTCATCCTTGTCATCGTCCAGATCGATTGGCAAACTACGGCCGCCTGGCTTAAGTGCCCTGACCAGCACCTACACCGCTTCTTCTTTCTCCTCCGGCTCCAGAGCGATGACCTCCGGGGCCACCAATGCCTTAGTCCAGAACGCTGCAGCGCTCTGGTCTTGAGGAGCCCTGTACCCCCTATACTTTGCCCATCTTGCCCTCTGACCAGCATCGCCGGAGTCGACCTGATTCATTGCCCAGAGCAGGATGTCAATTGACATAGCGCCTTTGACTGGGTAAGGAATCATCGTCTTCAACTCCTCCGTCGTCGCCTCACTAGTAGAAAACAGGGCTTTGGTTCTAGCCGGATCAAAGCAATAGTCCCGGTCGCGTTACGAACCGGGACTAATGCGAGCATTAGTTCCGGTTCGAGCGGCTAGGACGCTGGCTAGGGCTCGGCAGGCACCAGTCCCGGTTCGAACGGGACCTTTAGTCCCGGTTGGGGACACCAACCGGGACTAAAGGGGTTGCGCCAGGAGCGAGGCCCTTTCGTCCTGGTTCGTGTCTCCAACCGGGACTAAAGGTCTGTCTTCAGTTCTGGTTCTAGACACCAACCGGGACTAATAAATTGCATATATATATCCTCGCCCCTGCCCACCCTCTCCTCTGTTTTTCGCTCATAGAAGGTGGGAGGTGTGTGCTACTTTTCTCTCCCTTCCTATGCACATGAGGTGTTTGATGAAATGCCTGAGAGCACATGATGCCACTTGAGGCCACACAATCCATTCTTCTCCTCTATTCTTCCTCCAAGCTCGACCTCCAAGCTCCATTTTCCCCAAGATTTGTCTAGATTTGGCGGTGCACCAACTATCCAAGTGTTCTACAAGGTTAGCAAAACTTCATCATTTCGTCTCTCGTTGCTAGTTTAGCTCGTTTCATGCTCTAGAATTAGAGTGATTTGTGGGGTTTAGTGGAGGAGTGTATTTGATTTAGATGCAATTTGAGCTCAAATTAACTTCTTAGTTTGCATATGTGTAGGTGTGGTTTAGGGTGCCGTCCCGTCCCCGTCCCCGTCCTCACAGAAAACACTTAAGCTTTCTCCTCTGTTCTTCCTCCAACCCCGTCCTCACCGCCGTCGATCGCCAGCGCCGATCTCGTCGCCGGCACCACCGTGGTGAGTCTCTTGTTCTTATATTTTTTTTAAAGAAAAAAAATTCTTACTTGTATGATTTAGATAGCTACTTGTATAATTTTCTTACTTGTATTATTGTTTGTTATTATATAGTGCCATGGTTTTGGTATCCGCCCCCGTCGGCTCTCGTCGGTCTATGATTCGGATGTGGTATATTATCTTTTATAACTATTTTTTTCATTTAGTGTTTATGACAATTATGCCAACCAACTTGACATAGATGTTTTTATCTAGGAGGTATGTGAACCGGAAATTCCAACCGACCCTCTTATCGAGAGGTTAAATTTAGTTGAAAAAGAAAACAATTATTTGAAAGAAAAATTGAAAAGAATTGAAGAAGAGAAGATGAAATTGGAGTTGCATGTTGCCGATGTCGTCGATCTACACAAAATCCAGATGGATGCAATGCACTTGAAGATTAAAAAGATTAGAAAATATGCCATTGATAAAGAGGCTTGGTATCATTATGCTGTTGGATCAATTGTTACCTTAGTTGCGATTTTGATCGCATTTGTTGTTGCATTTAATTGTTTTACATAGTTGTATGTTGTTTTATGAGAACTATGTATGAACTTTATGCATTTATTTTTGTAGTAATAACATTTGATCACTACTGTACTTTTTTTTGACGAAAATGCTGCTGTGCAGCTTTTCATTGAATATGTGAGAGGGAAGACAACGTTTGTTAGTTACAGAATTTGCACGAACTGTGCACCACCGCATTTCTTATCCTACTGTCTAGTCTGGTTCTAGTGGTCTATGTAGCAGTTTGTTGATTTTGTTACGGCCAGCTATCGTCCATGTATCAATGTCTTCAATCAAGCGGTGGAAGACTTGCATCACCGTCGAGAACTTGTTATCGAAGATCCGCGCATTTCGTTCTTTCCATGCCGTCCACCATACTAGCTGCACCAGCGAGCTCCATCCATGTCTGTAATCCCTCGGCACACTGTATCGGCTTTGTTCCCACCATTCTAGGAGGTATGCCGTGGTCGCGGACGGCGCAAGCGTTGCTGGCAGACCGTACCGGCTTAGCAACCTCCGCCAAAGCTCCGTGGTGAAAGGGCATGAGGCGAGCATGTGAGATGCGTTCTCCGGTGCCCTCTGGCACAGACTGCATGATGCATTGTGCGGCCATCCTCGTTTGGCAAGGTTGTCAGCGGTGAGGCATCGATTGAGCACCGCAAGCCATGAGAATATTTTACACTTCATGGGTGCATCGGCCTTCCAGATGATCTGTTTGAATACTTTGGTTTTAATGTTATCATGACTTGTATTATTTGGTCATTTCTCAATTCATGATGTTCTGTAATGGTTTTTGATATACTTAATTATATAATGCAGATGAACCGGCAATGGATGTACGGTGACTGACGCACTTCCGAGTACATTACGGGACTGCATAATTTTATCGGTGTTGCTGAGGCAAACAGTCTGAATGGTTTTATGTGTTGTCCATGTGTTGACTGTGAGAATAGGAAGGATTACTCTTCCTCGAAAACCCTTCACTTCTACCTGCATAAGTACGGTTTCATGCCCCACTATAATTGTTGGACCAAGCACGGAGAAAGAGGGGTTATGATGGAAGACAATGAAGAAGAAGAGGATGATGACAACTATCGTCCTATGTTCCCTGAACACGGTGATACTGCAACGGGGGAAGCTGAAGATCAAGAGGCACCAGATGTGTCCGCTGATGATCTTCGCCGGGTCATTGTTGATGCACAAAGAGAATGCGAAAGTGAAATGGAGAAGTTGAAGTTCGATCGCATGTTAGAGGATCACAAAAAACGATTGTACCCAAATAAGATGGCAACACAAAGCTCGGTACCAAACTGGAATTGCTGCGATGGAAGGCAGAGAATGGTTTATCTGACAAGGGATTTGAGAAGTTACTGAAAATAATAAAGAAGAAGCTTCAAAAGGATAACGAATTGACTGACAATACGTACGAAGCAAAGAAGGTTCTCTGCCCTCTAGGATTAGAGGTGCAGAAGATACATGCATGTCCTAATGACTGCATCCTCTACCGCGGTGAGGAGTACGAGAATTTGAATGCATGCCCGGTATGCGGTGCATTGTAGTATAAGATCAGACGAGATGACCCTGGTGATATTGAGGGCGAGCGCCCTAGGAAGAGGGTTCCTTCCAAGGTGATGTGGTATGCTCCTATAATACCACGGTTGAAACGTCTGTTCAGAAACAAAGAGCATGCAAAGTTGTTGCGATGGCACAAAGAAGACCGTAAGAAAGACGGGATGTTGAGAGTACCCGCTGATGGGTCGCAGTGGAGAAAAATCGAGAGAAAGTGGCCGGAGTTTGCAGTTGACGCAAGAAACTTATGGTTTGGTATAAGTGCAGATGGCATTAATCCTTTTGGGGAGCAGAGCAGCAATCATAGCACCTGGCCTGTGACTCTATGTATCTATAACATTCCTCCTTGGTTGTGCATGAAGCGGAAGTTCATTATGATGCCAGTGCTCATCCAAGGCCCCAAGCAACCCGGCAACGACATTGATGTGTACCTAAGGCCATTAGTTGAAGAACTTTTACAGTTGTGGGATTTAAAAGGTGTACGTGTGTGGGATGAGCACAAACAGGAGGAATTTGACCTACGAGCGTTGCTGTTTGTAACCATCAATGATTGGCCTGCTCTTAGTAACCTTTCAGGACAGACAAACAAGGGATACAATGCATGCACCCACTGTTTCACTACTAGGAAAAACCTTATAGGCAGGACAATATCAGTAGCGCTGGAATGTAACAGGCGCTGCTGCTACTTACCAGTAGCGCTGGATTTAGGCAGCGCTACAAGTAAAGACTTACCAGTAGCGCTGGAAACATAAAGAGCGCTACTGATAAGCGGGACCCGACGAGCCCACCGAAACTATTTTTAGTAGCAGCGCTGTCCAGAATACAACGCTACTACTAAGACTTTAGTAGTAGCGCTGTATTTTGTGGAACCGCTACTGCTAATGGGCCCCACTTAATTGTAGCGCTCTTTCTTGAAAGCGCTACTACTAAGTGTCATAGCAGTAGCGTGTTCTGGAAAACAGCGCTACTGCTAAGCGTGGCTGGTGCCACCTTTTCACCCCCTCCCCCTCCTCCCCCTTTGCCCTCTCTCCCCCTCCTTTCCCCTCTCCCCTCACCATTGTTGCCCTTCTTCTCTCTTCCTCCTACCTCTCTTCTCTCCCCATTAATGCCCCCCTCCACAATAACTCTCCTCCATAAATGGCCTTCTCATCTCTAGCTAGCTCCATAAATGCCCCCTACCTCTTTTGTTTGGCTCTTCCTCCATTCCATTAGATATAGATCTAGCTAGCTCATCTCTCTCCCTCTCCATTAGTTACCTAGAGTCATCTCTCCTCCCCAACAACTTGATCTAGCTAGCTATTGACATGTCCCCAACAACTAGATCTAGCTAGATATAGGTGAGTAAAAAGTTGTTCATTTCAAGAATGGGAATATGTGTGTGAATGGGAATATGTGTGTTTGGGATATGGAGAGATTTTTGCGAGTGACATGCCCCCGAGTTGCTTATGTTTTGCCGAAATGTCGATTTATTTCCGTTTCGGTGAATTTCGAGCAAACTCGATATGTCCTATTTTTAGGGAAGGTCATGCCAAATTTTTATATGACTTTGATGCATGCATGCATTTTGTTTATAACCCTTTTGCTTGTTATACTGTGCATGCAGTCGGTCATGAAGGTGAGTGGATGGAAGGTGGAGCAATACATGCAATCCGCGGTGATGGACATGCATGCAAATAATCGGACTAGGATTAGATGTCCGTGTACAAGATGCAAAGAAGGAGTCCTTTTGGACCCTTTTGATCGTGGCAGGTTGAAGGCGCACCTGGTGATGAATGGTTTCATGGATGGCTATACTCGGTGGATAAGTGAAGATGATGATGATGAGGACGTCCACATGGCAGGGAATAACGACATGGGGCTAGACGAAGAGATGACCGATCGACACGAAGACGATGGCGTCGGACATGGCGGCGGGGAAGAGTTAAATGACGGCGGCGGAGAAGATTCCGAACATGGCGGCGGAGAAGATTCCGGACACGGTGAAGAAGAGTCCGTACATGGCGGAGAAGCAGAGGCGGCGGTCACGCCGCAGTCTTCGACGCTACTAAGTGCAGTCGTGCAGGACTCTAATGTTCGAGACCTCCTTCGCAAGAGTACGACTAGCGAGAGAGCTGCTTCTAGAGAGGAGGCCAAGCTGGCGCAACTTGAAGTAGACTCGAAGACTCCATTGTATGACGGTTGCGATCCCGAGGTGACCCGCTTGAGTTTCACGCTCGAACTTCTAAAGACGAAGGCCAAAAACAAATGGACAGACAAAAGCCTCGATGAGCATTTGAAGTATGTACATAATAAAGTTCTTCCCGCGGGGAACCTGTGTCCTACTAGTGTCGATGAGGCCAAGAAAATCGTTTGCCCTTTTGATTTGCCGCACATTAGGTACCACGCATGCATCAACGATTGCATCATTTATCGGGGGGAGCACGCGGAAAAAACCAGTTGTCCAGTGTGCAATGCTTCTTGATACAAGAAGGCAGGAAAGAAAGCTCCTCAGAAAGTTGTATGGTACTTTCCGATCACTCCCCGTCTGCAACGGTATTTCGTAGATCCTAAGGAAGAAAAGTTCATGCGCTGGCACGCAGAGAGGAAGAAGCCCGACGATGGAGATGATCCGAAGCTGAGACACCTCGTAGATGGTAGCCAGTGGAGAGCATTCAACACCGTATATGGATTTGCTGCAGAAGATCCAAGGAACATCATGCTTGGTGCGAGTACCGATGGCAAGAATCCGTTTGGAAACCAAAACACCAACCACAACACATGGCCCGTCTTTGTATGGATGTACAACCTCCCCCCATGGAAGTGCATGAAGACAAAGTACATACACATGAGCATGCTGATTCAAGGGCCAAAACAACCGGGAAATAATATTAACTTGTATATGGGGCTTCTGAAAGAGGAGCTAGACACGTTATGGAAAACACCGGCATGGACATGGGACGCCAGCAAAGGAGAGTATTTCTATATGAGAGCCGCGCTGATGACGATGGTGCACGACTATCTCGATTACGGGTACACCTCAGGCCAGGTGTGCCATGGATACTGCGGATGCACGAGGTGCATGGATGATACAACGTCTCAGCAGCTTACGTCAACGAAAGATGGCGGGTCCGGGAAAATCGTGTACATGGGGCATCGTAGATGGCTCGAGAAGGATGACCCATGGAGAAAGCGTGGAGATCTATTCAATGGGTTGGCTGAGCATCGAGGACCTCCACGTAAGAGGAGCGGCGCCGAAATCAACGAGCTGTTGAAAAACTGGGAACAGTGCCCCGCGCCGAGAACGATGAAAAAGGCGCCGGAGCCGCTACTGAAGGTATGGAAAACGAGGTCTGTTTTCTGGGACTTGGTGTACTGGCCCAATCACGACATGCCTCATTGCCTTGATCTAATGCATATCACGAAGAATGTCCTCGAGAGCTTGCTTGGCACACTGATGAACATGCTGGATAAGACCAAGGACGGGCCGAAGGCAAGGAAAGACTTGGAAGATTTGAAGATCAGGAAAGATCTCCACCGTAAAAAGTCGACGGAGGAGACAGAGACGGAGACGGAGGAGGGGGAAAGGGGCAGAAAAGTCAACAAGAAGGAGGAGAATTATTGCCCCCCTTCTTGCTTCACCTTAAGTGCGAAGGAGATCGATCAATTCATCAAGTGCCTTATGGGAATCAAAGTCAGTTCCGGTTACTATGGGAAAATAAGCAGATTTCTAGACCCCAAGAAGAAAAGGTTCAGCGGGATGAAGTCTCATGACTGTCACGTGATGATGACGCAGATACTCCCGGTTGCCATTAGAGGGATAATGGACAAGCACGTCCGTGACACGCTTACTGGTCTCTGCAACTTCTTCGACGTTATCTCTCGAAAGTCCATAAGTGTGAAGCAGCTCCGAAGGCTACAGGAAGAGATCGTTGTCATACTATGTGAGCTTGAGATGTACTTCCCGCCCGCGTTCTTTGACGTCATGGTGCATCTGTGTGTCCACATCGTGGACGACATCATCGACCTCGGGCCGACATTCCTTCACAGCATGATGCCGTTTGAGAGGATGAATGGTGTCATCAAAGGATTCGTTCCTAACATGTCCCGTCCCGATGAGAGCATCGTCCAGGGATATCTGACGCATGAGTGCATCTCCTTTTGCGAGAATTATATAGGCGTCGGAGACCCTGTTATTGGTTTGCCCATCAAGAAGCACGATGGGAGGCTCGGAGGAGAAGGTCACAACAACGGTCGGAGGGAATTGCACGTGGACTACTCGGATCGACGGAACGACTTTGACAGGGCTAACTTAGTAGTGCTACAACACCTAGATGTGGTAGATGATTATGTGGCACGGCATAAAGAAACCATCGCAAATAAGTACCGTGATAAGGGGATGCTCAAGACGGACGACGAAGTTACTGTAGAGCACAACGCCACTTTCTTGCGTTGGTTCAAAGAGCAAGTTCTTGAAAATCCCCCGGAAGAGGGCAGTTCGGACGGATTGCTCATACACGCCTTAGCACATGGCCCCGCGCCCAAACTCGCAACCTATCAGTCATACGATATCAACGGGTACACATTCTACACGGAGGCCAAAGACATGGACAGTGATTACCAGAACTCCGGGGTGGCGATTGAATGCGTGACCGACGCCAACGGCACAATTGAAAGATTCTACGGAAGGGTCGAAGAGATCTGGGAGCTTGACTATACTGGATTGCACGATTTGACGATGTTCCGTGTCAGATGGGCTAAGGACGTCGTAAGAGAAAACAAGTATTTCACTACCATGTCTATACCACCCGCTGACGCGAAGAGCGCAACCGTGAACGTTAACGTCATCGCCAAAACTGAGCCATGGGTACACGCTAAGCACATGACACAATGCTTCTTCATAACCGACACGACCAATCCCAGCCGTGTTGTCGTGAGGAGAGGCAAAAGGATCATCGTCGGAATGGATGGAGTCGCCAACGAGGAAGACTACGACCAATACGGCAACCCGATGAGGGAAGATGACGATGACGATGAAGCATATGTGAAAACAAGAATCAATACTACATTACATAAGAAAGATCGTACTCCATGGTTCCGGAAAAGTCACAAGGAGGGGCTCAATTATTCGGCAACGAACAAGAAAGGGCAGAAGCTCAATGTGAAACGTCATCGACGCAGCTGAGAAACCATCATTTATATAATATATATGTATCTATTTTGTGTACGCACTTAAGTAACGGTTATCGGTCAACTGATATATATGTTACCACCACATGCATGGTTTCGGTGATATTCGCGCAGTGTGGGAGGGAGACGCCGTCGTAAACAGAAAGGAAGAAAGCAATACAAAAGAAATACAAAAGAACAAAAACAAAAGGGAGAAAGTAATACAAAAGAAAAAGAAAAGTAAACAGAAAAGAAAAGGGAAATAATAAAAACTAATACATATCAGTAGCGCTGGATTATGAACAAGCGCTATAGCTCATATAGTTATAGCGCTGGATCCTAACCCAGCGGTACTACTCTGTGTATTTTAGAATTAAAAAAACTGAAAATTAAAACAGTTAGCAGTAGTGCTGGATTATGAACCAGCGCTATAGATAATTTAGCTATAGCACTGGTCCTAACCCAGCGCTACTATTATTTTTGAGTTAACCGCCGCGCGTGCTGAAATTTTGCCAACTCTCATTCCCCCCCCACCTCTCCCCCTCCTCTCCCCCTCCTCTTTGTCGCACGCCGCCGTCGCCCTCCTGCCCGCCGCCGTCGCCCCTGCCCGCCGCCGTCGCCCCTGCCCGCCGTCGTCGCCCCTGCCCTCGACGGGCCTTCGTCTATGGCTGAGCTCGACGCCCTCATGATAATTACGCGTCATACCCTTTTCACCAGCATGTCTATATAGTCTTTCGTTTCAATTGCCTTTCGGATGTTTGACGTCGCAGACATGTCTTCGTAGGCCAACGATACCCCGTGCACCCTACTGTACGACATCAAGGGCCAGAAGGTGGCCGTGGGAAAGGCAACGATCGTGAAGCCGAAGGACCGCATGTTCCACAACCGAGAGATGCCCGATGGCGTCTTCAATGTTAACGTGGCCAGTGTCTTAGCGGGCTTCGAGGATTTGCCTCCTCCGGTACCAGTCGATGACGAGGAGACCCCTCAACGGATTGGCGCATGCAAGAGCTGGTTCTTGCCTTGGCCGAAGACTCTTCTTCATGTCGAGGCGCCCGGTATCACACCAACGACAGCTTCTCAAGAAGGTATGAACACCACCCCACCTACCAAATTACCCGCACCTGTCGTGGCGGGTGATAGCGGATGACGCGAGGGAGAGCCTCCATTAGTGCCAGATGACGTCGCCCCCGTTGTCGAAGAAGCAAATGCTGATGATGACATGGAGGAGGATGATGATGACCCAGACAAGTATTTCAATACCGCCTATGATGATGGAGGATTGATGGCTTAGGACGACGAAGACTCAGGCTTTGAGCGTGGAGATGATGACTTGATGCTGCCTGATTTGCCGGAGCCGGAACGTCCTAATATGGCGGGATGCAAAAAGTCTCTCTTCAAGCGATCCTCGCAGGAGACACCTCCAGATGCCGCCTCTACCTAGCAACAACCCGAGGGCCGTCAACTGATTAGCCCGACGACACTGGGGGTGACAGTTAGGGAAGGTATGTTGGGCTCACTACCGCCACCCGCCAAGAAGCAAAGGAGGAGACCGGGCAAGAAAGGCCCTAAAGGCGCCAGAGCTGCTTCAAGCAGCCAGCCGCCTCTGAAGCCCCGGGAGGTAGACAGAATACCTGTCGTAGGTGTGGAGCGTTTCCATGTCACCGGCCACCCGATCCTACCTCAGAAAGCGCTAGAGGACATACTGAACAATGATCTAAGGAGACTTCATGATGATGTGCTGGCCAGAGAGAAAAGCCTTCTCATCTCGGGAAAACCAGGATACCCGCTTTACGCGGCTCAGGTGCCGGGTGGGAAGTTGTACGTCGAGGGATGGCCCGCGGATAAGTTCATCCTGTGATTTGACTACATCTACGACATGTTCCACATGACCAAGCTAGATTTCCAGTTCATCCGCATGTATGCGCTATATCTCAACTACATCATCAGGATCGAGAACATAAAATATATCTACGTCGCGGACCCATACCATATGCACGAGAGCTTCTTGGATGTCTGCACAGAGCACCGTGACTATGCGAGCAAGTACATCGGCGGCTTCATGATCGCTAATAAGGACAAGGAAGCGATTCTCCTGCCTTATCATCCCACGTAAGTCCTCCGCGCATATCCTTTCGTAAGTGTTAATCATTCCTTTGCAAGCATGGAGGCTAATTTGAGGTGTACTTAATTTACGCAGCGGGGGGGGGGGGGGGGGGCGCCGTCCTCATCGTTCTGTACCCAGAATACTCCCATGCTATATACTTGGACTCATCGAAGAACATCAAGAAAAAGGATTACAAGCAAATAAAGAGTGTTCTCGATAGTGCCCTGTTAACCTTCAGCATGTCTGGTGGATATATCAAGGTGAAAAAGTTCAGGAGGAACGGGCTGGTTTTCAGCCATAAGACCGACTTCTGCTGCATCCAGCAACCGCACATCCAGCAACGGGCTGATGGATTCTACCTCATGCATCACCTTCTCGAGTTCAGAAGGGATAATCAACGCCTTCGCATGTCAGCTACTACCAACGATGCCGAGATTGTCAACTGGGCCACAAGCATAGGAAAGACACCGGATCATCGAATCCGAGCTGAGTTTTATCACGTGCAGTGTGAACTTGCCCAAGTGATCATGAAGCAGGTCCTCGAACCAACAGGGATGTTCTACCGTGGGCCAATCACGTGGGATGATGTCCGAACACTGCTAATCGCTCAGCGTCTGGACCTGAAGCCTTTCAAGAAGCTCGGGTGCTTCGTCCCTGACTATGAAGATTGGACCGAGGACTGATTGTCGTTGACAATATATGTGTGACTAGCGTCCAGACGAAACTATGTGATGTAATTAAACCGTGGTCCTGAACTAGCGTAGATCGCTCTAGTTAATTAGTTTGGGTATGAGGAACTTCATCATTTATGTTTACTATAGGTTGCTTGTATTTTGCTAATTATGCCTCTTTGTGTTCTTAAGTACATTATGTTGCATATTATCGTTCACGATGCAGGTACATAGATCAGAGATGGCGAAGAGCTGCTACGTTGTGTTCGTTGGGAAGGTTCCAGGAGTCTACGACCACTGGCCAGACGCTCAGGCCCAGGTGGACAAGTACCCGGGTGCTAGCCACAGAGGGTTCGACAGTAGAGCCGAAGCAGAAAGTAGTTACTTGAGGTGGACGCTCCGGTCTTGCTCTTGCTCTTGCTGATCGCTCTTGCTCTTGCTGATCGCTCTTCTCTTCTACATCATGGTTTAGATAGAGATGATCAAACTTGTGTGTGTGCCATGACCATGCAGTTGCACTTATTCGAGACATGACATGACTTGTGTATCGCTATTTTCGAGATGTGATGATATTTGTGTTGAATGATGATGATGATGGTATGACCAGACTATTGTATGTGTATGATATGATGATAATAGTGTATGTTTATTGTGATCTGATGAAACTACTGTATAGAGCCTGTATAAATACATCACGAATACGTAGAGGGGGTATGAATCTGTGAAAGCAGGAATACTAGCAGCAGCGCTGGAAGGCATCTAGCAGCAGCGCTGGATTAGCAGCAACGCTTGCCTTTCCACAGCGCTACAGCTAAGTTGTAGCAGTAGCGCTAGTCAGTGCAGCGCTACTGCTAACCAGACTTAGCAGTAGCGCTGCACCAACCAGCGCTACTGCTACAACTTAGCTGTAGCGCGTTAGCAGTAGCGCTGGACCCAGCGCTACTGCTATAGGTTTTTCAAGCGCTACTAGTAGGGTTTCTCCTAGTAGTGTTCAGATGAGCCTGAAAGTATATATTTGGATAAATGTAAGAAGGTTGTGTACCTGGGACATCGTCGATTTCTTCCGACCAAGCATGCCTTAACAAAGAAAGGCAAGCATTTCAAAGGTGAGGCAAATCACCGGATGAAGCCTGTCCCCCGTACTGGTGATGATATATTGGATATGGTCAAGGATTTAAAAGCAATCTTTGGAAAGGGTCCTGCCGGACAATCTATTCCGAATGACGCTGACGGACACGCACCCATGTGGAATAAGAAATCTATATTTTGGGAGCTACCCTATTGGAAAGTCCTAGAGGTCCGCTCTGAATCGACGTGATGCACGTGACAAAGAATCTTTGGGTGAACCTTCTAGGCTTCCTGGGCGTGTATGGAAAGACAAAATATACATCGGAGGCACGGGAGGACCAGCAACGTATGAACGAAAAATACGGCATGCATCCAAAGCAGTATCAAGGTCCTTCCAGCTACGCTCTTACCAAAGCAGAGAAGGAAATCTTTTTTGAATGTCTGCTCAGTATCAAGGTCACGTCTGACTTCTCGTCGAATATAAAGGGAATAATAAATATGACAGAGAAAAAATTCCAGAACCTAAAGTCTCATGACTGCCACGTGATTATGAGAATAGTCTATTGTTTTGGCATATCTCATGAACATCCAGGCACCTTTATATTATCTTACATTAGGTTAATATAGACATGGCTTAAACGTCTTGACATATATAGATGAATACAGCAGAAGCATCGGAGATGATAAGAGAGAAACGTTGTATGGTAAGAGAGAAACGTTGTATGACATAGATGACATTTCTTAAAAACTTTAATAGCAAAAAGAATTAAAAGTCAAAAATAATTATATTTTAGTAATGTTTTAATAAATTCTTTAATAGATGACATATAATTTTGTTTAAAACATTAGTAAGAAACATTTGATAACATTTGTTTAAATTGATGAAATATAATGTTTTAGTAACAAAAAGAATTAAACTATAATATATGACATATAATTCTATTTAAAACATTAGTAACAAACATTTGATAGCATTTGTTAAAAACTTTAATAGCAAAAAATAATTGTAAAAGAAACATTTATTTTTGAATCTGTTTAAAAGAAAACTAAAACTAAAATATCCTAAAAAGGTTTAAAACCAAAAATAGGAAAAATAGATTTAGTCCCGGTTGGTGGCCCCAACCGGGACTAAAGGCCTACCTTTAGTCCCGGTCCCAGCCACCAACCGGGACTAAAGGCCTAAGCTTCGCGCCCTTTTGGCTGTTGAAAATTAGCTTTAGTCCTGGTTGGTGGTTCCAACCGGGACTAAAGGTAGGCCTTTAGTCCAGGTTGGAGCCACCAACCGGGACTAAAGTCTGGGGTATATTAACCCCGCTCCCCGACGTTCTTCCTCCCCAATCTTCTTTCCGCGCGACGACGCCCCCGACGCCGAACCGCCACATGGCGCCGCCAGGCTGCCGCGACGCCCTGCCCCGACGCATGCCCTCCTCGTTTCCCTGCCCCGACGCGCCGTCGCCGTCGCCCTGCCCCTTCTTCCTGCGCTCGCCGTCACCCTCGCCGTCGCCTTGCCCCGACGCGCCATCGCCGTCACCCTCGTCGTCGCCCTCGCCGTCGCCCTGCCCCTTCTTCCTGCCCTCGCCGTCGCCCTTCCCCGACGCGTCGTCGTCGTCGCCCTGCCCCGACGCCCCCACTCCTCGCCTCCTCGCTGTGAGCGCCGATCCCCTCCTCCTCCTATCCCCCGCCCCCCTGCTAGCTGACGCGGACGCCGACGTATTCATCTTGTGTATTCATCTAGTGTATAAGTCTTGTATTCATCTTGTGTATAAATCTACACACCAATAACATAGGTACAAATATCATCGTAACTTTGACATGAGGGGGGGGGGGTCGTTAGAACATAACCCCGATAACTTCGGTATAACTTCGATGGAATCTTTGCTGATGTCAGCATTTTTTTGTTAAACATGCATCGTTGTGCTCTTTCTTCCATCCACGTTTAAAAAAGCAAGGAGGACTCGAGAGTGAGGGTGATCGAAGGAATTAAGAAATAGTTTGGATGTATTAAGAACCTAATGTGTATTTGGGAAAAGGTTCAATATTATTTATACTAGCAAACTTGCCCGTGCGTTGCACCGAGGAGAAAAAGTAGCACACGCCCACTACTTGTGTCATCAATTATTCTTCTTCCTAACCTCCTGACGGTGGCCGTGGTGTCCATCTAATCACAATGTGTCCGAACGTGGTCAATTCCAAGGTTCAATATTATTTATACTAGCAAACTTGCCCGTGCGTATCTCTCATGGTTTGTATATTGCCATGTTGTAATATCCGCAGAAACTATGGAACACGGCAGAGACTTAGAACAAGAAGAGATGTTGGGGGAAATGATCCGCGAGGGAGATGATGAGATCACCTCACAGTTTCTCAACGACTCCGATGGTGAGGGAAGATAAGATGACGGTTCCGGTGATCGAATGGAGGGAGAAGATGATGGCTCCGGTGTTGGAGCCTTAGCTGTTGCAAAGTCCGGCGAGGTATATATATTAATTAAGCCTCTGCTGACTAGATGCATTAATTAATTTGTATGTACATATATTAATGCTTCTTTCTTCTTTTAGCCCTCCGGATCGAGCCAAACTTCTATAAACAGACGAGGCCCGAAGAAAAGGTTGGGCGAGAATGAAAGGTTCATGATCGAAGAAATCGCTGCAGATGGCAAACCGATTGCTCCCAAGCGGGCCGCGGATGTATTTATAAGTCAGTGTGGAGTTGTTGTTAGGGACAACATCCCGATCAGCACTCAAGAATGGAATAAGCCAAAGGTGGACAATGGAGTTTCTTTTGTCGACGATAGATCCAAAGACACGCTTTGGAATACGCTCATGACAAATTTCACCCTACCGCCAGAGGTGGATCCAAATAACAATGTCATAGAGCAAAAAGTCAAGGCGTGGGCTCTAAAAAAGATGGCCCAACAATTCAGCAACTGGAAGAAAAGATTGCACCAAGACTATATCCTGAAAGAGAAGACTTCAACATTCACCGGAGCAGATGTGAAGTTAAAAGATCATTGGCCCACATTTGTGGCGTACAAGACATCGGAGGAGGGTAAGAAAAGGTAAAAAATAAACAAGCAAAATGCTGCAAAGAAGGAATATCACTATGTTATGGGGCTAGGTGGCTACAAGTTTGCCAGGCCTAAGTGGGAGAAAGGTGAGAACGACCTTCTTGATAAACAGATCCATCCAAAGACATTGGAGTGGAACGAACGGGCAAAGGCTTGGTTCTATGGGCATGGGGGAACGTTGAATCCAGAAACAGGGAAGTGTGTTTATACAAAAGCTCAACATGCAACACCTGTCAAAGCCATTCAAGATGCAATAAAGGACGTGCAGGAAGGGAAGTTCCATCCCGACAGAGAGAAGGACGTGCTGACACGCGCCCTCAGGAATCCTGAACACCCTGGACGAACACGAGGCACATCAGGCTCCGTTCCGTGGAACCTTGGGTTTCCCAACAGCAGTGACACTTACAAAAGCCGAGGGAGAAAGAAGAAACAGGATGCAGACCAGCTGCAGAAGGTCGAAGAAATAGTAGCATTGTAGCAGAAGCAAATAGAGGCACTTAACAGCCAGCGAGCTACCGACGCATCTTAGCTCCAAGAAGATCCTACATTCGATATTGCCCACAGAGCTACCCCACCATCTCAGCGGAAAAGTAGTGTGGCTTCCACGGAGCTCGTTCGGCACATAGATGATATCACGGCTCCTCGCTACCCCGTGGATGATATCACGCAGAGGGAATATTGTGATCTACGTGTGAAATGCAAGAACATATACCTAAAGGTGGCGATCGGCTATGCCTTACCTCGTGTACCTGATGGAACTTACCATTGCAGGCCGGATCCAGATGGCTATGTTGTTGTCGGGGTGGATGAAGTTCTCAACAGATTTGAGCAGCTAGAGCTTGACAGGCCTACAGGTGAAGGGAAGACTGCACAGAGAGATGCCCTAAGGACTACCATTCTATGGAGAAAGGAACACATCGTGCTTCCACATTGGACGCCGCGTCAGCACACTCTACCGGAGAAGGCCCTCAGTAGACTCCTCACAGTCCAGCTCTATCTCCGCTGCCTCAGTCGTCTCCGTCGCATCAGCACACTTTGCCGCCTCAGTTGTCTCCGCCTCGACGTCAGCAGACTCCGCCGGAGGAGGCCCCTCAGCTGTCTCCGCCTCAACGTCAGCAGACTCCGCAGGAGGAGGCCCCTCAGAAGACTCCGCCTCCTCCGCCGCCTCAGCAACGACAGAAGAGAACCGCCGCTTCGGCGGCTAGTAGTACAATTGCGAAGAAATCCAGAGCAGGTAAAATAAGCGTCAAGGTGGCTCCTGCCAAGTTACTGATACGTCTCCAACGTATCGATAATTTATGAAGTATTCATGCCATATTCACCTATGTTTACAATACTTTTATATGGTTTTGATGCACTTTATATGATTTATTTAGAACTAACCCGGACTGACACTGTTTTCACCAGAATTACCATAATGTTGTTTTTGTGCAGAAAATGAAAGTTCTCGGAATTGCCCGAAACTTTTTTTTGATTTTTTCTGGAGGAAATAAGCAACATTGGAGCGAAGACCTGCCGGAGGGGGTGTGCTAGTGGGCCACCATGCAACAGGCCGCGCCCTCTAGTGGCGTAGTGAGATATGTGGTGGGGCCCACGTGACTCCGTTTGGCGTGATTTCAACGCTGAAAAATCCCATAAATACCAGAAACCCCAGAAATAAAGAGAGACTCGTCGTTCCGCCGCCGCAACTCTCTGTATCGACGAAAAACCAATCTGGCAGCGTTCCAGTACCCTGCTGGAGAGGGTAGATCATCTACGGTGGCAATCTTCTTCATCACGGCGGAGTCCATGACGAGGAGGAAGTAGTCCACCCTCGGGGCTGACGGTTTGTACCAGTAGCTATGTGATCAATCTCTCTCTCTCTCTCTCTCTCTCGTGTTCTTGAGATGGCACGATCTTGATGTATCACGGGCTTTATTAATATAGTCGGATCATATGATGTTATTTCCTTGCTAACTTGTTGTGATGAATTGAATCTTTACCGTTGAGATCTCGTTATGTTGGATTGAATATTATGGTTTGAGAACACTTGATGTATGTCTGGCGTGGGATACCCGTAGTGACATTGGGGTATTCTATTGATTCACTTGATACATGTTGAGGCATCAACTTGCGGATTCTGGTGACCTAGGGGATCTATGCATAGGGGTTGATTGCACGTTTTCGTACCACGTTCTCTGATAGAAATCTTGGGGTGCTCCTTGAAGTTCTTTGTGTTGGATTGAATATGATAGATCTGAAATTGTTTGATCCATGTCGCATAATTTACCCACGGATACTTGAGGTGACATTGGAGTATCTAGGTGACATTAGGGTTGATAGATATGTATCATTGGTGTTATTCTAGTAGGAACTCTAGGGCTGTTTGTGACACTTATAGGAATAGCCCAATAGATTGATCGAAAAGAATAACTTTGAGGTGGTTCTACTACCTACACCAATTTCATCTTATTGTTCTCCGCTAGATAGGAACTTTGGAGTGATTCTTTGTTGCACGTTGAGGGATGATCATATGATTCAACTATGTTAGCATTGTTGGGAGATTGCACTAGCGAAAGTATGAACCCTAGGCCTTATTTCCAAGCATTAATATACCATTTTGCTCGTTGTTTTACACTCGTTACCTTGCTGTTTTTATATTTTCAGATTACAAAAACCTATATCTACCATCCATATTGCACTTGTATCACCATCTCTTCACCGAACTAGTTCACCTATACAATTTTCCATTGTATTGGGTGTGTTGGGGACACAAGAGATTTCTTGTATTTGATTGCAGGGTTGGTTGAGAGACCATCTTCATCCTACACCTCCCACGGATTGATAAACCTTAGGTCATCCACTTGAGGGAAAATTGCTATTGTCCTACAAGACTCTGCGCTTGGTGGCCCAACACG
Organism: Elymus sibiricus; assembly: GCA_039707655.1. Taxonomy (NCBI): domain Eukaryota; kingdom Viridiplantae; phylum Streptophyta; class Magnoliopsida; order Poales; family Poaceae; genus Elymus; species Elymus sibiricus. The sequence continues at coordinate 356,453,682 of CM077671.1, forward strand.
AGTCTACAAGAATAAAGTTGCGTAGTAGACATCAAGCTCTTTTGTGGCGCCGTTGCCGGGGAGGTGAGTGCTTGAAGGTATATCTTTAGATCTTGCAATTAAATCTTTTAGTTTCTTTTTTTTCACTAGTTTGGTTTTATAAAAGAAAACTACAAAAAATGGAATTTAGGTTGCCTCAATTGCTTCGTCTTTTTAATGTCTTTCGTGAAAATGATGGTTCGAAAAATTGTGCTCAATTGGTAGAGGAAGAATTTATGAAAATACTTAATGAGAATTCCTTGAATGATTAGCATGATTGCAATGTTGCTACTATGAATTCTCTGAATATCCATGATGCTAATGATATGCAAAGCCACAAGCTTCGGGATGCTATGTTTGATGAAGATGATATTTTTAGTCCCCCAAGTTTTGATGAGTAAATTCATTATGATGATGGCATGCCTCCTAGCTATGATGATTATGATGATGACATGTATGCTATAAAGAGTGATAGTAAACATGAAGCTTGTCATCATGATTTTAATACTGAATGTGGTTTTGTCAATCAAGTGTCTCATGATAGTTATTTTGTTGAGTTTGCTCTCACTACCATGGATGAAAAGGAATTGGCTTATGTGGAGAGTAATCAAAACACTATGCTTGTGCATCATGAAAATAATGATTTATGTGATAGTTATATTGTGAAATTCCTTCATGATGCTACTAAAAATTATTATGAGGGAGGAACATATGCTAGTAGGAATTGCAATAATATCAAGTTTCCTCTCTATGTGTTCAAAGTTTTGAAGTTATGCTTGTTTTGCCTTCCTATGCTAGTTGATTCTTGTTCCCATAAATTGTTTGCTCACAAAATCCCTATGCAAAGGAAGTGGGTTAGACTTAAATGTGCTTGTCATGATATTAATGATGCTCTCTTGCATGTTTCAATTACTATTCCTATGTGAGCATCATTGAAATCGGCATGCCTAGGTAGAAGGCATTAAAGAAAAGCATTTGTTGGGAGACAACCCAACACTTTTACCTTCTGTTTTTGTGTGTTCACATGATTAAGCTACTGTATTAATCATGTTTTGTGCCTTTTATTTCAATAATGTGCTAAGTAAAGCCTTTGGGATAGTATGGATACTTGTTGATTTGATTCTGTGCAAAAACAGAAACTTTTGCCTCCAGTAAAGAATTTCTATGATTTTACTAGAGCGTCCAAAAACTCTGAAATTTTTACACAGTATTTATATGCAAATTTTATTCGTTTTCCTAATTATTCAGAATTTTTAGTGACAGGTAAATATGGTTATACTACAGATCTTCACAGACCGTTTTGTTTTTGACAGATTCTGTTTTGCATGCATAGTTTGCTTGTTTTAGTGTTCCCATAGCATATATTCAGTGATATAAATTATGTGAATGGTAGAATAAAGTAGTTATTATGTGATAACAATTATGAATCTTGTATTTACAGTACCTAAGTGAATGATCTATCTTTGTTATACTAACCCATCTCACGAAGTTCCGTTAAGTTTTGTGTGATTGAAGTTTTCAAGTTTTGGGTGAGATACCTATATGAGGTGAATAAGGAGCAGCAAGTACCTAAGCTTGGGGATGCCCAAGGCACCCCCAAGGTAATATCCAAGGAAGACTCAAGCGTCTAAGCTTGGGGATGCCCCGGAAGGCATCCCCTCTTTCGTCTTCAACACTATCGGTATATCTTACTTGGAGCTATATTTTTATTCGTCACATAACATGTGTTTTTCTTGGAGCGTCATTTTATTTTTTTAGTATTTTCTTGTTGTTATTTATAATCTTGTTTTTCAATAAAAAGTTCCAAGAATTTCCATTAGGATGCTTGAATTGCATGTTTGATGTGTGCTGTGTGAAAACAGAAAATTTGCTGTAGTGTTTGAATTTTCATATTTTACTGGAGAGTGGAAACTTTCTGAAAATTTTACACAGTATTGTCATATAAATTATTTATCATGTCCTAAATTTTAAGAATTTTTTGAGTTACATAAGTACACTGGTTTAATCGATTGCTACAGACTGTTCTGTTTGGACAGATTGCTGTCATAGTTTTGTTATCTACTTATCTTATAGTTTCCATAGCTTATATTGGTAGATATAAAACGATAGTAAACAGTAGATGATGTTTGAAAATTATTGTGCAACTTGTCTTGGCAGTACATATAGAGTTGATTTATTATTATGTGCACTAACCTATCTCACGAGTTCTTTTCAAGTTTTTTGTGGATGAAGTTTTTGAGACTTAGGTGAAACCGGGATATGAGAGGATTGAGCGAGATACAAAAGCTCAAGCTTGGGGATGCCCAAGGCACCCCAAGTAAATATTTCAAGAAGTCTCAAGCATCTAAGCTTGGGGATGCTACGCATCCCACCTCTCTTCATCAAAAAAATATCGGTTAGCCTATGTTGAGCCTAAATTTTTATTTGTCCACATGATATGTGCTATTCTTGGAATGAATTTTTATTTAGTTTTCTGTTTGAATAAAATACTCAGATCTGGAAATCTTTAGTGAGAGAGAGTCCTCACATAGCTACTTAATAGTTTGACTACTCATTGATCTTCACTTATATCTTTTGAGAGTAGTTTGATGTTTGCTCTTGTGCTTCACTTATATCCTAAGAGTAAATTGTGAATGAATGAAATATCATAAATCTAAAATTATCAATGTGCTATTTTTAGTAGCAAGTTCACATTTGGTTTAGAAAGTAAAATCTATTGAAGTTTAACAATCACTCTATTGGTCATATGAGCAATTCATGAATGATTAGTATAAGAAAGAGAACTTTCACATACAAATATATTATCTTGGACATCTTTGATGATTGTGAATACCCATTAATTATCTTAAAACTTGACCAAATAGTTGAAGTTGGACAAGGAAGACAACGTAATGGTTATGTTTGGGTATATTTGCATAGAAGTTATATTGTTATGAATCCTCCAACATGTGGTGCTTCTTTAGACCTTTTGCTAGCCAAAACTTTGTACTAAGTAGAGATACTACTTGTGCATCCAAATCCTTGAGCCAAGTTTCTTCCATGAGAGTCCACCATACCTACTTATATATGGTATTTCACTACCATTCCAAGTAAATTTGCATGTGCCACCTCTAAACATTCAAATAAACATCTGTTTTGTGTGCTCGTACTGCTCATGGAGCGACGGAGCGGTCATTATCTTCCATGCTAAGAGAGTTATTCTAAAGATGACTGTTTATTCACTTGTTATTGCACGAGAGAGACTGGTAAAAAGGATGCCCAGTCCTGCATAATACAAAAATAAATAAACAAAAACTCCCCCTAAAAAGTTGATTGTTTGGAGGGCAACCGTGGATTCAGCCAGCCATGGAATGTGTTTGAATGGTGAAGGGGGAGTAAAATTTCAATTCTGTTTGGGAACCGCCAATAATGTGATTAGCATGGAAGATATTGAAATCTCTTGTCGTGAAGTTGACAGGAAAGGCACACCAGCCAAAATATATTCATATCTGTTTTAGACAATGAGCTGTGGCACATATGCAAATCCCTGCTTCCCTCTGCGAAGGGACAATCTATTTACTTTCATGTTGAGTCAACTTCTTATTCCAACCTCAATCTATTAGTTGGCAAGCACCATGTGGTGGGGAAAGAACCAAACATATATATCCACTCAAATATATTTGATCATGATTCATTATTGTTGACAATTATCTTTATGATAAGTGTGTTGGGAGGCGAAACATCAAGCCCCTATCTTTCTCTGTGTTCGATGGATGTTGTTTGTTCTAAACACATGCCTTGAGTATTAGCAATCATAAAAGACTAAATGATAATTCAGTATGTGGAGCTCTTACTTAGACTTGATGATGTATTGAAATTGTTTGGTGACCAAGAACATGGATTGTTAAGTTTCAACATAATGCATTGTTTGAACCATGACATGTGAATTGATTGCTACTCTATCATGATGATTTTTATTACAAAAGTTGCTGGTTATGATGCTCGAAAAGTGATTGAAATTATCAATGATCAAAACTATTCACTAAGCTAGCAGTCACACTTCATAAATTATTTCTTTTATCATTTACATACTCGAGGACGAGCATGAATTAAGCTTGGGGATGCTGATACGTCTCCAACGTATCGATAATTTATGAAGTATTCATGCCATATTCACCTATGTTTACAATACTTTTATATGGTTTTGATGCACTTTATATGATTTATTTAGAACTAACCCGGACTGACGCTGTTTTCAGCAGAATTACTGTGGTGTTGTTTTTGTGCAGAAAATGAAAGTTCACGGAATCGCCTGAAACTTTTTTGTGATTTTTTCTGGAGGAAATAAGCAACATTGGAGCGAAGACCTACAGGACGGGGTGTTCCAGTGGGCCACCACGCAACAGGCCCCCCTAGTGGCACGGTGATATATGTGGTGGGCCCACGTGGCTCCGTTTGGTGTGATTCCAACGCTGAAAATTTCCATAAATACCAGAAACCCCAGAAATAAAGAGAGACTCCTCGTTCCGCCGCCGCAATTCTCTGTATCGACGAAAAACCAATCTGGAGGCGTTCCAGTACCCTGCCGGAGAGGGGAAACCATCACCGGTGGGCATCTTCATCATCCCGGCGGAGGCCATGACGAGGAGGTAGTAGTCCACCCTCGGGGCTGACGATTTGTACCAGTAGCAATGTGTTCAATCTCTCTCTCTCGTGTTCTTGAGATGGCACGATCTTGATGTATCACGGGCTTTGTTAATATAGTCAGATCATGTGGTGTTATTCCCTTGCTACCTTCTTGTGATGAATTTAATCTTTACCTCTGAGATCTCGGTATGTTGGATTGAATATTATGGTTTGAGAACACTTGATGTACGTTTTGCGTGGGATACCTGTAGTGGCATTGGGGTATTCTATTGATTCACTTGATATATGTTGAGGCATCAACTTGCGGATTCCGGTGACCTAGGGGATCTATGCATAGGGGTTGATTGCACGTTTTCATACCATGTTCTCCAATAGAAATCTTGGGGTGCTCCTTGAAGTTCTTTGTGTTGGATTGAATATGATAGATCTGAAATTGTTTTATGCATGTCGCATAATTTACCCACAGATACTTGAGGTGACATTGGAGTATATAGGTGACATTAGGGTTGATTGATATGTATCATTGGTGTTATTCTAGTAGGAACTCTAGGGCTGTTTGTGACACTTATAGGAATAGCCCAATAGATTGATCGGAAAGAATAACTTTGAGGTGGTTCTACTACCTACACCAATTTCATCTTATTGTTCTCCGCTAGATAGGAACTTTGGAGTGATTCTTTGTTGCACGTTGAGGAACGATCATATGATTCAACTATGTTAGCATTGTTGGGAGATTGCACTAGCGAAAGTATGAACCCTAGGCCTTATTTCCAAGCATTAATATACCATTTTGCTAGCTGTTTTACACTCGTTACCTTGTTGTTTTTATATTTTCAGATTAGAAAAACCTATATCTACCATCCATATTGCACTTGTATCACCATCTCTTCGCCGAACTAGTGCACCTATACAATTTTCCATTGTATTGGGTGTGTTGGGGACACAAGATATTTATTGTATTTGATTGCAGGGTTGGTTGAGAGACCATCTTCATCCTACGCCTCCCACGGATTGATAAACCTTAGGTCATCCACTTGAGGGAAACTTGCTACTGTCCTACAAAACTCTGCGCATGGAGGCCCAACACAAGTCTACAAGAATAAAGTTGCATAGTAGACATCAGTTACCATACGAAATGAGTGATGAGGAACTCAATAAGGTCATGGCTGCTGATGTGAAATGCCAGCTTGCGCGAAACGGCCCGAGCGAAAGGAGCAAATAGATCCGAGAAAAGCGAAGCGCTGTCTGGAAAACCTTACAAAACCACCGCCGCCTCCGCTGATATCAGACTATGACCGCTCTATTATCAAGTCACATAGAGAATAGCAGCGGTCGGGAAGTAGCAGTAGTGAAAGGTGGAAAACAATTCCCCAACTCGGCACATAGAAAAACCAATCGTGCCCCCCGCGGAAGGTGTTTACCAATATCGCTAATGATCCGAGGGTAGCGGCCGCTGATCTTGGTTTCACTCTTGGTGATTACTTAGGCGAGGATGTACAGTTCCCCATTCACTAGTGCAGAAAAGCCTAGCTATGGCATGGCAAAAATGGCCATGCTGGCGTGGACACCCTACGCCACCAATAAGGCGCCACAGTTAAAGAATACTACTGACGTTGGGTACTACGCTAGCACTATTTCATGTGTTTATGGCGTGCCACGTGGCCAACGCCAGTAGTAATATACGTTAGCAGTGGCATTGGATGTTGGTGCTATGCCAGCAATGTAATTTCTAGATTTAAATCAAATCTATACAGCAGCGCGATACAGCAAAAATGACAGCATAATAAATGTTTAGAACAATAATTAAACAGTACATTGCGAATACAAGAATCTAAGTTCAAGAGTCATTATTTATTGACATTATTGAGAAAAGTATCAAAAAGAGGCAAGTAACACAAGTACACACAAGTTCGGCAAAGTAACACGAGGTGGTAACACAACATAAGATATGCCATGCATGCCTACTAGCTAGCTAACTCGATATTTCGGCGGGCGGAGTCAGGATCATAGTCTCGAGTAAGTGGACCATCATCGTCGCTGCCAGCAGGCCTGTAGTAGACCATAATCTCATCACGATCGTAGTCAAGGTAGAACGTGGCTCTCTCCCCAGCTTCCATCTGGTAAGCAGTTGCAAGAGCTGTCCAACCAGGGCAACCGAAATAGGTGCGGTCTGACTCGTTGGTGACAAGACAATTGTAGCGTTCGGCCGTCGGCATCTTCATGAGGGTGCATTGGAACGTGATGGTTGCATCAAGCGGAACTCGAAACTTCTCTAAGAAGTCACGCCTTGCCCCGCACGGGATGACCTGAGCAAAATTTGAAAAAATAAATAGTTAGACAATTTCGGCCACAAACGTACCATATGAAACTCATTCAGAACATGTTGAACTAAATCATATATATATACCGTCTTAGCAATGAAGTCCTTTGGAAGATCGATGAAGAACTTCCTATCCTTCTGGCATCTCAAAGCACCACAAGTCTTACACGGGGCATCCATTTCTTGTTGTCAATATCGTTTATCAAAGTAAGCATAGATCATTAAACTAAATAACTAACACATCAAAATAGAACATATATGCACTAGTAATTAAGCAATTCTACAAACGACGCACGGTTCAAACATATAATAACATGCATGAAGTTAAATAGTCATTCATATACGAAATAGTTAATGCTACGTCCATCTCTAGCAAGCTACCAGCCAGAGGGGCCGGCCTCGTGGTCGTCCCTGGTGGACCTACGATGACGCAGTAGCGACTGAACCTCCTCCTCTTCCTCCTCATGCTCCTCCTCCTCCTCGAGCTTATCCCGATCTATGGGATCCTCCGCTGCGCTCTTCTTCACTGCATACTGAAGAAGCATCATCTTGTTGGTCTCTAAGAGTTTGTCATCTCTCGCAAGCTCCATCACTAATGGTTCGAACAATTGTTGCTCGGCCTGGAGGTTCCTTCTCCTCAGCCCTAGTGCATATCCTTATGTTCTCCGGTGCGAGGAACTGCGCGTACTCACGTCAATCAGGGAAGTTTAGTATCGCTTTTTTCTTGTGATACTCAACCGCCTTTGCATCGTAGGCGCGTGCCGCTAACTCTGGGTTGATCCAGTGGCCAAGCTGGTGGACGACATTGTCCTTCATGATGGTTGCATAGTACTTAGTACCCTTCTGTCGCACACCACGAAATTTCGGAGCCATATGACTGTACCTGCAACACCTATATATATACACAATCTGTAGACAATGTAATTAAACTATAAAACTACACTAAAATCTGAAACTACAAAACTACACTAAAATCTAAAACTACAAAACTACACTAAAATCTGAAACTACACAACTACACTAAAAAACTGAAACTACACAACAACACTAAAAATCTGAAACTACACAAACTACACTAAAAATCTGAAACTACACAACTACGTACACTAAAAATCTGAAACTAGACAAACTACACTAAAAATCTGAAACTACACAACTACACTAAAAATCCGAAACTACACAAACTACACTAAAAATCTGAAACTACACAAGTACACTAAAAATCTGAAACTACACAAACTACACTAAAAATCTGAAACTACACAACTACACTAAAATCTGAAACTACACAACTCCAGCATAAATCTGCGCTACACAACTACAATAAATCTGAAACTACAATTACTCACCCGCAATGGAGGCGATGAGACGGCGGTGGAGGCATGGAGACGGCGACGGTGGTGGAGGCGCGGGGACGGCGACGGCGGTGGAGGCGCGGGGATGGCAATGGCGGTGCAGGCGCGGAGACGGCGACGGAAGTGGAGGCGCGGAGACGGCGACGGCGGAGGTAGAGATGGAGAGGGAGACGGCGGCGATGTGGAGTCGGAGATGGCGACGGCGGCGATGTGGAGTCGGAGATGGCGACGGCGGCCTGGGGACTTGGTCGTTGGCGGCGGCGGCGGCGTCGGGTTGGGATTGATTTGGGGGCGTTTGTGTGGGGATTAGATCCGGGTGTGTATATACGAGTGGTTGGATTTGACGGGCGGTCTGGTATGTTTGATAGCGTTGGCCCACGTGGCCAACGCCATTTCAGTTTATTATTATTTTATTTTCATCTTTTGTGAATATATATATACAGAATTAAAATATTAGTTCAAAATATAATTCATATAGATGAACAATATAGATTTCACTAATTAATCTGGCCTGCTTACATACATTACAGAAGGATAATAAAAAATAACAATTATAGTTTACTACTACTAGATCTAGACTAAGAACATCATTAGTGTGATGACGACCACCAGAACAAATGGTGTCATCGATCCAGCTGGAAGAAATTGGCCAAGCAGGCAACCGGCTAAAAGAGCATATCGAAGCATCTTGAATTTTTTTATTTGGCCTCGCATCACATCGTTCTGGAGTTGCATCTCGTCTATCTGTCGTCTCAAAGGTCCAATGGAGTAGTCGAGCAACTCGCTTGCGTACTTTTGGACGAGATCAACCCATATCCATGGGAAGCAATATTTCCCCCTGTTTTCTGTGGATCACAATATATGTATAGACACATGGATATTGATGTGAGCACTACTACAGAATGGTCCAAACACGACACATCAATCAGAGACCCTTCGACGAAACTGTTTGCGATCCATCAATCGCAAACGGTATAGTCTAAGCTCCACCGCCAATGACGAAAACCGTCCGCGATGAAGGAACGAGAAAATACGGTCCAAAAAATAGTTGCGTGTGTGATGCGTTACATACAGTTTGTTCTTATGAACTGTTTGTGATTATGGAAGATAACAGAAACGGTTAACAAACTATATACGTGTGCGTAGTGCGGCATACAGTTCACTCGGACAAACTGTTTGCGTGATCCAGCAGAATACAAATGAGTTAGCCTAAGAAGGCGTGTGTGATACCCGGCAAAGAGTTCATTCATCAGAATTGTGTGGGAAGACCAATAATAACCCAAACGACTCATCCCGACAAACGTGTGTGTTGTGAGTACCCGGCAAACAGTTCGTCCAGCTGACCTGTGTGGGAAGACCAGCAATAACCCAAACGATTCATACCGACAACCTGTGTGTGTTGTGGACACACGGTTGCTGCTAATAATTGTATGAGATGTGATTTGCTCTATTTGCACAACATCTATATGCTCTGTCTATAGAACACCAACATTATTGTTGCATAACCAACTTGAACATACAGTTACATAAGTGACTACACAACACATGTGCATTCCTCAATATAAATTTACAAGAAGTATACGATCACCAAATCATACTGTTCTTCTGACGACGGTTGCCGACACTGCTCTGCTTGTGGCTATCCCTCGCCGTCTGCAGGAAGGAGGCACTTCCTCATGTCAATGATCCTCCTGTACATCTCGTAGCTGGTGTACGCGTCCTTGGCCACGTACTTTATGTGTTCTTCATCCAGTTCGTTCACCCAGGCCGTGTGCCAGGCAGTCTTGTCCTTGTGGCACTCAGCCTTCATGTCTCTGTAGTAGGGGTCGATGATGGCCACGGCGAGGTCAACCAGGGAGTCCTTCTGCTTCTTCTTCTCGCCGCCCCAGACCATGTACTGACCTTGGATGTTGACAAGCTTCTCGCAGGACAAGCCCAAAGTCTTGAGCACCTTTAGATCGTTGGTGGTGTCCACCATTGCGAACCTATAGTCGGGGCTGTTGACAAACCTGGCGAAACGCTCGCAAGGCCGTGTGGCCAGGCAGTAGTGCTAGACGAGCACGTGATGGCGCACGCACAACTGGGTGACGGCAACCTTCTGATCATGCCCGGCATGACTGCCGGTGTACTCGAGGTCGAAGCCGACCACTTTGTACTTGTCATCCTCAGCAAGCAGCTGCTCCAACGTGTTAATGGAGTTCACCACCACGACCGGGTCATTGGTGTACACCACCGAGAGGTCCGTCTTCCTGATGTGTGTGTCCACTTTGACAATAGTGGCGAACTGCCGCTCGGCGCCGGCAGCCGGCATTGGATCCGCACGGGAAGGTTGAAGCGATGAAGAGATGTGCATCCTCTCTGTATTATTTGCCGTCGTAGGTGTGCTCCTTGGGTTGTGTGGCGCGATCGGAATGTGGAAGAGACGAAGGTAAATGGCCGCATCAACCACATGGCAGTTTTTGCCGCGCTTAACTGCATGGTGGCGCCGGGAGCGGCGCAACCGCTTGCATATGGCTCCCCGAACGTGCCTGATCGTTTGCGCGTGGACGCCGGCAGAGCGGGCGCACACGGACGCGAGCACAGCGCGCCGAGGCCGCATCAACCGCCTCATGCGTACATTCATTCGCGACGGTGCGTACAGAACGACCGTTTGCTTTGTAATAAAACGCAAACAGTTTATTATTATTAACCGTCTACATACTTGTAATTTCTCCCACCTCCGTCCCGTCTTGTCACTGCGTTGCCGCACGAGGATTCCAGTGCACGCTTTGGAAGCGCACAACGTTTCTTTTGGGCTTCCCGTTCCCGCGCAACCGCGCTGGAACACGCGCAAGCTTCCAGTTCCCGCGCAGGAACGCGCGCAAGCTTCCCACCCGGCTCGCCTTGGCCGCCTGCTTTATAAACCCTCACGGCCGGCCTCTCCACATCACATTCATCCCCTCCCTGCCCTTAGCTTCCCAAGTTTGCTTCTCCCCCAATCACCAATGGCACCTGTCCGTCATCGTTGCTCCGACACTCCGCCAGAGGGCAGCTCCAGCTGGGAGGCTGCACCACGTCGGCGGCGCAGTACCCGTAAGCGTGAAGTGCGTGTGGCGTCCTTGTTGGCTGTGCGCACGGCACCCACCACACGCTCGTCCACATTTGCCCGAAGGCAGCTGCTGCTGGCGACCGCCGTCGCCCCCACCCCATCGCCGGCCGCCGTTTTCGCCACCCCACCAGCTGCCTCCTTGGCCGCCACCACACCAGCGTCCGCCTTGGCAGCCACCCCACGGTCACCCGCCGGGGCCATCACCCGCTCCGCCATCGCGGCCCGAAGGCGGGAGGAGGAGGCCGTCGCCGAAGCACAGCCGCTCGGCTTTTGCGTCAGTGGCCTAGCGTGCTACATCAACTTCCTACATGAGGAGGAGGAGCGCCAGGTCGAGCACGCACAGAGGCTCACCGCTGCCGTGGCCGCAGCAGACGCCGCAGCTATGGCGCGGAATGAGGAGATCTATGCCGAGTCCCGCCGCTTCGAGGAGGCGCGTCAGGAGCGGCGGAGGGCAGCGGCAGTAGCCGACGAAGTCGACTCCTCCAGCTCGTCGGTAGGCTTCTCCTCCTCTGCCTCTTACTGATCGCGCTCGGCAGAGGAGAAGGCTGCTGGCAGTAGCATGAAGCCCCTCCGGAGTAGTATTTAGGGGCTATTTTGTTCAGTTCATCTAACTATAGATATGGTTGAACTGTACCACGTACTTTAAATTAGATAGTATATATAGTTGAACTAGCTATTTCAGTACATGGTTGGCAACAAATGGGGAAAAGTTTGTTCGATTCAGCTGTCGAGTTGAACTATTTTGTACAAAGACCAATGCTTGATCTATGAATGAAATCCATGTTTACTGAATTTCAGTTGCAAAATTGCGCCGTAATAGTGATTTTGTTCCTGCAAAATTGGACAAATCTCAGTGTTTCCAATTTGATAAATGAAAATTTACCCAATATGACAGATTCGAATCTTACCTGACTCCTACTGCCAATGCATCGATCAGTGCTTACATGGGGTGCTTAGTGTATTAAATGTCTTAGCAACTCAAGTCCACAATGCATTGTTGCTAAGTTCCCTTCATTTAATGATTTAGCAACTAAACTCTTGCATGCATTGGTGAGTTCCTTCACTTAAGTGTTCTGCCAAGGTTCACGCGCTGGGCATTGTTTCTTCATGTGGTCACCAAACTCATATCTCTCCTTAATTACCTTCCCACATCAGATTTTTTTTGCATACATGGCAACCTCAGCAGTTAGCAACAGTAGAAGTTGTAGCATCGGGAAGGGCACACGGGTCATCATTCACAACCATTTGCGATGACGCAATGAAAAAATTCCTTCGCGCCAGATTTTCCCTTGGCTTAGTAGGGAATGAACAATTGCCCTTGGTTTGCATACGGGTATTCAGTCTGAAACGACTTTGACGACTGGCAAAGGACACGCCACCCCGATGATCGTGCGCAGGACACTGCTCGCACGCCACCCGTCTACTCAAACACCTGTCCGCACGCTACCTCCTTGCCAATACACATAGCGACACGTGGCCCGCACGTAAATGGTCTATAGAACGTCCACAAATTATAAATAATACGCCCGTTTGCGATGGTAACGTGACAGATTTTTGTTCCAAAATGCCTTTGTTGGCTATTAATAATGCTTACTCTTTCTCTCAAAGTGGACACTAAAAATAGCACAACATATTTATGCTTTATATGATGAGGCCCTGCCCAACATAGACCTTGTGACTGTAGTTCATGTTTGAATTATGTACAATAAATGCACATAAAACTCAATTAATGTATAAAAAATCCATACAAACCGTTAATAATTTAATATGTTTGCAGTACACACCTATTGCTTTATGTTGTTTTTACGAAAAAATCAAGGAGAGAAGAGGCATCGGATGTCGTTTTTCACCCGCAGATGTGGCATGCATATATATGTTCCCTAACGGAACCACTGGACGTAGCTTATTGTGTGAGAACCTCATGTTTGTAAGAGGCTTGTGACAAAACATGGCCAACTTGGTATTTTTTTTACCACGGCATATGTGTGCCTTCACATGACACCATTCCAAGTTTCATGAATTTCTGATAGAGTTTTGGATTTACGAGAATTTGGAAACAAAGTTTCTCGATATTTGTGGCCGAGCCAACATGCTTAGATGTTTGAAATTCGTTCTCATTTCTTGCATATGACCTAACACATGCATCCAAGGATGCATATATGATTTTTCAACCCATTTTGCCGCCCCGGACCTTGTGATTGTAGACCAAATTTGAATTATGAGCATTAAATAATGCATCGAAAACTCAACTAATGTATTTAAAAGCCACACGATCCCTTAATTTAATCATATTTTGCACTTCGCACGTACATGTCTATGCTGTTTATATAAAGAAAATCAAGGAGAAAAGAGGCATCAGATGTCTTTTCGCCCGCATATGTCACATGCATATATAATGTTCCCTATCGAAACCACAAAGCTTCTTGTGAGGAGCTCCTATTTGTAAGGGGATTGTGCAAGAACATGTCCAAATTGGACAATTTTTTTTACCACGGCATGTGTGTGACCTTGTCACGACACCATGCCAAGTTTCATGAATTTCTGACGTGTTTTGGATTTGCGGGAATTTGAAAACCAAGCATCTCAATGTTTGCGGCCGAGCAAACAGTCAATGAGATGTTAGAAATCCATTTTCATTTCTTGCGTGGGACCTAAACATGCATCCAGGGAAAGGCATATATTTTTCCAACCTATTTTTCATGTGTTGGACCTTGTGATTGTAGGTCAAATTTGAATTATGCACATTAAACGACTAGAAAACTCAATTAATGTGTTAAACATGTCTCACGAACCCTGGAAAAAAATGCACTGTTTAGCATGACTGTTAGAAAGTTGCTCTATGGTGAGTCCAGAAATAAATAAAAGGCCAAAAGAGACAACGGATGTTGTTTCACACATAAAATGTGAACTTTCCCTATCGGAACACACGACTTTCTTGTGAGAACCTTCGGTTTGTAAGAGGCTTTGTGCCAAAACTTGTCCAAAATTGGGCAATTTTTTTACCACAACAAACACACACAGGGCAATTGATGGCACCATGCACAAATTTCATGAATTTCTGTCGAGGTTTGCATTTACATGAATTTAAAAAATAAGTTTCCCGATGTTTGCGGTCGAGCCAAGACGATGATGATATGTTTGAAATTCATTCCCATTTATTGTGTGGGACCTAATTAAACATGCAGCCAGGGAAACGTATATGGTTTTTCGACATATTTTCATGAGCTGGACCGTCCAGTGATTGTAGTTCAAATTTGAATTATATATGCACATTGAATGCCTACAAAACTCAATTAATGTACTTAAAAGGCCAAACGAACTCTGTTAGATTGCATTGTTTCGCACGATACATTCATGTTACTCTATGGAGACTCTAGAAATAAATTCAAGGCGAGAAGCGACATCGGATGTTGTTTCGCACATAAAATGTGAACTGTCCCTACCGGAACCACATGACTTCTTGTGAGAATCTTCGGTTTGTAAGAGGTTTGTGCCAAAACATGTCCGGTTTGTAAGCGCGACTGCATCAGCCATGAACGCTCTCACAACATCCTTGAGCGCGGCCGCACTCTCCGACAGGGCGGCTGCGACCACCGAAAGCGCAGCTGCTGCATCTGAGATGGCGGCAGCAACATCCGTGACCGGGATAGCAAATGGCGAGAACGGCACAACAGCTTTCCGTTCCTCAGCGGCCGCCGTAGCCCTGATGGCGGCTGCCCACGCCTATGTCGATGCCGCCCACGCCCAGCTCGTGTCGGTCACCGCACAAATAGCAGCGGCCTTCTCCGACAACGGTCGGCAACCTACGTCCGAAGAGTTGGCAATCGCCGAGAGCGCTCGGGCAGCCGTCCATTCGTCGGCAGCCTCCCTTGCCAAGATGGAGGCCGTCAATGCCCGGACCGTGGCCGCCCACGCCAAACTCATGGCGGCCTTTTACAAAGAGATGGCGGACGCAGACGGCGAGATGCTTGCAGAGTATGTGGCGATGGATACCATGGAGCCCCTTCCCCTGGAGGTCGTCGAGCACGAGCTGGTCATGAAGGATGCGGCGGAGATCGGCGAGCGTCAGACGGAACATTAGTCGTTGTTTAGAGCGTTGGTCTTTTGTTAGAGTAATGTTTAGGTCAACCAGCTCTGTTTAATTGCTCGATTAAGTAAGTGCGGGATGTGGTGTAGGCTCTTTTGTGCAGTACCCAAATTAGCAATTGATGTTAAATTATGCGACGACGTGGATGACCACTGTAACCAGGGAAATTCGGACCAAAAATTTGCCACCATATCCCCATTCCATCTCCCAATTGAAAATGAAATTGAAGTTCATCACACACACTTTTTTGGAATGAACCGTGTGCAATGTAGTACCCAATCTTACGTCCGAAGGTTGGAGACAAAGATTTGCACGTCCAAGTTCATCGCACACGGGGTATATCACAGGCTTCGTTTGTGATGTGTTGATATCGAGAACTATTCTGAAAAATTTGCATGTTCAAGTTCATCACACATGGTGTATAACACAGGCTTCGTTTGTGATGTTTTGATATCGCACATGGTTCCGAATAAGGGACTGTTTCCGATGGTGCTTTCCGCGCCAGTTTTTCGCTGCACCGAATGAAAATTTTGGGCTGCCGCGGAAATATCTACCTCCCTCGCCCCCCGGTACCAATCAAAAGCCACATTTCCCCCTTTTCCTCTACCTTTCCTAGGTCAAACTTTCATTGTTTGCTTGCAGCGCCGCCTCCTCGCCGGCGACGCTCCTTCCTGCTGCTTGGCCTCGTCCATCTAGTAAGGTAATCGACACCTCCCCAATACCCCCTCACCCCCTACTCCTCCATCCCACATGGCCCGACCGCCGGCGCGACACCTTCCACCCAAATCACCGCCCCATCCTCCAAATAATCGCCGCCGAAAGCCATGGTGCATGCAGTATAGCCAGGATCTCAAAGAGCATTTGGCTGCGGAGAAGCAAATTGCGGCTGCACTCGCAGATGAGGCAGCTATGGCTTCCATGCATGCTGACCCCTAGATCTTGGAGGAGAATCTCGCCGTCGAGGCCACCGTCGACGCCTCGCACGCTAACGCCGCCACGCGGTTAGCTGCTATAAACGACAGCTCGTGGTCTTTTCTCGAGGGCACCGCCGGTGCGTTCGACGAAGACTTCGATGTGTTTTCTCAGCGTGCACGTGCTTACCTGAACTCCAGAGCCGGCATGTTGGTGCCGGGGCAGGATCAGGCCACTCACCACTACGAGGGGTGTACCCACGGTGTGGAGGCCTCGCCCTCTTCCAAGTTGACAGAGCCCATCATCATCGATATCTCCGACGATGCGGAATAGCTTTTTTTTCTTAGCTTTATCACTAAGGACCTATGTTCACCTAGCTACGCCGGTTAAGCACGTTTCGTTTAGCTGTTGCGTGTGCCGCTACTGCCTTTCATTTAGAAATTCTAGTGAAATGTCCAATGTAATGCTACTACAACTTGAACTTCTAGTATGTTCTATTGTGCAATGTGGTGCTTAGTTAACTGTTTCGTTCATTTGTTGTGGTGATCATTTAACTATTTAATTCAATTCTGAAATGTGATGTACGATTGTTGTTGGTACAATTTTTGTATTGTTATGCATGTGACGAATAAATCGAATTTAGATGTACTAAATACATGTGCAACATATAGAATTGCTACATTTCCTAGTTCTTAGCACGCTTGGTTTAGATAACTGGATTTTCAATGTGGCTCGATCTAAACTGTCGGATCCGCAATGTGTTTATTTTCCATTAACATATTTCAGTGATAGTATGCCAAATATCACTTGTAACCTGATCAATATTTGTCTTAAATATGTTGCAGGGGGAAACAACGGGGGACACTGAAGTTTACCATCGAGGTTTGCACATCCATAGTCGTTTGGCTAATAGCATTATTGTGCGATTGCAGAAACCATTGTAATATGAATGTTTTTATTAATAATTTGTTTTTGCACATGTAGGTCCTGCTGTAAGAGGTTTAGACCCACTGTTCGACCCTTTTTGCATGTGGGTAAATGAGGTGTCCTTGAATATCAGTCAAATCAAGAAACTCAGAAAGATTGTTAAGATAAAGAAACTAGCTACGAAAAACAACAGGATGTTTGTCTGCACAATGAAAAAGACACCAGTCAACTATAGGATGGTACCATCTCTTTCACCTTGTCCTTTTCCATTTGCGCCATTTCAAATTTTAGAAAAGATATTTATGCGTAAGTTTGTTTTTAGTCCTTCTCAAGGCAGTTCATCGATGATTACGTCTCAAACCACCTGTATGATCAAGAGGCGATGAAGGTATTCATACAGCACCCACGGTATAATCTTGATGTCTTCCTTAAGAGGACGAAGGATGGGCGGGAAATCATCCACAGGCACTGGCCTAAAGTTGCCAGGACCTTCAACATCATTGAAGGCTCAGTATTCGCCTTCCGCTTTAACAGTTTTATAGATCAGATTCATCTGTCTATTTACCGTCTATGATGATACTTAATTTCCAAAGGTTTTAGATGTTGCATTTGAAACTTTGTCTTGTTGTGCAATTGGGTAGCTAGACACCCAATCACAAACGTTTTCACATAGCTAGTGTGTATGATGGGCAGCCCAATGCCAAACAGTTTCTTCTAAACACCGTGAGTGATGTTTTGCGTAACGCAAACGACAGAATTTTAACTATCGTGTGTGATGACCACACCTATCACAAACGATGTGATGCAAAAAAATGTGTGTGATCTGCAATATGAATGGAAACATACCCTTGGGATTCCCTGTGTGGGATGCTAAGCTCATCTCACACGTCTTCCCCAATATGTCTGTTTGTGATGGTCCTTCCAATCGCAAACGATATTTTTTGCCCATCGTGTGCGACCAGGTGCAGGCATCACCGACGGGTTTTGCCTGTCGTGTGGGATAGCCCCCCCCCCCTATCGCCCACACATGCAAGGCGACGGTTTAAGACTACGTCACGAAAAGGGGTTAAAAACCGTTTGTATAGCACGCGGCTGCACTAGTGGAGCGACGCTAGAGGAGTTGAATTGTGCAAATTAGCTGAAAGCCAATCAATATGTACATACGTACCTTTCTACGGTTGGCGCATATGTAGAACTCTCACTCTGGATTCCATTCCGTGTGTGACATATGCTTATCAAGAGGGCGACGACAGCCGCAAAGCAGCACATGGCCGGTATCTTCGACGCTGGTGGCGTAGCTGCCGGATTGAACAGAAGTCGCGCTGGTGCCGCAGGATGATTCGCCGGACTGCATTGGCCGTGGCGAGCTCATGGTGTAGCCAAGACCAGACAGGAGCTCGACCAGGGCGGCGGAGTACCAAACTTTCGACACGCTCCGTCGACGTGGCTCAATAACTAAGAGGAGCTAACTAGTTATTAGGGAGAAGAATTGGAAGTGAATGTATTTTGAGAAACAAAGGGGCTTCCAACACTATAGCTTATATAGGCAAAACTTAATGCTGGCATTCATGAACAGGGAAAGCTAGAACTACATAACATATCTATGGCGTTTTAGGACATATGACGTCAGCAATATATTCCGACTGGTCAACTCAACAGGGCCCACTTTGTGGTGGCGTTCCACTTTATGTCCACGCCAGCACTAATTGCACAACGCTGGCGTACCATTTAGTCCAACGCCATCGCTATTTGAAAATATTAGTGCTGGCGTTAGTGGAAAATGGCACGCCACCAACAAGAGTTGTGGCTAGCCATTTCTCTACTAGTGATTGCTGAGTTAGCCTATCGATACGAGCACGAGAAGCCTCTCGTCAGATGTGAGGAGTAAAGCATCTACCAACACAAACGTGAAAATTGCATGAGTGGTACATGGAAGCCTCAAAGGACGGGACCAACTATATCATTGTGGGAATTAAAGATGAGCATTACTTCAATGGAGAGGAGGAGATTTACATTGAATTTGAAGAATTATTTCAGTTATGCAATCAAGACGCCTGATACATCTCTGTCGTACCTAAATTTTTTGATTGTTTCATGCCAATATTATACAACTTGCACATATTTTTATCAACATTTTATATGATTTATTGGACTAACATATTGATCCAGTGCCCAGTGCCAGTTCCTGTTTGTTGCATGTTTTTTGTTTCATAGAATATCCATATCAAATGAAGTCCAAACGCGATAAAAATTTATGGAGAATTATTTTGGAATATATGTGATTTTTGGGAGTTGGAATCAACGCAAAAGGAGGCCCACAGCCCCCACAGTACACCAGGGCGCGCCCCAGGGCCCAGGTGCGCCGTGGTGGGTTGTGGTCACCTCGTAAGTCGGTTGGAGCTCTATTTCGGGCGCAAGTAAGCTTATATCCGGAAACAAATCGTGTTAAAATCTCAGCGCAATCGCAGTTACGGATCTCCAGCAATATAAGAAACGGTTTTCGGCCGCAAAACTGGAGCGCGTAACAGAAGAGAACAGAGAGGGAGATCCAATCTCGGAGGGGCTCCTACCCCTCCGCCGCCATGGAGGCCATGGACCAGAGGGGTAACTCTCCTACCATCTAGGGGGAGTCCAAGTAAGAAGAAGAAGGAGGGGGGCTCTCTCCCCCTCTCTCCCGGTGGTGCCGGAATGCCGTCGGGGCAATCATCGTGACGGCGATCTACACCAACAACTTCGCCGCCGTCAACACTAACTCTCTCCAACTCTATGCAACGGTGTAACACCTCTCTTCCCCTCTGTAATCTCTACTTAAACATGGTGCTCAACTCCATATATTATTTCCCAATGATATGTGGCTATCCTATGATGTTTGAGTAGATCCGTTTTGTCCTATGGGCTAATTGATGATCGTGGTTGGTATGAGTTGTATGTTTTATTTTGGTGCTGTCCTATGGTGCCCTCCGTGTCGCGCAAACGTGAGGGATCCCCGCTGTATGGTGTTGCAATATGTTCATGATTTGCTTATGGTGGGTGGCGTGAGTGACAGAAGCACAGACCCGAGTAGGTGGGTTGTTGCGTATGGGAGTAAAGAGGACTAGATACTTAATGCTGTGGTGGGGTTTTACCTTAATGATCTTTGGTAGTTGTAGATGCTTTCTATAGTTCCAATCATAAGTGCATATGATCCAAGTACGGAAAGTATGTTAGCTCATGCCTCTCCCTCATATAAAATAGAAATAATGATTACCGGTCTAGTTATCAATTACCTAGGGACAAATAACCTTCTTGTTTGACAAAAGCTTTCTACTAAACAACTAACTTTTATTATCTTGCATTTTACTCATAGTTTTATTCCCGCAAAGTACTTCTAGTTTTATTAGTGCAAACTATCCTATCACCTACAAAATAGTTTCATACTTGTTCTAGTTAAAGCAAACGTTAAAGTGTGCGTAGAGCTGTATCGGTGGTTGATAGAACTTGAGGGAATATTTGTTCTACCTTTAGCTCCTCGTTGGGTTCGACACTCTTATTTATCGAATAAGGCTACAAACGATCCCCTACACTTGTGGGTTATCAAGACCTTTTTCTGGCGCCGTTGCCGGGAAGCAATAGCGTCGGGTGAATATTCCCGTGTGTGCTTGTTTGCTTTATCACTAAGTAGTTCTTATTTTTATGCTCTTGTTTTCTATCTTCAGTTATGGGTAGGAAACGCAAAATACCAAAAAAATAGATGTACTTGCTGCTCCAAAAGTTGAGAAACCACTAGTGTTCCGTACTATCGAAGAATATTACTTGAATCATCTTCGATCCATTTGTGGTCGTGCTGAAAACCCAACTAGCTTAGTTGAGGAAAAATCATTAAATGAGCATGCTTATTTTGTGCAACACTGCTTATCTCAAAAAGGGAAACTTTTGTGGCATCATATTAATAGTTTGTATTGCTATGCTTTGAATTTATGCGAAACACATGATTTTACTTGTTGTTCCGAAGACCCTAAGAAACAGCTTTTCTTCCAATGTGAGTATAAGGATAATGGAATCGTATCTTCTTATGTCTAGTGTGTTTATAATTACTATGAAATTGAAGAATTTGTTACTTTTAAGGGTGCCTATGAAATTGCTTCTTTGATTGAAAAGTATGATGCTACTCTTTACAAATCTGAAAATTTTGCCATACTTAAATACTACTATGAAAACTATGCTTCCAATGATTATGTTAAAGAATATATTGAGGACTCCTCCGCTGTCCAAGAAGAGACTAATATTTTGCAGGAATCTATGGAAGAGGAAGTTGCTGAAATTGTGAGCTCATTAGATGAAAAAGATGAGGAGGAGAGCGAAAAATTAAAGGAGGAAGAGCGGATTAGCTACCCGTGCCCACCTTCTAATGAGAGTAATCATCAACTCATACATTATTTAATTTCCCTTCGTGCTTACCGAAGGATGAATGCTATGATAATTTCTATGATCCCGTGGATTCTTTTGAAATATCCCTTTTTGTTGAATTTGATGCTTGCTATGCCTGTGGCCAAGATGCCAATATGAATTATGCTTATGGAGAAGAACTTGCTATAGTTCCTTATGTTAAGAATGAAATTGTTGCTATTTTACCCACACATGATAGTCCTATTATCTTTTTGAATTCTCCCAACTACACTATATCGGAGAAGTTTGCTCTTATTAAGGATTATATTGATGGGTTGCATTTTGCTACTAGCAATGATGATTTTGATGAATATAATATGCATGTGCTTTCTGCTCGTACTTGCAACTATTATGAGAGAGGATCTACATCTCCACCTCTTTATGTTTCCAATACGATAAAATTGCAAGAAACTATTTATACTATGCATTGGCCTTTACTTGATGTGCATGAATTGTTCTTTTATGACATGCCGATGCATAGTAAGAGAGTTAGACTTCGTCATTGCATGATATATGTTGCTTTGTTCTCACTACTAAATTACAAATCATTGTTAATTAAAATTGGCTTTGGTATACCTTGGGATCCGAGTGGATCCATTACTTGAGCACTTTATGCCTAGCTTAATGGCTTTAAAGAAAGCGCTGCCAGGGAGACAACTCGGAAGTTTTAGAGAGTCATTTTATTCTGTTGAGTGCTTCTATAAAGTTTAAAAACAAAAAATATAAAGAGGGGAACCTAAAACTTCACAAAAATAAAAGTGAAAGTGAGAGAGACGAACATCGTGAAAGTGGGGGAATTCCTTGAACTTTGTTCATGCCCATGGAAACTTTGTGAATCTTGAATAACAGAAAATTTTCAACAAAAATAATTATCCCCTTGTACAAATCCATTGTATTATAAAAATAATGTGCCAAGATTTTCCTTTAGGATGATTAGATTGCTTGTTGGTATGTGCGGTGCAAAAACAGAAACTTTAGCTGTAGTGCGTGAATTTACATTTTTTACTGGAATGTCAAAAGTTTCTGAAATTTTTACACAGTATTGCTATACGATTTTTTTATTTCTTCCTAATTTTTCAGAATTTTTGGAGTTACAGAATATGGTGAAAGTCCAGATTACTACAGACTGTCCTGTTTAAGACAGATTCTGTTTTTGATGCATTGTTTTGCTTGTTTTGATGAAACTATCAATTTTATCGGTGGTATAAGCCATGGAGAAGTTATAATACAGCAGGTATAATGCAAATATAAAATATGAATGGGTTTTCAACAGTACTTAAAGTAGTAATTTGCTTTATTATACTAACGGATCTCACCAGTTTTCTGTTAAGTTTTGTGTGGATGAAGTGTTCAAAGATCGAGGAGGTCTCGATATGAGGAGAAGGAGGTGAGGCAAGAGTTCAAGCTTGGGGATGCCCAAGGCACCCCAAGTAAATATCCAAGGAGACTCAAGCGTCTAAGCTTGGGAATGCCCCGGAAGGCCGCCACCCCACGGGCAGCCGCCGAGGCCGCCACCATAGCGGCGGCCGTCTAGCCCGCCACGACACCGTCATCGGTCTTGGCCCCAACCCCGCAGTAATAGTGGGCACAGACATACACACATCCGAGAACGCAGGCCCACGTACGCCATCCCAAACGGTTTCTATAAACCATAAAGCGTTCCGTGCTTGGGAACTAAAACCATCAATAAATATTGAGCTTGTTTCCTTTCACATTCCAAATTACCACGCGCTATTTTTTTCGCAAATCAGTTCACACCTACAAAACCTAAACATGTTCCCACTTAGCAGCTGTTTACTGTAGTAGGCTATAAAAACACAAACACGTACTCGAAAATTACCGCACATTCCTCACCCCCGCCACCAAAAAAACGGGCCTTTCTTTGTTAGTCCTTCATTCCGTCTACCATGGCCGGTAGGATGGGGGGTTCTGGGTCGACTTCGAGATATAACCAGGGAAGAAAGACCAAGGCCACGGAAGCAACCGAGAGTTCCCGCCGCCGTATCTACTTTTCCTCACACTTTTGCCCTTGTTTTGGACTGTAATTTGCATGATTTGAATGAAACTAACCCGGACTGACGCTGTTTTCAGCAGAACTACCATGGTGTTGTTTTTGTGCAGAAATAAAAGTTCTCGGAACAGGATGAAACTTTTTGGAGATTTATTTTAAAATAAATAAAAAATACTAGAGCCAAGAACCACCGGAGGGGGCGCCCTGGCTCGGCACGATACACCAGGGCACGCCAGGCCCCCCAGGCGCGCCCTGGTGGGTTGTGCCCACCTCAGGGCCCCACAGACCCTAATTTCGACGCTATAAAATCCTATTTTTGGAGAAAAAAATCAGAGAGAAAGTTTCATCGCGTTTTATGACACGGAGCCGCCGCCACCTCCTGTTCTTCATCGGGAGGCCAGATCTGGAGCCCGTTTGGCGCTCCGGAGAGGGGAATCTTCGATATTCGTCATCATCAACCCTTCTCCATCGCCAATTCCATGATGCTCCCGACTTCGCCATTTTACGCCGTGCACTGTACAATGATCACACCTTTAACATGGGGGCTATTATTGCACGTCGCTTACACCTTAATAGGACTAAGGGAAAGATACATGGTGGCATTTATGCTGCTCGCTTAGCAAAACACTTTAATATTCAGATTCGCCCACATGATTATCCCTTGTCCCAAGTTTATCTAGATCACAAGGCGTTGCAGGATCACCAATATATTGAGGCAACTGATTCTTTCCATAACATTCGTTACAACTTAGTTTTCAGCGTCGAAACCCGTGATGTTATCCCGTTGCCCGCACCTGCTCTGTTTGATTATATTGCCGGGAACCGATATATGATTATGCCAGATGACATTAGAGCCTACCAGAACAACCTAGCAGCTGCTGAGGAGGAGCCACAGGAGTGGGACGCTCAGGTGCCACCTCCACCTCACTTTGACTTAGGACCGGATGGCTACCACGGATGGTGATTACCAAGCTAGGCGAAAAGCCTAAGCTTGGGGGAGTACGTATTTCCACTTTAATGTCAATATTATTGTTTCATGCCAATATTATACAACTTTCACATATTTTTGGCAACATTTTATATGATTTATTGGACTAACATATTGATCCAGTGCCCGGTGCCAGTTCCTATTTGTTGCATGTTTTTTGTTTCACAAAATATCCATATCAAATGAAGTCCAAACGCGATAAAAATTTACGGAGAATTATTTTGCAATATATGTGATTTTTGGGAGTTGGAATCAACGCAAAAGGAGTCCCACAGCCCCCACAGTACACCAGGGCGCGCCCCAGGGCCCAGGCGCGCCGTGGTGGGTTTTGGTCACCTCGTAAATCGGTTGGAGCTCTACTTCAGGCACAAGGAAGCTTATATCCAGAAAAAAATCGTGTTAAAATCTCAGCGCAATCGGAGTTACGGATCTCCGGGAATATAAGAAACGGGTTTCGGCCGCAAAACAGGAGCGCGAAACAGAAGAGAACAGAGAGGGAGATCCAATCTCGGAGGGGCTCCTGCCCTTTCGCCGCCATGAAGGCCATGGACTAGAGGGGGAACGCTCCTCCCATCTAGTGGGGAGGCCAAGGAAGAAGAAGAAGGAGGGGGACTCTCTCCCCCTCTCTCTCCCGGTGGCGCCGGAACACCGCCGGGGCAATCATCGTGACGGCGATTTACACCAACAACTTCACCGCCATCAACACCAACTCTCTCCCCCTCTATGCAGCGGTATAACACCTCTCTTCCCCGCTGTAATCCCTACTTAAACATGGTGCTCAACTTCATATATTATTTCCCAATGATATGCGGCTATACTATGATGTTTGAGTAGATCCGTTTTGTCCTATGGGATAATTGATGACTGTGGTTGGTATGAGTTGTATGTTTTATTTTGGTGTTGTCCTGTGGTGTCCTCCGTGTCGCGCAAACGTGAGGGATCCCCGCTGTAGGGTGTTTCAATATGTTCATGATTTGCTTATGGTGGGTGGCGTGAGTGACAGAAGCACAGACCCGAGTAGGTGGGTTGTTGCGTATGGGAGTAAAGAGGACTTGATACTTAATGCTATAGTTGGGTTTTACCTTAATGATCTTTGGTAGTTGCGGATGCTTTATGGAGTTCCAATCATAAGTGCATATGATCCAAGTATGGAAAGTATGTTAGCTCATGCCTCTCCCTCATATAAAATTGCAATAATGATTACCAGTCTAGTTATCAATTGCCTAGGGTCAAATAACCTTCTTGTTTGACAAAAGATTTCTACTAAACAACTAAATTTTATTATCTTGCATTTTACTCGTAGTTTTATTCCCGCAAAGTACTTCTAGTTTTATTAGTGCAAACTATCCTATCACCTACAAAATAGTTTCATACTTGTTCTAGGTAAAGCAAACGTTAAAGTGTGCGTAGAGTTGTATCGGTGGTCGATAGAACTTGAGGAAATATTTGTTCTACATTTAGCTCCTCGTTGGGTTCGACACTCTTATTTATCGAAAAAGGCTACAAACGATCCCCTACACTTGTGGGTTATCAACGCCATCGACAAATCTATCGTCAGTTACTATTGTTTGTAAGTATCATTTCTGTAATTAAGTCTCTAGCTCAGCTCGTTCATTGCATGTATAATTATCGTCATTATATTATGCAGAAAGAAGATCCTCGAATGCAAAAGAAGACAAATCTATGACATTGGGTTCATTAACCCCAATACTATTCATGAAGTTACGGTCAAAAAAACACCAAGGATACAGAGAAGATCTTGCTCAGGGCGTTAATTGAACAATAAACCAAAAGGGAAATACTATTTCCTTACAACTTCAAGTGAGTGTTATACTGTCTTGTACACATTCTGTTTCGCTTACTCGATGTTAAGTATAATTGATGAGTTATATATGTGTGCGCATTTTCCACTTTATTCTGCTAGTCATTCAGTTTGACGCAGGAAGAGTACTTGTCATGGACTCGTTACGTAAAGACCCTGAGATGTGGGCGGACCTAAAAAAATGCTCCAGAGGTAATTTCAATCATTATCGCACTATATTAGCAACTTTCGTTCATTTCCTGATATCAAGTAATTAATAACTCATTTATTCATTTTCTTTGCCGGGCAGGGTTTGGAAAGAGTTCATCAAAAAGGCTAGGGGTGAACGGAGATCGGAGCTGCAATTTCGACCACTCAATGTAAGTAGTACTAGCTAGGTCCGCGCATCTTTTTTATTCTAGTTTCAATACCATTATCATGCTTCATTATTCTTTTGATTGAACTCTATTCTTGTAAAGTGCTCGAGGCAGGGATCTGGGAATAATTTATGTGGATACCACGTTTGCGAGTTCATTCGCCAGACGACCTGTGAGACAGGCAGAATGTTAGAACAACTTGAAGTACGTAAACAATATTCACAATTTTATTTTATAACCATCAATTGTTTTGAGTTTCATTCATATATATTGGCCCCTTTCTTTAAATTAGATCAAACACATGCAGGACGAACTCTTACCAAAGGATCGCTTCCGAGAAATTCAAGAGGAATTGGCGGGATTCTTACTTGAAGAGGTCATACATAGAAAGGGAGAATACCATCGGAAATTGGACGCTAATTTTGGTAATTAGATATTAGGGATAGTAAGGGATATTATATTGTATATATGCATGAACGTGTACTATTGTAGTAGCGTCGAATATATATACGGAAACTTGTTGTTCGACCAACAAGCACGGAGAAAGAGGTCACTTCTCTATATTCATCACGATGTTGTGTAATGGTTCTTTCATTGCTATATATATGTAGTAGCGTCGAGTTGAATGGAAAACATAAAATGAAACCCCTAAACCCTCCAAAACCCCTAAACCCTCCAAAACCCCTCCTTTCAAAAAAAAACCTAAACCCCAGCGCTTGGCAGGGGCTGACGCGTGGTTGTCTTTTAGTCCCGGTTAGTGTTACCAACCGAGACTAAAGGTCCTCCTGCCTGAGCGCTACATAGCGGCCACGTGGAACCCCTTTAGTCCGGTTCGTAACACAACCGGGACTAAAAAGGAGGGCCTTTAGTCCCGATTGTTTAGTCCCGGTTGCACAACCGGGACTAAAGGCCCTTACGAACCGGGACTAATGTCCCGTTTCCTACTAGTGCCTTATTTACCACAACGTCTGCCTCCTTGTGCATGTCGTCGGTGCTAATGAAGTTCGAGAACACTTCCAAGGTGTTCCTGAACTTGGTGCGGTGATCCAATGAGTACCAAAGAAGAAATCCCTCCATCCAATGCCTCAGGGGAAGGGGTTGGGGATGGGGTTCACGACGATGAAGAGGTGGGCGAGGAGTGAAAGTGAGAGACGGAGATGGTTTATTGAGTATGATGGTTGGTAGGTAGGTGGCCTTTGGGTGGGTAAATATAGGGGCTTTTGACGATAGGATTGAATGTTGATCAACCTTTGAACTATGTGATGTTCCTAATGAAGATCTAGACAGAGAACAAGGGCAAGGAGGTGGTGTCGGCCTTGGAGAAGGGCAAGGAGGTCGTGCCGGCCTTGGAGAAGGAAAGGAGGATGTGGCGCCATTAGATGACAACCTCATGCTTGAGAAGCCCCCCAGCGGCAAGCGGGGGGACTACAGACACTATCACGAGGAGGCATGCCCAACTCACTTCTGGAAGGCGATTCTTGCCCTGAAACTAGAGTGTCGGCCAATGCCTCTAGACTTCACGAAGCACTTCTCGGCCATGCCTCAGGAGTTCAAGTTGAAGACGAACACCGACTACGCATGGGGGGTGATTTTCTAGCTCAGGAACGGCACGACCACCCTCGATGAGGGTTGGGCTCCCTTTGCCGCCTTCACCAGATCAGGATCGGCTACATGGTCACCTTCAAGTTGCTGACTTCTGACACCCTGAAGGCGATCGTCTTCCGACGATGACATTGAAGTGGTGACCAAGTGCGGGAAGCACGATGACGCCTTCGCTGTGAATGTCTAGGATAGCTCTCTGTTGCGCGTGTTGGTTTGGTTTGGACTATGTCGCACCGGTTTGGTTGAAAACTTCTTGGTTTAAGTGTCATACTATGTTGAAAGTTGTTAGTTTTGGTTTAAAACTATGTTTATATGCTATCTATTTGTGTGTCTATGATTTTTTTCTATCTTCCTAGTGTTCGGTAACCTCACTACCTCCACGAGGAGATTACCAGACAACACGCGTTGCATGTAACCAAACGACATGTCTTGTGTTTTCGCCTAACAAGCGGGCAATCAAACATGCTACCTCTAGTTTCGCCTCAGACAGCTTAGAGAGCATGCAGGCGACCAAACAACATGCATATATTACTTTTTTTTGCATGGTTTTCCTCAGCCAGGCTGAAGTGAGAAACATATGCAACATAGGCAAAATCCTTACTTGCAACCAAACACGTCCCAAACTGCTTCCAAACGTTTGGACCGTGGTTTTTAAACATATTTTTCGGTCAGTCCTCTAGGCGCCGGTCCACTGGCCGGTTGTGTGCCTTCACATGTTTTGTACATGTGTATCGAAAAGAAGAGATACCCTACGGTTGTATCTTATGTACTAACGCATCGGAAAAAAGACTAGTTGTATTTGCTGCATCTTCATACGTGTGTATCTAAAAATATTGGTGTGTTTTTTTAACACAGTACACATGCAGTTGATCATACATACGTACATACACTCATCTTTATAAATGCGTACACATGAACCTTATCTTCATGAGCACCTTTGCGAGACTGTGAGACACAGTAGACTGCCGAATCCATCACTATGGCAAAAACACACGTTGTCAAGTGTTTTGCGAATAAGCCATTTGTTATTTCCGTGTAATCAGCTTACCACAGTGTAAACCGAACACCCTCAGAAAACACATGGCAACTGTAGGGTCCTTGGCTTAGTCCTGCGTGATCCAAGCACAACTAAAAATTGACGGCTTATAAAAATAACTTGACATATTCTGTAAAAACATTCAACTTAAACACGAGGCTCGGCGAAGTACCTGCCACGTGGCCATCCCCAGCACGCTTGATGGCTCCATGGCAGCGAGCTCTACAAGTCGAGTACCCTCTAATGACGTACTTATCTAACATACGTCTTTTCTTGAAAAAATATCAAACATGCAAGCCGGGGGTCCGTTATAGTTTTGTATATTCTTTGCGACCCTGGACCCTTCATCTCACCATTATAAGCGCGGCACAGCCTGCGCCTAACCCTCCTCCGCCTTGACCCCGCCACTGCCACCCACCTCCATCCGGCAACCACAATCATCGTTGTTGGCTCCACCGTCCCGCCGCCCACACCTCCATCCCGCAACCGCTCGCAGCCGCCGTCACAAATTCCACTGTCAGCCACCCACCTCCATCTCACAGTCGCAGACTCCATCACTAGCTCGGTCGTTATCTCCAAGCCATTCCTTCGGGGTGGGACGGACGAAAGGAGGCTTCGGCTATTATGTCTGCAGTGACGACGACGGAGAGGAAATGCATGATCCCCAAAGATGGTGTTGGTGCATTCCCAATCAACATCATCCTTGTGGGCGATGAAGGTGGCCGAGTCAGACGATTCCAGACAGAAATCTCGATGGGGCAAGCACCAGTTTATCGTTAGGGCCCTAGTGGCAGATGTCCCTAGTACATAATCGAGCTTTGGAGGTGGTTCTCATACATGGACCGACGGCAGTTTCTAGTTCCGCCTCAAATAATGCATTGCTAATACTCCACATGACGGTTATGGTTGTGGGAAACACCTCTTACATCATGGACAACACAGGCGGCTTCGTTCTTAGAACCACATCCAATACTCTTTTTGCCGCATGCGGTTTTGGACGAATAACTACCTCCATTTTGTATGTCAGGGATGTAAAAGTTTTCTTATAGTTATGACTTACGAAACACTCCTTGACATTTGTATTTCTTAACCAGTCACGCGAATGAAATTGAAAGTAAACTTTGATCATTCATTTGCACAAAGCTTTGCATCTCATAACAGACATGCATATATAATAAAAAATTCAGAGCCAACATATATTTATGCACTTCACAGCCAACATATAGAACATATCCGAAAACCTAAAAACAATTCAAGAGAAAAGAGTATTCGGAGAAGCAACATCCCAAACATTTTGATCATTTATGTTGAATTGGGTACCAATGATGCTTCTCTTCCAATAATTTTGTGCAGTGCAACTAAATATAAAACACCATGAGGAAAGAAATATTAGGTATACTTAAGTTCCGTTATACATCGGTATGGAGGTGAATCAATATCATTTTACTGAGACAACCAACCTATGAACTAGAAGTTGCTCTATATGAAGGAGATGACAAGAATGGTTATTTCACCATTGTGTGGAACACTATTATGAAATAAAAAGCAGTTGCAAACAACATATTTCATTTAGATTTATTGCGTTATATTTGACATCAGTATGTTCGGAGGTCAACCCGTAGGTATATAATCTAGAAGGAAGAGAGATAAAGATTCAAACATCAGATAACGTAATTAATCTTCAAAAGTGAAACTGCTTTGACTAGCATGAGTTAAAGATTTTTTTTCTTATTCTTCAACCCAAAGAAGTCAAAGCTAACCACACATTTGATACAAGTAAAGGTTACCAATTTAATCATTGGTCTAAAGCAAAAACTTAATTATACTCCCTCCTTTTTTGTTTATCGGGCCTATCTAAGAAATCTTATCAAACAAGGTAGTAGATGATGGAGACCCAATAGACTGGATGGGATGGAATAACTCCTAAATAAATTCCATAACAAGCACACTAGGATTCCTGGGCGAACCGAGCATAGCTCTGATGGTTATGTTCCTCGTGGTGGAACCAGCCATAGGATTCAAATACAAGACTTCGCATCGATGCTCGCATTTTCGAAGAATTATTTTAAGTTTTTCAGCAATGTTCATTCAGTGGGAGGAGACGTTTTCGTCAACAATGAGGCGCTTGTGGTGATTTCGTCAATCTTAAAATGTTGTGTCGACTCTTTATCTTGGGTGCTCATAAAGTTAGGATATGCGTGTATGCGTTCATAGGATTGAGTACGTGTGCGAGTATCCATCTGCGATTGTACAGAAAAAATGTGGCACTTCTCTTCGCTATGTATAACTACATAACATAGGAAGCGCGGGGGTAAACTGCGTCAACTGTTCAAGGCTGGTCAATGCTAGTGGGCCCCAATTATCAGTTGTCAGCAAGACCTTTTAACGCTACAAATCCATGACACGTCACCTGTCTCCTGCCGCTTGCCCACACCGCGTACAAAACGAGTCTCAAGGAAATAAGATGCCTTCTTCTTTGTGCGCTGCTATTCCCTGACGCGTCACTTGCCCCAAGCCGCTGCCCCAAACCGCGTAAAAATATGGCACACTCTGCAAGACACTCAATCGCTGGAGAACAACATATAACGCGGGAGAAAAATGCGTCACCTGTCCCAGCCCGCTGTATGCCATCATTTCAACGCTGCAAATCCCTGACGCGTCTTTTGTCGCTGCCGCTAGTCTGGACCGCGTCAGGCAGAACTATAAAGGAGCGCACTCCACAAGATACTCAATCCTAACCAACACTCCCCAGCTCAAGCTCAGCCTGCTCTCACACTTCACAGACCTCGGTCCACCGTACGTAAGCTCGAGCCAGCACCGACCACCTGCAATAGCAATGGACATGGCCGACTCGGATCAGCAGCGGAGCTCCCCTTCCTCGCCGTCGTCCTCCTCGCACCTGAAGCGCCCCGCCGGGCGCACCAAGTTCAAGGAGACGCGCCACCCGGTGTACCGCGGCGTGCGGCGCCGCGGCAGCGCCGGCCGGTGGGTGTGCGAGGTGCGCGTCCCCGGCAAGCGAGGCGAGCGGCTCTGGCTCGGGACGCACCTAACCGCCGAGGCGGCCGCGCGCGCGCACGACGCCGCCATGCTCTGCCTGCTCAACTGCCCTGTCCCGTGTCTCAACTTCGCCGACTCCGCCTGGCTCCTCGCCGTGCCGTCCGCGCTCTCCGACTTCCCTGACGTCCGGCGCGCGGCTCTCAGCGCCGTCGCGGACTTCCAGCGCCGGGAGGCCTCCAGCGACGCCGCTACTAGGTCCCTGATCGCGACCGTCCTCGTTGACGAGGGATCCTGTAGCCAATTCGTGCAGTCGTCCATGGAAAATACCGGCTCGTCGTCGACGGCGTCATCCCTACCTTCAGCCGACGGAATGTTTGAGGTGCCGGCCACACTGGGCAGCGACATGTTCGAGCTGGATATGTCCGGGGAAATGGACCTGGACACATACTATGCGTATTTCGCGGAGGGGCTTCTCCTGGAGCCGCCGCAACCGCCGGTCGCCGGCGCGTGCTGGGATACCGAAGGCGGCGGAGCAGACGCCGCGCTCTGGAGCTACTAAAATAGTAAAATAATCCAGCCAGCTGCTTTGACTCTATGCATGGAACAAACCTCGGGGGCATGGCTCTCTGAGATGACAAGACGGCCCCTGTCCTTGACGCCGAGCAGTGCGACTGGAGCGAGAACACGGCACGACTCCGAGCTCAAATCCAACGCGCGCAACACAGGTTCAAGAGAACTGAGCGCAGTTTCCAGGTGGGCGACTCCGTCCTCCTCAAGCTGCAACCGTACGCGCAAACCACCGTCGTCAACAGGCCGTGCGCCAAGCTCGCCTACAAGTTCTACGGGCCCTTCAAGATCCAAGACAAGATCGGCGCCCTCGAAAGCTTCCTGACTACCTAGCCCTCAGGGGACAAGGGACCAACTGCTAGGCTAGCCACGCTCGCGCTCCCGCCGCTGGCCGCTCCGGCCTCGGCGGCCACCAAAACCCGGCCATAATGGCCCGCTCGTCCGCCAGCTGTGCGCGGCCGGGCCCCTCCCCCCGGCGTCGCTCCCCTTCCGCCGGCCGCTCCCCTCGTTCCGCTGGATCTTCGGCTCCCCCCTCCCCCGTTTCGGCTGCGTCAACGGTATCAGCGTCAGATCCGGCCTTGACGCCGCGAATCCTGCGCCGGGACGACCAGCCGCGGGATGGCCCACTCCTCGGACCGCCGGATCTGGGCGGGTCCGCCCGTTTGGGCAACGGCCGCCTAAAATCCGTCGTGGTCTGCCCTTCCCCCCCAGCCATCCCTTCCTCTTCGGGCCAGGCAGCGGAGGATGGCGGTGAGTGGACTGAGGTCGTGTCCAAGAAGAACCGGAGAGCATGCTCCGCCCCATCGGACCAAGCTCGGCACTCCTCGGAGCGGCTCTCGGTCCGGAACAAGCTCTTCAATGCGGGCAGCAGCCGCGAGGCCTTCTTAAGGCAGTTCAAGGGTAAGTGTTTCCGGTGTCTCAGCAAGCGCCACCGCCGCGTCGACTGCCGGGATCCGCTCCGCTGCATCATCTGCAAGCGCGCCGGACATTTTGGCAAGGAGTGCCCGCAAAATCCCAGGAACGGGGGTCCAGGAGGGACTGCCCGCGCCAGGTTGGGTCCGCTGCCGCACCGGGCTCCTGTTCAAGACCGTCTCCGCTTCCCGCCGGCACCCGAGCCGGCTCCGATGGATCGCTTCCTGCACTGCGACCCGGCGCGGTGGCCGCGCACAAGCAACAAGGTGATCGTGGCGTCCCCTGCCCTGGAGCACGACGAGTTCATTCTGCGCCAACACGCCGTCACGCTCTCCGCCGCCGACCGCCGCCACTCCACCAACCCGATGACGGTGGGGAGGGCTCTCCTCGAGCAGATCAGCACCCCGCCGCACCAGCTCCGCGTCACCGCACACCACCCGGAGGCTTTCCTCGTCCACTTCGACCTCCCCGCGCACAGGGACGATGCGGTGCGGCGCGGTGTCCTCAAGGTGGACGGCGGCAAGTACTTCATCCGGGCCTGGCACGAAGACGACCACGCCGCCATCCTCAAGTGCAACCTCCACGTGCGCGTCGTCGTCGAGGACCTGCCTATGCAGTTCTGGTCGCTCGCCGGGGCGGAGGAGGCCCTCGGTGACGTCGGCCGCGTCGATCGCCTGGACACGCGCACGCTCGAGCGCGGCCACACCAAGACTTTTGCCTGCTGGCTCTGGGTCTGGGATGTGGCCCACATCCCGACGAAGCGCACGCTCTGGGTGCTCACGCGCGGTGTCGGCCGCGTCGACGAGGTGCTCGGCTTCGCCCCTCCGGATCGCCGCGTCCCCCCGCCGCCTGGTGTACGCCGATACGACCTCCTGGTTCACGTCGACCTGGTGGAGGACTGGACCCCGCTCTCGCCGTGCTCGTCGCACTCGGGGCAGAGCGGGATCCCCTCCTCCTCCGATGATGATGATCGCCCTATGCCTCGCGTCGAGCCGGGCACGTGGGTGGCGCATGTGGAAGATGGACAGGGGCTGGGCCGCCGCTCGGTGCCCCGCATCTCGGCTGCAGGCTGTGGCGGCCCCATCCTCGGGGGCGCCAGGCGCGAGCACCACGACGACGACGGCAATGGCGGCTCGGGCCCGTCCTGGAAGGACCGCCTGCTCGGTCGTGGCTGCAATGCAAAGGGAGATGTTGTTGAAAGTGCTCAACGGCGTCGCAGCCGCACCCCGGTGGGTCGGCGCTACGAGCGGAAGAGCCACGGGAACTCCAAGGTGAATGCTGACTCCAAGACCCCTCCGATCCGCGCCACGCCGCCACTGCCTCTACGCCAAGTCACGCCCCCGCCTCCACCACCTGAGGAAGACCCGGTGGCCCGGTTCTTCTCCTTCTCCGACTCTGGCCGCGAGCTCTCCCCTCCGCCGCGCACTGACTGCATGCAGCTGGAGATGGAGAACGCCATGCTCGAGGCGCTGGACACGCCGCTCGCCTTCGAAGACGGCGGGCTCTCCCCACCACGTCAGCCACCCCTCCCGCAGGAGCTGGACAGCCCGGAGATGCTGCCCTGTCTGCGGCCCTGCGTCTCCTCCCCTGCGACGACCACGGTCGGTTTCCAAGTTTCTGCTGTCACGGAGCGCGTCGGCATGATCCAGATCGTTGAAGGCAGTGCTGCAGATCCCCCCGCGGCGATGTTCGCGCCGGTGCCTCCGCCGATCGTCAACACCCCACCTCCCCGGCCGCGCCTTTCTGCTCCACCTAAGTCCAGGGCCACCTCCGTGCCATCTCGCCGCAGTGCTCGCCAGGCTGCGGTGGCAAACCCAACGCCGGTGTCCCAGCGCGCGGTGCTGCGCCTCGTGCAGGAGCTGGGAGAGCTCGGGCCGAAAGACAAGATGACCACGCAAGCAGCGGCCAAGCTCATGAAGCGCTTCAAGGAACCTCTGTCAGATGACGACATCAAGGCTATTTCCAGCTCACCGGCCTGACCCCGGCCGCGCTCAGGATAGCCGCTGGCATGGCAGGAACTGCCAGCGTCGACGAGTCCACCGTAGTGTGATCATGTTAGTCACTTCTGTAGTTAGGCTCCATCGACGTCTGGTCTTCTACCAGCTTGAGTTAGGGCTAGTTTCCATGAATTGTACTCCTAGATTGTGGCTCGTTCGACGACGACGGGGTTTTGGGCCTGTTGGTGGCCGTCGTCGCCCCCCGGCATGTTGTGAGGTGTACTGTTTGTTGGAAATATGCCCTAGAGGCAATAATAAATTGGTTATTATTATATTTCCTTGTTCATGATAATCGTTTATTATCCATGCTATAATTGTATTGATTGGAAACTCAAATACATGTGTGGGTACATAGACAACACGGTGTCCCTAGTAAGCCTCTAGTTGACTAGCTCATTGATCAAAAGATGGTGAAGGTTTCCTAGCCATGGACATGAGATGTCATTTGATAACGGGATCACATCATTAGGAGAATGATGTGATGGACAAGACCCAAACTGTAAACGTAGCATATGATCGTGTCAGTTTATTGCTATTGTTTTCTGCATGTCAAGTATCTGTTCCTTTGACCATGAGATCATGCAACTCACTGACATCGGAGGAATACCTTGTGTGTATCAAACGTCGCAACGTAACTGGGTGACTATAAAGATGCTCTACAGGTATCTCCGAGGGTGCCTGTTGGGTTGGCATGGATCAAGACTGGGATTTGTTACTCCGTGTGACGGAGAGGTATCTCAGGGCCCACTCGGTAATACAACATCACAATGAGCCTTGCAAGCAATGTGACTAAAGTGTTAGCCACGAGATCTTGTATTACGGAACGAGTAAAGAGACTTGCCAGTAACGAGATTGAACTAGGTATAGAGATACCGACGATCGAATCTCGGGCAAGTAACATACCGAAGAACAAAGGGAACAGCATACGGGATTAACTGAATCCTTGACATAGAGGTTCGACCGATATAGATCTTCGTAGAATATGTAGGAGCCAATATGGGCATCCAGGTCCCGCTATTGGTTATTGATCGTAGAGGTGTCTCGGTCATGTCTACATAGTTCTCGAACCCGCAGGGTCTACACACTTAACGTTTGGTGACGATATAAGTATAGTTGAGTTGTTATGTTGGTGACCGAAAGTTGTTCGGAGTCCCGGAT
Organism: Elymus sibiricus; assembly: GCA_039707655.1. Taxonomy (NCBI): domain Eukaryota; kingdom Viridiplantae; phylum Streptophyta; class Magnoliopsida; order Poales; family Poaceae; genus Elymus; species Elymus sibiricus. Next base: position 356,490,886 of record CM077671.1, read on the forward strand.
GAGATCCCGGACATGACGAGGAGCTCTGGAATAGTCCGGAGGTAAAGATTGATATATGGGATAATAGTGTTTGGTCTCCGGAAGGGTTCCGGAATTCACCGGAAGGAGTTTCGGATGTTTCCCGAAATGTTCGGGTACGACAACACTTTATTTGGGCCAAGGGGTAAAGCCCACGAGGCTTTAGGAAGGTGCAAAAGGAAGTTTTGCGGAGGCCAGGGGCCAGACGCCAGGGACCCTGGCGTCTGGGGCCAGACGCCGAGGACCCTGGCGTCTGGTCCTGGAGTCCGAGCAGGACTCTTGCCTTGCGGGCCAAACCGACTTTGAGGAGGCTTTTTCTCCAAGTTTCGACCCCAGGGCTCAACATATAAATAGAGGGGCAGGGCGAGCACCCGGAAGACATCAAGATTTCCCCAAGCCGTGTGCGGCAACCCTAACCCTCTAGTTCCTACGTCATAATCTCCGTAGCGCTTGGCGAAGCCCTGCAGAGATTGTTCCTCACCACCATCACCACGCCGTCGTGCTGCCGGAACTCATCTACTACTTCACCATCGCTCGCTGGATCGAGGAGGTGAAGGCGTCATCAAGCCGTACGTGTGTTGAACGCGGAGGTGCCGTCCGTTCGGCACTAGTTCGTGATCGGTTCGAGGGACGACTTGCGATTTGGATCGCGGAGACGTTCGACTACATCAACCGCGTTTCTTAACGCTTCCGCTTAGCGATCTATAAGGGTATGTAGATTCACTCTCCCTCTCGTAGATGCTCATCACCATGGATAGATCTTGTGTGTGCGTAGGAAAATTTTTGTTTCCCATGCAACGTTCCCCAACAGTGGCATCTGAGCTAGGTCTATGCGTAGATGAGATCTCGAGTAGAACACAAACGAGTTGTGGGCGTGGGTGTATACATATTGCTTGCCGTTACTAGTTGATACTTGATTCGGCGGTATTGTGAGATGAAGCGGCCCGGACCGACATTACGCGTACGCTTATGCGAGACAGGTTCCTTCAACTGACATGTAATTTCGTTGCATAAAGATGGCTAGCGGGTGTCTGTCTCTCTCACTTTAGTTTACTCAATTTCAATGAAGAGGGTTCTTTTAGAAGATCAAAAAGCAATCACTACACCACGTTGTGGTTTTGCGTAGGTAAGAACGGTTCTTGCAAACCCGTAGCAGCCACGTAAAATTTGCAACAACAATTAGAGGACGTCTAACTTGTTTTTGCAGGGTATGTTGTGATGTGATATGGCCAATTACATGATGAGATATATGTGATGTATGAGATGATCATGTGTTGTATAGAATATCACGACTTGCATGTCGATGAGTACGGCAACTGGCAGGAGCCATAGAGTTGTCTTTAATTATTGTATGACCTGCGTGTCAATCATTAAGCGCTATGTAATGCTTTACTTTATCGCTAAACGTTAGCAATAGTCGTGGAAGCAACAGTCGACGCGACAACCTCATGGCGACACGTTGATGGAGATCAAGATGATGGAGATCATGGTGTCATGCCGGTGACGATGGAGATCATGCCGGTGCTTTGGAGATGGAGATCAAAAGCACGAGTTCATGGCCATATCATGTCACTTATGATTTGCATGTGATGTTAATCCTTTTTATGCATCTTATTTTGCTTAGGACTACGGTAGCATTATAAGGTGATCCCTCACTTAAATTTCAAGATAAATTGTGTTCTCCCCGAGTGTGCACCGTTGCGAAAGTTCGTCGTTTCGAGACACGCCGTGATGATCGGGTGTGATAGACTCTACGTTCACATACAACGGGTGTAAGCCATGTTGCACGTGCGGAACACTCGGGTTAAACTTGACGAGCCTAGCATGTACAGACATGGCCTCGGAACACAAGAGACCGAAAGGTCGAACATGAGTCATATAGTAGATATGATCAACATGAAGATGTTCACCATTGAAACCACCTCAACTCACGTGATGATCGGACTTGAGTTGGTGGATTTGGATCATGTTACGCTCGAATGACCGGAGGGATGTCAATTTGAGTGGGAGTTTTTAAGTAATATGATTAACTAAACTCATTATCATGAACATAGTCAAAATGTCTTTGCAAATTATGTTGTAGATTACTAGCTCGCGCTGTAGCTCCCCTGAATTTTTATATGTTCCTAGAGAAATACATTTGAAAGATGATGGTAGCAATAATGCGGACTGGGTCCGTGATCTGAGGATTGTCCTCAATGCTGCACAGAAGGCTTATGTCCTTAATGCACCACTCGGTGCGCCACCCCCTCAAGCGTCGTCTGTAGATGTTGTGAACATCTGACAGGCACGTTCCGATGACTACTTAATAGTTCAGTGCGTCATGCATTACGGCTTAGAATTGAGGCTCCAAAACGTTTTGAACGTCACGGAACATATGAGATGTTCTAAGAGCTGAAATTGGGATCTCAGACTCATGCCCGTGTTGAGAGGTATGAGACCTCCAACAAGATTCTTTGCCTGCAAGATGATGGAGAATAGCTCAATCGTTGAGCATGTGCTCAGATTGTCTGGGTGCTACAATCGCTTGAATCGAGTGGGAGTTGATCTTCCAGATAAGATAGTGATTGATATAGTTCTCCAAGTCACTGTCACTAAGCTGCTAGAGCTTCGTGATGAACTATAAAAGGCCAGAGATGGAAATAATGATCCCTGAGCTATTCACGATGTTTGACACCGCGAAGGTAGAAATCAAGAAGGAGCATCAAGTGTTGATGGTTAGTAAAACCACTAGTTTCAAGAAGGGCAAGGGCAAGGAGGGATACTTCATGGATGGCAAGCCAGTTGCTGCTCCAGTAAAGAAACCCAAGGTTGAACCCAAACCCGAGACTGAGTGCTTCTATTATGAGGAGAACGGTTGCTGAAGTGGAACAACCCTAGATGCTTGGTAGATAAGAAGGTTGGCAACGTCGACAGAAATATATTTGATATACGTGTTATTGATGTGTACCTTACTAGTACTCCTAGTAGCACCTGGGTATTAGATACCGGTTCGGTTACTAAGTGTTGGTAACTCGAAATAAAAGCTACGGAATAAATGGAGGCTAGCTAAGGGTGAGGTGACGATGAGTGTTGGAAGTGTTTCCAAGGTTGATGTGATCACCATCGCGCGCTCTCTCTACCTTTGGGATTAGTGATGAACCTAAATAAATGTTATTTGGTGTTTGCGTTAAGCATGAACGTGATTAGATCAAGTTTATTGCAATACGGTTATTCATTGCAGTTAGAGAATAATGGTTATTCTGTTTACATGAATAATACCTTCAATGGTCATGCACCCAATAAGAGTGGTTTATTGAATCTTGATCGTAGTGATACACATGTTCATAATATTGATGCCAAAAGATACAAAGTTAATAATGATAGTACCACATACTTGTGGCACAGCCGCTAAATGTCATATTGGTGTAAAACGCATGAAGAAACTCCATGCTGATGGATCTTTGGACTCATTCGATTTCGAATCGGTTGAGACATGCAGACCATGCCTCATGGGCAAGATCACTAAAACCCCGTTTTCCGGTATGATGGAGCGGGCAATTGACTTATTGGAAATGATACATGTTGATGTGTTCGGTCCAATGAGTGTTGTAGCGGGCGGTGGATATCGTTATTTTCTTACCTTCACTGATGATTTGAGTAGATATAGGGTATATTTACTTAATGAAACACAAGTCTGAATCATTTGAAAGGTTCAAGCAAATTCAGAGTGAAGTTTGAGATCATCGTGACAAGAAGATAAAATGTCTACGATATGATCGTGGAGGTAAATATCTGAGTTACGAGTTTGGTATACAACTTAAGACAATGTGGAAGTTGTTTCACAACTCACGCCACCTGGAACACCATAGTGTGATGGTGTGTCCGAACGTCGTAATTGTGCTCTATTAGATATGGTGCGATCTATGATGTCTCTTGCCGATTTGCCACTATCGTTTTGGGGTTATGCATTAGAGACAGCTGCATTCACTTTAAATAGGGCACCATCGAAATCCGTTGAGACGACGCCATATGAACTTTGGTTTGGCAAGAAGCCAAAGCTGTCGTTTCTTAAAGTTTGGGGATGTGATGCTTATGTCAAAAAGCTTCAGCCTGAAAAGCTGGAACCCAAAGCGGAGAAATGCGTCTTCATAGGATACCCAAAAGAGACAGTTGGGTATACCTTCTACCTCAGATCCGAAGGCAAAGTGTTTGTCGCTAAAAACGGAACGTTTCTTGAGAAAGAGTTTCTCTCGAAAGAATTGAGTGGGAGGAAGATAGAACTTGATGAGGTTGTTGAACCTTTACTTCAACCTGAGAGTAGCGCAGCACAGAAAGTTGTTTCTGTGGAGCCTATGATTAGTTGAAGAGGAAGTTAATGATGATGATCATGAAGCTTCGGATCAAGTTACTATCGAACCTCGTAGGTCGACAAGGACGCGTACTGCTCCTGAGTGGTACGGCAACCCTGTCTTAGAGGTCATGTTGTTGGACAACGACGACCCTACGAGCTATGGAGAAGCGATGATGGGCCCGGATTCCGAGAAATGGTTAGAGGCCATGAAATCCGAGATGGGATCCATGTAAGAAAACAAAGTATGGGCTTTGGAAGTATTACCTGAAGGGCGTAAGGCCATTCAGAACAAATGGATTTTTAAGAGGAAGACGGACGCGGACGGTAATGTCACCGTCTATAAAGCTCGACTTGTGGCAAAGGGTTTTTCACAAGTTCAAGGAGTTGACTACGATGAGACTTTCTCACCCGTAGCGATGCTAAAGTCTGTTGGAATCATGTTAGCAGTTGCTGCATTTTTCAATTATGAAATCTGGCAGATGGATGTCAAAACATCGTTTCCTTAACAGTATCCGTAAGGAAAGGTTGTATGTGATACAACCGGAAGGTTTTGTCAGTCCTAAGGATGCTAAAATGTATGCAAACTCCAGCGATCCTTCTATGGACTGGAGCAAGCATCTCGGAGTTGGAATATACACTTTGATGAGGTGATCAAAGTTTTTATGTCTATACAAAGTTTATGAGAAACTTGTATTTACAATAAAGTGAGTGGGAGCACTATAGAATTTCTGATAAGTATATGTGGTTGACATATTGTTGATCGGAAATGATGTAGAATTTCTGGAAAGCATAAAGGGTCGTTTGAAAGGAGTTTTTCAAGGAAGACCTGGAATAAAGCTACTTAAATATTGGGCATCAAGATCTATAGAGATAGATCAAAGACGTCTGATAAGACTTTCAATGAGTACATACCTTGACAAGATTTTGAAAGAGTTCAAAATGGATCAGTCAAAGAAAGAATTCTTACCTGATTTGTAAGGTGTGGAGTTGAGTGAGACTCAAAGCTCGACCACGGCAGAAGAAAGAGAAAGGACGAAGGTCGTCCCCTATGCCTTATCCATAGGCTCTGTATAGTATGCCAAGCTGTGTACCGCACCTAGTGTGTGCTTGCCATGAGTCTGTCAAGGGGTACAAGAATGGTCCAGGAGTGGATCACTGGACAGCGGTCAAGATTATCCTTAGTAACTAGAGGACTAAGGAAATATTTCTCGATTATGGAGGTGATGAAGAGTTCGTCGTAAAGGGTTACGTCGATGCAAGCTTTGACACCTATCCTGAAGACTCTGAGTAGCAGTCAGGATACATATAGTGGAACAGCCATTTGGAATAGCTCCAAGTGGAGTGTGGTAGCAGTGTCTACAGTATGACATAGAGATTTGTAAAGTACACACGGATCTGAATGTCGCAGACCCGTTGACTAAAGACCTCTCTCACATGCAAAGCATGATCGAACCCCGAAACTCATTGGGTGTTAGAACAAGTAAATCACATAGTGATGTGAACTAGATTATTGACTCTAGTGCAAGTGGGAGACTGTTGGAAATATGCCCTAGAGGCAATAATAAATTGGTTATTATTATATTTCCTTGTTCATGATAATCGTTTATTATCCATGCTATAATTGTATTGATTGGAAACTCAAATACATGTGTGGGTACATAGACAACACTGTGTCCCTAGTAAGCCTCTAGTTGACTAGCTCGTTGATCAAAAGATGGTGAAGGTTTCCTAGCCATGGACATGAGATGTCATTTGATAACGGGATCACATCATTAGGAGAATGATGTGATGGACAAGACCCAAACTGTCAACGTAGCATATGATCGTGTCAGTTTATTGCTATTGTTTTCTGCATGTCAAGTATCTGTTCCTTTGACCATGAGATCATGCAACTCACTGACACCGGAGGAATACCTTGTGTGTATCAAACGTCGCAACGTAACTGGGTGACTATAAAGATGCTCTACAGGTATCTCCGAGGGTGTCTGTTGGGTTGGCATGGATCAAGACTGGGATTTGTTACTCCGTGTGACGGAGAGGTATCTCAGGGCCCACTCGGTAATACAACATCACAATGAGCCTTGCAAGCAATGTGACTAAAGTGTTAGCCACGAGATCTTGTATTACGGAACGAGTAAAGAGACTTGCCAGTAACGAGATTGAACTAGGTATAGAGATACCGACGATCGAATCTCGGGCAAGTAACATACTGAAGAACAAAGGGAACAGCATACGGGATTAACTGAATCCTTGACATAGAGGTTCGACCGATATAGATCTTCGTAGAATATGTAGGAGCCAATATGGGCATCCAGGTCCCGCTATTGGTTATTGATCGTAGAGGTGTCTCGGTCATGTCTACATAGTTCTCGAACCCGCAGGGTCTACACACTTAACGTTTGGTGACGATATAAGTATAGTTGAGTTGTTATGTTGGTGACCGAAAGTTGTTCGGAGTCCCGGATGAGATCCCGGACATGACGAGGAGCTCTGGAATAGTCCGGAGGTAAAGATTGATATATGGGATAATAGTGTTTGGTCTCCGGAAGGGTTCCGGAATTCACCGGAAGGAGTTTCGGATGTTTCCCGAAATGTTCGGGTACGAGAACACTTTATTTGGGCCAAGGGGTAAAGCCCACGAGGCTTTAGGAAGGTGCAAAAGGAAGTTTTGCGGAGGCCAGGGGCCAGACGCCAGGGACCCTGGCGTCTGGGGCCAGACGCCGAGGACCCTGGCGTCTGGTCCTGGAGTCCGAGCAGGACTCTTGCCTTGCGGGCCAAACCGACTTTGAGGAGGCTTTTTCTCCAAGTTTCGACCCCAGGGCTCAACATATAAATAGAGGGGCAGGGCTAGCACCCGGAAGACATCAAGATTTCCCCAAGCCGTGTGCGGCAACCCTAACCCTCTAGTTCCTACGTCATAATCTCCGTAGCGCTTGGCGAAGCCCTGCAGAGATTGTTCCTCACCACCATCACCACGCCGTCGTGCTGCCGGAACTCATCTATTACTTCACCATCGCTCGCTGGATCGAGGAGGTGAAGGCGTCATCAAGCCGTACGTGTGTTGAACGCGGAGGTGCCGTCCGTTCGGCACTAGTTCGTGATCGATTCGAGGGACGACTTGCGATTTGGATCGCGGAGACGTTCGACTACATCAACCGCGTTTCTTAACGCTTCCGCTTAGCGATCTACAAGGGTATGTAGATTCACTCTCCCTCTCGTAGATGCTCATCACCATGGATAGATCTTGTGTGTGCGTAGGAAAATTTTTGTTTCCCATGCAACGTTCCCCATCACTGTTTCCCTCTTATTATTAGTAGATTTGATCGACGGAGCATACCCAGGTGCATAAATGTGTGACAGTAGTTTGATCTTCATGTCTTGGAATGTTCGGGGCTTAAACTGCCCTGCTAAGCGGACTGTAATCAGCGACGTAGTTCAGGCAAATAGAGTAGCGATCCTCTCCCTGCAGGAAACTAAATTAGAAGTGTGGTCGCCGGCCATTGCTACTGAGATCGGTGGCACGGCGCTGCAGGGATGTGTAGTTCTGCCGGCGATGGGGACGAGAGGAGGCGCCGCTATCTTCTGGGATAAGCTAGTTGTCACGGTTGCCTCGCACTTCATAGGTAGCTTCTCAATTACAATTAGAGTAGAACCGCTGCAATCTGGTGAGCCGTTCTGGCTCACCACCATTTACGGCCCGACAGACGACGCGCAGAAAGACGGCTTCCTCGCCGAGCTGGCCGCTGCCGCACCCCCGGCCGGCGAATCGTGGCTGATCAACGGAGACTTCAACATGATCTACCAGGCCAGCGACAAAAACAATAGTAACCTAAACAGGAGGATGATGGGGAAGTTCAGAAGAGCTCTTGACTGGGCTGGTTTGAAAGAACTGAAATGCAAGAATAGAAAGTATACATGGAGCAATGAAAGAGAGGCTCCTACTCTTTGCAGCATCGACAAGTATTTCTGCAACAACCAGTGGGACACGCAACACCCGGATTTCATGTTGACAGCAGTGTCCACGTCCTTCTCAGACCACTGCCCGCTCATCCTGGCAAAGGCCAGCACTCCCTTTCAGCATGCCCGCTTCCGGTTTGAAAATTTCTGGCCAAAATTCCCGTGTTTCAACGACACAGTGATGAGAGCTTGGCAGCGACCTGTCCCTCACGATTGCCCTTTCGTGCGAATAAAGAGGAGGATGGAAAGAGTGGCTGTGGATCTGCGTATCTGGAGCAAAGCAACCTTCGGCCGCGCAAAGCTGCAGTTACATATCGCCAACGAAGTCATTTTGCAGCTAGATATGGCTCAAGAGCACAGGCCCCTGACAGCAGATGAGCACACTCTCAGGAAAAACCTGAAGCTTAAGGTCCTGGGACTGGCTGCAATTGAAAGGGCACGAAAGCGTCAAGCGTCAAGAATCGCGCAGGCGTAAGAATTACATCCATGCGATCAACATAGCAAACAGACTAGTCACTGAACATGAGGAGAAGGAGAAAATCATCTTTGATCACTTTGCTGAAGTTTTGGGGCAGTCGGAGCGGAGATCTTGCACTTTTAACTGGGAACTGCTCAACACTCCTACGATCAACTCACCAGAGCTAGATGCACCATTCACCATGGCCGAGGTCTGGGCTGCAATCCTTGCATCCCCAACTGAGAAAGCTCCTGGCCCCGACGGATTCACAGGGCAGTTTTTTCGCTCTTGCTGGCCAATAATTAAGGAGGAAATCATGGCTGTTTTTCACAAGTTCCACCAGTTGGCTAGAAGGAATTTCAATGAGATCAATACTGCACTCATCGCCCTACTGCCTAAGCGAGATGGTGCAACCGAAATGAGCCACTTCAGGCCAATCTCCCTCATCCACTCCGTGGCTAAACTGATCTCAAAGGTGCTCTCGATCAGGCTATCTTCTGCTCTGGAGGGAATCATATCACCAGCACAGACAGCTTTTTAGAAGGGGAAGTGCATCCACGACAGTTTTCAATATGTGCAAGGTTGTGTCCGAATGCTGCACAGAGAGAAAATGCAGGCGTTGTTCTTCAAGCTAGATTTTGCACAAGCTTTTGACTCGGTTTCATGGCCTTATTTGCTGGAGCTTCTGCAACGCATGGGATTCTCGCAGCGATGGAGAGACTGGATCACCCTTCTCCTCTCTTCGGCATCCTCCTCATGCTTACTGAATGGGACTCAGGGTCCAAGCTTTCTCCATGCGCGCGGCCTTCGGCAGGGAGACCCCTTTTCTCCCCCGCTGTTCATTCTGGCCATTGACCCTCTGTTCCGTCTACTACACTATGCTACGAACAGCGGGCTCATTGCACCTCTTCCGGGCCGTGGTGCAAGCATGCGTGTCAGTCTCTACGCTGACGATGCTGTGATCTTCGCAAACCCAGTAAAAGAGGAGATTGACACGATCTTGGAGCTGCTGCACTCCTTCGGCGAAGCCACGGGGCTGAGGTTAAACCAAGCAAAATCAACGGTCATTCCCATCAACTGCGACGATCTTCTGCTGTCAGAGGTGTTGCGCAGCTTTGGCGGATCGATCTCGAGCTTCCCTACAACTTACCTGGGGCTGCCGATCTCTCCCAAAAGGCTGCGTTTAGTGCATTTCCAGTTCCTCATCGACAGAATAAAGTCACGTCTCGCCAGATGGAAAGGCAAGCTGATGACTTTGGCTGGACGGCGAGTCCTCGTGCGCGCGGTGCTCTCTGCACTGCCCACGTTCACCCTCACGGTGTTGAAAGTGCCAAAGAAGACGCTCAAAGAAACCGACAAGGCGCGAAGAAGATTCCTATGGGCTCAGGAAGATGAACTGTCCGGAGGCAAATGCAAAGTGGCCTGGAGCTCTGTGTGTTCGCCGGTGAATAAGGGGGGCCTGGGGGTCATGGATCTGCAGCGCTTCAGTTCGGTCATGCGTATGCGTTGGCTCTGGTTGTCCTGGCAGCAGCCGGCGAGGCCTTGGGCATGTTTCCCCCTCCCATGTGACAAGCGCGATCAGGCCATGTTTGGCCACACTTCAAAAGTGGTTATTGGCAATGGCCGGCGGGCCTGCTTCTGGACGAGCCCTTGGCTCACTGCAGCTCCCCTCTGTTCCTCCTTCCCAGGTCTGTTCAGCCACACCAGACGCAAAAATCGCACGGTCACAGCGGCGCTCGCAGGGGAACAATGGATTGCAGATCTGCGCCACGGCAACTTGGCTGGCATCATCCTAGAGTTCCAGCAGTTGTGGCGGCAAATTCAAAACGCTGGGACAATCATCAGAGATCAAGCAACTGATCAACTCACATGGACGGCCGGCGGTGGCACCTGCTACTCGGCAAGGTCTGCTTACAACATGCAATTCAGCTCGATGCCGAACACCAGCCATAGCAAACTCATCTGGAAATCTTGGGCACCTGGCTCTGTCAAGCTGTTCGGATGGTTACTTCACAAGGACAGATTATGGTGCAACGATCGGCTGCAAAGGAGAGGCTGGCCGAACAATTACTTCTGCAGTCTCTGTGTTCGAAACCTGGAATCTGCCTTGCACCTGCTGTGGGACTGCCCCTTCTCCAGAGAGGTCTGGAGGCATGCTTCAAGCTGGTCTTTCTGCGATGCCCTGAAGATGATCAGATTGCCTCAACAAACCTCCCTACAGCACTGCCAACAGATGATCAGCCGCACCCCAACGACGGCGAGGAAAGGTCTTCGTTCCATCATTCTGTTGATCTCATGGCACATTTGGAAAGAGAGGAATGCATGTGTCTTCCGAGCAAAGACTCCTCAAGTTGCCGATGTCATTCAAGCCATCAAGCTCGACATGGCTCTCTGGAGAAGTGCGGGTGCAACCTGCTTAGAGCTCCCGTTTGGGGACTTTGGCGCGGGAGAATAGGCCTTTCTCTTCCCGTGTTTTGTCTTTTATTTTTCTCTTCTCTTTGCACAACTCTCCTTGTGCCCATGATCACTTGATCCCCATTGTTTTCCCGTATGCTTCCTCCTAAATCAATGAAGCCGGCTCATACCGGGTCTTTAAAAAAAAACCATCATATCCTGCGACACACCTACAAATGCAAACAAACGAAGTTCTAACCTAGGATTTTTTTTGGAAATTGTACTTTTATTTGAACAAATTGGGAAAATAAGATCAAAAAATCAGAAATTTCAAAAATAGCACACCGTCGTCCTACTGTTGGACGAAACGTGGGATTCGTCCTAGCATTGGACGAAACACGTACGATTCGTCCTAGCGTTGGACGAAACAGAGGTTTTGTTGGACTGTTGGACGAAACTTAGGTTTCGTTCTGCCCCATGACGAAACTGCATGCTACAGTGCACAAGGAAACATGCCTGCATGCTACAGTGCCCCGCACCGGAGACCCTTGCTGCACCGGAGCTCCACTGGCCGAACCCTCGCGCCACCAAGACCGCATCGACGAGGAGAATCCATTCAGATGAAGAACGACTCGAACCGTGCATCGTGGAGGATGAATTTCGCCGTTCAATCTACATCGACCGCCGCAAGCCTGCGTCGCGTTCGGCAAGAAATTTTCTAATTACTCGCACCCATCTACTCATCTAGATGCCGCCAACCTCCTAGACATTGCCCCTTATCCTATTGTTGTCGTTGGCCACGCGCATTGAACAGTTCTGATCCAGTACCTACACACCAAGATATAGATGTGAGCACTTCACCAACAACCTAGCCAAGTAACCCGACAGTGCAAATAAATTTTAGATCGCAAAATATGACTCTGGAAAACTCATTCAGCAATAAATGTTCAGATTTTTCCATGACGAGCCGCAGCTATAATAGTAAATGCTTGTAGTCATAGTGTTGTTTTTTTCTTTTTCTTTCTGTTAACTGTCCATGATTTAGAAACTATTGGTGGCTACAAGTATCCAAAATACTTGTAGTAAGTTTCTGTAGTGCTTGCTTGCATCATTGGACCTTGCTTGTTTCATGGCTAAACAGACATTAGTTGTAGGAATGATCTGTAGTGCTAAATAGACATTGGTTGTAGGAATTTAAAGATTGGATCATAGCTGGGAAAACAAACCGTAGAGTTTTAAAAAAAGTAAGACCAAGTTAGTGTCTGCAAATCATTTTTCAAGTAAATTAAACAACAAGGCACATAGCTGCAAGAAATTAGAGGTTCATTACAAAGATATTACTGAAGATAATTCTTGCTGTAAATGAAAATTATTCCTTCTGTAAATTATTAAATGAAAATGATTCTTGCTACAAATGAAAATGTCTTGCTGTAAATTGTCCACCATTTCTGTGTCTGAACTCAATTGAGATGTATACTGCTAATGATCAGTTAATTTCATATTGATATTGACTTATATTGATTGCAAGATTGATATTGATTTGCAAGATAGTGCTCCTAGGACTGACAGATTTAGTACTACTCCATTCTGATATAGCATTTCTAGTAGTAGCTACTTGAACATGGGCCCTATGCGCGTGGCCAACGACAACAATAGGATAAGGGGCAATGTCTAGGAGGTTGGCGGCATCTAGATGAGTAGATGGGTGCGAGTAATTTGAAAATTTCTTACCGAACGCGACGTAGGCTTGCGGCGGTCGATGTAGATTGAACGGCGAAATTCGTCCTCCACGATGCACGGTTCGAGTCCTTCTTCGTCTGAATGGATTCTCCTCGTCGATGCGGTCTTGGTGGCGCGAGGGTTCGGCCAGGGGAGCTCCGGTGCAGCAAGGGTATCCGGTGCGGGGGCACTGTAGCACACAGGCATTTTTCGTTGTTCGAGTGAACGAAACATGTACTGTAGCATGCAGTTTGGGGTAGCACGAAACCTAAGTTTCGTCCAACAGTCCAACAAAAACCTCTGTTTCGTCCAACGCTAGAACGAATCGTACGTGTTTCGTCCAATGCTAGGACGAATCCCACGTTTCGTCCAACAGTAGGACGACGGTGTGCTATTTTTGAAATTTCTGATTTTTTTATCTTATTTTCCCAATTTGTTTAAATAAAAGTACTATTTCCAAAAAAAAAATCTCTAACCTACGCACAAGAGCAAGACTGCAAGACAATGACACATGAAATGACATCACTGCTCGAGGAATAATACTCCACAGAAGATCCTAGACTAGTAGCAAAAGGCAACCAAAAAAGGGTACTGTCACTTGATGTGTCATGACTATAACTGGTAATCAGAATAGAAAAATCAACGGTTTGTTAATCAGACAGATGTGGTCCATCTACGCCCATTCGGAAGATGTGGCCTAGGCACCACCCAGGTCAGCTGGTTAAAGCAGCTGGATCCCTGTGATCTTTTTCCGGTCCTCATGGCCACGCGAGCTGACACGGCGCTGCTGCCAGTGCCAGCTCCGCGCCCCCCCCTTCCCGTGTCCAACATGCAAGATGCATATAGGTGATGTGTCACGTACTTTTTTTGTTTTGGGAAGATATTCTTAGATCCAGTGTGACCGTCGAAGTGACTAAGGCCCTTCCCAGTGCTCCGGTGCTAAGCATGTCGCATAAGCAAAAATATGACATGGCATAGCAATTAAGGAGGAAAGAGAGCACTTTGATGACCCAGGAAGAACCAATGCCATACACGTGAACCTAGGCAAACCACTTAAATGAAAGAAGATGACCAATGCATGAGAGAGTTTAGGTGTTAAATCATTAAATAGAGTGAGCTTAGCAACAACAAGTTAAGCACCTATGCATTGGGAAATTGAGTTGCTAAGCTATTTAATGCTCTTAGCACCACATCTTAACACCTTTGCATTGGAAGCAGCCTAAGTGTGCTGCAATAATTGTGCAGAACTTGCAATTATTGTGTATACAGTGGAAGGCTTTGGTTTGCCTGTTCATGTAATAGAGGGAATTCCTTATTTGGCCCTTTCTTAAAATTTGGCTCCTTTTTTGGCCCAATAAACTTTTTTCTTCCCTATTTGACACTCAAACTTCATTTTGTGCCTTATGCGACACTCTCATCAATTTTTTTCCATCCAGAGGTGTTAACTGGCACGTGCAAAGACAATTTTGTCCCTGGTGGTAGTATGTGACCAGAAAGGGGTAGAGAAGGGGTTCTTCGGTGGATGGTGGCATTTCATCATCATATTATTATTAGGCATTTCATCACATCGCTAACTTATAGCCTATTTAAGCTAGCTACCCGTGCGTGAGGTTCTAGCTGAAATCGAGCCACCTGCGTGCCTGCCTGCTTCGTGTTGTATATGTTAGAAACTAATTAGTAGATTAATTAGCAAAGGGGTGTGTTCAACCCCGAACAGTCATGTCCCTTCTCTCTCTAGTGCCAACAGGCACCTGTTCTGAAGGGATGCCTCCGAACAGACACCTCTTCTTCTCTCTCTCTAATGCCAACAGGCACCTGTTCTGAAGGGATGCCTCCGAACAGACACCTCTTGTTCCCACCTCTTCCAGATGTATATATACTTGAGAATCAATAGAAACAGGACTGATCGTCCATTCACTTCATTCAATCTCGTTTTACTTTAACACGTTATCATGCACTTTGCTCTCCGCTAGAGAGACATAGGCTACAATGAAGAAGGACAGAGTCGGAACGCAGGCAGCGGTGCCGGATTGTCACACCCGACGACGCGGAACAACTGCCCATGGCGTCGGTCTCCATCGCAAGCGGCATCAACGGGAAGAAGCATGCAGCGGCAGCGGGCACTTGCTGCTAACCACGATTTGCGAACACGCCGAAGAAAAATCCACTGGATCTCCGGTTTGCATGCACTCGTTGAATTTCTGCATTTATAGGATTGGTTACGACCATATACATCACGAGAGAATCGATCCAGCTGTCTATCTACTTTTGTTTGTGTACTAGTGTGTTTACGCTCGATCGGCCGGAAAGAAAATCGGCCGCGGTAGCTCGTATGTGCAGCTCGCTGAAAGGTACTCGGCGATCGCAGCGTCGAGGTCAGGCATGTGCCAACACTTTTTTATTTACTTATTCAAACAGGACAAAATATATCACATTTCATGTAAATAATTTGTTCACATGCTACACTAGGGGTAAAACAGTCTTTTCAGGTCAGAATTAACACCGTTACTAGTCAAAACTGACGAAAATGTTATATAGGGAATAAAATAAAATTTGAGTGTCAAAAAGAGAAGAAAGCAAAATTTTGGGCCAAAAAAGAAACTAAACTTTAAGAAAGGGCCAAATAAGGAATTCTCTCCATGTAATAAGGCTTTTGTGGAGAACTTGCTGTAATGGGTTGTATCATGTTCCTCGTTACGAACACATATTCATGGGTTTCTTGATGCCTTTGCGAAGACTGTGGCATCCCTGGTGACTGAAATCAGACTTCATGTGGCGACTTTGACCGCTGAGTCTATGCATCCCTGATGAATGAAACCAGACCTCTTTTAAGACTTCGGCAATCTTGTATTACTCATGTTTCTAGATTTCAAAATAAAGTTAGTGATAGTCTAGCTAGCTTTGCTAGCGTTGAAGGTCGGACTATGACTTGGCTTGGGTCTGGCCAGTAGTTGCTTTGAATTTAGCTCAGGATGATTATAATTAAGGACTTTGTGATTGAGTAACACAAGTATTTCTCCCGGAAAAAAAAGACTATAGCAGGTGTCGACAATTCCGCCGCTCCTTAGAGCAACTCCAACCCGTGGACCTAGACAGGCGCGCGTTTTGTCCCTTTTTTGTTCGTTCGGGTCGGCGTCCGTCCCTTTCGCGTTTGGGTCAGTAGTGCGCCTGACGCGCGGACGCATTTTCTTCCTCATGGCCATTTCTGAGCTATTTTTGTCATATATTATTTTTGTCCCAAGTTTACACAATTCAAACAAAATACAAATATTCGGGCATACTCATCAATGAGTTCACTGGGTACTCCTTATGCAAGCATCCGAATAGATGTAGTGCATTTCTGATAAGAGGAGAAGCCAATCTTTCCGAGGGCATCCTCCTTGCACTCGAAATACTTATCGTATGCCACCATCCCCTTCCGGATACGGTTGAACATATGTCTAGCCATCCGAAAATGATACCGGAATGGGTGGGGTGTGAAGAGCGGTTTAGGGTACTGGAAGTAGTCTTGCCAGAGTAGGTAATGGCCGCTCTCTCGGTTGCGGTTTAACGCCCGAGTATGCCCCGGGATCAAGCCGCTAAACATCGACCGTTGCCTACTCATGTGGTCATGGATGACCAAAGCAGCAACCACAATCTCCTCTTCATCGGATGAAGAATCATCCGAATCACAAATGAAATTGTGGTAAAAGTACTCGTCGCCGGAGTCCATTTGTACCTTGGGGGCAAACGGTCGAACATCTTGCGTGCGTCCTGGAAGAAGCTGGCCGGTGAAGAGCCTCGTGCCTGTGCGAGACCAGGTAGCAGGCTTGGAGGCGTGGGGGAGAACGTGGAAGGCATCCGGCGAGCGAGGTAGCCGCGCTTGCGTGCTGCCGACAGGGCAAGGCGAGGGTGTAGTCGCGTCAACATCGGGGTGCTGTGACGGCGGATAAAATGGTCCACCAAAAGCCGGAGTAGGGGGCCGTCGGGGGGGATGGCGTGCTGCCGGGGGAGGTGTGAGTGCAGGGCGGCCGGCCTGGGCACCAGAATTGGGTGATGGCGGCGACGGGTAGGACTGGTCGGGTGTGCTGGCTATAGACGGGAGGAAGCGGGAATGGGGAATGACCAATGTGCCACCAACAGGCGGGCCAGGGGGAGGAAATGGGCAATCGTCGAAAGCGGGCGCTCGTCCATCTGGGTCGCCGCGTTGGGCTGATTTTTCTGTCCGTTTCGACCCAAACGGATGTGCGTACAGTTTGGGTCGGTGCGTTGGAGTTTCTCTTAGGAATGGTTGAGGTTGAAAAATGGGGTCGCCTCGTAGTAATGTTAAGGAATTTTACCCCATCTACAGAGCCGGATTCATTTAGGTGGAAACTTGGCCCTTCCGGACAATTTTTGACCAGCTCACTATATCGTGCACTTTATAATGGTGCTACCCCTTTCCAAGCGATGGATATATGAAACGCTTGCATCCAGACAATTTTTTTTTGGCAAACCACATTTTCTTCAAATGCGTTATTGCTCAATTCTTTTGGGTTGTATGTGTGATGTTGCTAGTTGCAGCTGGGCACTGGAGTCTTTTGTGGCTTTCCACGCCCTTAGTTTGAGACTTTATGACCTAGGCTTTATGGCATCATTAAACATCATGCCGGCGCTCTGTATGAAATGGCAATCTTTTAGCTTTGGAAGCCACCGAGAAAATCCACGGAGGCATCCATCATTGAGACGATTGGCGGCAAGCTCAGGCTTCATGCGAAGACACTCGGGGTACATGTTGATCACTTGGAGTGATGATCATATGTTCATGGTGCTTCTTTATCTTCTCGATGGATCGTTGGGTCTGTACCTAACCTCCCGTAATGTTGGCAGCCTTGCCTTTGGTCCCATTGGGTCTGTATGGAACCTTTTTTTTTCTTTGTTTCTGATACTTTTCGTTGTAAACACTTTAAGGGCTTGAGTTCCCTAGAGCCAGATAAGCGCCTCCTTTCTAAAAAAATCCTTCATGGTGCGTAGTGAGAGAGCTATGACCAAGTGTGCACGTGTGTGTGGATGGGTGATCTACATAGTTCAATTGTAAAATGTGAGAAATAAAGTTTTGTTGTTTGCACTACATAGACCACTTGGCCGGACCTTGCTTTTGACGAAGTTGTGGTGCAAGCTTGGATAGCCGCGAACACCAAATCCAGGCCCTCAAACGCATGTGAATGCGTCCGCGGGCACTGACATGTCACGGCAAAATTTTATGTTTCGACCCTTTGTGGGTAGATTAGCCGGATCTTACCCCGGTGTGTAAAAATGTCGAGATCTGACCCTTTAACTAATGTCGAAGGGCTTGGCGGTAGCCCAGAACAACCTACCGCCAGGGACCCCGACGGTAGGGTGACGGCAGGAAACAGCTGGACGCTGACGGTCATTAGTGGAAGCTGACGTGGAAAGGGCCTGCCGCCGTACCTCTTGGCGGTAGGTTGCCTATAGCTATTGCCAGGGTTCCTGGCGGTAGGGTTCCTAATCCTACCATAGATTAAATAGAACTTAGCATCACAGAAACTTTTCGCCCCGAGGGGAAAAGTCATAGAACCTACCGCCGGGGTCCCTGATGGTAGCTTTAGGCAACCTACCGCCAAGGACCTCGGCGGTAGGGTGTGCTCACAGTGCAATTTTTGCGTAAACCTTGTATGTATCAGTTCAAAAAAAGGTCCACAACAATAGTATAGTCCTAAAAACAGAAAATTTGCAGATCTCACACATTAGAACATGCATAGCAAATTGTTTAACATAGCAAATTGTCACACATAGCAAATGGTTCGACATCGCAAAATAACAAATAGTTCGACAATATAACACGAATAACAAATTGTTTAACTAAGTGAGTAGTTCAACGGCAGCCACCTCACTTGCTCTTCCTTCCTCTCTAGGAGATACGGTCCTCGTTGTTCTTTGAACGGGTCTCATCCGCCTTCTTCTTGCGCAGTAGAGGACGCGGTTTCTGAAATGGTGATGGACTCTTTCAATCCTTCTTCGGTGCCTTCCTCTTCTCAAGCTGGGTTGTCTGAGTTGGTGGAGGTCTGTCATCGTCGTCGTACTCCTACTCCTCATCACTCTGTTCCTCTTCTTCCTCCTCTTCTTCTTCTTCTTCTTCTGCTCGCTCCTCGTCGTCTTCTTCCTCGTCTTCCTTCTCGTCCTCCTCAACCAACCTAGACGACGAGGCATCATGGCTCGATGAAGGGATGGTACGCATTGTGCCGCCAGGAACATGAGCATCAGCAGAGCTAGCGCACCCAAGCAGGCCCACCAGCTTGCGACAACGGGTCACGAACTTCCGCAATAAAAAATAAAAAAGAACATAATACGGATCAAATTTAGGATTACAAAAAAATAAGAACATAACATGGCATGGATCCAATTTTAGGTCTAGGAGGCTCAATGTTACCTTCACTGTTTCCCTCAACTTGTTCTCAGAATCTCGGGTCCCGGGGACACCACCTAGCGCATCCGAGCCATCAAAAATGCTTTTGTTCAGCTCCGAGGAGTGCAAAGGAATAAGTGAGTCACAATGACGAATAAAATAGATTACATCTAGCCGCTGGTTCAAAACAGACGAACACAACTTACCACTTTGTTTATCAGGGGTGCATACTCCCTAAATCCACTCAGGTCTCTGATGTCGTCACGGTAGGCCTCATACTCGGGGTCATCCTCCTCCATCTCCGCGATATCTGCTGTCGTCCATAAAAAACAATAAGATATTCTCTTCCCGAATGGTATAGGTAGGCGAGGCCGGCGGACCCCCAGCTGTACCCTGCATCCCAGTCGGCTAGGAAGTCGTGATACATCCATAGGACAGTGTCTCCCGAGCAGTCCGGAAACACTAACTCCGTCAGAAGATACCACAGGTAAGCCTTCGTGTACCACTCTACGGTCCAACCATCGGCACCTTCTGGGCATTTGCTCCGGTGCTTCAGGAGCCAGGGCAGCGGTACTCCGGATGTCCGATTACCCTTAGCGGGAGGAGGGGCAGTCGCCGATGAGGGAGATAACCCTCTCATGCCAGTTCTTCCTCTCCACTCGCTCAGTGAGAGCATGGCCCTCGATCGGTAGGGCCATGATCATCCCCCAATCCTCGAGGGTCACAGTCATCTCGCCACATGGGAGATGAAAGTTGTGCGCCTCGGGCCGCCACCAGTCCACCAAAGCTGTGAGAGCTGAGTGGATGAGCGTCGGCGGCAAACACTTGAACTACATGACGAAACCCAACAGTCGGGCTTTCCTGAAGTACGGCGCGTAGCGCTCGTCGTCCTGCATCTTAACGGCATTCATGTCTCATCCACAGTGGCGGAAGCATCTGCCAAAATGTAGACGCAAAAAATTAGTAACTTATTTTCATCGATTCGAAAGCTTTGGTTCAATATTTGGATCATATTAATTACCACACCGTTCTCTATGAAACGGGCACATTGACCCTTGTTGAACGCACGGTCAAGCATGGTGTACCTAGTGTCGATGTTGTCCGCAAGAAGTGGCCGCCTAAATAAAATTGCATAAACATAAGCATTATAAGCATAAGCATAAATAAAAAAATTCAACATGATTCATTCATTCATATAACATCCACTATACGCATATATGATTTTTTTAACATGATTCATTCATTTATTCAATTTGTAAAAAAAATCTTAAGCATAATTCCTCCAACATCCACTATACGGACATGATTTATTCATATCACCAACATGCATCATAGCAAAACAAACATAGGAGTTAATTCCTCCAACATGCATCATATCACCATTTTTTAAAAATAATAATCATGAACTAGGGTTCATCTTCACTCTACATACAATCATTCCAACTAGAGACTGTAGTTAATATTCAACCCCATTGAACATCTAGAATCAACCTAAAACAAACCTAGTATAAAAAAATTAAATCTAGTTCAAAAATAGGGTTGATTTGAAGCAAATAATGCGTCGAATCGAAAGCTACTTGACTAAAACTAATTGGAGGGATCGGAGGAGCTTACTTTTCTCCTTGCGGAGCCATCTCAATCCGCAAAAACCGTCGACAATCAAAAGAGAACCGAGGGGGGGGGGGGTGAAGGAGATGAGAGAGGGAGGAAGAGGGCTCTTCCTCTACTCTTTCAGCGGGGTGGGGAGGAGATGGGGAGGGCGAACCGGCGCCCCGGGCTTATAAGTGCCCAGACCCTACCGCCAGGGTCCCTGGCGGTAGGGCTTCACTGCTTACCGCCAGACCCTGTGGCGGTAGGGGTGAGAGGAGCTCACGGCAACCGTTAGTTTGTTGCTGACGTGGATTAGTCGTCTACCGCCAGGAACCCTGTCGGTATGCTATCTAAACCTACCGCCAGGGCCCCTGGCGGTAGGAAAAAGGGTCAAATCATGATTTGTTTTAGAACCGGGGTCACATCTCGCTAATCTACCCATAAAGGATCAAAACACGAAATTTGGCCACCAGTCACACCTCAAAAATCGTCCGTTGCATCCAAATACCTGGAACTTGGTACCTCAAATCCATGCAAACTAGTCAATGGAAAGGGGTTATGTCCGGTTTAAAACAAATCCATACAAACCATGCAAAATATAAACCTACATACTATGTAAATATTCTATCTACCTAGACTACTCATCGTCAGAGATTTCCACGATCTCTGTGCCAGGCTTCGAGTAGATCGGCGGCTGCGACAACTTTGGCTCGTCATCAGACTCACTACAGGTGAAGAGTTCATCAATCTCTGCCCGTTGCTAGCGGACTAAGCATCGGTTGGCCTCCACCGTGGCCTAATCCTCGATGGACTCTAGGATGGTGGACTGCTCCCCCATCTCCTTCGCTTGGGCGACCTTGAACTTTGCCAAGGCCTCCTCCATTTCAAAGCATGCAGTCAGCTTCGCCTCCTCCTACGGTTCCGCTGCATCTGAATTATAATTCTGGTTTCATTTGTTCTTGTAGACATTGTGACAATTAGGGGCGGAGATAAGTCCCAGACACACTTGGCGTTGGCCCAAAGCACTGTTTAGCATATTGTAGCTATGGTATATAGTGTAGCCATCATGGGGGTTGGTTTAATCCTACGTCCGCCCTGGTGATAATGCAACATATTGCTTGAAGTTTTTCTTTCTGCTTCCACATTATTTTCTCACCATACTTTTGCCAAAGGTGTTTTCTGTGATCGCCGACAAGTCTTCCCTTTCGTTTCTCTTCCTCATGTTCATGCATTTTACTAGTTGGGAAGAAGTGTCCTCTTATGTTACCACATCCTGCATATTCTTATCGTCTCCCTGAATTACAGTGTTATTGATTTTATTGAGCCATATTTGATAATTCTCATAGTTTTTTTTATCATGTGGTTCTTGAAATAGTTCATCATATATTATTGGATATGTCTAGCAAGTTCCTTGTGTTAGTACGTCCTTGTATTTGTATGTACACTGAGGTTGACACTCTGTGGATTTTGTAGGTCCTCTTTGTTTATGTTGCTTGTTTACAACAAGTTCTCTATCCTTATTTGTGCGCAAATGACCAGGTTCATCAAAACTACAAAGCACCAGAAACATAATCAAAATTACATCAAGACCCCTGAACATATACAAGGAAGTAGAGTGGTTGGGTTGTTTCATTGGTCGCTAGTAAAAACACCATTGTAAAAGTGATATACTGATATGTGTTTACCTTTTACATGGATGCCAATCGGGGCGTAAGTAATATTACCATCGGGGGTCCCCCTTCCCCAAAGATAATAAATTTCCAATGTAACTAACATCACACATACTTTTTTTTGTTGCAAATTACTCAAGCTCACCAAGGTGAGCATTCCTATTGTTGACTATCACCAAGAAGGTGCGCTCTCTTTGGTTTTAGGCTTATTATTTATTGGAATATGAGAAATAATCATTTCTATGTAGGCGCAAGAACCATTTGATAAAAAACATGAAGGTTCCTAATAATATATAAATGGGAAAACTTTGGTTTTGCTACTCTAGCTTTTCCGCTTTGTTTATACCGCTCTAGAATTTTATATTTCACTTTTGCCGCTCTTAGCTTTTAATAATACATTACAATGGCCATTCCGTGGCAAAAGGGAAAAAATAGAATAAAGATTGTGATACATAGGCAAACGCTAATGTGGAAGAAGAGAAATGATTGTTTTGCTTTTGCCACGGAACGTCATTTATGACATATAGTCAAAAGAAAAATAGTGGCAAAAATGAGATGTCAAAACTAGGGTGGCATAAGCAAAGTGAGCAAAAATTAAAATGGCAAAAACAAAGTTTTCTCTTAATAATTTGGTATGAAAATCGTCATCTAATGGCTATGAATATAGACCGAGAACTAAACTGGATATATTTCTCGATCGAACGAAAAATAGCAACTAACCTTCTCCTGGCGTAAAAGAGAGGAAAATGTATGGAAAAGCTGCTTGAATTAATATTTTTGTGGGGATGAAAAATATCTGCTTGCATGAAGGAACAAAATATCTACCCAAGTCGGGACCGAATGTGACCCCTTCACTAGAATCACGTGAATTTGGGCAGCTGGCATGTGCAGCAGAGCGGACATGCGCCCACGCGTTACACATACTCCCTCCATTCCCACGGGAGAAAAGATCTAGTGTTAGAGCATCTACAACCGGACCTCTCAAACCCGTCTCAAACGCCCGGTCAGGCCGCCCGTTCAGTGTCCGGTCAATTTTTTTGACCCAGACGGGCCTCTCAAACGGCCCTCAAACGTCCGGGCTGACCGGCACCCCCCATATCCAGCCCAAATATAGGGCCGATATGGGGGCGCCCGGGCGCGCCCGCCACGTCGGACTGACGAACGGGGCCCAGCCGGAAACGCCCGCCAACCCGGCGGTCCGAAGGTCGTCTCCTCCGCCGGACCGGTCGCGCCGCGTGTCGCAGCTTCGGCGGGCCGCGTAGTGCATTGCCTGGCTATTTAAGTGCACCGGCGGACCCCGAAACCCTACATCCACATCTTCCTCCTCATCCTGTTCGCCGCCGCCGCCAGTTTCCACTCCACCCATCCGCAGCCATGCCCCCACGCCACCGGGCGAGGAGCCAGGCGTTCCTGACGCCGGAGCGCCGGCTCGAGCTCCTTGAGCGGATCCTGAATAGGCGCGAAGCCCGGATCGCCGCGGGGCTACCTCCGGATATAGTGGATCCGGAGGAGGAGGAGGTGGAGGTGGAGGAGGAGGATGAAGAGGTGGAGGAGGAGGGGGATGAGCCGGGGGAGGAGGATGTGGGGGACGCTGGCGACGGGGATCTCCGGGCGGAGCAGCAGGCCATCCTCGATTCCCTCCGGTCGGAGTCGGAAGCGGATGCAAGACGCCGTCGCCGGCAGGAGATGGAGACGCAAGAAGCCGCGGAACACGCGGAGTGCTTGGCCTTCATCGATGAGATGGAGCAGGAGGAGGATGAACCGGAGGCCTCCTCCCTGCCCGTCCAGCCGGCGCCCGGCTCCGTCGTCGTGGACATCACCGACGACGAAGAGTAGCTAGGGTAGTACGTAGGATTTACTTTGCATGCTTTTGTATGGATGTAGGGGATGAAATTTGAGAGATGCGGATGCAGATTGACGGATTTGAGGCGTGCCCGGTCAGTGCCTGCGGACGCGTTCGCGGACGTTTGAGGGATCGAATTTGTCATTTCCAGCCGTAGATGCTCTTAGTCTTTTGCTAGAATTCCGCAATGTAGTGCGTCGTGAGCTACTTTGGACAGAAACTACCCTCAACTGTTCACCGACGGTGCAACCACATCCACATGCATGTTTACAGAGTGTGTGCATGCAGGGTTACTATCGTCCAAAAGTACATCTCCACGTCATGTCTTGGTTTTGAAGCCACAGACCATGCGCACTGCATATTGAACCAGAGGGAGTATCACATCGTGGCATGTGGCACCATGTTGGCCATAAGATGTGTAGGAGGGAGCCCAGAGCGCGACGTGCATGTACGACCATGCAGCTGCTCCCTCAAAGCCACGGTGAGCTACCCCACCAGCGAGTGATACCGATAGGAGATAGCTTTAACCGCCAGACGAGGATAGTCTGATGGGCCTCTACCACATCCTGTGGATTGATTAGTGTACCTGGACCACCCGCCCTGCATCTAACCTACACGAGCAAACTAGTGGATGGATGCTGCCCGTTGTGGTGACCGCGCGCGAGGAAATAGAGCCTATTCTGGGG
Source organism: Elymus sibiricus (assembly GCA_039707655.1). Lineage (NCBI taxonomy): Eukaryota > Viridiplantae > Streptophyta > Magnoliopsida > Poales > Poaceae > Elymus > Elymus sibiricus. Next base: position 356,515,938 of record CM077671.1, read on the forward strand.
CAGGCAGCTTCATGGCACTGCGTGCAAGATCTTTTCTCCTCAACCCCAACGGACATGAAATATGCGCGAGTAGCACTTTTGGTTAGAGTTAGTTTGAGTTAGATTGGGGCTCAACTAACTCTAACCCAGCCAAACAGGAGGAGTTAGATTGGGTTAGTTTGCTCTAACCCAACTAGCCCATAGGAGAGGTGCTTATTTGAGTTAGACTAGCACATATGCCCGTGCGTTGCAACGGGAAAAAAATTCAATATGTTCCTACTATAATAAGCATGGCTCAAGATGCTCTACTAATCCATGTCGTCTATTTCAACATGGCGTCTCACCCATATCACTACTTATACTCTTTCTCACCACTGCTCATAATGGGCCATGTTCACCTGATTATAATACATTCAAACATTGTCAAAACCCTAAGGTGATGATCTCGGACATGGCACAACACACCTCGTCGGCGTCAGCATTTGATGCTGCAATTATCTTAACCTGCTGCAAGCACTGGCTGCTGCCATCATGATAATCCTCATGGTTTTTCCGACCATGTTATGTACCAGCCCCCATGCAAGCATAATGTATTGTCCTCCTTTTCCAAGCATGTAGTACCAGCCAACCAAACCCATGCAAGCCATGACGTCATATCTCCTCCTTTAATTTTGGGTCTCTCTACTTCTTCTTGCCACATGTAGGGCCGTAGACACAATTTATTAAGCTTAATTATTTAGGAGGCCGTTGATTCTCCTACAACTCACGGGGTATATAAATTGGTCTGACTGGGTTCAAAGGAGCGAGATGGTACTATTTGTTAGACGAACATATTTGTATCACACGCACATGCTAGCTTAGCTGGCTACAACCCAAGGGATAGAAGTGAAAGTTGTGTGTCCGCCCCTGATTTCGAAGCCCAGCAGCAGGCCCATGATGGTACGTGAAGCTGTCATACTATTTTTCAAACGAATCCTACATATTGATAATTGGAGAATAATAACTGTATTGATTGAGGCCTCAAAGGGCTGTTTATATAGATTACAAAACTTGGACTCCAAGACTAATAGAGATAGATTACAATTCAAAACCGGCCATACTATCCGTAACCGACCTATACTCTAATATCCCCCCGCAGTCTCAGCATCAGGAGTAATGATGTTGAGACTGGAGCATATGTCGGTGAAAGAGGCAGTCGGAAGTCCTTTGGTGAAAATGTTAGCAAATTGAGCACTGGTAGGTACATGAAGAACACGGACCTCGCCAAGAGCCACCTTCTCTCGAACGAAGTGTATGTCAATCTCAATGTGCTTGGTGCGACGATGTTGAACTGGATTGGAAGCCATGTATACTGCAGAGATGTTGTCACAATAAACGATGGTTGCACGATCAAGTGGGCGATGAAGTTCCACGAGAAGCTGACGCAGCCACACCGCTTCAGCCACAGCATGAGCAACCGACCTATACTCGGCCTCAGCAGAAGACCTGGAAACTGTCGCCTGCCTTTTAGAACACCAAGAAACAAGATTATCACCCAAATAAACACAAAATCCGGATGTGGACCGTCGAGTATCTGGACAGCCTGCCCAGTCTGCATCAGAATAAACTGTCAAGCTTGTCGGAGAAGAAGAATTAATGAGAAGACCATGATCAAGAGTTCCTTTTAAATAGCGAAGAATGCGGTGGACGTGAGCAAGATGAGGAGCACGAGGATCATGCATAAAAAGACAGGCTTGCTGAACGGAGTAGGAAATGTCGGGCCTAGTGAGAGTGGCATATTGAAGGGCACCGGTGATGCTACGATACAAAGTGGGGTCAGAAACAGGATCACCATCAGCCGACAATTTGGCACCAATGTCGGCCGGGGTACGAGTGGGTTGACAATCAGACATACCAGAACGAGAAAGCAAGTCTAAAAGATAGGATCGTTGAGAGAGAAAAAGGGTAGACTTTGTGCGAGAAATAGTAACGCCAAGAAAATGATGAAGAGGACCAAGATCAGTCATGGAAAATTCATTACTAAGAGAAGAGATTATATGTTGAAGAAAAGAGTCAGAGCTAGCCGTGAGAACTATATCATCAACATAAAGCAAGAGATAGGCAGTGTGAGAAGAGGAGCGAAAAATAAATAATGAAGAATCAGATTTGGAGGGAATGAAGCCTACTGTTTGAATAAAGGCAGCAAAACGTTGAAACCATGCACGAGGAGCTTGTTTAAGACCATAAAGAGATTTGTTAAGAAGGCAAACAGAATTGGGAGAAGAGGGATTCTCAAAACCAGATGGTTGCTGACAATAAACTGTTTCATTAAGAGTGCCGTGGAGAAAAGCATTTTTAACGTCTAGCTGATGAATGGGCCAAGAGGAGGAAACAGCAAGACTAAGAACAACGCGAATAGTACTTGGTTTAACAACGGGAGAAAAAGTTTCATCAAAATCAATGCCATGTTGCTGAGAGAAACCACGACACACCCATCTGGCTTTGTAACGAGCAAGAGTGCCATCAGAATGAAATTTATGACGAAAAACCCATTTTCCAGAAACAACATTAACACCAGGAGGTTTGGGAACAAGAGTCCAAGTATTATTTTGTTGAAGAGCGTTAAATTCATCGCGCATAGCGGAGAGCCAAAGAGGATCAAGAAGAGCTCGTTTGTAAGAAGAGGGAATAGGAGAAAGGGTTGGGGTGGCTGTGAGGTTGAGGCGTTTTGTGGGTAGAAGGAATCCGCGTTTGCCGCGGGTGCACATGATGTGATCATTAGTGGGTGGTGGAATGGGTACAGCGTTGGGTGGTAGTGGTGGTTGGGAGTCTGGCGGGGCTGGGCTTGCCGGGGCCGAGCTTGCCGGACTTGCCGGGTTGGCCGGACTTGCCGGACGTGCCTGTTGGGGAACGGAGCATGAATTTCAAAAAAATTCCTACGCTCACGCAAGATCTATCCATGGAGATGCATCGCTACGAGAGGGGAGAGTGTGTCTACGTACCCTCGTAGACCGTTAGCGGAAGCGTCTCACAACGCGGTTGATGTAGTCGAACAATCCTTCGAGCTCCACCGATCAAGTACCGAACGTACGGCACCTCCGAGTTCTACACACGTGCAGCTCGGTGACGTTCCTCGCCTTCTTGATCCAGCAAGACGTCGAGGAAGTAGATAAGTTCCGTCAGCACGACGGCGTGGCGATGGTGACGGTGAAGTGATTCCGGCAGGGATTCGCCTAAGCTCTCCGAAAATATGATCGAGGTGGAAAACGGAGATCGGGGCACCGCACACGGCTATGGGACAATCGTGTACTTTGGGGTGCCCCCTTGCCCCCGTATATAAAGGATGAGAGGGAGGAGGCCGGCCCCCTAGGGGTGCGCCAAGTGTGGGGAGTCCTACTAGGACTCCTTAGTCCTAGTAGGATTCCACCTCCCATACGGAGTAGGAAAGGGGGAAGGGAGAGGGAAAGGAAAGAGGGGGCTGCGCCCCCTACCCTAGTCCAATTCGGTTTGGGTAAGGGGGGGCGCGCGCCTCCTCACGTGGCCTGCCTCTCCTTTTCCCGTATGGCCCAATAAGGCCCATTACTTCTCCCGGTGAATTCCCGTAACTCCCCGGTACTCCGAAAAATACCCGAATCACTCGGAACCTTTCCGACGTCCGAATATAGCCTTCCAATATATGAATCTTTACCTCTCGACAATTTCGAGACTCCTCGTCATGTCCGTGATCTCATCCGGGACTCCGAAAAAACTTCGGCCACCAATCACATAACTCATATAATACTAAATCGTCATCGAACCTTAAGTGTGCGGACCCTACGGGTTCGGGAATGATGTAGACATGACCGAGACGACTCTCTGGTCAATAACCAACAGCGGAACCTAGATGCTCATATTGGTTCCTACATATTCCACGAAGATCTTTATCGGTGAACCTCATATGTCAACATACGTTGTTCTCTTTGTCTGCCCGAGATTCGATCGTCGGTATCCAATACCTAGTTCAATCTTGTTACCGGCAAGTCTCTTTACTCGTTCCGTAATACATCATCTTGCAACTAACTCTTTAGTCACGGTGCTTGCAAGGCTTCTGTGATGCTGTATTACCGAGAGGGCCCAGAGATACCTCTCCGATAGTCGGAGTGACAAATCCCAATCTCGATCCATGCCAACTCAACAAACACTTTCGGAGATACCTGTAGTGCACCTTTATAATCACCCAGTTACGTTGTGACGTTTGATACACCCAAAGTATTCCTACGGTATCCGGGAGTTGCATGATCTCATGGTCAGAGGAACGTGTATTTGACATAGTGAAAGCAATAGCAATAAACTGAACGATCATTTGCTATGCTAACGGTTGGGTCAAGTCCATCACATCATTCTCCTAATGATGTGATCCCGTTATCAAATGACAACTCATGTCCATGGTCAGGAAATCTTGACCATCTTTTGATCAACGAGCTAGTCTAGTAGAGGCTTACTAGGGACTCAGTATTTGTCTATTATCCACACATGTATTAAGTTTCCGGTCAATACAATTCTAGCATGAATAATAAACCATTATCATGAACGGAGAAATATGATAATAAACACTTTATTAATTGCCTTTAGGGCATATTTCCAACAGTCTCCCACTTGCACTAGAGTCAATAATCTAGATTACATCTCCATGTAATTAACACTTAATCAGTTCTAAAGCTGATCATGTTTTGCTTGTGAGAGAGGTTTTAGTCAACGGGTCTGCAATATTCAGATCCGTGTGTTCTTGGCAAATCTCTATGTTATATGTAGATGCTGCTACCACACTCTGTTTGGAGCTACTCCAAAAGATTTCCCCTCTATACTTATCCGGTCTGAGACTCATAGTCTTTCGGATCAGTGTTTAAAGCTTGCATCGACGTAACCCCTTACGACGAACTCTTTATCATCTCTATTCCCGAGAAATTCTTCCTTAGTCAACTTAAGGATAATTTGACCGATGTCCAGTGATCTACTCCTGGATCACTTTGGTACCTCTTTTGCCAGACACATGGCAAGGCACACAGCTTGGCATACTTTATAGAACCTATGGCCGAGGCATAGGGGATAACCTTCATCCATTCTATTTATTTTGCCGTGGTCGAGATTTGAGTCTTACTCAATTTCACACCTTTCACCACAGTCAAGAACTCCTTCTTTGACTGATCCAATTTGAACTTCTTCAAAATCTTGTCAAGGTATATGTTTTGTGAAAGTCATATGAGGCGTCTCAATCTATCTCTATAGATTTTGATGCCTAACATGTAAACAACCTTTACCTAGATCTTCAAGTCTTACTCCACTTCACACCAGCCAAGAACTTATTTCTTTTGACTTGATCCATTTTGAACTTCTTCAAAATCTCATCAAGGTGTGTGAAAATCTTTTATCAGGTGTCTTGATCTATCTCTATAGATCTCGATGCCCAAACCGTGGATAACTCAAAAACAGGTTTTTATTGAAAAACTCCTTTCAATTAATTCTTTATGCTTTCCAGAAATTCTACATCATTTCCAATCACATATACTTATTAGAAATGTTATAGAGCTCCCACTCACTTTGTTGTAAATACAAGTTTCTCCATAAACTTGCATAAACCCAAACGCTTTGATCACTTCATCAAAGCGAGTATTCCAGCTCCGAGATGCTTGCACCAGTCCATAGATGGATCGCTGGAGCTTGCATACTTTGTTAGCACCTTAAGGATCGACAAAACCTTTCGGTTGCATCATATACAATTCTTCCTTAAGGAATCCATTAAGGAATGCCGTTTTGACGTCCATTTGCCAGATTTCATAATCATAAAATGCGGCAATTGCTAACATAATTCTGACAGACTTTAGCATCGCTACGGGTGAGAAAGTCTCATCGTAGTCAACTCCTTGAACTTGTCGATAACCTTTAGCAACAAGTCGAGCTTTATAGACGGTGATATTACCATCAGCGTCCGTCTTCTTCTTAAAGATCCATTTATTTTCAAAAGCTCGCCGTTCATCGGGCAAGTCTACCAAAGTCCACACTTTGTTCTCATACATGGATCCAATCTCGGATTTCATGGCCTCAAGCCATTTGTCGGAATCCGGGCCTGCCATTGCTTCTTCATAGTTCGAAGGTTCACCATTGTTTAACAACATAACCTCCAAGACTGGATTTCCGTACCACTCTGGTGCGGAACGTGTCCTGGTTGACCTTCGAAGTTCTATAGCAACTTGATCCGAAGCCTCATGATCATCATCATCAACTTCTTCTCTGGTCTGTGTTGGTGTCACAGAAATTTCTTTCTATGGCGTACTACTATCCAGAGGAGATACAATTACCTCATCAAGTTCTACTTTCCTCCCACTCACTTCTTTCGAGAGAAACTCCTTCTCTAGAAAGGATCCATTCTTAGCAACGAATACTTTGCCTTCGGATCTGTGGTAGAAGGTGTACCCAACGGTCTCCTTTGGGTATCCTATGAAGACGCACTTATCCGCTTTGGGTTTGAGCTTATCTGGCTGAAGCCTTTTGACATAAGCATTGCATCCCCAAACTTTCAGAAATGACATCTTAGGTTTCTTGCAAACCACAGTTCATACGGTGTCATCTCAACGGATTTAGACGGTGCCCTTGTTTAAAGTGAATGCAGCTGTCTCTAATGCATAACCCCAAAATGATAGTGGCAAATCGGTAAGAGACATCATAGAACGCACCATATCCAATAGAGTACGATTACGACGTTCGGACACACCATTACGCTGTGGTGTTCCATGTGGCATGAGCTGTGAAACAATTCCACATTGTCTTAAGTGATTGCCAAACTCGTAACTCAAATATTCTCCTCCACGATCAGATCGTAAGAACTTTATTTTCTTGTTACGATGGTTCTCTACTTCACTCTGAAATTCTTTGAACTTTTCAAATGTTTCAGATTTATGCTTCATCAAGTAGACATAACCATATCTACTCAAATCATCAGTGAACGTGAGAACATAACGATATCCACCGCGCGCCTCAACACTCATCGGACCGCATACATCGGTATGTATTATTTCCAATAAGTTGGTTGCTCGCTCCATTGTTCCGGAGAACGGAGTTTTAGTCATCTTGCCAATAAGGCACGGTTCACATGTCTCAAATGATTCATAATCAAGAGATTCCAAAAACCCATCTGCATGGAGTTTCTTCATGTGTTTAACACTGATATGACCTAAGCGGCAGTGCCACAAATATGTGGTACTATCATTATCTTTTGGCATTTGTGTTATGAACATATGTATTACTACGATCAAGATTCAATAAACCTTTCATTTTAAGTGCATGATCATCAATGATATTATCCAAATAAATAGAATAACAATTATTCTCTGAAATTGAATAACCGTCTTGCAATAAACACTATCAGATATAATGTTCATGCTTAATGCAAGCACCAAATAACAATTATTTAGGTTCATCACTAATCCTGAAGGTAGAGAGAGCGTGGCGATGGTGATCACATCAACCTTGGAGACACTTCCAATGCACATCGTCACCTCGTTCTTAGCTAGCCCTCATTTATTCCGAAGCTCCATGTTTCAAGTTGTAAGCAACTGAACAAGTATCAAATACCCAGGTGCTCCTACGAGTACTAGTAAGGTACATATCAATAACATGTATATCAAATATCTTTGTTGACATTGCCAGTCTTATTATCTGCCAGTTACTTTGGGGAAGTTCCGCTCCCTGTGACATTTCCCTTTGCAATGGGAGCACTAAGTCTCAGGTTTGGTTCAGCCTTGGGTTTCTTCGCGTGAGCGGCAACTGTTTTACCGTTCTTCTTGAAGTTCCCTTTTCTTTCCCTTGCCCTTCTTGAAACTAGTGGTCTTATTAACCATCAACACTTGATGCTCCCTTTTTTTGATTTCTACATCCGCAGATTGTAGCATCGCGAATAGCTTAAGGATCTTCTATCCCTTGCATGTTTATAGTTCATCACGAAGATCCAGTAGCTTAGTGATAGTGACTAGAGAACTCTATCAATCACCACTTTATTCGGAAGTCTAACTCCCACTTGATTCAAGTGTTTGAAGTACTCAGACATTCTGAGTACATGCTCACTAACGGAGCTGTTCTCCTCCATCTTGTAGCTATAGAACTTGTCGAAGGTGTCATACCTCTCGACCCGGGTGTGAGCTTGAAAAACAAATTTTCAGCTCTTGGAACATCTCATATGCTCCGTGTTGCTCAAAACATATTTGGAGCTCCGGTTCTAAGCCGTAAAGTATGGCGCACTGAACTATCGAGTAGTCATCTATTCTTGTCTGCCAGACGTTCATAACGTCCTCAGACGAAGCCGTAGGGGTATTTCACTGAGCGGTGCATTAAGGACATAAGCCTTCTGTGCAGCAGTGAGGACAATCCTCAGATCACGGACCTAGTCCGCATAGTTGCTTCCATCAACTTTCAACTTTGTTTTCTCTAGGAACATAATAAAAACAGGGGAACTACAGCGCGGTCTATTGATCTACAACATAAATTTGCTAAGACAAGTAAGACTATGTTCATGACAATTGAAGTTCAATTAATCAAATTACTTAAGAACTCCCACTTAGATTAACATCCCTCAAGTTGTCTAAGTGTAACATGATCCACATCAACTAAACCACGTCCGATCATCACGTGAGGTGGATTACTTATCAATGGTGAACATCTTTCATGTTGATCATATCTATTATATGACTCATGTTTGACCTTTCGGTCTCTTGTGTTCCAAGGCCATGTCTGTACATGCTAGGCTCGTCAAGTTTAACCCAAGTATTCTGCGTGTGTAAAACTGGCTTACACCCGTTGTATGAGAACGAAAGAATCCATCACACCCGATCATCACGTGGTGCTTAGAAGCGTCGAACCTTCGCAACGGTGCATACTAGGGGAGAACACTTATCTTGAAATTTAGTGAAGGGATCATCTTATAATGCTACCGTCGTCCTAAGCAAAATAAGATGCATAAAAGGATTAACATCACATGCAATTCAATATATGTGACATGATATGGCCATCATCGTCTTGTGCTTTTGATCTCCATCAGCAAAGCACCGTCATGATATCCATCGTCACCGGGTTGACACCTTGATCTCCATCGTAGCGTCGTGACACGTTGATATCCATCGTAGCGTCGTGGTCATCTCGCCGGCTATTGCTACTACTACTACTGCTAACTAATAGTGGTAAAGTAAAGCAATTACATAGCGTAGGCATTGCATACAATAAAGAGACAACCATAAGGCTCCTGCCGGTTGCCTGATAACTTACAAAACATGATCATCTCATACAACAACTTATATCACATCATGTCTTGGCCATATCACATCACCAGCATACCCTGCAAAAACAAGTTAGACGTCCTCTACTTTGTTGTTGCAAGTTTTACGTGGCTGCTACGGGTTTGCAAGAACCGTTCTTACCTACGCAAAACCACAACGTGGTGTAGTGATTGCTTTTTGATCTTCTAAAAGAACCCTCTTCATTGAAACCGATTCAACTAAAGTGAGAGAGACAGACACCCGCCAGTCACCTTTATGCAACGAGTGCACGTAGCGGTGAAACCTGTCTCGCGTAAGCGTACGCGTAATGTCGGTCCGGGCCGCTTCATCTCACAATACCGCCGAATCAAGTAACAACTAGTAACGGCAAGCAATATGTATACACCCACGCCCACAACTCACTTGTGTTCTACTCGTGCAAATCACATCTACGCATAGACCTGGCTCGGATGCCACTGTTGGGGAACGGAGCATGAATTTCAAAAAAAATTCTACGCTCACGCAAGATCTATCCATGGAGATGCATCGCTACGAGAGGGGAGAGTGTGTCTACGTACCCTCGTAGACCGTTAGCGGAAGCGTCTCACAACGCGGTTGATGTAGTCGAACAATCCTTCGAGCTCCACCGATCAAGTACCGAACGTACGACACCTCCGAGTTCTACACACGTGCAGCTCGGTGACGTTCCTCGCCTTCTTGATCCAGCAAGACGTTGAGGAAGTAGATGAGTTCCGTCAGCACGACGGCGTGGCGACGGTGACGGTGAAGTGATTCCGGCAGGGATTCGCCTAAGCTCTCCGAAAATATGATCGAGGTGGAAAACGGAGATCGGGGCACCGCACACGGCTATGGGACAATTGTGTACTTTGGGGTGCCCCCTTGCCCCCGTATATAAAGGATGAGAGGGAGGAGGCCGGCCCCCTAGGGGTGCGCCAAGTGTGGGGAGTCCTACTAGGACTCCTTAGTCCTAGTAGGATTCCACCTCCCATACGGAGTAGGAAAGGGGGAAGGGAGAGGGAAAGGAAAGAGGGGGCTGCGCCCCCTCCCCTAGTCCAATTCGGTTTGGGCAAGGGGGGGCGCGCGCCTCCTCACGTGGCCTGCCTCTCCTTTTCCCGTATGGCCCAATAAGGCCCATTACTTCTCCCGGTGAATTTCCGTAACTCTCCGGTACTCCGAAAAATACCCGAATCACTCGGAACCTTTCCGACGTCCGAATATAGCCTTCCAATATATGAATCTTTACCTCTCGACCATTTCGAGACTCCTCGTCATGTCCGTGATCTCATCCGGGACTCCGAACAAACTTCGGCCACCAATCACATAACTCATATAATACTAAATCGTCATCGAACCTTAAGTGTGCGGACCCTACGGGTTCGGGAATGATGTAGACTGTAGGAGATATGCCCTAGAGGCAATAATAAATGTTATTGATTATCTCCCTGTTCATAATTAGGTTTATGTTCCATGCTATAACTGCTATGGTTCTCGAGTCTGCAATAACCACGAGGCTCGGAGGAAGACTCATATGCACGTGTGGAATAATAAATGGTAAAATGTATTCCTAGTCTGGCCTCTAAGACTAGCTCAAGTGGTGCATGATGGTTCTGTTTTCCTGATCATGGGCATGTCTATGCCGGCAACTTTGAGGGCACAATGTTAGTAGAACACTTGTGTTGAATCGACCCGATTGATGTTATGCTATGAGATTCATTCGTCATAAGTTAATGGTTAATAACACAGAGAAGTTAATGTTTGCATAATTCCTTAGACCATGAGAGTGTCGAGTTTCTTCATGCTTGCTTCATGAACTTTGGGGTTTGTTAAACGTCATCCGTAAATGGGTGGCTATTATGGCGGCTTACGGGTTCATGGAAAAGTATGTTAAGTAACTTGATAGCTCAAGATTGGGATTTGCTCCTCCGACGATGGTGAGATATCTCTGGGCCCTCTCATTGTTACGGTATCCATCATCGTCTGGCCAGACACAAGTGTGATTTGATCACAGGGATACCGGAACACAGAAACGAGAAAAGAGAACAAAAACCGGCAACGAGGTAACTGGCATTGTGGACAAGTGTTGATCCACGAGGATGCCGATGTTTCTCACCTCGGGTATTTGTAACATATCGCGAAGCAACAGGAATAGCACACGGCAACTGGAGGTTCACTCGAATATTCATTCGTGTGGGTATAGGGGTCAATATGGGTGTCCACGGCTCCGATGTTGATAATTGATCGGAAAGAGTTCCGGTCATGTCTATACTTCACCGAACCTATAGGGTCACACACTTAAGGGTCATCTATCTGCTGAATACTAGACGGGGAGTCTGAGAGAAAATCACCGAAAAAGTTTCGGACGAAACGGAAACGTTCCGGAGAGAACACCGGAATAGTTCCGGTGAAACTGAAAAGTTGTTTCAGGGTATTCCATTAAGTCAAATTGGTTCTGGCACACGCCTGGAAATTCTTGGAGGATGCCAGAAGTGTTCTGGAAACTTCTGGGAATTTTCCGGGACAAAAACCGGAAATGTTCCGGAGCAGCCGGAACCGTTTTGGTTGCTTTTCGCTGAAGAAACATTATTCCGAAATTGTTTCGGAATGCGTTCAAAATTGTTTTGGTGGGTGCTAGAATTATTCTAGGCACACAGAAATAATTTGGGTTTTAACGGACGCAGAAAATGTCTTCGTGAATAGTGAAAAGCACTTTTTGGGCTGATTTGCAAATGGGGTTTTTCTTCTAGAAGAAAACCACTTTTGGTGTGTGAAAGGGAGGTGGAGCTCCCCAAGGGGGCTGCAAATTTCGTCCATGGCATGGGGGGGGGCCCTCCTTGAGGTGTCCTTCCACCTCATGGTGGATATCTTCTACACACCCTTATGTGGCATGTGGTGGAAAGATCCTAGGAAGGTCCTTTTGGTCTTTCCTCTACCCCTTGCTCCTCCTATAAATAGAGGTGGAGAGAGCTCTCCAAAATCAGCTCATGCTTGCTCTCATACACATGCCATTGACTTGTCTGGCTTCTCTCTCCCTCCCAGCGAAATAGTTTCGTAGAGCCGAAAGGCTGTCTGGGTTCCGGTGGGAACTAGTTCTAGACGGCGAAGCCCTGCCGGATAGATGACACCGTATGTGTGCAACTCTGTAGAGAGATCGTAGTTTCGGTCTTAGTTCGAGAGTGCCTCCCGAAGGGCTGTCCAAGTGATCGTCTTAGTTTCGAGGGTCCTCCCGAAGGGCTGTCCGAGTGACCGTTCGAGTTTTGAAGGTCCTCCCGAAGGGCTGTCCGCGACACCGTCCGAGGGACTGTCCGACCGCCTCCCGGAGGGCTGTCTGAGGGGCAGATGTGGGAGTACATCCTCACGGTTGGGAGGTTGTAAATCCTAGCTGCGGGGATCTGCACCGCCGATCGTCATCGACTCTACTTCCGTTGCGCTACGAGTCGGTAACGAAACAGATCAAACCTTGTATGCAGTCTCCATAGTGATCCTGGGCTGGTGTGTAGGTCGGAAATTTTTGTTTTCTGCTGCGTTCCCCGATAGTGGCATCAAGAGCCGTGCTATGCGTAGATGCAGGTTGCGATCTAGAATACATAGAGATGTATGGGTATTGCACAATATAATTAGGTAGTAGATGAGTTCTATTACTGAAAATTATTTGTGCGGGTAGCAGATGAAATCTATTACCCGATGTTCTTGTTGCTTCCCTGGAATTTGCATATTTCTGATCTTGATAACAGTATGGTGGAGTTTCAATGTTCTGGCAATCCGCGATCCTGATTGATCAACGAAGTGCTAACAGTTCATTGAATTCCACCGTAGTTAAAAAGAAAGATGAAATTTCGCAGACGAAAGGGCAATGCAGATATGATCTGCACGGGGGTCACGCGTATGACGAAGTTTAGTATGGGGCTCGAGATTTTATTATCTCGTGTTTCATACACCCCGCAATGTTAATCTAGCGACTTGGATTATCATGCTTGATGATGGACGTTGGTAGCTTCGGTTTGTTTCGAAACCTTAGAAGCCACGTAAAATAAAATTTTGCATGAACCGATTAGAGGCGTCTAACTTGGTTTTGCAGGATGGTTTGCATGTGCATGTGATGTGGTATAGCAGTGCTCATTATAATTTGATTATGTATGAGATGACTATATAATGTAAATTGATTAACATGACCTGCGTGTCATGATTCGGCATGATGGCTGGAGCCATATGATTGTCACTTTAATGACCTGCGTGTCAACCTTCAGTAATGCACTTATTTTATTAGCTATAGAGATAGCAATATTATCTGGTGCATCGACAAGGTGGTGGCAATCTTCGCGAAGGTGAACACCAACGCGAATGCCGAAGACGAAGAAATGAAAGACTTCTCCGTCAGAAAGGGCTATACCATATCATGCTATTATGAATTGCCTGAGATGTTTATCCCTTATGATGCACCCTTCTTGATTGCGCGGTAGTCGCTTTTTATTAGGGTGATCTCTCACAAAAATATCAAGTGGTTAGTGTTCTCCCAAGTGTAGCACCGTCACGGCACCTAACTTCTCGGAGTGCGCCGTGTCACACGGGTACAAACGATTAGGGAAGTGTGAGGCGGGTGAGTTGAGACCTCGCAGCAAGATCACTTGGTTGTCTTGACGTTCAGGCATGACCGTCATGAGCTCGGAACACGCGCATCGAAAGATGAACAAGAATCACATAGAGATGTGATTGGCAAGTTGGCCTACCGGTTGAGATTTTCGTCATCAGTGGTGTTACACCAATGGCGAACAATTGAAATGGGGGTCTTGTATCACTCACAATCAATTATGAGAGATATTGATTTGAGTGGGAGCGCACTGTAGAATTAATTCTTTTAATTCTCAGTGCAATTAATTATGAACACTGTCTAAGTGTTATTTGCATAATAGTTGTAGAATAATGGCTCGCGTTTCCACCTTCCCAATTTAAATTGAATAGCTGTTAAATATCTGGTTAAAACTTTACGGTTGGTAACGTAATGAGAGGATTGTCCTCTAGAGTGCCGAGAAGGACTTGTCCTATCGCATGCTTTCGGTATTCTCCTGCTAATGCTATGGATCATGTGACTCTCGTCCATCGATCCAAAAGCTAGAATTCCGTTTCAGTCAAGTGCAATATGTTTGCTTCCATTAGACCCGAACTTCGAAAGTTTGGATAGTTATGTGATATTCATGGAATCTGAAAATCATTTTCAGAGACAGACAAAGGCTAAAAGATATGAGATATCCAAAGCAATGTTTGTTTGCAAACTATTAGTAAAGGAGTTTACTATGCATTAGACTGATAAGAGAGGGATCCAGAAGAACGCCTATCATATGATGATGGTGAATAAAACAAACAACTTAAAGAGAAAGGAAGTGTCCGAAGGGTGTTAGTGAAACTTTCATGCCTAGGAAGTCCGGGGCTATCGCCACTCTTAAGTTGGGTGCTTCTTCTGAGAGTAGGAGAAATACTGAAAGTTAAACTGTTAGAAGTATAAAGGCAAAAGGAAAGAAGACTGGAATATCCAGCTCATGTATGAATGTCATACAGGTTTTTGATGTATAGAAGGCTGGTCAAAGATATAGTTCTTGGGAATTATGGTTAAACATGTTAATCACTAATTCTTGGGTATTGTGAGTTAATCACAAAGATACCCGCTCGATTGCATTCTGTTGCAACTCGATGTAAGAACTACTATGGCCTGAAAGACTAGCCAGGAATGAGGTTTAGATACACGCAGGGAACATAGTAAATGTTACTATGCCTTCCATAGGTGTATTCCCTATGTATTTACTTTCATAAATCATTTTAGAGTTTTACACACTCTAGCCCATTGCATAAAGTATCTTGCAAGAAGGTTGTTCATAAGAGAACTTTTAATGTTCGGAGTTATGAATAACAAAAGGGCCATACTTTCATTATGAATGAGAAGTATGTTATGAATATTGATAATAATACATTACCTCTGTATTTACTTTCATAATTCATTTAGAGTTTCATACACTCTAGCCCTTTGCATAAGGTATCTTGCAAGGAGGTTATTCATAAGAGAACTTTTGATGTTCGGTGTTATGAATAACATGAAGGGCCATGCTTCCATCCAGGATGGGATGTATGTTATGAATATTGATGGTAATATGATACATCCATAACACTGACGCTAAATGTCGCAAGACTAAAAGAATACCACATATGTGTGGCACTGCATTTGGTCACATTGGAGAAACCCGCATGGAAAATTCCATTATGATGGATTTTAAAGTCATTTGATTTTGAATCATCTGACACTTGCAACTTTCCTCCGAAAAGTGAAGTGACTGAAATACCGTTCACAGGCCATAAGGAACGAGCAACAAACTTATTGGTGATCATACATTTTGATGTGTGTAGTTCAATAAATGTTGTTGCAAGTAGTGGATTTATCTATCTTCAGAAATGACTCAAGTAGATATATTGATATTTACTTGATGAGATGTAAGTCTGGATCTTTTGAATTCATTCATAAGGTTTTCAAAAATGAAGTAGAAGTTGTTGTAACAAGAAAATTATGTTTCTACAATTCGATTGCAGAAAGGAATATTTGAGTTACAAGTTTAGCGAATGTCTGATGAGTTGTGAAAGGGGTTTCATAACTTGCACCTCCCGGAGCACCACTGCAAGTGGAGAGTCCGTGTAGATGTAATCGAACCATTCATGACATGGTAAGATCAAAGATGACATAAATAAATTTGCCATTATCCCTTTTAAAGTGATGCTTTAGAGACTGTGGCTTTTACACTGAAAAGAGCTCCATCGGGTCTGTTGAAATGATGCCATGGTATGGTACGCCCAACCATATTATATCTTTTCTTAACATTTGGAATATGGGGCTTGTGTAAAAGGTTACAAACCTATTCCAAATCAGACAAGTGCTACTTTGTAGGTTATCCCAAGTCATTGGGTATTTCCCCACCACAATACCGAGGCAAATAGGTTTGCCACAAAGAACGGTATGCTTTTTTGAAGAAAATGGTTCTTTCAAAAAGGTGAGTGGGAGAACAGTGCAACTCGACGAGATAAACAGTATCATCGTCATCAGATCAAAGGAAAGAGACCTTGGAAGTAATTCCGGAGTTTCCTACTGCGACTGATACGGAAGTCTCTACAATAAAATGTATGGACTTCGGTCGAACTTGCAGCTGAACCACGTAGGCAAAGCTCGTGCAAACCTATTAGGTGCGCAAACGAGATATTGTTGTTAGACAACAGTATACCTACGATTCACAAGGAAGCGTTGATGGGCCCTGACTCCGGAATTGGCTAAATGCCAATACAATCCGAGATAGTTTCCATATAAGTGATTCAAGATTAAGATCTTGATACACCTTTCGGAAGACTTAGAGTCTAACGAATATTTATGGAACTAAAAACTGATACGGATAAAATGTTTTATCCATAAAGCTCGACTTGTTGCAATAACAAGTTCAAGGAGTTGACTACGATGAGATTGTCTCACCGTAGCGATGCTTAAAGTCGGTTCGGGTTGAACTAGCAATTAATACATATTTCAATCATGAGATATGAAACATGGATGACAAAAGGATTTCCATGTGATGGAAATGAAACCTAGGACTTGTATGTGATACAGTCCAAAGTAATTTGTCGATCCAGAGGATGCTAGTAAGTATGCAAACTTCAGAGTTCCAGCGATGGACAGAAGAGAGCAAAGTGGAGTTGGAATCTTTGTTTTTGATGGAATGGTCAAAAGGGTTTTGACTTCATCAAATGGGTATCGAACATGCTTGTGATTCAAGAAAGTAAGTGGGAGCATAATAATATTTCTAAAAACCTTGTGTACTTGACACATTGTTAATTGGAAATAAATTTCTTGACACGAATTAGGACTTCATTTGAAAATAGTTTTTCCGATGAAGTGCTTGGGCTAAATAGCCTCAATATTAGGCATGATGATCTATGGAGATAGATTTACCTAATGGGGCTAAGCAATGAATACATATTGACAAGATGCTAAAACTTTTTAGCATTTAAAACGCCAAGGAGTGATTCTTGCCGAAGTCACATGGAAAGAGTTTTTGCAAGACTCGGTGTCCCAAAACACTGATGAGTAAAATACATGATGGAGATTCCACACACTCTTGTGTTTGGATTAATCATGTATTCCATGGTATGTAAAACAACCAGATATGTCCGATACTCCAAAAGTTGTTGCGAGTATGGATACCAAAGTGATCAAAGTACTGATCATAGGACAACAGTGAAAGATGTCATTGAGTACTAGAGTAGTAGTGATGACATGTTTTCTCGCAAGCAGAGATTATGAAGTGCTCGTTGTAAGTAATTACATCGATACAGTCTTCATCAATGCTCCATGCGATTTTCGATTTAAGTTAAGGGTTTTGTGTAATACACAATATGATGGCACGGTAGTTGGAAATTGTTCCAAACAAGATACTGTGGCGAATTCTATAACAAAGGCTAAGTATGTTGACGCTTAAGAAGCGACAAAGAAGTTGTTGAATCATATAGTTCATTCATGAACTTAGTATGGTTCCAAGATGGCTTTGGTCTATGGGACACTATTGCAGATAGTTGCTCCATAGCTCAGTCTGAGGAATCAGGTTTCGACCAATGATTCACACATATGCAAAGCCAAGTCCACACAAAATATGAATTTTGTGAAAGCGTGAAAACGCGAGGATATGCAAAGTTACACACGGAGCTGAAGTCGTCAGATCCGTTGGACATCAGGCTATACCACATGCGAAGCATTTTTTACACCAGTATGCCATAGGTGTAAAGTGCATTAGCATTGACTAGATTGTTGACTCTAGTGCAAGTGGGAGTCTGTAGGAGATATGCCCTAGAGGCAATAATAAATGTTATTGATTATCTCCCTGTTCATAATTAGGTTTATGTTCCATGCTATAACTGCTATGGTTCTCGAGTCTGCAATAACCACGAGGCTCGGAGGAAGACTCATATGCACGTGTGGAATAATAAATGGTAAAATGTATTCCTAGTCTGGCCTCTAAGACTAGCTCAAGTGGTGCATGATGGTTCTGTTTTCCTGATCATGGGCATGTCTATGCCGGCAACTTTGAGGGCACAATGTTAGTAGAACACTTGTGTTGAATCGACCCGATTGATGTTATGCTATGAGATTCATTCGTCATAAGTTAATGGTTAATATGTTGGGGAACGTTGCATGGGAAACAAAAATTTTCCTACGCACACACAAGATCTATCCATGGTGATGAGCATCTACGAGAGGGAGAGTGAATCTACATACCCTTGTAGATCGCTAAGCGGAAGCGTTTAAGAAACGCGATTGATGTAGTCGAACGTCTCCGCGATCCAAATCGCAAGTCGTCCCTCGATCCGATCACGAACTAGTGCCGAACGGACGGCACCTCCGCGTTCAACACACGTACGGCTTGATGACGCCTTCACCTCCTCGATCCAGCGAGCGATGGTGAAGTAGTGGTTGAGTTCCAGCAGCACGACGGCGTGGTGATGGTGGTGAGGAACAATCTCTGCAGGGCTTCGCCAAGCGCTACGGAGATTATGACAGAGGAACTAGAGGGTTAGGGTTGCCGCACACGGCTTGGGGAAATCTTGATGTGTCCCGTGTGCTAGCCCTGCCCCTCTATTTATATGTTGAGCCTTGGGGTCTAAACTTGGAGTAAAAGCCTCCTCCAGGTCGGTTTTGCCCGCACAAGGTCGGTTTGGTCCGCAGGGAAAGAGTCCAACTCGGATCCCTGCCGAACCGTGCACAGCCGCACACAAGCGGTAGTACCGCTTCACACAAGCGGTAGTACCGCTTGGGCGGTAGTACCGCTTCACACAAGCGGTAGTACCGCTCGGGCGGTAGTACCGCTTCACCAAGCGGTAGTACCGCTTACGCGGCAGCAAAACTACTTTTGCACTTTCCAATACCTCGTGGGCTTTTATCCCTTGGCCCATATAAAGTGTTGCTGCACCCGAACACTTCGGCAAACATCCGGAACCCCTTCCGGTGAACTCCGTAACTCTTCCGGAGATCAAAACACTATTATCACATATATCAATCTTTACCTCCAGACTATTCCGGAGATCCTCGTCATGTCCGGGATCTTATCCGAGACTCCGAACAACTTTCGGTCACCAACATAATAACTCAATTATACTAATCGTCACCAAACGTTAAGTGTGTAGACCCTGCGGGTTCGAGAACTATGTAGACATGACCGAGACACTTCTACGATCAATAACCAATAGCGGGACCTGGATGCCCATATTGGCTCCTACATATTCTACGAAGATCTTTTATCGGTCGAACCTCTATGTCAAGGATTCAGTTAATCCCGTATGCTATTCCCTTTGTTCTTCGGTATGTTACTTGCCCGAGATTCGATCGTCGGTATCACTATACCTAGTTCAATCTCGTTACCGGCAAGTCTCTTTACTCGTTCCGTAATACAAGATCCTGTGGCTAACTCTTTAGTCACTTTGCTTGCAAGGCTCAATGTGATGTTGTATTACCGAGTGGGCCCTGAGATACCTCTCCGTCACACGGAGTAACAAATCCCAGTCTTGATCCATGCCAACCCAACAGACACCCTCGGAGATACCTGTAGAGCACCTTTATAGTCACCCAGTTACGTTGCGACGTTTGATACACACAAGGTATTCCTCCGGTGTCAGTGAGTTGCATGATCTCATGGTCAAAGGAACAGATACTTGACATGCAGAAAACAATAGCAATAAACTGACACGATCAAATGCTACGTTTACAGTTTGGGTCTTGTCCATCACATCATTCTCCTAATGATGTGATCCCGTTATCAAATGACATCTCATGTCAATGGCTAGGAAACCTTAACCATCTTTGATCAACGAGCTAGTCAACTAGAGGCTTACTAGGGACACAGTGTTGTCTATGTACCCACACATGTATTTGAGTTTCCAATCAATACAATTATAGCATGGATAATAAACGATTATCATGAACAAGGAAATATAATAATAACCAATTTATTATTGCCTCTAGGGCATATTTCCAACAGTCTCCCACTTGCACTAGAGTCAATAATCTAGTTCACATCACTATGTGATTTACATTGTAATGAATCGAACACCCATGCAGTTCTGGTGTTGTTCATGTTTAGCCCTTGGAAGAGGTTTAGTCATCGGATCTGCAACATTTAGATCCGTGTGTACTTTGCAAATATTTATGTCGTCCTCCTTGATGTAATCGCGGATGGAATTGAAACGTCGCTTTATGTGTCTGGTCCTCTTGTGAAATCTTGGTTCCTTGGCTAGAGCAATGGCACCAGTATTATCACAAAACAGAGTCATTGGGTTAAGTGCACTAGGCACTACTCCAAGATCTGTCATGAACTCCTTCATCCAGACACCTTCCTTCGCCGCCTCCGAGGCAGCGATGTACTCCGCTTCGCGTGTAGAATCTGCTACCACGCTTTGCTTGGAACTGCACCAGCTAACCGCACCCCCATTTAGAATAAATACGTATCCGGTTTGCGACTTTGAGTCATCCGGATCAGTGTCAAAGCTTGCATCGACGTAACCCTTTACGACGAGCTCTTGATCACCTCCATAAACGAGAAACATGTCCTTAGTCCTTTTCAGGTACTTCAGGATATTCTTGACCGCCGTCCAGTGTTCCATTCCTGGATCACCTTGAAACCTTCCGACCATACTTATGGCAAGGCTGACATCGGGTCTTGTGCACAGCATTGCATACATGATAGAGCCTATGGCCGAAGCATAGGGGATGACACTCATCTTTTCTCTATCTTCTGCAGTCACTGGGCATTGAGTCTTACTCAACTTCACACCTTGCAAAACAGGCAAGAACCCCTTCTTGGACTGATCCATTTTGAACTTCTTCAAAACTTTGTCAAGGTATGTGCTTTGTGAAAGTCCTATCAAGCGTCTCGATCTATCTCTATAGATCTTGATGCCTAATATGAAAGCAGCTTCTCCTAGGTCCTTCATTGAAAAACTCTTGTTCAAATATTCCTTTACACTTTCCAGCATTTCTATATTGTTTCCAATCAGTAATATGTCATCCACATATAATATTAGAAACGCTATAGAGCTCCCACTCACTTTCTTGTAAATACAAGCTTCTCCGTAAACTTGTATAAACTCGAACGCTTTGATCACCTCATCAAAACGAAGATTCCAACTCCGAGATGCTTGCACCAGTCCATAAATGGATCGCTGGAGTTTGCAAACTTTGTCAGCATTCTCTGGATCGACAAAACCTTCTGGTTGCATCATATACAACTCTTCCTTAAGGTAACCGTTAAGGAACGCTGTTTTGACATCCATCTGCCAGATTTCATAATCGAAAAAGGCAGCTATTGCTAACATGATTCTGACGGACTTAAGCATCGCTACGGGTGAGAAGGTCTCATCGTAGTCAACTCCTTGAACTTGTGAAAAACCCTTTGCCACAAGTCGAGCTTTATAGACGGTGACATTACCGTCCGCGTCCGTCTTCCTCTTAAAGATCCATTTGTTCTGAATGGCCTTACGCCCTTCAGGTAATACTTCCAAAGTCCATACTTTGTTTTCATACATGGATCCCATCTCGGATTTCATGGCCTCTAACCACTTCTCGGAATCCGGGCCCATCATCGCTTCTCCATAGCTCGTAGGTTCATCGTTGTCCAACAACATGACCTCTAAGACAGGGTTGCCGTACCACTGAGGAGTAGTACGCGTCCTTGTCGACCTACGAGGTTCGATAGCAACTTGATCCAAAGCTTCATGATCATCATCATTAACTTCCTCTTCAGCTAATGTAGGCTCCACAGAAACAACTTTCTGCGCTGCGCTACTCTCAGGTTGAAGTAAAGGTTCAACAACCTCATCAAGTTCTATCTTTCTCCCACTCAATTCTTTCGAGAGAAACTCTTTCTCAAGAAATGTTCCGTTTTTAGCGACAAACACTTTGCCTTCGGATCTGAGATAGAAGGTATACCCAACTGTCTCTTTTGGGTATCCTATGAAGACGCATTTCTCCGCTTTGGGTTCCAGCTTTTCAGGCTGAAGCTTTTTGACATAAGCATCACATCCCCAAACTTTAAGAAACGACAATTTTGGCTTCTTGCCAAACCAAAGTTCATATGGCGTCGTCTCAACGGATTTCGATGGTGCCCTATTTAAAGTGAATGTAGCTGTCTCTAATGCATAACCCCAAAACGATAGTGGCAAATCGGCAAGAGACATCATAGATCGCACCATATCCAATAAGGTTCGGTTACGACGTTCGGACACACCATTACGCTGTGGTGTTCCAGGCGGTGTCAATTGTGAAACAATTCCACATTGTCTTAAGTGACTGCCAAACTCATAACTCAGATATTCTCCTCCTCGATCAGATCGTAGGAATTTAATCTTCTTGTTACGATGATTCTCAACTTCACTCTGAAATTGTTTGAACTTTTCAAATGTTTCAGACTTGTGTTTCATTAAGTAAATATACCCATATCTACTTAAGTCATCAGTGAAGGTGAGAAAGTAACGATAACCACCGCGCGCTTCAATACTCATCGGACCGCACACATCAGCATGTATGATTTCCAATAAGTCACTTGCCCGTTCCATTGTTCCAGAGAACGGCGTTTTAGTCATCTTGCCCATGAGGCATGGCTCACATGTGTCAAGTGATTCAAAATCAAGTGACTCCAAAAGTCCATCAGCATGGAGCTTCCTCATGCGTTTTACGCCAATATGACCTAAACGGCAGTGCCACAAGAAAGTGGTATTATCATTATCAATTCTACATCTTTTGGCATCAATGTTATGAACATGTGTATCATTACTATCGAGATTCAATAAGAATAAACCCCTCACATTGGGTGCATGACCATAAAAGATATTACTCATATAAATAGAACAACCATTATTCTCTGATTTAAATGAGTAACCGTCTCGCAATAAACAAGATCCAGATATAATGTTCATGCTTAACGCAGGCACCAAATAACACTTATTTAGGTTCATCACTAATCCCGACGGTAATCGAAGAGCGAGCGTGCCGACGGCGATCACATCAACCTTGGAACCATTTCCCACGCGCATCGTCACTTCGTCCTTTGCCAGCCTCCGTCTATTCCGCAGTTCCTGTTTTGAGTTGCAAATATGAGCAACCGCACCGGTATCAAATACCCAGGCACTACAACGAGAGTTGGTAAGGTACACATCAATAACATGTATATCATATATACCTTGTTTGTTGTTGGCCGCCTTCTTGTCAGCCAAATACTTGGGGCAGTTCCGCTTCCAGTGTCCAGTTCCCTTGCAATGAAAACACACGGTTTCTGGTTTGGGTCCAGCCTTGGGTTTCTTCACGAGAGGAGCAACTGCTTTGCCACTCTTCTTGGAGTTACCCTTCTTACCCTTGCCATTTTTCTTGAAACTAGTGGTTTTATTGACCATCAACACTTGATGCTCCTTCTGAATTTCAGACTCAGCGGCTTTCAGCATCGCAAACAGCTCGGCGACTGACTTGTTCATCCCGTGCATGTTATAGTTCAACACGAAGCTCTTGTAGCTAGGTGGCAATGATTGAAGAACTCTATCAGTGATAGCCTCTGGCGGAAGGGGCATCCCTAACTCAGCCAGACGGGTGGAGTACCCAGACATTCTGAGCACGTGATCACTGATAGACCCGTTCTCCTCCATCTTGCAAGCATAGAACTTATCGGAGATCTCATATCTCTCGATCCGGGCATTCTTCTGAAAGATAAACTTCAACTCCTGGAACATCTCATATGCTCCATGACGTTCAAAACGTCTTTGAAGTCCCGGTTCTAAGCCATACAACATTGCACATTGAACTATTGAGTAATCATCAGAACGAGCCTGCCAGGCGTTCACAACGTCTAGAGACTCAACTGGAGCGGGTGGATCACCAAGCGGTGCATCAAGGACATAAGCCTTCTGGGAAGCCGTAAGGATAATCCTTAGATTACGGGCCCAGTCCACAAAGTTACTTCCATCATCTTTCAACTTAGCTTTCTCTAGGAACGCATTAAAATTCAGGGGTGCTACTGCGCGAGCCATGATCTACAACATAAATATTGCAAAGACAACTTAGACTATTGTTCTAGATAATGAGTTTAATTAATCATATTACTTTAAAAACTCCCACTCAAATTGACATCCCTCCGATCATTCGAGTGTAACATGATCCAAATCCACCAACTCAAGTCCGATCATCACGTGAGTTGAGGTGGTTTCAATGGTGAACATCTTCATGTTGATCATATCTACTATATGACTCATGTTCGACCTTTCGGTCTCTTGTGTTCCGAGGCCATGTCTGTACATGCTAGGCTCGTCAAGTTTAACCCGAGTGTTTCCGCACGTGCAACATGGCTTACACCCGTTGTATGTGAACGTAGAGTCTATCACACCCGATCATCACGGCGTGTCTCGAAACGACGAACTTTCGCAACGGTGCACACTCGGGGAGAACACAATTTATCTTGAAATTTAAGTGAGGGATCACCTTATAATGCTACCGTCGTCCTAAGCAAAATAAGATGCATAAAAGGATTAACATCACATGCAAATCATAAGTGACATGATATGGCCATGAACTTGTGCTTTTGATCTCCATCTCCAAAGCACCGGCATGATCTCCATCGTCATCGGCATGACACCATGATCTCCATCATCTTGATCTCCATCAACGTGTCGCCATAAAGTTGTCGCGCCGACTGTTGCTTCCACGACTATTGCTAACGTTTAGCGATAAAGTAAAGCATTACATAGCGCTTAATGATTGACACGCAGGTCATACAATAATTAAAGACAACTCTATGGCTCCTGCCAGTTGCCGTACTCATCGACATGCAAGTCGTGATATTCTATACAACACATGATCATCTCATACATCACATATATCTCATCATGTAATTGGCCATATCATATCACATCATACCCTGCAAAAACAAGTTAGACGTCCTCTAATTGTTGTTGCAAATTTTACGTGGCTGCTACGGGTTTGCAAGAACCGTTCTTACCTACGCAAAACCACAACGTGGTGTAGTGATTGCTTTTTGATCTTCTAAAAGAACCCTCTTCATTGAAATTGAGTAAACTAAAGTGAGAGAGACAGACACCCGCTAGCCTCAATATTAGGCATGATGATCTATGGAGATAGATTTACCTAATGGGGCTAAGCAATGAATACATATTGACAAGATGCTAAAACTTTTTAGCATTTAAAACGCCAAGGAGTGATTCTTGCCGAAGTCACATGGAAAGAGTTTTTGCAAGACTCGGTGTCCCAAAACACTGATGAGTAAAATACATGATGGAGATTCCACACACTCTTGTGTTTGGATTAATCATGTATTCCATGGTATGTAAAACAACCAGATATGTCCGATACTCCAAAAGTTGTTGCGAGTATGGATACCAAAGTGATCAAAGTACTGATCATAGGACAACAGTGAAAGATGTCATTGAGTACTAGAGTAGTAGTGATGACATGTTTTCTCGCAAGCAGAGATTATGAAGTGCTCGTTGTAAGTAATTACATCGATACAGTCTTCATCAATGCTCCATGCGATTTTCGATTTAAGTTAAGGGTTTTGTGTAATACACAATATGATGGCACGGTAGTTGGAAATTGTTCCAAACAAGATACTGTGGCGAATTCTATAACAAAGGCTAAGTATGTTGACGCTTAAGAAGCGACAAAGAAGTTGTTGAATCATATAGTTCATTCATGAACTTAGTATGGTTCCAAGATGGCTTTGGTCTATGGGACACTATTGCAGATAGTTGCTCCATAGCTCAGTCTGAGGAATCAGGTTTCGACCAATGATTCACACATATGCAAAGCCAAGTCCACACAAAATATGAATTTTGTGAAAGCGTGAAAACGCGAGGATATGCAAAGTTACACACGGAGCTGAAGTCGTCAGATCCGTTGGACATCAGGCTATACCACATGCGAAGCATTTTTTACACCAGTATGCCATAGGTGTAAAGTGCATTAGCATTGACTAGATTGTTGACTCTAGTGCAAGTGGGAGTCTGTAGGAGATATGCCCTAGAGGCAATAATAAATGTTATTGATTATCTCCCTGTTCATAATTAGGTTTATGTTCCATGCTATAACTGCTATGGTTCTCGAGTCTGCAATAACCACGAGGCTCGGAGGAAGACTCATATGCACGTGTGGAATAATAAATGGTAAAATGTATTCCTAGTCTGGCCTCTAAGACTAGCTCAAGTGGTGCATGATGGTTCTGTTTTCCTGATCATGGGCATGTCTATGCCGGCAACTTTGAGGGCACAATGTTAGTAGAACACTTGTGTTGAATCGACCCGATTGATGTTATGCTATGAGATTCATTCGTCATAAGTTAATGGTTAATATGTTGGGGAACGTTGCATGGGAAACAAAAATTTTCCTACGCACACACAAGATCTATCCATGGTGATGAGCATCTACGAGAGGGAGAGTGAATCTACATACCCTTGTAGATCGCTAAGCGGAAGCGTTTAAGAAACGCGATTGATGTAGTCGAACGTCTCCGCGATCCAAATCGCAAGTCGTCCCTCGATCCGATCACGAACTAGTGCCGAACGGACAGCACCTCCGCGTTCAACACACGTACGGCTTGATGACGCCTTCACCTCCTCGATCCAGCGAGCGATGGTGAAGTAGTGGTTGAGTTCCAGCAGCACGACGGCGTGGTGATGGTGGTGAGGAACAATCTCTGCAGGGCTTCGCCAAGCGCTACGGAGATTATGACGGAGGAACTAGAGGGTTAGGGTTGCCGCACACGGCTTGGGGAAATCTTGATGTGTCCCGTGTGCTAGCCCTGCCCCTCTATTTATATGTTGAGCCTTGGGGTCTAAACTTGGAGTAAAAGCCTCCTCCAGGTCGGTTTTGCCCGCACAAGGTCGGTTTGGTCCGCAGGGAAAGAGTCCAACTCGGATCCCTGCCGAACCGTGCACAGCCGCACACAAGCGGTAGTACCGCTTCACACAAGCGGTAGTACCGCTTCACACAAGCGGTAGTACCGCTCGGGCGGTAGTACCGCTTCACCAAGCGGTAGTACCGCTTACGCGGCAGCAAAACTACTTTTGCACTTTCCAATACCTCGTGGGCTTTTATCCCTTGGCCCATATAAAGTGTTGCTGCACCCGAACACTTCGGCAAACATCCGGAACCCCTTCCGGTGAACTCCGTAACTCTTTCGGAGATCAAAACACTATTATCACATATATCAATCTTTACCTCCAGACTATTCCGGAGATCCTCGTCATGTCCGGGATCTTATCCGAGACTCCGAACAACTTTCGGTCACCAACATAATAACTCAATTATACTAATCGTCACCAAACGTTAAGTGTGTAGACCCTGCGGGTTCGAGAACTATGTAGACATGACCGAGACACTTCTACGATCAATAACCAATAGCGGGACCTGGATGCCCATATTGGCTCCTACATATTCTATGAAGATCTTTTATCGGTCGAACCTCTATGTCAAGGATTCAGTTAATCCCGTATGCTATTCCCTTTGTTCTTCGGTATGTTACTTGCCCGAGATTCGATCGTCGGTATCACTATACCTAGTTCAATCTCGTTACCGGCAAGTCTCTTTACTCGTTCCGTAATACAAGATCCTGTGGCTAACTCTTTAGTCACTTTGCTTGCAAGGCTCAATGTGATGTTGTATTACCGAGTGGGCCCTGAGATACCTCTCCGTCACACGGAGTAACAAATCCCAGTCTTGATCCATGCCAACCCAACAGACACCCTCGGAGATACCTGTAGAGCACCTTTATAGTCACCCAGTTACGTTGCGACGTTTGATACACACAAGGTATTCCTCCGGTGTCAGTGAGTTGCATGATCTCATGGTCAAAGGAACAGATACTTGACATGCAGAAAACAATAGCAATAAACTGACACGATCAAATGCTACGTTTACAGTTTGGGTCTTGTCCATCACATCATTCTCCTAATGATGTGATCCCGTTATCAAATGACATCTCATGTCAATGGCTAGGAAACCTTAACCATCTTTGATCAACGAGCTAGTCAACTAGAGGCTTACTAGGGACACAGTGTTGTCTATGTACCCACACATGTATTTGAGTTTCCAATCAATACAATTATAGCATGGATAATAAACGATTATCATGAACAAGGAAATATAATAATAACCAATTTATTATTGCCTCTAGGGCATATTTCCAACAGTCTCCCACTTGCACTAGAGTCAATAATCTAGTTCACATCACTATGTGATTTACATTGTAATGAATCGAACACCCATGCAGTTCTGGTGTTGTTCATGTTTAGCCCTTGGAAGAGGTTTAGTCATCGGATCTGCAACATTTAGATCCGTGTGTACTTTGCAAATATTTATGTCGTCCTCCTTGATGTAATCGCGGATGGAATTGAAACGTCGCTTTATGTGTCTGGTCCTCTTGTGAAATCTTGGTTCCTTGGCTAGAGCAATGGCACCAGTATTATCACAAAACAGAGTCATTGGGTTAAGTGCACTAGGCACTACTCCAAGATCTGTCATGAACTCCTTCATCCAGACACCTTCCTTCGCCGCCTCCGAGGCAGCGATGTACTCCGCTTCGCGTGTAGAATCTGCTACCACGCTTTGCTTGGAACTGCACCAGCTAACCGCACCCCCATTTAGAATAAATACGTATCCGGTTTGCGACTTTGAGTCATCCGGATCAGTGTCAAAGCTTGCATCGACGTAACCCTTTACGACGAGCTCTTGATCACCTCCATAAACGAGAAACATGTCCTTAGTCCTTTTCAGGTACTTCAGGATATTCTTGACCGCCGTCCAGTGTTCCATTCCTGGATCACCTTGAAACCTTCCGACCATACTTATGGCAAGGCTGACATCGGGTCTTGTGCACAGCATTGCATACATGATAGAGCCTATGGCCGAAGCATAGGGGATGACACTCATCTTTTCTCTATCTTCTGCAGTCACTGGGCATTGAGTCTTACTCAACTTCACACCTTGCAAAACAGGCAAGAACCCCTTCTTGGACTGATCCATTTTGAACTTCTTCAAAACTTTGTCAAGGTATGTGCTTTGTGAAAGTCCTATCAAGCGTCTCGATCTATCTCTATAGATCTTGATGCCTAATATGAAAGCAGCTTCTCCTAGGTCCTTCATTGAAAAACTCTTGTTCAAATATTCCTTTACACTTTCCAGCATTTCTATATTGTTTCCAATCAGTAATATGTCATCCACATATAATATTAGAAACGCTATAGAGCTCCCACTCACTTTCTTGTAAATACAAGCTTCTCCGTAAACTTGTATAAACTCGAACGCTTTGATCACCTCATCAAAACGAAGATTCCAACTCCGAGATGCTTGCACCAGTCCATAAATGGATCGCTGGAGTTTGCAAACTTTGTCAGCATTCTCTGGATCGACAAAACCTTCTGGTTGCATCATATACAACTCTTCCTTAAGGTAACCGTTAAGGAACGCTGTTTTGACATCCATCTGCCAGATTTCATAATCGAAAAAGGCAGCTATTGCTAACATGATTCTGACGGACTTAAGCATCGCTACGGGTGAGAAGGTCTCATCGTAGTCAACTCCTTGAACTTGTGAAAAACCCTTTGCCACAAGTCGAGCTTTATAGACGGTGACATTACCGTCCGCGTCCGTCTTCCTCTTAAAGATCCATTTGTTCTGAATGGCCTTACGCCCTTCAGGTAATACTTCCAAAGTCCATACTTTGTTTTCATACATGGATCCCATCTCGGATTTCATGGCCTCTAACCACTTCTCGGAATCCGGGCCCATCATCGCTTCTCCATAGCTCGTAGGTTCATCGTTGTCCAACAACATGACCTCTAAGACAGGGTTGCCGTACCACTGAGGAGTAGTACGCGTCCTTGTCGACCTACGAGGTTCGATAGCAACTTGATCCAAAGCTTCATGATCATCATCATTAACTTCCTCTTCAGCTAATGTAGGCTCCACAGAAACAACTTTCTGCGCTGCGCTACTCTCAGGTTGAAGTAAAGGTTCAACAACCTCATCAAGTTCTATCTTTCTCCCACTCAATTCTTTCGAGAGAAACTCTTTCTCAAGAAATGTTCCGTTTTTAGCGACAAACACTTTGCCTTCGGATCTGAGATAGAAGGTATACCCAACTGTCTCTTTTGGGTATCCTATGAAGACGCATTTCTCCGCTTTGGGTTCCAGCTTTTCAGGCTGAAGCTTTTTGACATAAGCATCACATCCCCAAACTTTAAGAAACGACAATTTTGGCTTCTTGCCAAACCAAAGTTCATATGGCGTCGTCTCAACGGATTTCGATGGTGCCCTATTTAAAGTGAATGTAGCTGTCTCTAATGCATAACCCCAAAACGATAGTGGCAAATCGGCAAGAGACATCATAGATCGCACCATATCCAATAAGGTTCGGTTACGACGTTCGGACACACCATTACGCTGTGGTGTTCCAGGCGGTGTCAATTGTGAAACAATTCCACATTGTCTTAAGTGACTGCCAAACTCATAACTCAGATATTCTCCTCCTCGATCAGATCGTAGGAATTTAATCTTCTTGTTACGATGATTCTCAACTTCACTCTGAAATTGTTTGAACTTTTCAAATGTTTCAGACTTGTGTTTCATTAAGTAAATATACCCATATCTACTTAAGTCATCAGTGAAGGTGAGAAAGTAACGATAACCACCGCGCGCTTCAATACTCATCGGACCGCACACATCAGCATGTATGATTTCCAATAAGTCACTTGCCCGTTCCATTGTTCCAGAGAACGGCGTTTTAGTCATCTTGCCCATGAGGCATGGCTCACATGTGTCAAGTGATTCAAAATCAAGTGACTCCAAAAGTCCATCAGCATGGAGCTTCCTCATGCGTTTTACGCCAATATGACCTAAACGGCAGTGCCACAAGAAAGTGGTATTATCATTATCAATTCTACATCTTTTGGCATCAATGTTATGAACATGTGTATCATTACTATCGAGATTCAATAAGAATAAACCCCTCACATTGGGTGCATGACCATAAAAGATATTACTCATATAAATAGAACAACCATTATTCTCTGATTTAAATGAGTAACCGTCTCGCAATAAACAAGATCCAGATATAATGTTCATGCTTAACGCAGGCACCAAATAACACTTATTTAGGTTCATCACTAATCCCGACGGTAATCGAAGAGCGAGCGTGCCGACGGCGATCACATCAACCTTGGAACCATTTCCCACGCGCATCGTCACTTCGTCCTTTGCCAGCCTCCGTCTATTCCGCAGTTCCTGTTTTGAGTTGCAAATATGAGCAACCGCACCGGTATCAAATACCCAGGCACTACAACGAGAGTTGGTAAGGTACACATCAATAACATGTATATCATATATACCTTGTTTGTTGTTGGCCGCCTTCTTGTCAGCCAAATACTTGGGGCAGTTCCGCTTCCAGTGTCCAGTTCCCTTGCAATGAAAACACACGGTTTCTGGTTTGGGTCCAGCCTTGGGTTTCTTCACGAGAGGAGCAACTGCTTTGCCACTCTTCTTGGAGTTACCCTTCTTACCCTTGCCATTTTTCTTGAAACTAGTGGTTTTATTGACCATCAACACTTGATGCTCCTTCTGAATTTCAGACTCAGCGGCTTTCAGCATCGCAAACAGCTCGGCGACTGACTTGTTCATCCCGTGCATGTTATAGTTCAACACGAAGCTCTTGTAGCTAGGTGGCAATGATTGAAGAACTCTGTCAGTGATAGCCTCTGGCGGAAGGGGCATCCCTAACTCAGCCAGACGGGTGGAGTACCCAGACATTCTGAGCACGTGATCACTGATAGACCCGTTCTCCTCCATCTTGCAAGCATAGAACTTATCGGAGATCTCATATCTCTCGATCCGGGCATTCTTCTGAAAGATAAACTTCAACTCCTGGAACATCTCATATGCTCCATGACGTTCAAAACGTCTTTGAAGTCCCGGTTCTAAGCCATACAACATTGCACATTGAACTATTGAGTAATCATCAGAACGAGCCTGCCAGGCGTTCACAACGTCTAGAGACTCAACTGGAGCGGGTGGATCACCAAGCGGTGCATCAAGGACATAAGCCTTCTGGGAAGCCGTAAGGATAATCCTTAGATTACGGGCCCAGTCCACAAAGTTACTTCCATCATCTTTCAACTTAGCTTTCTCTAGGAACGCATTAAAATTCAGGGGTGCTACTGCGCGAGCCATGATCTACAACATATATATTGCAAAGACAACTTAGACTATTGTTCTAGATAATGAGTTTAATTAATCATATTACTTTAAAAACTCCCACTCAAATTGACATCCCTCCGATCATTCGAGTGTAACATGATCCAAATCCACCAACTCAAGTCCGATCATCACGTGAGTTGAGGTGGTTTCAATGGTGAACATCTTCATGTTGATCATATCTACTATATGACTCATGTTCGACCTTTCGGTCTCTTGTGTTCCGAGGCCATGTCTGTACATGCTAGGCTCGTCAAGTTTAACCCGAGTGTTTCCGCACGTGCAACATGGCTTACACCCGTTGTATGTGAACGTAGAGTCTATCACACCCGATCATCACGGCGTGTCTCGAAACGACGAACTTTCGCAACGGTGCACACTCGGGGAGAACACAATTTATCTTGAAATTTAAGTGAGGGATCACCTTATAATGCTACCGTCGTCCTAAGCAAAATAAGATGCATAAAAGGATTAACATCACATGCAAATCATAAGTGACATGATATGGCCATGAACTTGTGCTTTTGATCTCCATCTCCAAAGCACCGGCATGATCTCCATCGTCATCGGCATGACACCATGATCTCCATCATCTTGATCTCCATCAACGTGTCGCCATAAAGTTGTCGCGCCGACTGTTGCTTCCACGACTATTGCTAACGTTTAGCGATAAAGTAAAGCATTACATAGCGCTTAATGATTGACACGCAGGTCATACAATAATTAAAGACAACTCTATGGCTCCTGCCAGTTGCCGTACTCATCGACATGCAAGTCGTGATATTCTATACAACACATGATCATCTCATACATCACATATATCTCATCATGTAATTGGCCATATCATATCACATCATACCCTGCAAAAACAAGTTAGACGTCCTCTAATTGTTGTTGCAAATTTTACGTGGCTGCTACGGGTTTGCAAGAACCGTTCTTACCTACGCAAAACCACAACGTGGTGTAGTGATTGCTTTTTGATCTTCTAAAAGAACCCTCTTCATTGAAATTGAGTAAACTAAAGTGAGAGAGACAGACACCCGCTAGCCTCAATATTAGGCATGATGATCTATGGAGATAGATTTACCTAATGGGGCTAAGCAATGAATACATATTGACAAGATGCTAAAACTTTTTAGCATTTAAAACGCCAAGGAGTGATTCTTGCCGAAGTCACATGGAAAGAGTTTTTGCAAGACTCGGTGTCCCAAAACACTGATGAGTAAAATACATGATGGAGATTCCACACACTCTTGTGTTTGGATTAATCATGTATTCCATGGTATGTAAAACAACCAGATATGTCCGATACTCCAAAAGTTGTTGCGAGTATGGATACCAAAGTGATCAAAGTACTGATCATAGGACAACAGTGAAAGATGTCATTGAGTACTAGAGTAGTAGTGATGACATGTTTTCTCGCAAGCAGAGATTATGAAGTGCTCGTTGTAAGTAATTACATCGATACAGTCTTCATCAATGCTCCATGCGATTTTCGATTTAAGTTAAGGGTTTTGTGTAATACACAATATGATGGCACGGTAGTTGGAAATTGTTCCAAACAAGATACTGTGGCGAATTCTATAACAAAGGCTAAGTATGTTGACGCTTAAGAAGCGACAAAGAAGTTGTTGAATCATATAGTTCATTCATGAACTTAGTATGGTTCCAAGATGGCTTTGGTCTATGGGACACTATTGCAGATAGTTGCTCCATAGCTCAGTCTGAGGAATCAGGTTTCGACCAATGATTCACACATATGCAAAGCCAAGTCCACACAAAATATGAATTTTGTGAAAGCGTGAAAACGCGAGGATATGCAAAGTTACACACGGAGCTGAAGTCGTCAGATCCGTTGGACATCAGGCTATACCACATGCGAAGCATTTTTTACACCAGTATGCCATAGGTGTAAAGTGCATTAGCATTGACTAGATTGTTGACTCTAGTGCAAGTGGGAGTCTGTAGGAGATATGCCCTAGAGGCAATAATAAATGTTATTGATTATCTCCCTGTTCATAATTAGGTTTATGTTCCATGCTATAACTGCTATGGTTCTCGAGTCTGCAATAACCACGAGGCTCGGAGGAAGACTCATATGCACGTGTGGAATAATAAATGGTAAAATGTATTCCTAGTCTGGCCTCTAAGACTAGCTCAAGTGGTGCATGATGGTTCTGTTTTCCTGATCATGGGCATGTCTATGCCGGCAACTTTGAGGGCACAATGTTAGTAGAACACTTGTGTTGAATCGACCCGATTGATGTTATGCTATGAGATTCATTCGTCATAAGTTAATGGTTAATATGTTGGGGAACGTTGCATGGGAAACAAAAATTTTCCTACGCACACACAAGATCTATCCATGGTGATGAGCATCTACGAGAGGGAGAGTGAATCTACATACCCTTGTAGATCGCTAAGCGGAAGCGTTTAAGAAACGCGATTGATGTAGTCGAACGTCTCCGCGATCCAAATCGCAAGTCGTCCCTCGATCCGATCACGAACTAGTGCCGAACGGACAGCACCTCCGCGTTCAACACACGTACGGCTTGATGACGCCTTCACCTCCTCGATCCAGCGAGCGATGGTGAAGTAGTGGTTGAGTTCCAGCAGCACGACGGCGTGGTGATGGTGGTGAGGAACAATCTCTGCAGGGCTTCGCCAAGCGCTACGGAGATTATGACGGAGGAACTAGAGGGTTAGGGTTGCCGCACACGGCTTGGGGAAATCTTGATGTGTCCCGTGTGCTAGCCCTGCCCCTCTATTTATATGTTGAGCCTTGGGGTCTAAACTTGGAGTAAAAGCCTCCTCCAGGTCGGTTTTGCCCGCACAAGGTCGGTTTGGTCCGCAGGGAAAGAGTCCAACTCGGATCCCTGCCGAACCGTGCACAGCCGCACACAAGCGGTAGTACCGCTTCACACAAGCGGTAGTACCGCTTCACACAAGCGGTAGTACCGCTCGGGCGGTAGTACCGCTTCACCAAGCGGTAGTACCGCTTACGCGGCAGCAAAACTACTTTTGCACTTTCCAATACCTCGTGGGCTTTTATCCCTTGGCCCATATAAAGTGTTGCTGCACCCGAACACTTCGGCAAACATCCGGAACCCCTTCCGGTGAACTCCGTAACTCTTTCGGAGATCAAAACACTATTATCACATATATCAATCTTTACCTCCAGACTATTCCGGAGATCCTCGTCATGTCCGGGATCTTATCCGAGACTCCGAACAACTTTCGGTCACCAACATAATAACTCAATTATACTAATCGTCACCAAACGTTAAGTGTGTAGACCCTGCGGGTTCGAGAACTATGTAGACATGACCGAGACACTTCTACGATCAATAACCAATAGCGGGACCTGGATGCCCATATTGGCTCCTACATATTCTATGAAGATCTTTTATCGGTCGAACCTCTATGTCAAGGATTCAGTTAATCCCGTATGCTATTCCCTTTGTTCTTCGGTATGTTACTTGCCCGAGATTCGATCGTCGGTATCACTATACCTAGTTCAATCTCGTTACCGGCAAGTCTCTTTACTCGTTCCGTAATACAAGATCCTGTGGCTAACTCTTTAGTCACTTTGCTTGCAAGGCTCAATGTGATGTTGTATTACCGAGTGGGCCCTGAGATACCTCTCCGTCACACGGAGTAACAAATCCCAGTCTTGATCCATGCCAACCCAACAGACACCCTCGGAGATACCTGTAGAGCACCTTTATAGTCACCCAGTTACGTTGCGACGTTTGATACACACAAGGTATTCCTCCGGTGTCAGTGAGTTGCATGATCTCATGGTCAAAGGAACAGATACTTGACATGCAGAAAACAATAGCAATAAACTGACACGATCAAATGCTACGTTTACAGTTTGGGTCTTGTCCATCACATCATTCTCCTAATGATGTGATCCCGTTATCAAATGACATCTCATGTCAATGGCTAGGAAACCTTAACCATCTTTGATCAACGAGCTAGTCAACTAGAGGCTTACTAGGGACACAATGTTGTCTATGTACCCACACATGTATTTGAGTTTCCAATCAATACAATTATAGCATGGATAATAAACGATTATCATGAACAAGGAAATATAATAATAACCAATTTATTATTGCCTCTAGGGCATATTTCCAACATAATAACACAGAGAAGTTAATGTTTGCATAATTCCGTAGACCATGAGAGTGTCGAGTTTCTTCATGCTTGCTTCATGAACTTTGGGGTTTGTTAAACGTCATCCGTAAATGGGTGGCTATTACGGCGGCTTACGGGTTCATGGAAAAGTATGTTAAGTAACTTGATAGCTCAAGATTGGGATTTGCTCCTCCGACGATGGAGAGATATCTCTGGGCCCTCTCGGTGTTACAGTATCCATCATCGTCTGGCCAGACACAAGTGTGATTTGATCACAGGGATACCGGAACACAGAAACGAGAAAAGAGAACAAAAACCGGCAACGAGGTAACTGGCATTGTGGACAAGTGTTGATCCACGAGGATGCCGATGTTTCGCACCTCGGGTATTTGTAACATATCGCGAAGCAACAGGAATAGCACACGGCAACTGGAGGTTCACTCGAATATTCATTCGTGTGGGTATAGGGGTCAATATGGGTGTCCACGGCTCCGATGTTGATAATTGATCGGAAAGAGTTCCGGTCATGTCTATACTTCACCGAACCTATAGGGTCACACGCTTAAGGGTCATCTATCTGCTGAATACTAGACGGGGAGTCTGAGAGAAAATCACCGAAAAAGTTTCGGACGAAACGGAAACGTTCCGGAGAGAACACCGGAATAGTTCTGGTGAAACTGAAAAGTTGTTTCAGGGTATTCCATTAAGTCAAATTGGTTCTGGCACACGCCTGGAAATTCTTGGAGGATGCCAGAAGTGTTCTGGAAACTTCTGGGAATTTTCCGGGACAAAAACCGGAAATGTTCCGGAGCAGCCGGAACCGTTTTGGTTGCTTTTCGCTGAAGAAACATTATTCCGAAATTGTTTCGGAATGCGTTCAAAATTGTTTTGGTGGGTGCTAGAATTATTCTAGGCACACAGAAATAATTTGGGTTTTAACGGACGCAGAAAAATGTATTCGTGAATAGTGAAAAGCACTTTTTGGGCTGATTTGCAAATGGGGTTTTTCTTCTAGAAGAAAACCACTTTTGGTGTGTGAAAGGGAGGTGGAGCTCCCCAAGGGGGCTGCAAATTTCGTCCATGGCATGGGGGGGCCCTCCTTGAGGTGTCCTTCCACCTCATGGTGGATATCTTCTACACACCCTTATGTGGCATGTGGTGGAAAGATCCTAGGAAGGTCCTTTTGGTCTTTCCTCTACCCCTTGCTCCTCCTATAAATAGAGGTGGAGAGAGCTCTCCAAAATCAGCTCATGCTTGCTCTCATACACATGCCATTGACTTGTCTGGCTTCTCTCTCCCTCCCAGCGAAATAGTTTCGTAGAGCCGAAAGGCTGTCTGGGTTCCGGTGGGAACTAGTTCTGGACGGCGAAGCCCTGCCGGATAGATGACACCGTATGTGTGCAACTCTGTAGAGAGATCGTAGTTTCGGTCTTAGTTCGAGAGTGCCTCCCGAAGGGCTGTCCAAGTGATCGTCTTAGTTTCGAGGGTCCTCCCGAAGGGCTGTCCGAGTGACCGTTCGAGTTTCGAAGGTCCTCCCGAAGGGCTGTCCGCGACACCGTCCGAGGGACTGTCCGACCGCCTCCCGGAGGGCTGTCTGAGGGGCAGATGTGGGAGTACATCCTCACGGTTGGGAGGTTGTAAATCGTAGCTGCGGGGATCTGCACCGCCGATCGTCATCGACTCTACTTCCGCTGCGCTACGAGTCGGTAACGAAACAGATCAAACCTTGTATGCAGTCTCCATAGTGATCCTGGGCTGGTGTGTAGGTCGGAAATTTTTGTTTTCTGCTGCGTTCCCC
Organism: Elymus sibiricus; assembly: GCA_039707655.1. NCBI lineage: Eukaryota > Viridiplantae > Streptophyta > Magnoliopsida > Poales > Poaceae > Elymus > Elymus sibiricus. Next base: position 356,554,444 of record CM077671.1, read on the forward strand.
GATATAGACATGACCGAGACGACTCTCTGGTTAATAACCAACAGCGGAACCTGGATGCTCATATTGGTTCCTACATATTCCACGAAGATCTTTATCGGTGAACCTCATATGTCAACATACGTTGTTCCCTTTGTCTGGTGGTATGTTACTTGCCCGAGATTCGATCGTCGGTATCCAATACCTAGTTCAATCTCGTTACCGGCAAGTCTCTTTACTCGTTCCGTAATACATCATCTTGCAACTAACTCGTTAGTCACGGTGCTTGCAAGGCTTCTGTGATGCTGTATTACCGAGAGGGCCCAGAGATACCTCTCCGATAGTCGGAGTGACAAATCCCAATCTCGATCCATGCCAACTCAACAAACACTTTCGGAGATACCTGTAGTGCACCTTTATAATCACCCTGTTACGTTGTGACGTTTGATACACCCAAAGTATTCCTACGGTATCCGGGAGTTGCATGATCTCATGGTCAGAGGAACGTGTATTTGACATAGTGAAAGCAATAGCAATAAACTGAACGATCATTTGCTATGCTAACGGTTGGGTCAAGTCCATCACATCATTCTCCTAATGATGTGATCCCGTTATCAAATGACAACTCATGTCCATGGTCAGGAAATCTTGACCATCTTTTGATCAACGAGCTAGTCTAGTAGAGGCTTACTAGGGACTCAGTATTTGTCTATTATCCACACATGTATTAAGTTTCCGGTCAATACAATTCTAGCATGAATAATAAACCATTATCATGAACGGAGAAATATGATAATAAACACTTTATTAATTGCCTCTAGGGCATATTTCCAACAGTGTCGTGCTTGCCGGGCTTGCCGTGCTTGCCGGGTCTGGGCCTGCCGGGACTGCCGGGCTTGCCAGGCTTGCCGGCCTTGCCGCGGGAGAGGGAGAGGCCGCGGCAGAGGTGGTGGTGGTAGGGATTGATGCGTGGTGAGTGGCAGAATAAGGAAAAGTGTGTTCATCGAATGTGACGTGGCGAGAGACAAGCACGCGACCAGAAGATGGATCGAAACAGCGATATCCTTTGTGATCGTCAGAAAGACCAAGATGAATGCAAGGTAGTGAACGTGGTTCGAGTTTGTTGGAGGCGGTACAGGCGGTGTTCGGAAAACAAAGACAGCCAAAAACACGTAAAAAAGAATAATCGGGATGGGAGAGAAAAAGAGATTGAAAAGGCGAATAAAGAGGACATGTCTTAGTTGGTCAAATATTTAGAAGTAGTGTGGCAGTGCGAAGGGCTTCGGCCCAAAACCGAGAGGGCAGAGAAGCTTGTAATAGCAAGGTGCGAAGAATATCATTAATGGAGCGAAGAGAACGTTCAGCTTTACCGTTTTGAGGGGAGGTATAAGGACAGGAAAAACGAAGAAGAATACCTTGAGAGAGAAAGAAGTTGCGGTTTTGAGTGTTGTCAAATTCTCGACCATTATCACATTGAATAAATCTAATTGGCAAGCCAAAGTGTGTAAGAACATATCGTCGAAAATTGAGAAAGATGGCATGTACTTCAGATTTAGCATGGAGAGGGAAAGTCCAAATATAATGAGAATAGTCATCCAAAATCACAAGATAATATTTGTAACCAGAGACACTAGGGACGGGAGAGGTCCATAAATCACAGTGAATCAATTCAAATGGAAAAGTGCTAAGGGTAGTAGAGGTTCCAAAAGGTAATCTAACATGTTTGCCGCATTGACAAGCATTACAAAGAGAGGGATTATGAGGAACACTAGAACTAGGAATACAAAATTCTTGCAGCAAAGATGACAAGGTTGTTTTATTGGGGTGTCCTAGACGACGATGCCACAAATCAACTGATGCAAGCATGGCTCGGGGAGTGGATGTATGTGTGCCATGAAGCGAATAAAGATCGCCCGTGCTATTGTACCGAGCGAGGACCTCCCCCGTTGTCAGATCCTTCACAGACAAACCAAAAGGGTCAAAAGCCAAAATTACTCGATTGTCAATACAAAATTGGCGAACAGAAATAAGATTTTTGATGAGGGAAGGAACAACCAGGATATTGCGGAGAAGAAAATTGGCGTAAGAGGAAGAGATGTAAGAATGACCGGTGCAGGAAACAGGTATGGTGGAACCATCACCAATGGTGATCGTAGAAAAAACAGAAGGGAAGCAAGCTGACAGCAAATTCATATTTGAAGACATATGCGAGGATGCACCAGAATCGAAAATCCAATCCGTACCTTCGTTATTGAGAGTAAAGTTGTTCATGGCGTTGATGAAGGCGGCTTGATCCCAGGCCGGCTGCTGTGGAGGAGCAGAGGGGCCAGGAGCGTGCATGGGAGCGTAGGGCAGGGTCGGCGACTGGTAGTATGCTGCCGGGGCCGGCAAGCCCGGCAAGGTGCCGTAAGAAGTCGGCAAGGTGTAGTAGGGTGGCAGTAGTCCTGGCGCGCTGGGAGGTGGCGTAGGAGTGGCGGTGTAGACATGCGACGACGGCTTGGGCCCAAGGAGTCCAGGAGAGCCGGTGGCTGGGCGGAGGCCAGGGCTCCACGTGCCCGTGTAAGCAGGCGGGGCGCCGTACGGCGAAGGGGCCGACCAGGGCATCGGCCAAGCTTGGACAAGGCCAGTCCAGGGATCGTGCGGAGGCTGCCATGTTGAGGGAGCCGGTGACGACGGAGCGGCCGATGACGGAGCTTGTGCAGGGCCGGCGGAGCGAGATGCAGGGGGCCGGTAGATCGGATTCTTGCCCCGGTAGTTCGGGCTCGGGCGCCAGCCTGGGGACGGTGGAGGAGCTGCTGCCGCCGCGGTAGGAGGGGTGGGTGCGGCAGATTGGTGCGGCAGCCCAGGCGGGGCCCCGGCAAGCCCGGCCGCGGCAGAAGCGGCAGCGTGAAACACCTGCGGTGGCCGTTGCGCCTTGCGAGCTTGATTCTTCTCTTCTTGCTGGAGGAGGGAGCGAACCTCCTTGAAGGTGGGGTAGGGCTTGAGCATGGGGATGAAGGACTGCTGCGTCTCGAACTGCTCGCCGAGGCCGACGAGGAGAGCGTTGATGAGGGCGCGATCGTCGACGTGATCGCCGAGTTCACGAAGTTCGTCGCCGATAGCCTTGATCCGCTGGCAGAAAACGGTGACCGGGGCATCGCCTTGGACGGTTGTACGGAGCTCGGTGTTGAGGGCGTTGATGCGCGCGTCGGAGTTGTCCTGGAACAGCTGCTGGAGAGATGCCCAAAGCTCGGCGGCGGTGGCGTCGTCGGAGGAGACCAGATTGAAGAGCTCCGTGGAGATGCGTGTGTAAATCCACTGGATGATGGCGAGATCATCTTTCACCCAGCGAGGATCGGCGTGCTGCGGAGGGTAGGATGGATCTATGTGGTGGCGGAGGCCGCAGCGGCCGAGGTGGATGGTGAAGAGGTGGCGCCAATGGTAGTAGTTGTGGGCGCCAAGATCTAACGAGATTGGGATGAAAGGGGAGACGTCGGCAATGGTGTCGGCTAGGGAGATCATTGGGAGTTGAGGGGGGGTTGTTTGGGTAGTTGTAGAGGAGGAAGAAGAAGGGGGGGCACCGGCGGCGCGGAACTCGGCCATGGAGAAGAGGGGCCGAGTCGGCCGGGGCGGCGGCGCGGTTGGCGATGCCATGCCAGGTGCGGAAAACCTAGGCGTCTGATACCATGATAATTGGAGAATAATAACTGTATTGATTGAGGCCTCAAAGGGCTGTTTATATAGATTACAAAACTTGGACTTTAAGACTAATAGAGATAGATTACAATTCAAAACCGGCCATACTATCCGTAACCGACCTATACTCTAATACATATAATCAACACACAAGCTAGTTGAACTGGCTATAGACAAACGGATAGAAGGGAGGGGTTATGAGTTCGAATCCTAGTAGTGGCACACTTTTTTTCCTAATCTTGGAGGCAACTATACGACTTATATATATATATATATATAAGGTATAGATATAGATATAGATTGGGTTAGATTCTAACTCTAACCTCTAACTAGTTAGAGTATCCAAACAGGCCATAACATAATTAATTAGCCTGGCATGCACCTTGACCCGCCTTGCTGTGCTCTAGGAAGTAGGGGCGAGAGAGTGACTCGCCGGGACCGCCGGCGACGGCCCCAGCTGCCTGCTTCCTCGCCCACGGTCACGGACAGCGACCCATCCCCACTGACGCGACAGCTCGGGCATAGTGACAACGATTTCTGAACACGAAATCGAAATCTCGAAGGAAAAGTCATCATACTATATTCAGTGCTCTCCTGCTTTCACCGGCTGACATGGGTGGGTCTCGGCCACATCTTCTGGGCTAATTGTAGTTTGGCCCCTGGACGCCGGAGCGGGGAAATATCCAGCTGCAGGAACTAGTGGACGTCGCTTGTTATGGTAACCACATGTGAACCAACGGCACCTATTTCTGGACCATCTTGCGGCCGGGTTCATTGTTTGTTTTACAGCCGGCATTCGTGTCAGCCGGCCGATGCCTTTCGCTTTTTCTGTTCATCGTCGAGTATAAGCTCATTTAATAATAAGAACCGTACTTCTTTCTTGCTTGCCAATCTTTATAGCATGTCCAGGAGTATGTGGTTATGTGAGACCGATTTTGTTGCGCCCAAATGTCCCGCGATTTTATTATGCCGACCGACGATAGGTCCACCTACGGGGCGCTTTTTCGGAATAAATAAAGAAATAAAGGAACGGAGCGAAGATAGTTTCCGCAGGAGATCATAGCTGGGTGTCATCAGTGGTTCCATAGCGCCGCATCATCTCCGTGCTCCGAGCTCGCCCCGCTGGACGGCGGCGGTGGCGGCTCCAGGAGCAGCCCCTGGGCGAGGTCAGCGTAGTACGTGCCCGCGTCCATTTCGCCTGACGTGTGGAGGTCGAACATGTCGTGGCACAATGCGTCCGGCACCACGAACTCCGCATTGGCGCAAGACAGCTGGGAGTGGGATGCCGCCGCCGACGAGCTGGCATTGCCCGGAGCGGACGCCGTGGAGGCGACCCCGTCGACGGAGGTCACCTCAGCGATGGCGCCGGCGCCCATCTCCTGCCGGCGCAGGAAGTCCACGACGGCCCCGATGGCGGCGCGCCGGACGTCCGCCATGTCGGAGAGGGAGGAGGGCACGGCGAGCAGCCACGCCGAGTCCGGAAAGTTGAGGCGCGTGGCGGGGTTGCGGCCGTATAGCGCGAGCATGGCGGCGTCGTGCGCGCGCGCGGCTGCCTCGGCGGTGACGTGCGTGCCGAGCCAGAGCCGCTCGCCGCGCTTCCCCGGCACGCGCACCTCGCACACCCACCGGCCGTTGCTGCCCCGGCGGCGCACGCCGTGGAACACCGGGTGGCGCGTTTCCTTGAACTTGGTGCGCCCCGCGGGGCGCTTCGGCGTCGGCGACGCAGGAGACGTCGGCATCCCCTGCTCGAGCGAGGACGGCGGGGATGCCGGCGAGTTCCAGTTGCGCTCGGGGCCCGTGTCCATTGCCGCCGGACGTACTTTTGCTTGACTAGTTGACTGGAGTAGGAGCCGTGATGGCTGCTGCCTTGGTGGCTATGAGACTAGGAGTACTCAGTAAACCAGTGGCTTGCCTAGAGTGTGCTTATTTATAGTTTTGCGGTACGCGGTGAAGGGCGACGGCGTTGCCCGTCGGCGCGAGGAGAGCTTGTGGTGTGCGGCGGTGGACCGCTCCCTGGCCGACGCGTGTGACGTGACTCCTCGGTGTAGACGTGCGGGGGGTTTGCAGCGTTAAGTGGAGAAAAGGTAGCTTCCCTCCAACTTGCTAGTCGGCGGGCGCAAGAAAGCGTGGGTGACGGCCAACTTGCTAGTTTAGGTGTGTCGGTGTATCCCATTCCTGGCGTTCTCATCTATCTGAGTCTACGAATTGTTCACCTCAGCAACTTGCTAGTTTAGGTGTGTTGGTGTCTTCTTGTGATGTCAAATGTCCTTTTAGTTTCCATGCGATAACATTTGGCCTTGTTTGGATCAACTCTACTCCCGCTGTAAAGTAATATAAGACGAATTTGGTCACTAAAGCAAAATCCATACTCGATCCATGAAGGACATTTTCTTTTCTGTTACGAATGTAATAAGCCCCTTTATGCTTCCCAAATCATCTAAATCAAAGAAATACACGGAGGTGTGTAGGTACAGTCACCCAGAGATATTGAAGGGCAAAAGTGTGTCGTGGTCCATCTAACCCATCAACAAATATAATAAGTAGCATACCAACACAACCTTGTATCTTCATCCCCATGTGAAGCCGGCGACGGACGGCCTAGGTAACAAGCATAGGTGTAATTTCCTTTCTTTGATTCTTTTCCCAAATTTCACTTTGCATAATCTGTTGACCTTGCAACCAATGAGAACATAAAGTATTTAGTACTTACCAATGCTTACCAAAGTCATATATGGTTTAGACTTTATTTTTGTTTTGTGTTTTCCTTTAGCTTGGCCCGCCTAGCTTATTCATTGTAGCTCCGCCAGGCTAGAGTCACATTCTTCCTTGACTTGTGGCAACGCTTCACCTGGCCAGTTATGTCTCCATCTATCATGGCGTTTCATCCTCGCATTTCATCATTTGATAAACCATCGTCGACAAGATTTTATCAAGCGAGAGGGGATGGCGTCGACATTATCCACACCATGCGCATGTCAAGTGTGATAGCCTGACTTATTAGAGATGATAGACTACCCATATCAATACGGAATTCTTTCTTTGTCGGAAGCCCATTCGGAAAGAACTCCCAGTTAAGTGTGCTCGGCTTGGAGAAATTTCAGGATGGGTGACCGACCGAAAAATCGTTTCCGGAGGCGCACGAGTGAGCACAAAATGCGCAGAAAAGACTAGTGTTGATTTATGGGGCCAGTCTAGATCCAGCCAGGGGTAATAGCCAGTGGCGGGTGTGCCCGGGGCGTTGCATCAAGCACCTGTGTTGCTTGTCATTTTTCTCGATTTTTTTGTTGTTGGTGTCTGAGTCAACAAGAAGAGTGATCATGCCAAAGTGAAGGGGATGATCTTCTATGTGTGGATGCTGAAAATATGACTCATGGTGATAACATTGCATGAATGTTCTATACTTCTGTTTTTCACAAAAAAGAATACATATGCTAGCGTTATTCCTTGGTACCTCCATCGAATGCAGCATCACGAGTCGCTGTGAGAATTTTGTCAGTGCAAGCGAGTCCATGCAAATTATTCTGCATATTGTGTTTTGTGGTGGAATCGGCATACTGAGAACTAAAATCCTCGATAAAGCCTCCAAAAACTCTAAACGTACTTGAATACATAAACACAACCAGGACACAACCTATATACTCGTGTTCTGGACCAATAATGTAGTAGTATAACCTGTCGAAAATTTATAGTCCAAATTCGAATCAAAGCACAAAAACAAGATCAGCCATTTCTTTCTGTGTTACTTGGATTTTCCTTTGGCAACCCATTATTTGGTGCTACACACTTCTGTGTGTCTTTTGCTCGTTCACGTAATCTCTTTCTATATATAATAAATAACGTTCATGTAAACGTTTTTTATAGAATTATTTATTTCGATTCATGGAGTACGTGTTCACTCGAGTTCTTGACCAATAATTGACGCACTATTCACTTTTATTACGGTGCTACTAGAAGTGTACTACACACTTTATTAGCTACTGATAAAAGGGTGTGGTGAAGTGCAAACGAGTCCTTTCCAAAAATAGAAACCCGAAACTTTCTCGATAAGTGGACTAACACATTGGGGGAAAATTGCCCTCCATGCCTACTCTGTTTCTTCCCATATTTGGAAGAACAGAACTAGGAGTATCTATAATCCTAGCACTAATTTACACGAATATGGAAGCAAGCACTAGCTCCATAGAATAATAGCACTAGTTTACACTGCTCTACTGGAGCAAGTAGCTCCATGTCCATAGCGCGTCTCCAGGCCGCTCTACTCGCCGCCGTCCTCCAGCCAATCTCCGTCGGCCGATCGCTCCACGAGCATGTCCTGCGCCAAGCTCGCGTAGTACGACGCGTCCATGCCGCCAAACCAGAGTTCGTCGAACAAGTCGCTGGACATGGAATATGGACAGCGCGCTCGGCCCGCCTCGGCGTCGCTAGCTGTGGCCTATGGGCGTCCGTCGGAGACACAAGCGGTTGCTTGCGCTGGACCGCCACGACGGCGATGGCCACGGCGTCCTTGATCACATGTGCGCTAACGAAGCCGAACGACCCGGCCGCAAGAAAGGGCAGCATCCAACTGGCGGAGTCGGCAAAGGTTGACGCAGGCGTCGCGGCCGGAGAGCGCGAGAGCGCGCGCGCCGCCGTCTCAGCGGTGGCGAAGGTGCCGTGCCAGAGCCTCGACCCCATCGCCCCGTGCACGCGCAGCTCGCACACCCACCGCGGTATACCGGGTTGCGCGTCTCCTTGAACTTGGTGCGTCCCCCCGGCCGCTTCGGCGGCTCCGACCACACCGTCCGGTGCGGCCCTTGCTCCCGTCTCCCGGTCGTCGGACGGGGACGCGGCGTCCATGGATTGCTCGAAGGTAGTGGAGTAGCTCATGAAGTGTGACTTGCTGCGCCAAGAGAGACGGTGGCTAGATGAGGCTGGGTGTACTTGTTCGCCGCGGCGCTCGGATGGAGAGCGCCGGCATAGCATTAGCGCGGAAGGAGATAAGCGCAGCTGCGCGGAGGTGGTGGGTCACACGCTCAGTGCCTTGTTTTGGATAGGTTATTACTGGAAGAAGGCAAAACCAAGTTTTGCACCGGAGTATTTTCATTTGGAAGATCAATAAATATCGAGCTGAGGCGAGAGTGCGAGACATGGCATCTTTGTGGCCGAAACAAAAATAATAAACAAACGTATAAATATCACATATTTCTCGGCCCTGTTGGCCATAGGATTGAGGATGAAGGCTCGCCCAGAGAGCGACGTTAGATCGTCTCTGACTGGTGTTCAAAAAACCATTATCGATGAACACTGCACCTGGAAAGGGGATCAAGATGCTGATGATGTTGGTTCTCTGGCAACTCTGGCAGGAAAGAAACCACTGTACCTTTAGAAGCAAAATCGCCAGTGCTCATGAGATCATTGCAGCGATCAAGCGAACTTTTGGGCTGTGGAGACAGGCTGTGTTCAAATGCATAGAGAGCCCCTTCGGGATCATACGTGAGGATATTAGCTGAGCTATCTTGCCTAAGGGTATGTATTTTACACCTTCTTTTCTTATTTCCTTGATCCTTGGATTATCGCCTTTGTCATTTTTCCCACTGCTTCCTGCTAATGATCAATGAAAACCAGACATGATCTGGCCATTTCAAAAAAAAAAAAAACCATTATCGATGAACAAGAAATATCGTTTACACCATCAACAAGGTTCTAAACTAGTCATCATGGATACACGTCAGCATAAAATGACACATATCATTATGGATAACGCGTTGATTACAAACAGATGTGTAGATTTCATAGTCTTATAAGTCCAAACCAAACTAGACGGAGTTCAATTCTGCTAAGAATGTATATTTATAGAGCAAGTCCAAACCAAACAAACTTGAATCATACTAATACTATACTAAATAATAATCTCTACCTAATAATAAATCACGCATCGCCTCTGCCCGCACACCCGTCGCGGTCTTTTTGCAAAAAGGCCCCTGCTGTTTGCCTATTCAACCCACAGTCCTCGGTCAGTTAAGAAAAAACGGTTCGCAATTTTCTTTTTGGCCTGCAGATCGAGCGGCGGCGCTCCCACCCGCACGCCTGCGCTCGCATCGCCCCCACGGCTTCGCCTCGCTTGGCACCGGCACACCTCGCCGCCGGCCCTCCCCCTCCCCTTCTCCCACCTCGCAGCTCCGGCGTCTGCCATGTCCGCCCGCATCCCCCACACATCCATCCCTCTCGCGTCTCATCACTCTCTCTCTTCACGCGGCTCCTCGCTGCGCGTGGCGGCACCGGCGGCCTTCGGCCCGCGAGCAACGCGCACGGCGGCCCTCGGCCCGGCGCTCCACCCGGTACCGGCTCCTTGTGGGACGCGGAGTGGCCATGGCACCGACCCCGCCGCCGCCGCCGCCTCCGCCGCCGCTGCCCCAGTCCCCGCGGTTTCCCTCGACGAGACCAAGGCAAAAAAGTCCTCCGCCAGGTTTGGTGCTCCTACCCCGTCTCCGATCCCAGCCGTCTCGCGGATTGAATAGCGTCTAACTACGAGATAGAGATGCCCGTATGTGCTGTCGTTGCAAACCAACGCGTGTTTTTATCGGGTTCCACACTACATGTTCGATGTTTTGCCTGAGCGGGGAAGCTGAGCTAGGGACTGGACGCTAGACGAAACGCCTTGCTGAGCTGGAACCTGCGTTTGTTTAATATTGATGTCAGAGTGTTAGACTGCTGGTGTTGATCGGCCACTAATATTAGAAGTAGAAATAACATGCTATGCTATATGTTGTCTTCTGTAGTTATTACCAGGACTGAGAGAAGAAAAACTATACTGTATATTCTAAGAAACATCGGTTGCCAAGGTGCTGCAGTGTTCCGCGGCCCTCCGTGTCTCCGAGGACATTAAGGAAGTTATTAGTTATTTTCCAACAGCCTATCAGTCCGTTTACATGACATGCGAAATCTATAGTGATCTGCAGTGGGGTTTCTGTTTCGTTGCTGAAGAAGCATAACTTCTGAGTGGAAGGATAATATTCCGTTTTCCAGTTTTATGTAGTGACTGAACTCTGTAGTTTATAGTGAAGTAGATGATTTATTCTTATATTTGATCAAATCTTCATTATGATCTAGCTAATTCACCTGGTAAAGTGGACGGTTGCTGCATGGTGCAAATTAGCCCAGAATGAAGATGTCTTGCTTCAGTTGCTTTTATTGAAATATGCCAGTTATATGGTTCCGTAACTGATATCAATTTTTTGTTTATACAGGGAAGAGATTTGGGAGAGCTAACGAGTTGTTGAAGCCAGATGAGATTGTAGTGCAAATTAACTCGAGGTCAATTCCTGTGTCACCACCTCCTTACAACGTAAAGCTGGAAGATGTTCAATCTTTCTTTGCTCAGTATGGCAAGGTATGTTATCTGTATAACCTTGAATACCAGACTTGATAGTATAGGCTAGAACCGCTAGATTTCACAGTGCGTGTTGCTTCAACTTTCAGTAACACATTTATCAGTTACTTTGAACTGGAAATGTTCAGTCAGATGCACTATGCATGTGATATTCAATTGATATGATACTTTGGCAAACTTGCAAGTTGACGTAGTGGCGGCGGCGGCCTTCCCCTGACCTCCCACGGGTCCTGTAACTGCTCGAGGGCACCGTCCTTGGTGCTCCGGTGGTGATCCGAAGCCGGCGTGGTGTAGATGATCGGACATGGCAAGGTATCCGTCGTTGCACCCCGCGTTTCCGGCAGTTCCTCAATGTATTGCTTCTCCGACCTAGGTATCCATCGCCACACATCCCTGAGGCACCAACCCATCAGCTAATGCCCTCATGACCTTCATCGGGTGTGATTACACTTTTTTGGACGAAGGCAGCAGCACTGCATGAATATACTAAGAGAAGATTTACCAAATCTGAAGGTGCTACACTTGATATACGCATCTTTGCCCTAATTTGAATAATTGTGAGTTTGTGAACACGTCACTTAGCATCTTTTCTAATATATTTGAGGGGTTCAGCTGGGGAAATTTTGAAGGGGTCCCGATGGGGATTTGTATCATATCCTTGCTGTGTATGTTGTTCTTTGCTCTGCTTGGGGCAATTTTGTACAGGCAGATATGGTTTGGATCGGTTATGTGATGTTCTGTCATGCTTTTTGTGCTCCTGCTCAAGAGAGAATTTTTTAGATATTTGTACTGATTATTGGTACCGACATCGTATTTATTGTCATTTGTGCCAGGTTAATCATCTAGGGAAAGTAACACTTGATCACAGGGTAATAAAGTTAGTAGGTGTATGTAAAGTTATGTAGCTTCATCAAACAGATGTCAGTTTTCAGATGTTGGTCAGTTATGTAGCTTCTCTCTAATGACCTTTTGAACACAACATGGCGTTGGTCAAATATACATGGAGGACACGAAAAAAATCAAAAAGAAATTAGCAAGCTGTTAAATTCAGATATTTCTCTGATTTGCTGCTTTCATTTTTTGGAACCTAGCTTGTGAAATGTTCATGTGTTCTTACTTGAGCGCCTCTTGTGGTTTTAGCAACGGAGTTGGCTCTAGCTCTTGAAAAGATGGTGAACGAGAAGCTGCCCAACCTGCGCACTGTAAGTTTCTCCTTCTTGCCTATTTATACAAGGAACTTACTTTAAAGGTATTTGTGTGCCTGTTCGACACACTGAATTCCTTATTGAGTGCAGCTAGGAGATTGCGGCGGCAGTAGCGGGTTTTGTGTTGGCGCGCTGCGGGGAGCTGCTGGACAGTGACCGATGGTGGTGGATCAGAGTTGGAATTCAAGAGGGTTGGTGTGCTTGCAGTTATCCGATGATTGGGCGAGAGTGGAGCAACAGAGGAGGCTGGCCAAGGACATGGCCGCAGATAACACATCTTGCTCGGTTTCCACGATGACCCAAGGTTGGTTGCATCCTGCATGACCTCATATTTTTCATGAGAGTTTTGTGATGTTCTTTTTTAGAAAAGTTTTGTGATGTTAACTCATGAGACATTTCACGTGATACTATGTGGATGTACTGCAGTGTGGAGCAAACAGAGTCAACAAGCCAAGAACGTGTTGGTCAGTCTGTCAGTGTCATACTTTTCTTTTTGTAATTCTATATCATACTATATAGTTAGTACAAGATCATCAAATATTCAGGATATGTTTTGGAAATATAATTTTGTGGAATTGAATGCACAACATGTTCAGAGGAGAGGAGACAGAGGCTTGATGTTAATAACTTGAATCGCTATGACGATCGCCCCGGTGGCCGTGTAGCCGTCTCAGATCGAGTCCCAGGTGTAGGACCAAAAGGAGGTGCCCGCAGGTACGATAAGATTCAGCTTTCTGGAATTTTGGAGAGGCGCTCGGCACACTGCCAAACTTTTATTTGTAAAGGTTGCATGCTACTACCTCCTAATTGATATGTCAATGAAATGAAGTAGATGCAGCTCTTCATAGATATTGTAACATGTTTTGGTTTGCAGGTTAAATATTTGGCGTCCTCTGTTTGGTAATGAGAGCAATGCAATATTTTGAAGGGGCACACATGTAAGGGAAACTGATATATGTCTTCCTGTCAAGCTGGAAACTGCAATTTGTGTTCTGAGCTACGAGCTCCAAATAGATTGCTTTTCTCTTTCCTTCAAGTTGTCATCTTATATCAGGATTGGCATCACTAATAATGCGGAGTGGTTTTTCCATTCAATCAAATTATAAATTCCAAATTCGTTACCTATTTCTATAAGTATTGTACTATTTTGTTAAAATGTTGTTTTCCATTTATATTAATTACCATTCTTACCCACTTTCGAAATCAATTTTCTTGAGTTCTGAGAATATAGACATCCGGAGAAGGTAGACATAGCATGTCATCTTCTTTCAACTAATGTTTTATTCAAATACATTGATGTCATCTTTCATTTTTGCTGCAGACCTTTTCTTATATTTATGCACTTCTTCAAAAGGCGAACATAACATGTGAAACATCTGCTAATTTTCTTACAAAGATTAATCTCATGATACATAGCGAAGTTATATAGGTGTCATATACCACAATCATAGCACCTCCTAGATTATCTGTACGTTTATTATTTGGTTCCACCTTTTTTTGGTTCATTTTGCAATAGATATGGAATCTGAATTACTAATAGATAGCACTAACAAATTTATTCTGTAGATACTTCAATAGACATGTCCTTCGTTAAAGAAATAATTTCTTCAGGGAGGATTAACTAAATTGATATGTAATGTACAATTAGTTGATGAATTGATAATTTGGTGTAGCATGGAGATTGATCTCATTGGTACATATATTCCTTATTTGGAATAAGGCGACCAAACTAAAGCAAGTGATTGATAATTTGTGTGTTGTCTATAATCTCACATTTGTAGTTTTGAGCACTGTTCTCACATTCTTTTCTTGATTAAAAAAATGCATTCTTCAACTTTGTTCTCTCATGATCACATCTTACGTTGTAAGGACATTTTAATAATATACATTGCCCCAAAAGGCAATTGGCTTTGACGTTCATTCCAGAAGTTCACTCTTTCACCTCATTTTCTTCAAAGGTTGAATTTTTCATGTATGAAATATATGCATTGTGATCTTTCTTAACTTGAATATGGATTGACAGCCATATACCCTTGCAAGTAAGGAATGTGGACCTATGTATAAGGAGGGTAGGGGCATTTGATTTTTTCTCCCGTTGCAACACACGGGCATGTTTCCTAGTAATAATATATAATAATATATTAATTAATAATAATAATAATAAAATAAATAAAGCGGCTATTGCTTCTGCCAGCTCACCGTCGCGGTGTTTTTATAAAAATGTCCCTCTACTTTTTCGTAATTGAACCCGCAGTCCTTTTTTTAGTTGAAAAACGTTTCGCCTTTACAAAATCCCCCCTACCCGCGGTCAGCGCCTTCTTTTCAAGATTAGCCCGCCGCCGGCAGCTCTCTTCGGCCTCTGCCGTTCCTTCCCTGCCATCCTTTCGGCAAGGCGGCGGAGACAGCTACGGTCGCTGTGGAGGATGAGAAGGCGGCCGTCGTGCCTCTCGCGGGAGGGTAGAGGACGCCTCGCCGGGGCGCGTGCTCGGGTGAGGGGCGGCGTCCTTGCCGGCGGCGGGGGAGCTTCTGTCGCGTGGCGAGCTGGAGCAGGGGAGGTGGTTGTCGGGCGGCGGAGACGGCTTCTACCGCGCGGCAAGGTGGAGCAGGGGCAGAGGCGGCCTTGGCAAGGTTCTGCCACGCGGCGAGGTGGAGCAGGGGCAGCGCCGAGGTGGAGCAGGGGCGAGGCGTGCCCGCGCTGCACCGTCGGCACCGGCCTGGACGGGAATGCGGGCTGCCTGGAAGTGCTCATCCCCATGCTCCTGAAGCCCCTCAAGCAGGCACTGCCCGGGCGGTCTGAGTCTGCATAAATGAGTCGCCGACCGCGTCCGCGTGGCGAGGTGGAGCAGGGGCAGTGGCGTGGTGGAGCAGGGGCGAGGCGTCCCCGCGCTGCGCCGTCGGCACCGGCCAGGACGGGAATGCGGGTTGCCTGGAGGTGCTCATCCACGTGCCTCCTGAAGCCCCTTGTTTTCGTTTTGCTGTTTGTGTGTGCAGGAGTGAAGCGTGACATTGACCTGTGCGCTGCTCCTGGGAGCTGGAGCCAGGTATTCGCATTCTCGGTTTTCCCAATCCATGCTTGCATCCCTTGGCTCAATTGCTTATCTCAATCGCAATTGCAGGTTTTGAGCCGCAATCTGTATCTACCGGCAAAGCTATCATCTGACGGCAAGTAAGTAGGAGAGTCAGTGCGAACATCTTATGTTCCAACATAATTTCATTCTTTTTATCTGATTGTTTTTGTGCTCTGCTTATACCAGACATGGTGGCCTTCCTCTCATCGTCACAGTTGATCTGCAACTGATGGCTCCGATAGAAGGTGTTATACAAGTGCAGGGCGACATCACCAATGCTCGAACAGCGGAAGTGGTGAGATGGATAGAAGCATAGATAAATTATTTGCAATGAAACTTTTGCTTGTATTGTTGTAACAGATGTACATATGCTGCCAGGTTTATCAGGCACTTTGATGGATGTAAAGAGGACTTGGTTGTTTATGATGTCGCCCCTGATGGTAAGTTGCATTGCTAGACAAGTGGTCCATAACCATCTTACATGTGTTTATGGTACTTCTGTTTCTTACTTTGCGTGGATGATTGCAGTTACTGGACTTCATGATATGAACGAGTTTGTTCAGTCCCAACCGATATTGGCGGTTGGTATATTTTTCTCTGTCTCTGCATATCAATTTAGATCAGAGATACTTTTTGGAAGTAATTTGCATTATCCATAAGATGCAGTTTCCAAAAATAATGCTACCTTAACCCTGCAATTTATGTTTAGCATTCTACATTTGAATGTTTACTTTCGGTGTAATAGCTTCTTTGTATTTATATATTGAACATTGGACCATTTTTACTCAACCTTTGGATAATTCATTGATGTTTTTATTGTAGAACAACATGGTGTAACACTATGGTTCCACTAACTTGTTATATTTTCCACTAATGTCCTTCCTGCTTCTATCTACCTTGCTGCCCCATCTCCTCTCTACCAAATCCCAGCCTCATGGTGGATTCATCTACATGTAGTTAATCTCCTGGCACCGAACCACTGCACAGCTGCACATGAATTGTTATGGACAATTTGTTTTTCTTCAGGAATCCACACCTACGGCAGTTCTCCTGGAGACCATCCACCCGAAGTTCATCTCCCTACCACTTGCTCTGTCCAGTACTTCTCTCGCCCCATACGCCCTTGGTAGATCCACCTGTCTCTCTCATCTTACTCACAATTGATTGTTGTTGTTTTGCTGCAGAGTTTGTAACAGAGCAGAGAATTGTTATAGTTGAGATCATAGACAAATCTTATGTTGCAACAACAGTTTTGGAGGTTATGCTAAGAATTAAAATGTCAAGGTTCAAAAAATATATGCTTCAAGTATTTAATCTCTTTCATATACTCTTATCATCTTCCTTTCAGCAGATACACTCATGTTTGTAATACACATATATGGTTTATTATTTTATCATGCCCACGTTTGTAATTCTCCGGTGCAGCAGAGCTGACCAATAGTAGAGGTTAGCCTTTTTTGAGCCAAGGCTTCCAGTATTATTGTACTAATTCTATGTGCTCTTTGGTGCAACGCTCACTGCACATATTGATATGTAAGTCAATTCTAACAAATAACTCTGCTTTGTCGTGGTGGCGCAAATACATAATATTTATCTGCACCTAGAACCGAACATTGGATTCTTTTTGCCTGCATGTCAACACTATCGAAAATGACGATGACACTGCATAGTTATCCAGTTAGTTTTGTGAGAACTAATATGATAAACTACTGGAACTAATAGGATAAACCATAGTAGTACTGTTGCATTGGAACACATGATTCTCTGGTTGATATTTGGCATGATGCTTGCATTCAATATCTAGAATCCTGCACCACAAACCATATGTTTTTCATCCCTATATGGTGTTCCAGTGGTGAAAACTGGAGCATATACTATTCAAATAATTTTTTGTTACACATCAGGCATACATTGGATGGACGAACCATACAAATAAGAGTCAATCTGATTATGGTTTAGTTACATATACTTTTTTGTTTTCTTTTGGTGTGTAGTCATCTCTTATAGTGACCACAAATTAGTACATATAGATTCAATTCTATGATCACCGTTAATATCAACAAGATTCCTACTCTATGGCATTTATGGTTAGTGATATGTAACAGTGAGTTGCGCTATTTTTTTCATCCTTTTAGCAAAGCATCATTTTTGTTTTCGAGAAGATTTGATGATGGTGCAGCCAGTGGCGGAGCTTGGGCCACATTTCTGGAGGGGCAATGGGCTGGGGGGGGGGGGGCGAAATTATGAGGTCTGGCCTTGTTTTCCTGTACTTATGGCCCAAATACCAAGTGGTAGTGAGAGATTTTTTCATTGGGGGGGGGGGGGGGGGGGGGGGGGGTCGCGCAGGTTGCACTCCACGAAGCTCCGCCACTGGGTGCAGCTTATAAACTTACTCCAGAATGGACCGATGTTAATAATTCTTTCTTTAGATACTGGTCAATAGATTTGGTGATTTAACTCCCTTGATATTGTATTTAGGCTGCACGCAGTACAGGTTTCACTGTATATTCAGATGTACAGAATGGTAGACGTGCATATCATGCTGGTTTTCTACTCTGCAGTTTTGTGCAGCCATGGTATCAATTTTGAACTGGCATTAGACTGGACTCTAAGATGTTTTAATGCATGCGAGCATGGCCTAATAATTTATTAACAAAGATAACTCTATATGCTACTACTGTATGTGAAAGGCATGTGTTTGTTGGACAATTGTTATTATTTTTAATGACAGTTCTATAGGCCTTGTTGGACAAGGAAAATTCCCCCTTCGTCGTGTTTTTATGTCAAATATATCGTGTTTATGCTTTTATGACGATCACATTGTACTTTTCTTGTGATTACGATCACAAGTGATAATCTATAATCCACTATGTTCCTGCCAGAACAGAGGATTAAAAGATAAAAACATATGTTACTTAAGTTTACACCTGTTTGGAAGGCCCCATATGAATACATTACCGATGCAGTACTATTATTGCCCATGATTTTTTTACTACAATGTTTTTGCCCTTTGAGGAGCTTGAAAAGAATATATCTCAAGCGCATTGTACGAGTCTTTAGAAGGAAAGACATACAAGGCTTCAGGAGGAAGGAAAAACAGAACAAGCTAGGAAAGACTTTGGTGAGGGTGTAGGACTGATTTTTCTCTACTATTATATGGTCTCCCCTTTTATAGTTTGTCCTGCACATGTATCTTGCACTGGGTATATATCATGATGATATTTCCCATTATATTTTTGTCAATCGAACAACTAGCTAGAAGAAACGGCCTGCCATGTTCCCATTTGAGTCTTGTGTGCAAGCTTATATTATATACTACTTGTCCATATTATAGTTAGCTAGAAGAAATGGCCTATCATGCTTCCATTTGATTCTTGAGTGCAAAACCATATTATGAAATGATATAAGCATGTCAGATTCAAGGAAGTTGCTGGTCTAATGTCACGTTATGCTATTTGTCCATCCCGAAGTACTAACAAAAGAGAAAATAATGCATTTTCCTCTAATTAATCAATTTATTTTCGATTGTGCTGTGAATATGTATGATCTTATCATATACTATTTCATAGAATGATCAACATGGTTGCTGTTTTGTATCTTTGTTTAGTATTGCACCGTCGTTGCTTGATTAACTCGCAAACAATCATGATATTTTCCTATCCCTTCTATGGTAAGAAGGGATAGAGAATGGTTGGACTTCTAAATTTTATAAATCATCAGATAATTAGATCAAACTCTATGGTGTTCTTTGCCATTGTCATACGTTTCATAACAAGGTTTTCAGAAGGTCTATGATTACTAACCAAATCATAATATCCTTTTGGTTGTTTGATTTGCGTCAGGATTTGTCCATGTATGCTCATTTTATTACGTAAACAAATTTCCCGCTCCCGTAGCAACGCACGGGCATTGTCCTATCATACTAAAGTAGCTTTAGAACCTAAGAGCAATTCCAACGCGTCCACCAAAACGAACGCGCCCTTTGTCCGTTTTTTGTCCGTTTGGGTCGGCTCGTCCGTCCCTACTGTGTTTGGGTCGACAGTGCGTCCAATGCGTAGACCCAAATCTCAACCGTATATAATTTTAAAAAGGCCCGCGGTCATAGTTCATGCTAGCGGCCATGCCATCGCCTAGAGTTCATGTCGGCGTCATGCCAGCGGCCGGCATACATGCCAGCCGCTAAAAAAAAACACCACACAGTTCATGCTATCGCATTTGCCAGCAGCCGGCACACATGCCAGCACAAAAAAGGGGGCGGGAGTTCAACCTCGCCATCTCAGCCGTGGTCAGGCCGTCACACTTGCCGGCATACAAAAATAGCATGGCGCTCTCCGCCACCATAGATAACTCGTCATCAAACTTGAGCATGTCAGCCTGCCTCTTCTCTAACCAAGGCCTCTTTCTCGGGGACACCGTGCTCGACTCCACCTTCAAGATCTCCATCCCCAAATCATGCTAGCGAGCGCCGCTTCTTTTGCCTTGGTCTTGGCATTGGTAGCCTCAATCTCGATCATATTCCTTTGCTTCTCCGCCTCCATCTCGAACTTCTTCGCTTGCTTCTCCGCATCAAGATCAAGCCTCCTCCTTTGGATCTCCATGAAGGCCTTCATTTGCTCTTTTTTATCTTGCCGGTGCTTCTCCTCCCTTGTGCCCTTCTTGCTCATGATGCCTTCCAAAGTGGCATGCAAGGCAATCGATGCTGCATCACGCTTGTGCTCTTTCTTGGAGTTGGTCTTCCTTCGCGGTCGCGGTGTCTCTCCCTCACCATGCTCATCGACGACTGCCTTCCCTCCAGGCGCCTTAATCGTGGCATACTGCGTCTTGAACTTCCCGTCCCCGTTGATGACCATCCAACAATGGACGAGGTTGAAGGACTTGCCATGTTGGACCTTGCATGCCTACAAAGCTTGAAATGCCTACAAACGAATAGCATGCAAGCATATGGGTACATGGACATGCAAGCATATGAGCAAATGGACATGCAAGCACAATAAAAACGAAGATGGACGCATGTATACCATGTCTTTGATGCCGAAGCCGCTCACGGGACGTCCCTCGATGCTCTCAAGGGTGGCAGAAAATTTGTGTATGCCTTCGTCCGCTTGCCTTGGTGCTTATTGTTTGCATTAGGTTGGTTGGAAAGCTCGTCTTCGAACAAAGGCTCTCCGTCGATGTCTACTTCATCTTCTTCTTCTAGGCTGTAGTCCTCCAGGAACTTGTGGTCGAGGGGGAAGGTGCTTCACATGCCATCTTGGCCTTGCATGAAGGGGTCGGCCATGCCACCATGGTCAAAGGTGTCGGCCATGAAGGGGTTTCAGCCATCTTGGCTTTGGGTCTCCTTGGGATCGAAGGCAATGGCACCTGCACCACCTTCGAAGATGATGTTCTCAATGATGAAACGGTTTGCCGTCTCGTCATCCGTGGCCGGCATTCTGTCGAACATGTTGCGGGCGCCGGGAAGCATGCCGGCTGGGCTCTCCCGCGTGCGTTTCCTCTGGCCCCCGGAGGATGATCCACATGCCACAGGTGTGACGTTGAGGGCGATGGCCATGGGCGCGGGCATGGCCGGCGCCACCACGCTCACCTCAGGTGAGCATTCCCCGGAGAAACGGGAGTCTTGTGGGTATGGATGGAAGCCGGCAATCGGTGGCATGGTAGACGTGTGCGGCGACTCTGGCAGTGCCACACGATGAAAGGCCGACGAGCCCGTGCTGGCCGCGACCACAGCGGCGGTGGTGGTGAGCCCATGCTGACTTGGGTTTAACCCAAGGTAGATCAATGCCTTCCTCATGGCCGTAGCGACTCTGGCCATGTTTTTCTCTTGGTCTGGTGGTGACCAGGGCGGCAACTGACGCGTCTTCCGGCTTGCGTTCCTCCGCGTGTCTCCGGCCCTTCCTCTTAGCCAATTGAACGTGTCGCTCCTCGGGCATCAACGACTTCTTATTGGTCGGCGCCGCGGTCTTCCGGGCGGCACGGGGTTTTCCCTTGGCGGTGACGAGGAAGGCGAGACCGGAGGAGCCCAGGGAGGCTAGTCTGGCGGCGGCGTCGAGGTTCAGCGCATCATCCATGGCGATTGGCTGGGAGCGCGAGCGGGCGGGAGTATTTTGGGAAGGGGGGGGGGGGGGGGGGGGAATGGGGGTGGTTGTGCAGCAGACTCGATCGTGGGCAAGGGGAGGATTAGGTGGGCGTCACGCGCATCCGTTTCATGTCCGCACCGATGCAAACAAGGCCCAAATTAGGGCCGGGAATGGGTCGCCCGGCGGACAAGTCCGTTTGGGTTGGCGCATTGGGCCGACTTTTGTGTCCGTTTCGACCCAAACGGACAAGCACGGACGAAATGGGTCGGCGCGTTGGAGTTGCTCTGACAGTACTAGGCTTTGTATTAATATTGCACCAACGTCATGAACAAGTTCGACATTATTTGCCACCCGCCGCTTACTGATTCCACCTACAACACAAACCCTCAATCTCTTGAAGCTCGAAACCTGTGGTTGTAAAGAGAGGGAAATCATCATCTACGACATTAACTTAGGAAATTCATCATCTATGGTACTAACTTAGGAAATTAAAACTTAGTTTAATCGGCACTAGGTAGCTGTTCAACTGGATGGCAAGGTGACTGCTGAAGACAGAGCGAAATGAGATCTTGGGGGGACACGGCGCATCCCCGTCGGGCTCTCTGACTCGGGATCATAGATGCCACCTGTTGCAATGTCCATTCGAGCATCAGTTCCGGTCGACTACGAGTCGGCATACCAGTGCACTCTGCCTGGCCTCAGAGAAGATTATGTGTGTTGCATTCCTTAATTCTCTTTCGACACACGCCTTGCACATCTCAACTTCCCCTGATACTGGTCATTCTCGCATGCGGTAGACTTCGACTCCATCAACTCCTTCTTATAATCTCTCCAGCAAAACACCACGTCGACAATCCTTCTTGCCCGCGCTGGCGACATCCTTCACCATTGCCTCTCCAATTCGTATGGCGCGTGTGACGGGGGCGGCCCTGGAGTGAAGGGTAAAAGTGCTCTACTGGAGGCCCGACGAGGATGCCTAGGAGCCATCGAATCCATGTAAAAAATTACCTTAGTACAATAAAAATGTTGAAAACTATTTATCGACATTTGACCTCCTTGCAACTATATTACTTAAATATGACTCATGAAGACTATCATTGCATGTATGTTCTATACTTCTGTTTTTCACAAAAAAGAATATCTATGCTAGGGTTATTCCTTGGTCCCTCAATCGAATGCAGCATTTCGCATCGCTACCGGAAATTCGACAGGAAAAGGAAGAGTCAAGGATTCCACAATGCAAGTGAGTCCATGTAAACTTATACAATACATAATGTTTTGTGGTGAACCTGCATACCAAGAAGTAAAAGGGCAACGCTCTGCGCCGGCGCGCCGGCCCAATTTTTCGGCCGGTCAGCCTGGATCCGTCCGATTTGCACGCGCGCAGCCGTCAGATCTCCCCCCCTCCTCCTCCGCACCACATCTCCAACCTCCCGCATGAAAGAAAGGGAGAGGAAGGATGGCTCCACCCCCGCACACCCCGCCCCCTCGCCTCGCCTCCTCATCTTCTCTCACCGCCGGTCGTCCCTGGTCGTTGCCCCTCGCCGTCGGTCGCCAGCGAGCTCCATGCCTGCAGCACCCCGATGCGTCGTCATCGCCCCTTGCCGTCGAAGCTCGCTGTACGTGTTTGAGTGAGCGGCGGTCAGGAGTAAATGCCGTTCATGGATGTAGCAGAAAAAAATGCCAGTCATAGCAAAAAAGCACGACGGTTGCAACAATTAATTTTGCTGCTGCCGCATGTCGCGACTCTGTCATGATGGATGTAGCATAATCTCTCGCCGGTAGTAGCAAAAAAAAAAAGAACGACGGTTGCAGCAATTCATCTCACCACCGTCACCGATCCCAGCTCCGCCATGATGCATGTAGCAAAATCCCTCGCCGGTAGTAGCAAATACGAGGGACGGTTGCAACAAAAAAGGCATCGCCGTAGTAGGCCGTAGCTCCGCCGTGACAAATGTAGGAAAATCCGTCACTGGTAGTAACAAAATTTGACGATGGTTGCAACTTTTGGATCAGCTGGTTGCAGTTTTCAGGGTGGAGGTTTGCTCGTCGGAGTTGAGTTAGATGGATGGACGGAGTGGCTGGTTGAAGCTTTCTCTGTTGCCGGTTGAAACTTTCTCCATATTCCGTTGAAGCCTTTTCTGTCAACGGTTGCAGCAAACGCGAGCATGGTTCTCCAGCTCACCATGGTTACCGTCGTAGCTTGCCTCCGTGCGAGATGCAGTTGCGTCGACGCCAAGCTGGATGCAACTCGGCACCATGC
This sequence comes from Elymus sibiricus, assembly GCA_039707655.1. Taxonomy (NCBI): domain Eukaryota; kingdom Viridiplantae; phylum Streptophyta; class Magnoliopsida; order Poales; family Poaceae; genus Elymus; species Elymus sibiricus. The sequence goes on from CM077671.1 coordinate 356,578,077, forward strand.
CACGTGCCCCTTGCAACACTGTGTCCCTTGCCTGCGTCGTGTGTGGCCAACCGGCCTTCAGGCAGCTCCCTCGTGAGCCATGGCGGAGCCATAGTGGGTCATTGCGAGCTCGACTTCGCGTGCTACGAGGAAGAAGGAGCGGATGAGGACGAATGACGAAAAGATAAGGCCACGTTGAAAAAAAAAACGATTTGCATGGACCTACCTATGTCCAGCGCGGAGGGGTGCAAGGCGCACGATCAAAAGAATCCCAGGGCCCGCGCGCGTCCAGCGCAAGTTTTGGCCGGCGCCCCGGCGATAAACGTTTTCCGAACTAAAATCCTTGATAAAGGCTCCAAAAACTCTAAACGTATTTGAATACATAGACACAACCTATATACTCCAGTTCTGGACCAATAATGGATTAGGAAATATAAATCCAATTCGAATCAAAGCACAAAAAAAAAATGATTAGCTATTTCTTCCTGCATTACTTAGATTTTCCTTTGGTAACCAATTTGTTGTAATGTACTTGTGTGTGTCATTTGCTCGCTCATGTTATCTTCTTTTATACTTCCTCCGTTCCTAAATATAAGCCTTTCTAGAAATTTTAATATAAACTACGTACGGATGTATATAGACATACTTTAAAGTATAGATTCATTCATTTTGTTTCATATGTAGTCCGTTGTAGAATATCTAAAAAGATTTATATTTAGGAAACGGAGGGTATAATTGTTCATGAAAACTTTTGGTCATAGAATGATTTATTTGGTTCATGGAGTACGTGCTAACTCGAGTTCTGGTCTTCTGGACCAATTCACTTGTACGGTAGACTATTCACACTTTATTGGCTACTGATAAAAGGTGAAGTGCAAATGAGTCCTTCCCCAAAATAGAAACCGGAAACTTTCTCGTTAGGTGAATGAACACAATGGGGAAAAAATGCCCTCCATACCTACTCTGTTTCTTCCCATATTTGGCAGAACAGAACTAGGAGTATTTATAATAATGTCACTAATTTCCCGAAAATGCCTTTTGGAGCTCGGCCTCCATGGAGGCCGGTTTTTGAAAAACAAAAAATTCATGAAAATTCATATTTTTACAATTCAAAAAAATCTGAAAAAAATACAGATATACATGGAGGCATAACACACATGTGTGTAAATTTTTAGGATGAAATACGTTGAAATGAAGGCTGTGCAAAAAAGACAAATCTGAGGCTTTTTAACACATGATACTATTCATCCTCAAAGTTTAGAAATTTGTCTTTTTTGTACAGGTCGCATTTCAAAGTATTTCATCTTGAATTTTTACACACACATACATTTCATCCTTGTATAGTTGCATATTTTTTTTCAGAATTTTTTGAAATCGAAAAGTTTAAATTTTGAATTTTTCAAGAATAACGGACTCCATGAAGCTCGGTCACCAAAACGCCTTACTCCTAATTTCCACTAATATTGAAACAAGCACTAGCTCCATGGAATAATAGCACTAGTCTATACTGCTCTACTGGAGCAAGTAGCTCCATATCCATAGGGCGTGTCCAGGCCGCTCTACTCGCCGCCGTCCGCCCGCCAATCTCTGTCGCCCGATGGTTCCAAGAGCATGATGGGTCCATGCCGCCAAACTAGAGTTCGTCCAACAAGTGGCTGGACATGGAATATGGACAGCGTGCTCAACGTCGGCTAGCTATGGGCGTCCTCATCTTAGTCGGCCATCTCCGTCGGAGACACAAGCGGTTGCTTGCGCTGGACCGCCACGACGGCGATGTGGACACGGCGTCCTTGATCACATGTGCGCTGCCGAAGCCGAACGACCCGGCCGCGAGAACGGGCAGCATGCAAGAGGCTGGGTCGGCAAAGTTGAGGCAGGCGTCGCGGCGCGCTCGCGCCGCCGTCTCAACGGTGGCGAAGGTGCCGTGCCCTGCCAGAGCCTCGAGCCCATCGTCCCGTGCACGAGCAGCTCGCACACCCACCGCCCGTGAGACGGCGGCGAAGGTGCCGTGCCGTGCCGTGCCAGAGCCTCGAGCCCATCGTCATGTGCACGAGCAGCTCGCACACCCACCGCCCGCCAGGCCAGGGCGCCGCACGCCACGGTACACCCGGTGGCGCGTCTCGTTGAACTTGGTGTCCTTCCCCGGCCGATTCGGCAGATGCGATGACACCGTCAGGTGCGGCCCCTGCTCCTGGTCGTCGGACGGGGACACGGCGTCCATGGATCGGTCGAAGCTAGTGGAGGAGCTCATGAACTGTGACCTGTTGCGTTAAGAGAGACGGTGCCTGGATGATGCGGGTTGTACTTGTTCGCCGCGGCGCTCGGGTAGAGGGCGCCGGCATAGCATTAGCGCCGAAGGAGATATGTACGGCTGCGAAGAGGTGGTGGGTCACGCGCTCAGTGCCTTGTTTTGGATATGTCAGGGCATCTGCACCGGCAACCTCTCCCACATCCGTCCGTGGAAAGGGGTATCAATCTATGAAGAAGGCCGTCATCTAACCATAATTTCATACATTTTAATAATAATTGAAACAAACAACATGAAATTGATGCAAACCAGGTGAATTTTGATATAAACAGAACGTATTTCAGTTAAACTAGGATAATTTGTACATGAAACCGGACGATATTTCGTACGGTGAACTAAAAACCTTAAAATAAAACCCAAAACTACCCGATACTTGACGATGACCTCGTAGGCCATGCTGGGTTGGTCGGCCCCTCCTCCTCTGTCGTCCTCGCCCGATTCGGCGTCGTCGTCGGCGGCGGCTTCGGGTGGCGGGAGTTGGCGGCGTCGCGACATGGCTTGCCGGCACCCGCCTGATGCTCGCGGGTGATCTTCTACGCTGCCTCCTGCGTCGTGCGCACTACGGTCGCGGCCACCAACGTGGATTTGGGAGGGCACGATGGTCATTGGAGGAGGCATCATTGGTGGCGGCGATCTCGCTAAGCGACCATTGCTCGCCATACTTGGCCATCTCCTCGTCGAGGCAGCGGAGACGACGCTTGGCCGTCTTCGACGTCGTCCCGGAGTGGTCCAGTGCCCAAACGTATGCCAGGTACGGGTCCGCCACGATGTGTGAAGGCGGGACATATCGGAGCCCGCGAACTTGGACCGGTGCACGACGTTGCGCCTATCCCGCCGGTGCTGCTCCTTGTCGGTGTACTCCCACGCCGTCATGACGTTCCGAGACGACGAACAACTGTCACTGCCCACGCCACTGTCGAGGTAGTGGAGAATGGGACCACGGGCCTTCACCCCGATCGCATTGGCTAGGGGCGGCGGTGCGCGACGCTCCACCTTGACGACGCGTCGGGCCATCGAGAACCGCTCCTCCTTGACGCATCGGAGCCGCGGAGAGAGCTGCTTCTCATTGACGTGCCAGGGTGGTAGAGAGTCCCACTATTCCTTCACTCGGCGTCTGGTTTGGACGCCGCGGTTGTGCGTCAGAGAGCGCGGAGGATTGTTCGGAGCCGGGCCGTTCAGGTGGAGCACAAAGCGACGGAGCATCCGCTCCATCTGCCCCTCGTACACCTCGCCCGCCACCGCCGGCGCGGTCTGCTGCTGCTAATTCGGCTGGCGCTCCTCGTCGCCGGACGAGATGACGATCTCCGTCTTCGTCGAGGATCCACCAACCGATGGGGACACCGGCCCCGGAGTTCGAAGGCGGCATCGACATGATCCGCCTGAGCCCGCCCAGGAACCGCCGCCTACCAGCCCTGACGCCCGCAACTTGCCCATTACAAGAGTTGTGGAGGGAGATGGGCGGGGAGAGGAGAGGAGGAGGAGGATAGATTGCGATGTGGACGGTGCCGACACAACTTAAATAGCCTCGGTCAGGCCATGCCAAGGGCCAGTCAGCCGCTTCAATGCGGTGCAGTGGTCGGAGTTGCTTCCTTGGGAAGCTCCATCCGTATTGAACCAGCGGCTCCCGAGAGGTCGATTCGGTCACCGCCGCCCTCCTCCCTCCGGTCACATCACGACATCAATGTCGGCCGCTGCGTGCTCTGGGCCAGCATGAGTACGGCGCGGTAAGCGGCGTGTCCATATGAAGAAAAGTGCGGGAGGGGCGGGTGGGGGTTTGGGTTGGCCAGGACGGTCCGCAAAGTACCCCACGTTTGTCTCCGGTTTACGGGAGAAAACGCGTCCGGACCGCCCTGCGGACCGATACATGCCCGCGTTGAATGGCTTTCGCGGTCCCAACGGCGCGGTCCGAACGTATGCGGGCGGGTTATGGGTCACCCTTGAAGATGCCCTTATTGGAAGAAGCAAAATCAAGTTGCACCGTAGTCCTACACATTGGTCTATATACATCCATTTGATCCCCGCCGTTTGTAACCTCTCCTGATATAGTGAAATTCGCTGGCTGGCGCCCGTGGTTATTCCTCATTCGTGTTGGAGGGGTTTTCCACGTTAAAATCCCGTGTCTTCATGTGTTGATTTCATTCTTTGTCGGTTGATTTGCTTTGTCGTATCTCTAAGAATTACTCGCACCGATCCATATTATTTGTCGCTCAAATAGATGTGTCTAGATACATTCATTTGACCAAGTATCGGAGGGAGTACATTTTGGGTATATTTCATTAATCAAATGCGACCGGACCTAAGCCTAGTCTAAATCAATGGCACCGCCAGTCTTCAAAGTCCTTATTGTTCCCCTCCGACGTTGGTTGTATCCATCGGCAAATATGAGCCTGAAAGTGCAGGTGTGGTTGTGGACGAGGAAGATAGACATGGGACATGGACCGACCCACTTCGGACTCGAGGCCTCGCCGACTCCCATCCACTATTCCTCCTTGTCAGAGACCATGACATGTCCGTCACCGGTGAACGTGAGGTCGACGATAGACATTGACTGGACGACCTTGTCGTCATACTGGTGCCAATGAAGAACAGTTGGCGGCATGAACGATGCATGGCTGCCAGCGTTTTCGTCCGTGGTTGTCACCACAGCTAGTGCCGCCTCCCTGTCCAACTGCGCCGCTAGCGAGTTGCAGCGGGTGCGAGCGCACGCGGCCTCGTACAACACCCACTGCTCAGCAGTGAAGATGGGGTTCTCCACGACCATGGACGCGACAACATCCTCGCTTGCGAGCTCGCCGTAGATTTGGTCGTCCGCCTGCAGGTGCTACTCAAGGAGGGACAGCTATTGCTCCTGTGACTACCAGAACACCGACACCGGTTGCCACTCCGCCATGGGTGTGTTGAAGTGTGCTTGCACCTGCTCTATGGTCAAGCTGGCAAGTAATGGTGCTGGCTGAACTGCCGACTCGTCATCGGAGGCCACCTCCAACGCCTAGTCATTGTTGGAGACCTCCGGGGAGAAGGCACGGAGGTCGGCCTCAATCCACCTCACACAACGGCCTTGCCAGTCGTCGGCAAGGGCAGCCAGCTCGTGCTTCTGCTTTGTCGAGAGGCTCTCCCACGATGCATAAGAGCTTGCGATCATGGTGGAGGTGGTGCACGGAGGAGGATGTGAAGTGGGACAATGGTGTGGTGAGGTTTGTGTCGGGCGGTCCTTTAAATAGTGGATGCCGGCTAGACCAAGCGGTGGGGTGTGTCAATGCCCACGTTGGAGTGGGTTGCTCAGCCAACATGCATGTTTAATGATGGCAGGCCGACAGACGGTTTACCCATTTGAATGTGGTATATATCCATCCCATTTCGTCCACTCACGTTGCTCCAATATTGAACAGGTGCGGAGACAGGGACACGGGGCAGACATAGCTCTCGACCAACATGTGTGTTTAGTGCCGGCACCAGTGAGAGGCCGCGTCCGCTCCGGGTTGACATCAACATGGCATTGGCGCTCTTGAGCGGCATGAATGCACGCCAACTTCTTCGCATGTGGGGGTGGGGGTGGCTGAGTTGACAGACACGTGTGTTGCAGCAGTCCGAATGCCCGCAACCCCTGGTTTGCTTCATGTTTGTGAGAAAAAACGGATGTACGGAGCTGTCGGGGATATAACCCCTGGGTATGCCAAAGCAGGGGAAGCGCTGCTTCCAAAACATTGGGTCCAGCTCGCCTCCCCCGTACCGCCTGGCCACCCGTCCGGCTGCCCTCGTGGGCCGACTGGTTGCTGTCCGGCTCCTCCAGCCGGCCATAGCAGCAGCCGGCTGGTCAGCGCTCGTCCCATCCGCCCGTACCGACCTGCATCGACAAGAATGTACCTCCCCGGCGGGGCGCACGTGGCTACAGGAGTCGTTGACAGAGTGCGAGTGGCTACAGGACCCGCTGACGCAATCAAGACAAAGCTACAGGGCCGTGGGTACCCCTGACCTTGACCGAGTAGACCGGCCCTGTAGCCGGCTTGCGTTCACCTACTCATGACGCCGGCAAAGCGTGGCTATAGTAACTCCGGATGGTGGGACCCACTCGCGACGGGACTCGGTAGCCGGCGGGCCCTACCAGCGACAAGACCATGCAGCCGGCGGGCCCCATCGTTGGCCAGAGAGGCTACCGGATGGAGCCCGCCCCAATTATCCTAGCCTATTGTAAGCAGCGGGTTGACCTATAAACCTCCAGCCCCCTTCCCAGCCGAGGAGGATGAACACTTAGACGTTTCCACACACACTATCACACACATTGGAGAGGCAAGGAGAGAGCAAACCGACCCCTTCTTCCTCCTCCATCTAACAGCTCAAGGAGCACCTTTGTAGTGTCTACTCACCATTTACTAGATCCAGCAGGACTAGGGGTGTTACCTCCCACGGAGGGCCCCTAACCTGGCTAGATCGTGTGTCGTGCACCACTTGTCCCCAATCCCATCTCCAGAGCCCGTCGACGCACTTCGGTCCCAACCTCATTCGATAAGCCACCCCATGGCATCTGCCGTGACAAAACCATGACAGTTGGCGCTCATTGTGGGGCCGTGCGCGGCATCGGCCGGAGTCATGCTCCCGACGGGACCCGTCACCGGCCCCGTCGAGCGCATCGCACACGGGCTACTCTGCATGCTCGCGATGTCCGTTTCCGCGGGAGATGGCGCGCCGCGCGGCGCCAGCTCCGCATGCCCTACAGGCGACACCATCGTCCCCTTCGGTGAGCCGCGCGGCAACGACGTTCCCGTCGGCATCAACTGCCTCTACGCTCATTTCGGCGAGCTACGCATCAGCATCGCTCCCGCTCCCGATGAGTACCCCACTGAGGTGATCATCATCTCCGACCCGCGTCGAGCCGTCGGTGGCGTGGCCCCTGACGACATCGATGATCTCTACGCTCGTTTTAGTGAGATGCGCATCACCGACGCACCCGCTTTCGACGAGTACCCCCGCGAGGTGCTCGTCTTCTCCGACCCGCTGTGATCTTTTGGCAGCGGCTCCCTGGATGATGACAATGACTCATGCATCCGCGTGGAGGTGATGGCCACCGGCTCCACCACGAGCATCGCGCGCGATAGAGCGGAGGCGGCCGCGGCTGTGGCCCGAGCCGTCCCGTCCGACCTCTTGCACTCCACCCTGCAGGACCTGCGCACCCCCATCGTGCCTTCCGCCGACCCCGCCGCCGCCGCGGTCGAGCTTGAGGCAGCCACAAGCAACTATTTGCGGAGGCCACCACGCGGCGTCGGATGGAGTCCGCGTAGCGTGAGTACAACACTGTCTATGCCTCACCCCGACCGGCACTAAACCGTGCCGGTGCGACGAGGTGCGGCAACGCGGCCGCATAGTTGCAGACCTCCTCGATGGCAACCTGTCTACCTATGACACCCTCGCGACTAACATAAAAACCGCCCAGCCGGCCATGGCTGACCTGGCCACCCTGGAGGGCAAAGAACGCGTGCGGCAGGAGCAGCGCATCCATGAGCTCATCACTGCCGCCAACACACTCCAAGCCCAGTTCGAGTCGGTCCTGGCCAGCTCTGAGTCTCCCCACCTTCGAGGCAACGAGCAACTGCCAGCCAGCGGGCGCCGACAGATGCATCAGGCGTCCTCTCTGGCTGGCTCCGACAGCTGGACCGGCCGGAGTCACGACAGTCGCTCCCGGCACCATGACGAGCACCCGGCTGTCACCTGCTAGTGGAATGACGGTCTGGAAGACGGCTGCCTCTGTACGGCCGCGCGTGCCCCGCCTCCGCGGCGGGACCGTGCTTCCTCGTCCGGGCCGGCTGTGCGCCCTGAGATCATCGCCCGGCTGGGGCCCCGCATCCCCCAAAGCGAGAACGACGCCCGCCGCCGCCTCGACCGGCTGGCGCAATCTCTCCTTCTGGAGGAAGAAGGTCCGATCGGGCAGGCATGTTTCGGTCCACGCATCCGCAATGAGCTGTTCCCGATCGGCTTCACGTTGCCCCGCGACACACCCAAGTACGACGGCTCCGCCAAGCCGGAGGACTGGCTGATCGACTACACCACCACAGTCCGCATCGCCAGGGGCAACAAGTGCGTAGCAGTGCGCTACGTCCCTCTCATGATGATAGGCTCGGCTCGGACGTGGGATAATAGCCTGCCGACCGGCGGCATCAACACTTGCCTGGACTTTGAGGAAGCGTTCATGCGCAACTTCACCAACACCTACAAGCATCCCGGCCGCCCCCACGAGTTGGCCATGTGCGTTCAGGGGCCGGACGAGTCCTTCCGTGACCACCTCACGCGCTGGACCGAGCTGCGGAACTCCAGCGAAGGAGTGCATGAGGTGTAGGTGATCCAATACTTCTCCGAGGGTTGTCAAGAGGGTACCCCTGCTCATGCACAAGCTCATGTGCTCCGAGCCGGTGACTGATACGTCTCCAAAGTATCGATAATTTATGAAGTATTCATGCCATATTCATCTATGTTTACAATACTTTTATATGGTTTTGATGCACTTTATATGATTTATTTAGAACTAACCCGGACTGACGCTGTTTTCAGCAGAATTACCGTGGTGTTGTTTTTGTGCAGAAAATGAAAGTTCTCGGAATCGCCCGAAACTTTTTGGTGATTTTTTCTGGAGCAAATAAGCAATATTGGAGCGAAGAACCACCGGAGAAGAGCCACGAGGTGGGCACAACCCACCAAGGCGCGCCAAAGGGCCCATGCGCGCCCTGGTGTATCGTGCCCTCCTTGTGGCCCATCTTGGCGTGAAACCGACGCCCAAAAATCCTATAAATATAGAAACCTTCAGAAATAACCCTAGACTCTCCGCTCCGCCGCCGCAACTCTCTGTATCGACGAAAAACCAATCTGGAGGCGTTCCAGTACCCTGCCGGAGGGGGTAGATCATCTCCGGTGGCCATCTTCATCATCCCGGCGAAGGCCATGACGAGGAGGGAGTAGTCGACCCTCGGGGTTGAGGGTATGTACCAGTAGCTATGTGTTCAATCTCTCTCTCTCTCTCTCTCTCTCTCTCTCTCGTGTTCTTGAGATGTCATGATCTTGATGTATCACGGGCTTTGTTAATATCGTCGGATCATATGATGTTATTCCCTTGCTATCATGTTGTGATGAATTGAATCTTTCCCTTTGAGATATCATTATGTTGGATTGAATATTGGATTTGAGAACACTTGATATATGTCTTGCATGTGGATACCTGTGGTGACAATGGGGTGTTCTATTGATTCACTTGATATATGTTTTGGTACTCAACTTGCGGATTCCCGCGGTGACATTGGGGTAATCTATGCATAGGGGTTGATACACGTTCTTGTCCTACTTTCTCCAATAGTAATCTTGGGGCACTCTTTGAGGTTCTTCGAGTTGGATTGAGTATTATGAATCTGAAATTGTTTGATGCGTATCGTATAATTAACTCATGGATACTTGTGGTGACATTGGAGTATCTAGGTGACATTAGAGTTGGTTGATGCGTATCATATGGTGTTATTTTAGTACGAACTCTAGATAGATTGATTGGAAAGGATAACTTGGTGTTATTTTAGTACAAACTCTTGAATAGATTGATCGGAAAGGATAACTTTAAGGTGGTTTCGTACCCTACAAACAATTTCTTCTTATGTTCTCCGCTAGATAAGAACTTTGGAGTGATTCTTCATTGCACGTTGAGGGATGGTTATGTGATCCAATTATATTAGCATTGTTGAGAGATTGCACTAGCGAAAGTACGGACCCTAGGCCTTGTTTTCAAGCATTGCAATACCGTTTGTGCTCACTTTTGTTACTTGCTACCTTGTTGTTCTTATATTTTCAGATTACAAAAACCTATATCTACCATCCATATTGCACTTGTATCACCATCTCTTTGCCGAACTAGTGCACCTATACAATTTGCCATTGTATTGGGTGTGTTGGGGACACAAGAGATTTCTTGTATTTGATTTCAGGGTTGTTTGAGAGAGACCATCTTCATCCTACACCTCCCACGGATTGATAAACCTTAGGTCATCCACTTGAGGGAAAATTGCTACTGTCCTACAAAACTCTGCGCTTGGAGGCCCAACAAAGTCTACAAGAATAAAGTTGCGTAGTAGACATCAAGCTCTTTTCTGGCGCCGTTGCCGGGGAGGTGAGTGCTTGAAGGTATATCTTTAGATCTTGCAATTAAATCTTTTAGTTTCTTGTTTTATCACTAGTTTGGTTTTATAAAAGAAAACTACAAAAAAATGGAGTTTAGGTTGCATCATTTGTTTCATCTTTATAATGTCTTTCGTGAAAATAAGGATTCAGAAAATTGTGCTCAATTGGTAGAGGAAGAAACTATGAAAATACTTAATGAGAATTCTTTGAATGATGAGCATGATTGCAATGTTGTTAGTATGAATTCTATTAATATTCAAAATACTAATGATGATTGCACTAGTCGTGACAAAAATGTCTCTTATAAGCACGTCAATTTTTGTGGAGTGGATAAAGTCTGTGAAGACGTGCCTTATAGGGATGATAGATTTTGTAAGAAGCATAAACATGATAGAACCAATTTTTTGCTCAAAGTGATAGATGAATTTGCTACAAAATTATGTTCTCTTTTTCCTATTACTTGTGAACTTTGCAATAAAGTTGGTCATCTTAATTTCCAATGCAAACTTTTTCATGATCAAATCATGGCCAAATATTGTAATGACTTGATCACCCTTGAACTTTATGATGCGGTTTCTCTATTTTTGGGGAGTGAAGAATTGACACATAAAAATAGTTGGTTTGAAGTATTCATTCTCACGAACGACATTGAAACTAATCTAAAAAATATCTATATGTTTTGCATGGTAAATTGCAATGAGAATGCTTATATTGCCAACTATAGAAAGATGGGAAAACCAATAGAATATAAAAGGAATACTAATGAAAGGGCAAAGAATTCCACTTTCCCTCCTATTGTCTCTCATGATGTAATAGGTGATGAGGAGGAGCTCCCTTTTCAACCAATCTCATCAATAAGAAGCTCGAAAAAAATTAATTAAACCCACACATGATGTGGTGAAGAAGAAGAAAAGAAGAAAGAGTAGAGGTAAAAAGGTATCTCTTCCAAATGATGTTGCTCCTATTATTGTTGTGCCTCACGAGGATGAATCAAAAATAATTGTGGATGATGATACACTTGATGATTATTTTGTTATGCCTATTGCTTGTTGTGATGACTATGATTGGGAAGAAAATGATACTTCTTATAATCTTGAAAATCTTTTTGGCACCAACTTGGTAAACTGCGATGATAATAATTGTTATACTATTGGTTCTATTCATACTATTGATGATAAGAGTGATTATGCTTATGATATGCCAAGCCACAAGCTTGGGGATGCTATGTTTGATGAAGATGATATTTTTAGTCCCCCAAGTTTTGATGAGAAAATATATTATGATGATGGCATGCCTCCTATATATGATGATTATGGTGATGACATGTATGATATAAAAAGTGATAGCAACTTTGAAACTTGTCATCATAATTTTAATATTGAATGTGGTTATGTCAATCAAGTGTTTCATGATAGTTATTTTGTTGAGTTTGCTCCCACTACCATGGATGAAAAGGAATTTGCTTATGAGGAGAGTAATGAAAATTCTATGCTTGTGCATCATGAAAATAATGATTTATGTGATATTTATATTGTGAAATTCCTTCATGATGCTACTGAAAATTATTATGAGGGAGGAACATATGCTTGTAGGAATTGCAATAATATCAAGTTTCCTCTCTATGTGTTCAAAGTTTTGAAGTTATGCTTGTTTTGCCTTCCTATGCTAGTTGATTCTTGTTCCCATAAATTGTTTGCTCACAAAATCCCTAGGAATAGGAAGTGGGTTAGACTTAAATTTGCTTGTCATGAGATTCATGATGCTCTCTTACATGTTTCAAATACTATTCCTATGTGAGCATCATTGAAATCATCATGCCTAGCTAAAAGGCATTAAAGAAAAGCGCTTGTTGGGAGACAACCCAACACTTATACTTTCTGTTTTTGTGTGTTCACATGATTAAGATACTGTAGTAATCATGTTTCGTATCTTTTATTTCAATAAAGTGACAAGTAAAGCCTTTGGGATGACTCACAAGATGAGTAGAATTGATGCTGAACCAAAACAGAAACTTTTGACTCCAGTACAGGAATTTTCATTTTTTACTGAGGAGCGATAATGATCTGAAAGTTTTACACAGTCTTAATATAAAAATTCTTCAGGCTTTCCTAATTTTTTAGAATTTTTAGAGACAGGTAAGTATGGTTACACTACAGATCTTCACAGACTGTTCTGTTTTTGACAGATTCTGTTTTGCATGCATAGTTTGCTTGTTTTAGTGTTTCCATAGCTTATATTTAGCGGTATAAATTATAGGAATGATATAATAAAGTAGGTATCATGTGGGAACAATTATGAATCTTGTATTGACAGTACCTAAGTGAATTATTTATCTTTATTACACTAACCCTTCTCACGAAGTTCCGTTAAGTTTTGTGTGATTGAAGTTTTCAAGATTTGGGTGAGACACCGACATGAGGAGAATAAGGAGTGACAAGAACCTAAGCTTGGGGATTCCCAAGGCACCCCCACGGTAATATCCAAGGAAGACTCAAGCGCCTAAGCTTGGGGATGCCCCGTAAGGCATCCCCTCTTTCGTTTTCAACATTATCGTTATATCTTACTTAGAGCTATATTTTTATTCATCACATAATATGTGTTTTGCTTGGAGCGTCATTATAATTTGTTTTTCTCGGTTAGGTGATATTTATAATCTTGTTTTTAAATAAAAAGTTCCAAGAATTGCCTTAGGATGCTTGCATTGCATGTTTGATGTGTGCTGTGTAAAAACAGAAACTTTCTCTATAGCGTTTGAATTTTCATATTTTACTGGAACGTGGAAAGTTTATGAATTTTTTACACAGTATATTTTCATATAAATTATTTAGCATGTACTAAATTTTCATAATTTTTTGAGTTACATAAGTACACTGGTTTAATAGATTGCTACAGACTGTTCTGTTTGGACAGATTGCTGTCATACTTTTGTTATCTACTTATCCTATTGTTTCCATAGCCTATATTGGTAGATATAAATTGTGGAAATGATAGTAAACAGTAGATGATGTTTGAAAATTATTATGCAACTTGTCTTGGCAGTACATGAAGTGTTGATTTATTATTATGTGTACTAACCTATCTCACAAGTTCTTTTCGAGTTTTGTGTGGATGAAGTTTTTGAGAATAGGTGAAACCGGGATATGAGAGGATTGAACGAGATACAAAAGCTCAAGCTTGGGGATTCCCAAGGGTAAATATTTCAAGAAGTCTCAAGCATCTAAGCTTGGGGATGCTACGCATCCCACCTCTCTTCGTCAACTATCGGTTAGCCTATGTTGAGCCCAAATTTTTATTCGTTCACATGATATGTGTTATTTTTGGAGTGCTATTTTTATTTAGTTTTCTGTTTAATAAAATACTCAGATCTGAAAATCTTTATTGAGAGAGAGTCCTCACATAGCTACTTGATTGTTTACCTACTCATTGATCTTCACTTATATCTTTTGAGAGTAGTTTGATGTTTACTCTTGTGCTTCACTTATATCCTATGAGTAAATTGTGAATGAATTGAATATCATAAATATGAAATTATCAATGTGTTTTATGATTAGTAGTAGCTTCACATCTGGTTTAGAAAGTAAAATCTATTGAAGTTTGACAATGACAATATTGGTTATACAAGCAATTTGTGAATGATTAGTATAAGGAAGAGAACTTTCACATACAAATATATTATCTTGGACATATTCTATGATTGTGAATATCCATTAATTATTTTCAAACTTGAGCAAATTAGTTGAAGTTGGACAAGGAAGACAACGTAATGAGTTATTGTTGTGTATATTTGCATAGAAGTTATATTGTTATGGATCCTCCAACATGCGGTGCTTGTTTAGAACGTTTTGCTAGCCAACACTTCGTACTAAGTAGAGATACTACTTGTGCATCCAAAAACCCTTAAACCCAGTTTCTTGCCATGAGAGTCCAATATATCTACCTATATGCGGTATTACCCTGCCGTTCCAAGTAAATTTGCATGTGCCACCTCTAAAATTTCAAATGAGCATCTGTTTTGTGTGCCTGAACCGCTCATGAAGCGACAGGGGGCGGTCAGTATCTTCCATGTTAAGCGGGTTATTCTCATGATGAGTGTTTATTCACTCGTCCTTGTACAAGAGGGGCGGTAATTGGGATTCCCAGTCCTGAAATAAAAAAGTGCATACAATTAAACAAAACTCCCCCAGGAATGTTGTTGGTATGGACGGTACCCGTGGATTCTGCTAGCCGTGGAGTGTGTTTGTTGGTGGAGGGGGAGTAAACCTTTACTTTTACCGCTTGGGAACCGCCGCTAATGTGTTTAACATGGAAGATATTGATAACTCTTGGTCGTAACGTTGACAGGAAGGGTGCACCTCCCAAAACTAAATTCATCTCTGTTTTTAAACAATGAGCTCTGGCACCTTTTCAAATCCCTGCTTCCCTATGCGAAGGGACAATCTATTTACTTTCATGTTATTTACTATTCATGTTGAGTCAACTTCTTATTCCAACCTCAGTCTATTAGTTGGCAAGCATCATGTGGTGGGGAAAGATCCAAACATATATATGCTGTCAAATATATTTGATCATGATTTATTATTGTTGACAATTATCTCTATGATAAATGAGTTGGGAGGCAAAACATTAAGCCCCTATCTTTCTCTGTGTTCGATGGATGCCATTTGTTCTAAAAATATGCTTTGAGTACTAGCAATCATAGAAGACTATATGATGATTGAGTATGTGGAGCTCTTACTTAGACTTTGTTGAGAATAAGTTGAATTGCAATTGTTTGGTGACTAAGAACATAGGTTGTTAAGTTTCAAGAGAATTCATTATTTGAACAATGACATGTGAATTGATTGCTCTATCATGATGAGTTTTATGAGAAAGAGTTGCTGTTATGATACTAGGAAAACTGGTTGAAATTATCAATGATCAAACTTATGCACTATGCTAGCATTCACACTTCATAATTTATTTCTTTTATCATTTACCTACTCGAGGACGAGTAGGAATTAAGCTTGGGGATGCTGATACGTCTCCAACGTATCGATAATTTATGAAGTATTCATGCCATATTCATCTATGTTTACAATAATTTTATATGGTTTTGATGCACTTTATATGATTTATTTAGAACTAACCCGGACTGACACTGTTTTCAGCAGAATTACCGTGGTGTTGTTTTTGTGCAGAAAATGAAAGTTCTCGGAATCGCCCGAAACTTTTTGGTGATTTTTTCTGGACCAAATAAGCAATATTGGAGCGAAGAACCACCGGAGAAGAGCCACGAGGTGGGCACAACCCACCAGGGCGCGCCAGAGGGCCCAGGCGCGCCCTGGTGTATCGTGCCCTCCTCGTGGCCCATCTTGGCGTGAAACCGACGCCCAAAAATCCTATAAATATAGAAACCATCCGAAATAACCCTAGACTCTCCGCTCCACCACCGCAACTCTCTGTATCGATGAAAAACCAATCTGGAGGCGTTCCAGTACCCTGCCAGAGGGGGTAGAACATCTCCGGTGGCCATCTTCATCATCCCGGCGGAGGCCATGACGAGGAGGGAGTAGTCCACCCTCGGGGCTGAGGGTACGTACCAGTAGCTATGTGTTCAATCTCTCTCTCTCTCGTGTTCTTGAGATGTCATGATCTTGATGTATCACGGGTTATGTTAATATAGTCGGATCATATGATGTTATTCCCTTGCTATCATGTTCTGATGAATTGAATCTTCCCCTTTGAGATATCGTTATGTTGGATTGAATATTGGATTTGAGAACACTTGATATATGTCTTGCATGTGGATACCCGTAGTGAGAATGGGGTGTTCTATTGATTCACTTGATATATGTTTTGGTACTCAACTTGCGGATTCCCGCGGTGACATTGGGGTAATCTATGCATAGGGGTTGATACACGTTCTTGTCCTACTTTCTCCAATAGAAATCTTGGGGCACTCTTTGAGGTTCTTCGTGTTGGATTGAGTATTATGAATCTGAAATTGTTTGATGCATATCGTATAATTAACTCATGGATACTTGTGGTGACATTGGAGTATCTAGGTGACATTAGAGTTGGTTGATGCGTATCATATGGTGTTATTTTAGTACGAACTCTAGATAGATTGATCGGAAAGGATAACTTGGTGTTATTTTAGTACGAACTCTTGAATAGATTGATCGGAAAGGATAACTTTAAGGTGGTTTCGTACCCTATAAACAATTTCTTCTTATGTTCTCTGCTAGATAAGAACTTTGGAGTGATTCTTCGTTACACGTTGAGGGGTGGTTATGTGATCCAATTATATTAGCATTGTTGAGAGATTGCACTAGCGAAAGTACGGGCCCTAGGCCTTGTTTTCAAGCATTGCAATACCGTTTGTGCTCACTTTTGTTACTTGCTACCTTGTTGTTCTTATATTTTCAGATTACAAAAACCTATATCTACCATCCATATTGCACTTGTATCACCATCTCTTCGCCGAACTAGTGCACCTATACAATTTGCCATTGTATTGGGTGTGTTGGGGACACAAGAGATTTCTTGTATTTGATTGCAGGGTTGTTTGAGAGAGACCATCTTCATCCTACACCTCCCACGGATTGATAAACCTTAGGTCATCCACTTGAGGAAAAATTGCTACTATCCTACAAAATTCTGCGCTTGGAGGCCCAACAAAGTCTACAAGAATAAAGTTGCATAGTAGACATCAGTGACCCTGGAAGAGATCATGGCAAAGGCGAACAAGTACGCCACGGCTGACTCCGCGATGCGCGTCAAGGTCAACTCGGCCTGGAAAGCTGTGCCGGCTCCTACCGCGACCCCATGTCCAGTTGGAGACAGTCGACAACAGCAAAACAACAACAAGCGGAAGGCCGACTAGCCGGGTCCCCGCTACGATAGCCGGTAGGTGGCCACCATCAAGGAAGAGGAGCCGGCCGCCCAGGCCGCCAGCCAGTGTCAGCGGACTAGCAAGGCCGCATGGCAAACCAAGCTCACCTTCGAGCAGATGCTCGATGCGCCATGCAAAATGCATAGCGGCGCGAAGCCGTCCACGCACATGCTCCGGTAGTGCAGTTTCTCCCAGTAGCTGTCCAGGGGTGAGGTCCTTCCGGTGCCGCCTCCTCTGACTCCGCCTCCGGCTCCTGCCGACGGCCGCCTCCTGGATCGTTTCCCCGATCGGGATGGGGTGTACGTCGTCTTCACCAGCGAGGGTGACGACAAGCACAGCCAGCGCAAGCGCTGGCATGAGGTGAACGCCACGGTCCCCTCGGTTCTCCAGTACATGCATTGGTCCGAGAGGCTAGTTACCTGGAGGTCGGCAGACCACCCGGCCATGATGCCGAATCCTGGCAGCTATGGCCTCATCCTAGATCACACCATCGCGTCCGAGAGGCTCACTTTTCGGTTCTCACGGGTGCTGATCGACGACGGCAACAACATCAACATCCTCAACCGCGACACCCTGCTCAAGCTGGGCCTCAAGGAGAGCCACCTACAGCCGACCCAGACGGATTTGCACGGCATCGTGTTGGGGCAATCCTGCTCCCCCATCGGCAAGATCCGGCTTGGCGTCCTCTTCGGCACTAAGAGCCACTTCCGCCGCGAGCCAGTCTGGTTCGAGGTGGTGGACCTGAACAACTCCTACCACGCGTTGTTGGGCTGGCCCGCGTTGGCCAAGTTCATGGTGATCCGCCACTATGCCTACCTCAAGATGAAGATGCCAGGCCCCAAGGGCATAATTACCATCCACGGCGACTACAAGATGTCCATCGAGTGCGCGCGAGACAGCAGCCGAATGGTCGAGTCCTTGGTCATTGCCGAGGAAAGGCGCCAGCTTGATCGGCTCGTGGCCCAAGCTGCGGCGCTGTCGGCTGTGCCGGCTCCGCCCTCCTAGTTGGACAACAAGGGGCGTTCATGCCATCCAAGGACACCAAGCAAGTGCCGCTCGACCCGGCCAACCCCGGGCAGTGCGTCGCCATCGGTGCCAGCCTCAACAGCAAATAGGAAGGCGAGCTCGTCGACTTCCTCCGTGAGAATCAGGACATCTTTGCATGGTCTCCAAAGGACATGCTGGGTGTACCGATGAAGCACGCCGAGCACAAACTCCATGTGCGGCCGGATGCGATGCCGATCAAGCAACCACTCTGCCGTTTCTTCGATTAGAAGTGGCGCACTATAGGTGAAGAAATTGCCTGGCTGCTCGCAGCCGGCTTCATCATGAAAGTTTTCCACCTGGACTGGTTGGCCAACCCAGTCCTGGTGCTGAAGAAGAACAAGACTTGGCGCATGTGTATCGATTACACCAGCCTGAACAAGGCGTGCCCCAAGGACCCTTTTGCCCTGCCTCGGATCGACCAGGTGATCGAATCCACTGCCGGTTGCGACCTGCTGTCCTTCCTGAACACCTACTCCGGCTACCACCAGATCAAGCTGGACCCGGCCGACCGGCTCAAGACCTCCTTCATCACCCCCTTCGGGGCCTACTGCTACATCACCATGTCGTTCAGCCTAAAGAATGCCAGTGCCACCTTTCAGCGTTGCATGCATAAGTGCCTCCTGCCCTAGATCGGCAGGAACATGCATGTATACATGGACGACATCATCGTCAAGACCATGAAGCATTTCAGCCTCCTCGACGACCTCCGGGAAACATTCGCCAACCTGCGCGAGTACAAGTTCCGGCTCAACCCGGAGAAGTACGTGTTTGGCATGCCGGCCGACCAACTCCTTGGTTTCTTCGTCTCCGTCACGGGATCGAAGCCAATCCGGAGAAGATCAAGGCCATCGAGCGCATGCGCAAGCCGTCCAAGCTACGCGATGTCCAGAAGTTCGCCGACTGCATGGCCTCGCTTAGCCGGTTCGTTAGCCGTCTGGGCGAGAAGGCCCTGCCCCTCTACTAGCTCATGAAGAAGATGACCCCATTCGAGTGGACCGACCAGGTAGACGAAGCTTTTCGCGACCTCAAGCGTGTGCTTTCCATCGCGCCCGTCCTAGCTGTGTCGGCTGAGAAGGAGCCCATGCTCGCATACATCACGGCCACCATCCGCGTGGTCAACGTCGTGCTGGTGGTGGAGCGGCTGGAGGAGGGCAAGGCCCAGCCGGTCCCAAGCCCGGTCTACTATCTGAGCGATGTCCTCTCCAAATCCAAGCAGAACTACCCTCACTACTAGAAGATGTGCTACGGCATGTACTTCACCGATAAGAAGCTAAAGTAGTACTTCTAGTAGCTCACCATGACCGTGGTGATCACGGCTGCGTTCTCAGAGATCATGGGCAGCCGGGACGCCAACGGGCGGATGGCCAAGTGGGCCATCGCCCTCGCCGACCAAGACATCCAGTATGAGCCCCGCACGGCCATCAAGTCGCAGGCCCTAGCCGACTTCCTCGTCGACTGGGCCGACACCCAATACCTGCCACCGCCTCCCGACTCGACGCATTTGTGTATGTATTTCGACGGCTCGAAGAAGCGCATCGGCTTGGGAGCCGGCATCGTCTTACACTCCCCGAGGGGGACCAGCTCAAGTATGCGCTCCAGATCCACTTCGCCGCGTCACACAACGTGGTCGAATATGAAGCACTCGTCCATAGCCTCCGGCTCGCCAAGGAGATCGGCATCCTGCGCATCCTCTGCTTCGGAGACTCGGACCTCGTGGTGCAGCAGGTCTCTGGCAAGTGGGACGCCAGGGACGCCAACATGGCGTGCTACCGCATCCTCGTCCAACAGATCACCGGCGGCTTCGAAGGCTGCGAGTTCCACCACGTCCCCCGAGCGGACAACAAGGTGCCTGACACGTTGGCAAAAATCGGGTCCACTCGGCTGGCCATCCCAACCGACGTCTCCCTCGAGCGGTTCCTTAAGCCCTCCATCAAGCCCTCCCCCGAGTCGGAGTCCATCTTCGTTCTGGCAGACCCAACGACCGTCGCCTCGGGGGCGGGAACTCCTCTGCCCCCCCAGACGGTTGTCGTCTCGGTCTCGGGGGATGCTGGCTCGGTCGCGGGGGCTGAGGACTCCTCCCTCGAGGTGGTGCTGACAACGGAAGATGCCGCCCCTTCCGACTCCTTCCCGGGGGATGTCGGCCCGGTCCCAGGGGCTGCCGACCCAGTCTCGGGGGCTGCCGGTCCCACCCCAGGGGCTGCCGGCTCCGAGCCAGCACTGGCTCCAGCAACGGTCATGGCCCCTTCTTGGGCCGAGCCCATCCTCGCTTTCCCCTATAACGACGAGCTCCCCCCCCCCGATGAAGTCACGGCCCGGCAGTGCAGCGCTGGGACCCTACCTACACCATCATCAACTGCGAGCTCGTCAAGTGCAGCATGACCGGCGTCTTCCAACATTGTGTTGAGCCAGCCAAAGGCCGCGAGATCCTTAAAGATATCCACCAGGGTGAGTGCGGGCACCACGCGGCCTCGCGGGCCTTGGTGGCAAAGGCGTTCTGCCACGGTTTCAATTGGCCGACTGCCGTGGAGGACGCCAAGGATATGGTGGACAAGTGCAAGGGTTGCCAACGCTTCAGTAGCCGGATCCATCAGCCGAATGTGGCTCTTAGAACCAACCCCATTGCCTGGCCCTTTGCCGTTTGGGGCCATGACATGATAGGGCCGTTCAAAACCGCACGAGGCGGCATGACACATCTGTTGGTGGCCATTGACAAATTCACCAAGTGGATTGAGGCCAAGGCAATCAAGAAGCTGGACGGCCATCACGTTCAACAAAGGCATCACCGTTCGCTACGGCGTTCTCCACAACATCATCACCAACAACGAAACCAACTTCGCCAAAGGCGTGATACGTCTCCAACGTATCGATAATTTATGAAGTATTCATTCCATATTTGCCTATGTTTACAATACTTTTATGTGGTTTGGATGCACTTTATATGATTTATTTAGAACTAACCCGGACTAACGTTGTTTTCAGCAGAATTACCGTGGTGTTGTTTTTGTGCAGAAAATGAAAGTTCTCAGAATTGACCAAAACTTTTTGATGATTTTTTCTGGAGGAAATAAGCAATGTTGGAGCGAAGAACCACCGGAGAGGATCCACCTATGGGCCACAAGCCAATAGGGCGTGCCCCCTAGGCCGCACCGTGATGGCTTGTGGGGCCCACATGGCTCCGTTGCGCGTGATTCCAACGCTGGAAAATCCTATAAATCCCAGAAACCCCGGAAATAAAGAGAGACTATCCGTTCCGCCGCCGCAACTCTTTGTATCAATGAAAAACCAATCTGGAGACGTTCCAGTACCCTGCTGGAGAGGGGAAATCATCTCCCGTGGCCATCGTCATCATCCCGGCGGAGGCCATGATGAAGAGGGAGTAGTTCACCCTCGGGGCTGAGGGTATGTACCAGTAGCTATGTGTTCAATCTCTCTCTCTCGTGTTCTTGAGATGTCACGATCTTGATGTATCACGGGCTTTGTTAATATAGTCAAATCATATGATGTTATTCCCTTGCTAACTTGTTGTGATGAATTGAATCTTTACCTTTGATATTTTGTTATGTCGGATTGAATATTGGGTTGGAGATCACTTGATATATGTCTTGCATGTGGATACCTGTGGTGACAATGGGGTGTTCTATTGATTCACTTGATGCATGTTTTGGTACTCAACTCGTGGATTCCCAAGGTGACATTGGGGTAATCTATGCATAGGGGTTGATACACGTTCTTGTCCTACGTTCTCCGATAGAAATCTTGGGGTGCTCCTTGAAGTTCTTTGTGTTGGATTGAATATGATAGATCTGAAATTGTTTGTTGCATGTCTCATAATTTACCCACAGATACTTGAGGTGACATTGGAGTATCTAGGTGACATTAGGGTTGATTGATTTGTATCATTGGTGTTATTTTAGTACGAACTCTAGGGCTGTTTGTGACACTTATAGGAATAGCTCAAAAGATTGATCGGAAAGAATAACTTTGAGGTGGTTCTACTACCTACACCAATTTCATCTTATTGTGCTCCGCTAGATAGGAACTTTGGAGTGATTCTTTGTTGCACGTTGAGGGATGATCATATGATTCAACTATGTTAGCATTGTTGGGAGATTGCACTAGTGAGAGTATGAACCTTAGGCCTTGTTTCCAAGCATTAATATACCATTTTGCTCACTGTTTACTATGTCTTACCTTGCTGTTTTTATATTTTCAGATTACAAAAACCTATTTCTATCATCCATATTGCACTTGTATCACCATCTCTTTGCCGAACTAGTGCACCTATACAATTTGCCATTGTATTGGGTGTGTTGGGGACACAAGAGATTTCTTGTATTTGATTGCAGGGTTGCTTGAGAGAGACCATCTTCATCCTACACCTCCCACGGATTGATAAACCTTAGGTCATCCACTTGAGGGAAAATTGCTACTATCCTACAAAACTCTGCGCTTGGAGGCCCAACAAAGTCTACAAGAATAAATTTTCGTAGTAGACATCAAGCCATTTTCTGGCGCCTTTGCCGGGGACGTGAGTACTTGAAGGTATATCTTTAGATCTTGCAATTAAATCTTTTAGTTTCTTGTTTTTCACTAGTTTGGTTCTATAAAAGAAAACTAGAAAAAAATGAAATTTAGGTTGCCTCAATTGTTTCGTCTTTTTAAGGTCTTTCGTGAAAATGATGGTTCAGAAAATTATGCTCAATTGGTAGAGGAAGAATTTATGAAAATACTTAATGAGAATTCTTTGAATGGTGAGCATGATAGCAATATTGTTAGTATTAATTCTCTGAATATCCATGATGCTCATGATGATTGCACTTGTCACGATAAAAAGATTTCCTATAAGCATGTCAATTTTTGTGGGGTGAATAAAATTTGCAAATACATGCCATATAGGGACGATAGATTTTGTAAGAAGCATAAACATGATCAAACTAATTGGTGGCTTAAAGTGATAGATGAATGTGCCACAAGATTATGCTCTCTTCATCCCATTAGTTGTGAACTTTGCAATAGGGTTGGTCATCTTAATTTCCAATGCATGCTTTTTCATGACCGAACCGTTTCCAAATATTGTGATAATTTGATCTCCCGTGAACTCTATAATGAACTTTGCCTATTTTTGGGGTGTGAAGAATTATCACATAAAAATGATTGGTTTGATATATCCATTGTTACAAGTGGTAATGAAACTAATCTACAAGAAATCTATATGTTTTGCGTAGTAAATTGCAATGAGAATGCTTATATCACCAACTATTGAAAGATGAGAAACCGATAGAATATAAAAGGAATACTAATGAAAGGGTAAAGGTCTTCCATTACCCTTCTATTGTTTCTCATAATCAAACCAATCTCTTCAATAAGAAGCTCGAAAAAATTACATAAACTCACACAAAATGTGGGAAAGGAGAAGAAGAAGAGAAGAAAAGGTAAACGTAAAAGGTATCCCTCTCAAATAATCTTTCTCCTATCATTGTTGAGAATAAATACGAAAGTAGTGTGGATGATGATACACTTGATGATTATTTTGTTATGCGTACTACTTGTTGTGATGAGGATGATTGGGAAGATAATAATACTCCTTATAATATTGAAAATCTTTTTGGCACCAACTTGGAAAATTATGATGATAATAATTGTTACACTATTGGTGCTATTCATGCTATTGATGATTATGCTAATCATATGCAACCCCACAAGCTTTGGGATGCTATGCTTGATGAAAATGACATGTTTGAGAATTTATTTTCTGAAAATAATGTCCACCCCAAGCTTGGGGATGCTATGCTTAATAAAGATGATCTTTTTAGTTCCCCTACTTCCAAGGATCAAATTTGTTATGATGATTACATGCCTCCTATTTATGATGATTATTGTGATGATACTTATGTTATGAAAAGTAGTGATGATTATAATAAAACTTGTCACAATTATGAATACCCTTTCTATGAACATTACTCTTTTAATGTGGAAACAATTTATAGCATTCAAGTCTCCTATGATACTCCCACTATTATATATGAGAAGTTTGCTTGTGGGAAGAGTAATAAATTTTCTATGCATGTGGATCATGAAAAGAATGCTTTATGTGATAGTTATATTTTTGAATTCCTTCATGATGCCACTGAAAATTATTATGAGGGAGGAACATATGCTTGTAGGAATTGCAATAATATCAAGTTTCCTCCCTATGTGTTGAAAATCTTGAAGTTATGCTTGTTTTGCCTTCCTATGCAAGTTGATTCTTGCTCCCATAAATTGTTTGCTCACAAAATCCCAATGCATAGGAAGTGGGTTAGACTTAAGTGTACTTTTCATGTGATTCATGATGCTCTCTTGCATATTTCAATTACTATTCCTATGTAAGCATCATTGAAATCATCATGCCTAGCTAAAAGGCATTAAAGAAAAGTTCTTGTTGGGAGACAACCCAACACTTTTCCTCTATGTTTTTGCGTGTTCGCATGATTAAGATACTGTAGTAATCATGTTTTGTGTATTTTATTTCAATAATGTGCCAAGTAAAGCCTTTGGGATAGTATGGACACTTGTTGATTTGATTCTGTGCAAAAACAGAAAGTTTTGCCTCCAGTAAAGAATTTCTCTGATTTTACTGGAGCGTAAAAATTTCTGAAATTTTGACACAGAATTTATATGAAAATTCTCTAAGTTTTCCCAATTGTTCAGAATTTTTAGAGACAGTGAAGTATGGTTATACTATAGATCTTCACAGACTGTTCTGTTTTTGACAGATTCTGTTTTGCATGCATATTGCTTGTTTTAGTGTTCCCATATCTTATATTCAGTGATATAAATTATGTGAATGGTACAATACATTAGGTATTATATGATAATAATTATGAATCTTGTCTTGATAGTACCTAAGTGAATGATCTTTATTTATTATACTAACCCATCTCACAAAGTTCCGTTAAGTATTGTGTGATTGAAGTTTTCAAGTTTTGGGTGAGACAACGATATGAGGAGAATAAGGAGTGACAAGAACCTAATATTGGGGATGCCCAAGGCACCCACAAGGTAATATCCAATGAAGACTCAAGCGTCTAAGCTTGGGGATGCCCCGTAAGGCATCCCCTCTTTCGTCTTCAACACTATCGGTATATCTTACTTGGAGCTATATTTTTATTCGTCACATAATATGTGTTTTGCTTGGAGCATAATTTTATTTTGTTAGTATTTTCTTGCTGTTATTTATAATCTTGTTTTTCAATAAAAAGTTTCAAGAATTGCCTTTAGGATGCTTGAATTTTATGTTTGATGTGTGCGGTGTAAAAACAGAAACTTTTGCTGTAGTGTTTGAATTTTCATATTTTATTGGAACGTGGAAAGTTTCTGAAATTTTTACACAGTATTTTAATATAAATTATTTATAATTTCGTAAAGTTTCAGATTTTTTTGAGTTACAGAAGTGCACTTTGTAAATTAATTTCTACAGACTGTCCTGTTTAGACAGATTGTTGTCATAGTTTTGTTATCTACTTCTCCTATAGTTTTCATTACTTATATTGGCAGATATAAATTGTGGAAATGATAGTATACAGTAGATAATGTTTGAAAATTATTATGCAACTTGTCTTGGCAGTACATAAAGAGTTTATTTATTATTATGTGCACTAACCTATCTCACGAGTTCTTTTCATGTTTTTTGTGGATGAAGTTTTTGAGACTTAGGTGAAACCGGGATATGAGAGGATTGAACGAGATAAAAAAGCTCAAGCTTGGGGATGCCCAAGGCACCCCATGTAAATATTTAAAGATGTCTCAAGAATCTAAGCTTGGGGATGCTACGCATCCCACCTCTCTTCGTCAACTATCGGTTAGCCTATGTTGAGCCTAAATTTTTATTCGTTCACATATGATGCGTGCTATTCTTGGAGTGCTATGTTTGTTTAGTTTGTTGTTTTAATAAAATACTCAGATCTGAAAATCTTTATCGAGAGAGAGAGTCCTCACATAGCTACTTTATAGTTTGACTACTCATGATCTTCACTTATATCTTTTGAGAGTAGTTCGAAATTTACTCTTGTGCTTCACATATATCCTTAGAGTAAACGTTGAATGAATTGAATGTCATAAATGTGAAATTATATATGCTTCATATTCTTGTCCCATGGGGAGTAGTGACTTCACATATTAGGAGTATAAGCGGTAAAATTTATTGGAAGTTAGCAAAACATAACATTGGTCATTTAAACAATTCATGAAAGAATATTGAAGGAAGAGAGGTTTCACATATAAATATACTATCTTGGACATCTTCTCTCATTGTGAGTGCCCATTAATTATTTTCAAACTTGATCAAGTAGTTGACGTTGGACAAGGAAGACAATGTAATTGTTATGTTTGTTTATATTCACATAGCAATTATATTGTCATGGATCCTCTAACATGTGATGCTTGTTTAGAACCTTTTGCTAGCCAAAACTTCGTACTAGGTAGAAATACTACTTGTGCATCCAAATCCTTGAGCCAAATTTTTTCCATGAGAGTCCACCATACCTACCAATATATGGTATTTCACTACCATTCCAAGTAAATTTGCATGTGCCACCTCTAAACATTCAAATAAAAATCCGTTATGCGTGCTCGTACCGCTCATGGAGCGACGGGGCGGTCATTATCTTCCATGCTAAGCGGGTTATTCTCAGGATAAGTTTTTATTCACTTGTCAATGCACGAGATAGGCTGGTAAAAAGGATGCCCAATCCTGCATAAT
This sequence comes from Elymus sibiricus, assembly GCA_039707655.1. NCBI lineage: Eukaryota > Viridiplantae > Streptophyta > Magnoliopsida > Poales > Poaceae > Elymus > Elymus sibiricus. The sequence continues at coordinate 356,605,170 of CM077671.1, forward strand.
ACATAAATAAATAAACAAGAACTTCCCCTAGAAAGTTGATTGTTTGGATGGTACCCGTGGATACAGCTAGCCATGAAATGTGTTTGAATGGTGGAGGGGGAGTAAAATTTCAATTCTGTTTGGGAACCGCCAATAATGTGATTAGCATTGAAGATATTGAAATATCTTGTCGTGACGTTGACAGGAAAGGCACACCACCCAAAATATATTCATCTCTATTTTAAGCAATGAGCTCTGGCACCCCTGCCAATCCCTACTTCCCTCTACGAAGGGCCTATCTTTTACTTTTCATATTGAGTCAACTTCTTATTCCAATCTATTAATTCTTTAGTTGGCAAGCATCATGTGGTGGGGAAATATCCAAACACATATATCCAATTGAATATAGGTGATCATGATTCATTATTTGTTGACATTATCCCCGAGATAAATAAGTTGGGAGGCGAAACTTTAAGCCCCTATCTTCCTATGTGTTTGACTGAAACTGTTTGTTCTAAAAATATGCTTTGAGTGTCAGCAATCATGGAAGACTAAATGATAGTTGAGTGTGTGCAATTTGCTAAACCAAAGCTCTTACATAGACCCTTCATGAAAATAAGATGAATTGTAATTGTTTGATGACTGAAAACATAGTTTCCTATTTTTCAAGAAAGTTTATGGTCTATACTTTAACATGTGAATAACTTGCTACTTGATTATGAGAACTTCTATGAGAAATACTTGCTGGTTTTGATGCTAGAAAAGTGGCTGAAATTATCCTTGCTCAACACTATACATTATGCTAGCATTCACACTTCATAATTACTTCTTTTATCATTTACCTACTCGAGGATGAGTAGGAATTAAGCTTGGGGATGCTGATACGTCTCCAACGTATCGATAATTCATGAAGTATTCATGCCATATTTGCCTATGTTTACAATACTTTTATATGGTTTTGATGCACTTTATATGATTTATTTGGAACTAACCTGGAGTGACGTTGTTTTTAGCAGAATTACCGTGGTGTTGTTTTTGTGTAGGAAATGAAATTTCTCGGAATCGCCCGACAATTTTTGATGATTTTTTTTGGAGGAAATAAGCAATATTGGAGCGAAGAACCAGCAAAGAGGAGCCACCTATGGGCCACAAGCCAACAGGGCGCCCCCCTAGTTCGCGCCCTGATGGCTTGTGGGGCCCACGTGGCTCTGTTGCGCGTGATTCCAACGCTGAAAAATCCTATAAATCCCAGAAACCCCAAAAATAAAGAGAGACTCTCCGTTCCGCCGCCGCAACTCTTTGTATCGATGAAAAACCAATCTAGAGATGTTCCAGTACCCTGCTGGAGTGGGGAAATCATCTCCGGTGGCCATCTTCATCATCCCGGTGGAGGCCATGACGAGGAGGGAGTAGTTCACCCTCGGGGCTGAGGGTATGTACCAGTAGCTATGTGTTCAATCTCTCTCTCTCTCTCTCTCTCTCTCTCTCGTGTTCTTGAGATGTCACGATCTTGATGTATCACTGGGTTTGTTAATATAGTCGGATCATATGATGTTATTCCCTTGCTACCTTGTTGTGATGAATTGAATCTTTACCTTTGAGATATCGTTATGTCGGATTGAATAATTGGGTTGGAGATCACTTGATATATGTCTTGCATGTGGATACCCGTGGTGACAATGGGGTGTTCTATTGATTCACTTGATGTATGTTTTGGTACTCAACTCGCGGATTCCCGAGGTGACATTGGGGTAATCTATGCATAGGGGTTGATACACGTTCCTGTCCTACGTTCTTCGATAGAAATCTTGGGGTGCTCCTTGAAGTTCTTTGTGTTGGATTGAATATGATAGATCTGAAATTGTTTGATGCATGTCGCATAATTTACTCACGGATACTTGAAGTGACATTGGAGTATCTAGGTGACATTAGGGTTGATTGATTTGTATCATTGGTGTTATTTTAGTACGAACTCTAGGGCTGTTTGTGACACTTATAGGAATAGCTCAAAAGATTGATCGGAAAGAATAACTTTGAGGTGGTTCTACTACCTACACCAATTTCATCTTATTGTTCTCCGCTAGATAGGAACTTTGGAGTGATTCTTTGTTGCACGTTGAGGGATGATCATATGATTCAACTATGTTAGCATTGTTGGGAGATTGCACTAGTGAAAGTATGAACCCTAGGCCTTGTTTCCAAGCATTAATATACCGTTTTGCTCGTTGTTTGCTATTTCTTACCTTGCTGTTTTTATATTTTCAGATTACAAAAACCAATTTCTATCATCCATATTGCACTTGTATCACCATCTCTTCGCCGAACTAGTGCACCTATACAATTTGCCATTGTATTGGGTGTGTTGGGGACACAAGAGATTTCTTGTATTTGATTGTAGGGTTGCTTGAGAGAGACCATCTTCATCCTACACCTCCCACGAATTGATAAACCTTAGATCATCTACTTGCGGGAAAATTGCTACTGTCCTACAAAACTCTGCGCTTGGAGGCCCAACAAAGTCTACAAGAATAAAGTTGCGTAGTAGACATCAAGGCGCGTTGGCTCGATTCTGCTCCTCCCAAGGCATCCAGCTCGACCTCGGGTCGGTGGCCCACCCACAGTCAAATGGCCAAGTGGAAAGGGCCAACGGCCTAATCCTAGCCGGCATCAAGCCCTGGCTCGTCGAACCGCTGGCATGTTCGGTCGGGTGCTGGCGAGCTGCCAGCTATACAATGGAGTCTCAGGACCACGCCCAACCGGTCGATCGGCTTGACACCCTTCTTCCTCGTGTACGGGTCCGAGGCAGCCATCCCCACGGATATTGAATTCGACTCACCTCGCGTCACGCTATACACGGAGACAGAGGCCAAGGAGGCGCGGGAAGACGGCGTCAACCTGATCGAGGAGACACGCGAACTGGCCTTGAGCCGGTCAGCCATCTACCAACAAAAACTAAGGTACTACCACAACAAGAAGATCCGCCCCCTCGCTTTCCGTGAGGGCGACCTGGTGCTTCGGCTGGTCTAGCGGATAGCCGGCTAACACAAGCTGGCCACCCCATGGGAAGGCCCCTTCATCGTCAGCAAAGCATTACACAACAACGTGTACTATCTCATAGACGGGCAGAAGTCATAGAGGCGCAAAAGAGACACATCCGATGAGGAAACGGAGCGCCCATGGAACGCGGAGCTCCTCCGCCCATTATACAGCTGGACCAAGGCATGTATGAATCCCCCACCTTTTGGGTCTAATGAATGCAGCAGGTACCCCGAGCAGCAGTCGGGGGCTAGTGAAACCATACTGGTGAAAAACAAGAAACCAAAAGATTCAATTGCAAGATCTAAAGATATACCTTCAAGCACTCACCTCCTCGGCAATGGCCTCAGAAAAGAGCTTGATGTCTACTACGCAACTTTATTCTTGTAGACTCTTTTGGGCCTCCAAGCGTAGAGTTTTGTAGGAAAGTAGCAATTTTCCCTCAAGTGGATGACCTAAGGTCTATAATTCTGTGGGAGGCATAGGATCTAGATGGTCTCTCTCAAACAACCCTGCAATCAAATATAAAAAATCTCTTGTGTCCCCAACACACCCAATACAATGGCAAATTGTATAGATGCACTAGTTCGGCAAAGAGATTGTGATACAAGTGCAATATGGATAGTAGATATAGGTTTTTGTAATCCGAAAATATAAAAACAACAAGGTAACAAGTAGTAAAAGGAGTATAAATGGTATTGCAATGCTTAGAAACAAGGCATATGTTCATACATTCATAGTGCAATCTCTCAACAATGCTAACATAATAGAATCATATTATCACCCCTCAACGTGCGACAAAGAATCACTACAAAGTTCATAAGTAGCAGAGAACATAAGGTGAAATTGTTGTAGGTAGTAGAACCACCTCAAAGTTATCATTTTTGATCAATCTATTGAGCTATTCTTATAAGGGTCACAAACAGCCCTAGAGTTCTTACTAAAATAACACCATACGATACACATCAATCAACCCTAATGTCACCTAGAGACTCCAATGTCACCTCAAGTATCCTTGGGTTCATTATTCGACATGCATCAAACAATTTCAGATTCATCATATTCATTCCAACACAAAGAACTTCAAACAGTACCCCAAAATTTCTATCAAAGAAAGTAGGATGAAAACGTGCATCAACCCATGTGCATAGATCCTCCAGGGTCACCGGAATTCGCAAGTTGATGTCATAACATATATCAAGTGAATCAACAGAATACCCAATTGTCACAATGGGTATCCACATGCATGACATACATCAAGTGTTCTCAAACCCGAAGTATTCAATCAAACATAATGAGATCTCAAAGAGCAAGATTCAATTCATCACATCAAGATAGCAAGGGAAGAACATCATATGATCCAATTATATTAACAAAGCTCATGATACATCAAGATCGTGACATCTCAAGAACACGAGAGAGAGAGAGAGAGAGAGAGAGAGAGATCACATAGCTATTGGTACATACCCTCGGCCCCGAGGGTGAACTACTCCCTCCTCGTCATGGAGACCGCCGGGATGATGAAGATGGCCTCCGGTGATGATTGCCCCCTTCGGCAGGGTGCCAGAACAGGGCTCGGGATGAATTTTCTTTTGTACAGAGGCTGGTGGTGGTGGAGCGGAAGTTCTAGGTTAACTTCTGGGGGTTTGGGGATTTATAAGATTTTTCAGGGTTGGAATCACGCGGAACATAGCCACGGGGTGGTCCCAAGCCATCAGGGCGCGCCCAGGGGGTGGGCGCGCCCTGTTGGCGTGGAACCAATAGGTGGACCCCTCCAGTGGTTCTTCGCTCCGGTATTTCTTATTTTCTCCAAAAAAATCATCAAAAAGTTTCGGGCGATTCCGAGAACTTTTTCTGCACAAAAAAGACCACGGTAATTCTGCTGAAAACAGCGTTAGTTCGGGTTAGTTCAAATTCAATCATATAAAGTGCATCAAAACCATATAAAGTATTGTAGACATGGGTAAATATTGCGTGAATACTTCATAAATTATCGATACATTGGAGACGTATCACTGCTCCTTATTCCTTCATCCATCGTGATCACACCCAAAACTTGAAAAAATTTAGCACACAAAACTCAACAGAAACTTCGTGAGATCCGTTAGTATAATAATAAGATCAAACACCTTAGGTACCATCATGAATAGATTCATAATTGTTATTGCATAATACCTACTCTATTCTAACACCTCCATGAATTATACCCCCCGGTACAATCTATTGAATCATTAAAACAGGCACACTATGCAACAAAACAAAATCTGTCTAAAACAAAACAATACGTAATATCTATACTGAAACCATAATTCTGTAACTCCGACAATTATGCAAAACTAGCAAATCGTGGAAATTCAGTCTCTCAATACTGTGTACAAATTTCAAAAATTTATCACATTCCGGTAAAAAATGAAAAATCAAATATTGGGTGGAAAAGTTTATGTTTTTGCATTGTATCAATTCAACTATCATCCAAATCACCCCAAATGGTTTACTTGGCACCAAACTCAAAACAAAAGATGCAAACATAATTACTAAAGTAACAATAACTATGTTGACCAGAGAAAATAAAATTAAAGCAAAGGATAACTATTGGATTGCCTCCCAACAAGCACTATTCTTTAATGCCCTTAGCTAGGCATAAAATTATAGTTCATGTTTTATCATTGTTTAAAGCTGAAAGTGCTACTTATCGACTAGAGGGGGTGAACAGGTGATTTTTATGAAAAGCTTCGAGAAAGTAAATTTCTTCGAATAGAGCGGAAATGATTCGGGATCAGATAGGGATAACAGTCAAGGATCTAGGCATGGCGTGCAGAGAGATGAAGACATTCAAACAAGTATGGCATAGTCATCATTCAAACAGAAGTATATCGGAGATAAACTAGAGCAGTACGAAGACAAATGTAGACCAGATGAATGTCTTCGATGAATGTATTCACATAAGAACAATCAAGCAATGGCTTCACAATACAAAGCAGTATGTAAAAGAGTGGAAAGATAGAACCAGTTTCTTTACGAAGACTCAAGATTTGTTGGACCAGTTACAGTTGATGTGACAATTGTAGGTCTGGTTAGGGAGGCTCAGATTTAACTCAGAAGACCTCGTCTTCTCCTTGTTCCTCTTGAGCAAAGGTCACTTAGACCTCGCCCAATCACTCAGGTAAGTCTTCAGGGTAGACTACCGAAACCCATACAACTCGGTCACCCGACAATCCACAATGACTCTTGGATGCTCTAGACCATGACGCCTAACCGTCTGGAAGATCAGAGTCTTGAAGTGTAACGAGCCTTCGGTTCACTCAGAATAGAAAGACTTTGGTGATGCTCAAACACTCTGGCTCTAGGTGTTTGGGTTTATCCTCGCAAGATAGCTCTCCCTGAATGTCTTCGAGGTGGGTTGCTCCAAAACAACAACATCCGTATCTAACTCTGAGCAGTCACCAACTTATGGTGGAGGGTACGGGCTATTTATAGCCAACAGGCAACCTGACATGATATGACCGAAATGACCCTTGGTCAATGGCCAACTGACACGTGCTTCAACGGTCGGATTTCAAAGACTCATGCGGCAACATTACTTGGGCTACAAGCAATGCTAACTCAACCAACTCTCGAAGAGATTTCCTCTCATTGTCTTCACTGGAAGACATAGGTATATGGGTTGGGCATCACGTCAGCTTCTGACTTCGATCACCTCGACCCCACTTAACAGTACGGTGGTTTCTATGACTCTGGAAAGAAGAAACAAAACAACAAAAAGACTTCGTCTTCGCGTTTCATTATCTTCAAGCGATTATCTTCGCGCATCACCAATGGATTCAGCCATCATCAATGTCTTTAGACATTTTTAGGGGTCATCTTCGATGGTTAAAGCGAATCTCCAGGGACTTTTATCTGTGTTATCCTCTGAACTCTCACAAACACATTAGTCCCTCAACCACGTTTGTCTTCAATACTCGGAAACCAACAATGGGTGGCACTAGATGCACTTACAATATCACCCTTTTTGGTGATTGATGACAAACTGGTTAAAGTTTTCAATGGGGATAAAATATTTGAAGATAAAGACTTGGAGATTATGAGTACAAGATATGGAGAGCTCCCCCTGAAGATGTGCTTATGAAGATTTTGCTTGGAATGCAAAAGCACATGGCAGGTTTTGTTTTGTGGAGATCTCCCCCTCTATCCTGGAATCCAATCACAATGCATTTAAGGATTTTATGAAGAATAATGAAATGCACAGTGAAAATGGGTGTCTGCTGAATGCCTTCGGGCGCATAAAACAGGATTTAGAGTAGTGCCAAAAGTAGGGTAAAACATTGAATGTGCAGACGTCCATCAAAACTTAAGTTTTACAACCCAAAATAGCAAATGTTCAGAACGAGAGTTGTAAGCTTAAAAAAATAAGTATCAACCTAGCCCATTGAACCATTTCAAGACTATCAATCCAATGCGTCTCCCCCTTTGTCATCGAATGACCAAAAAGGGTGAAGACATTAAGCACTACACGTCCCCAGCATGAGTCGAAGACGATGGTGCAGTAGGGTCGTCAATGGGCGGAGCAGATGGGCCTGACGCGGTGTCATTGCATTGAGCAGGGGCTGGCGGAGAAGTGACATCTTCAGCTTCATCATTTGTTCAGGTTTCATGAGGAACAGTCTGTGCAGACGAAGAATAGTCACTGTATGCGAGAGATGGCACTTGTGCAGCGACGTGCTATACAAACAATTTTTAACCCCTTTCCGCGACGTAGTTCTAAACCGTCGCCTTGCATGTGTGGGAGATAGGGGGGTCCATCCCACACGATACGGAAAACCCGTCAGCAATGGTTACCAACGAATGCAAATGATCTGCAAATATAATCATGTGCAGTGCAGGAACATATCGCACACATAATATTTTGGGCTTACGTGTGGGATTTGGGATCAATCACACACGTGCAAGACGAGTCAAACGCGTCTAATTGCTCATGGAAAACAAACAGAGTTTAACCTTTTACCGTTTGCGAAACGTTACCTAATCCATACGGACCATTGTATAAACTATGTGTGATATGTTCATCATCGCACATGAGATTTCTCAGGACACCGTCTGCCATGCATGGCATCATCGGACACGTTTCCTGAGAAAAGTACGCGTGGGATCGTCTTTGCATCGGGCACGGTTTCCTGTTGGCTCACGTGTGAGATACGGTGCTATCGCAAACATTGAGGAGCTCCTACGCACACGTACGATTGCTACAAACCATTTGCGATTACTTATGTATCACCACCGTTTTAGATTATATCTCGTGTGCTTTTCCTGTGGATCACAGGCGGTTGTGCTATGAGTTGCGTGTGCTTTCCATTCTGGACCGCACACGCTTAGTTGCTTGAACCGTGTGTGCTGAAATTGCCAGGTTATTGTAAAATATCGCATTTAATTCACCCTGCAAATAGCAAATTCGCCACAATATGCAATCGACAAATAGTGTCCACATGAAGAACATTCATCATAATTCACCACAATATGCAATTCAACGAATAGTGTCCACAAGCAGAGGATTCATCATAATTCACGACAATATGCAATTCAGAAAATGCTAGCTAAATTCGACAGCTGTTAAACCGACATATGCAGTACATAATCATAGTGACAAAATACGAAGACATGATCACATGGAAAATAATGCATCCATGTGTATATGTTTAGCTGATAACACTATATGAATGCGTACTTATTATTCAGGGATATGAACCCGGAAATCTTCTACGTCATCATTGGGCTTGATATAGTGTTTCACAAAGAAGGTGCTGATAAATTTCCTAACAGACATCAATTCATCTGCGGCGAGCGGTGAAGAGGTCATCGGTCCGAAGATCAACTGCAGGACTTTTAGATCAGAATGTGACATACGTGTGGAGTAGAAGATAGTAATTAAGAAGCAGACTTACTTGTTTTATCCTGTCAGCATCGACACCACATTCAACACGTCTGCATAGGTTCATCATGTGTGCACAAACGTAGTATCCACATAGGCTGGTACCTTGTTGTTGCTGAGGACACTGAAATTTTTTGTACAATATTAGTCATGTATTTGCCCTGTTAGGAACAACCTAACCGGTGTACGTTGTTTTTTCTTTTTTCTATGGAGAGAAATAGAAAGAGGTTTACTTAGAAACTTGAACATCTGACTAGCATTTTCTGAAAATAATGGATTTCGTTGTCTTACCGGAGAAACGATCACGTGCAGCAGAGGTAGTTGGCGGTCGAACCGATTCCCTCCTAAAGTTATGCTCATTGACAATACACTTCAAATGAAGATGAATTTTCACACACTCAATTCTGGAACCAGATATGAACACAACGCATTAACATCAAAGAATTCAATACCTATCCATGAAATCCTGAAGATGACTCAGATCCTGAGGCGCATTTGACTCTCTGAGAGAATCCATGTAGTAAACAGTGTTGCGTTTTGTAACAATGACCACCAAGATCCAGTGACCTCTACAGTTTAAGAAAACCATGAACATACAAACTATGTCTAAAACTGAAAGACGATCAATGCATGCATGGTTGTATATTTAACTTACCGTTCTTGGTATGGCCATATGAAGAATTCTCCTATTTGTAAGTTGAACAAGATCTTGGCGACATACTCAATGGAAGCCTTGCGTGAGACATTATCTCATAACAAAACGCCGTTTGCTAAATTAGGATCTATGAAATACGCATGCACCCTTGATGTTCTCTGCGTCGTCAATCCCCTGAGAGGAATACAATACAGTTAGCTTTTTTGTCATTTATAGCCTTGTATGGAGAAGTTGATCACAGAGTTTGTGAAGTACTTACAACATCAAGCATTTGACAAGAGTGCCAGCAAGCTCATCGAAGTTGAAGAAGAGATGAATGTCCTCAAATTCCACACTGATGATACCTGCATCGTGAGAGAAATGCCAGCTGTCGTAGTGCACTTGCAGAATGTTAGTATCTTCTCCTTCCGACATTATGTCCATGCAATATTTATGTAACTTGCGACAACTGGAACTGCACTCGTCAAAGTATTTGCCAACAAGGAATGGCTGGACATGCTTGTACATGCGTTTCTCAAATGAGTCTACTTCCTTACTAGAAAGTTGCTTTTCAAGGTCTGCTTCAGACATGTGGTCAGAACCGGGATTACATGGGTCTTCATCGGCCATGCCATGGTTCTGCTCGAAGAATCTTCGTAGTAGGATGCTCTGGTACTCATCCCTCCTCTGTTTCTATCATGTGTAATAACAAAATGCCAATTTTACGAGGAAGCTAAATATAAATGCAACAACCTTTGTAGTATAGGATGCACATCGGCAGTGTTTGAATGATATCAAATTAATAGTGACAGCTACGTACATTATGCTGTCAAACATTCCAATATGTTAAAAACTACTGTCTTGCACCATGTTTTTTTCACTAAGTCTAAGAATCTGTTTATTTTAGATTGCCATGTTTCAGGTGGTTCAGCCACCTTACAACCGATGTGTGTGTACGCTCGAACAGTGTTGATGCTAGCCATGTTTCTGTGCATAATTAGACCTTGCTCGTGATGAATGAAATGAAGTGCTTCATGTGTACTACCTAGCTGTAAATTTTCATGCAATGATAACTCATGTAGCACATAGTTTTCTTGCTGTCAATATGCCTTCAGGTTAAAACTATGACCGTGTCTTAATCACATCCGGAATCAAATAGCATACGGGAAGTGTCTGAATCAAACCTAATATAACAAATGATTTCTAACAACGAGAGTTAGGCTTACCTTCTTTGCATGTCCCAGAAACTTCCTCCCACTGTACCCAGATTGAAAAGCTCGTAACTTCACGGATTGAAATTGATGTTGACCATGAACAGGCAGGTCTTCAGCTACCCATCTCCATTCCTTGGAAGTGATTGTCCTAGGGAGCTACAAGAGAAAGAAATAGCGCAAATGGGCCTGCCGCTTTAAAATCACCAATTCCAAAACAAAACCCTAATCCTAGTTGAGCCAGAGAGAAGAGAGACGAATACCTGGCTGGTGAGAGATTCGTCGTCGTCGGAGATACCGCTTGAGGGGTCACTCAAGGAGACCATGGCGTGTCTGCGGCGGTCGGAAGCTAGAGGGAGAGATGTGGGCGGCAGAGAATCTTGGCGCGCAAAGATTCATCAGACACGGTGTTTCTACTTTTATCGTGTGCGATGATACAGAACATACAAAATTTCGCCCCTCCCCACGTATTCCCTGGTTATAGTGCACATCCATGTCATTGCATAATGTAACATCAACTGCTAACTTGGGTATACAAATTAGCGGACACACATAGCTCACAGTTACTAAACCGAGCAAGTTCACTAAATAATCAAGCTGCTTGAAGTAGACATAGCTCTTACAAAAGACCGGCTCTCTGAACAAAAGCTATTAGTAATACGCATAATTTTAACAAATACGCCGACGAACGGCCGCCCTATGCCTCGCCGCTGTTTGATGAGATGTCGACGACTTGTCCGGGCGACATTCTGCCGGTGCTGGACTCCGCATCCCCCAGGCTGACTTCGACCGCGGCGACGTGCTCATCCTCGACGTTGTCCTCGTCATCGGCGTCACCCTCGTCTTCGTAGTACTCGTAGTAGTGGCGCCGCCATAGCTCGCGTTGGTACTCCACCGCCGATTCCTCGATGGACAGGCGCTTCTCGACCTTCTCCTGAGCCATGCGCAACTCCTCCCAGCACTCGGCGCTCTCGGACGGCTCCCGCATCTCCAGCTCTCGCTCGGAGATCTCGTGCGGAAGGGGCTCCATGGCCTCCGCCGCCGCATCGTCGGCATGCATCTCGGCTTCCGCAGCAGCCGCCTCTTTGGATGTGTGGTGCATGCTAGATTCCGGTGAAGCTTAGAGTATCTTGGCATGGGCGTTCTCGATGATATAGGCCTGGATGGCCTTGACCCAGGCCAGGGCGGCCTCTGCGACACGGCACGCTTCTCGCGGGCTCTTGGCGTTTGCAGACGCCGTCGTAGCAGCTGCAGCTGCCGTCTCCGCGGCTAGAGATGCCCTTTCGGCTGCCGTAGAAGCCCTTTCGACGGATGCAGCCGCGCTTAAGGCGGATGCGGCTGCGCTCTCGGCCGAGGCGGTCGCACTCTCGGCCGAGGCGGCCGCATTCCTGGCCGAGGGGGCGGTCGTACGCACCCTTACGAAGCGTTCGCACGGCATCATTCTTTGCAGAGAGGGTTTTTTGGGGAATGGGGATCGAGGGTGAACGGAATCCGAGCTAGACGAAGCCGACGAAGCTTCCCTCATAAGACATAAATAGATCCGTGAATTTTCATCACAAACGGTTCCTGTATGAAACAATGTGTATGTAGTTCACTTTTTGTATTGAATTGTAAAACTATTTTGTAGTACAGCGGTAACGGATATTGTTTTATTTGTAAGAAAATGATCCCTAACGTCAAAATCCACTAATGGCATCCTAAAATTAGGAAATATTCGGGGTTAAATTGGCATTTTATACATTAAGTTAGTTTGTACAAATTTTACGGCCATAATTCAAAAGTGTAACACACGAACATGCAAGATGAAGCAAAAACTACTGGAAAAATCATATTTATGTACTACTTGCTTACCTATATATGCCGCTTGCAATAAATTTTAATGAGTTGCAAACATCTTGGGTAACAGTTTGGACACACGTGCACGCATTGGGAATCTTGGTTTTAAAATTCAAAAAATGAAAAAATGCCCTGAAGTACATGATAATAATCTGCATGATTTCCCCACGTGGGGCCAAGATATCGTGGTCAAAATAACGACTTGTTCGAGATAAGCTTTGACACATGCCTCTCACAAACGGAGCATCACACAAAGAGTCGTGGTTCCGAGAGGGAACATGAGAGCCTTGTTTGATGACGAACCGCTAGTCGTTGTCTCATTTGGCCTAGCTTTTTTTAATTCGTTACAATGCACGAATACGTCCGTCATCCTGAAATTTGGACATTTTCGGGGTTCAATGAGCATTTTATACATGAAGTTAGTTTCTAGATATCTAGTGGCCATATTTCGAAACTAAAACACATGGACATGTGCAAGATGAAGCAAAAACTGCAGGAAAAAATCATATTTGTATATGTATTAGTGCTTCCGTCTATATGCCACGTGCAATAAATTTGAAGGAGTTCCAGACATCTTGAGTAACGGTTAGGACACAAGCATTGAGAATAATCTAGCTTTTTAAATTAAAATAAAAAATAAATATGCTATGAAGTACACGAAAATCAGCATGATTTTCCGCCATGGGGCCAATATGTCGTGGTCAAAGTAACGGCTTGTTCGATATAAGCTTTGACACATGGCTCTCACAAATCGGAGCATCACACGCAGGCTCGTATAGTTCCGACAGGGAACGTTGGGGCGTTGTGTGATGACGAACCGGATCGCTGCCTCATTCGGCCTAGTTTGTTTTCATCGTTACAATGTACGAATACGACCGTCATCCTAAAATTAGGAAATATTCGGGGTTCAATTGGCATTTTTACACATGAAGTTTGTTTCCAGAAATTTAATGCCCATAGTTCAAAACTGAAACACATGAACAAGCAAGATGAAGCAAAAGACGCTGGAAAATCATATTTATGTACTACTTGCTTCCGTATATATGCCACGTGCAATAAATTTGAAGGAGTTCCAAACATCTTGAGTGACGGTTTTGACACAAAAGCATTGGGAATCTAGTTTTTTAAAGTCAAAAAAATGAAAACTGCGCGGAAGTATGAAAATATGCATGATTTCCCGACATGGGGCCAAGATGTTGTGATCAAGTAACGGCTTGTTCGAGGTAAGCTTTGACACATGTCAAGATGGCAATGCATGGTTAACTGTTACCTGCGTCCCCATGGGTAATTGATCTATTAGGGCACGGGTGCCAGCTGGAATGCCCATCTGGAAGTTGGTGGGTCAAATACCTTACCGAGCGTGCAGGACGGGGATGAGGATGGGATAGCCCATCTGGAATTGGTGGGTCAAATGCCCATGAATAGAAGTACTTACATGTGGGCTTTGAAATTAGTAGCCCCCACATAATTTGTGGCCTCGGTCACCCAAATTTACACACATTCCACCCCTTTGGCCCAAAATTCCCTAAGAAATCCAAAACCTAGGCACAACATATTGTTTATTGCGTTGAAATACTATTTTTTCTACTGAAATACGCGGAGGTTCTTCTTAAATGCATGTGTGAGTTTCCCCACGGTGATAAAGAACTAGGTGGGGACGTCGATGGGAAACGTTTTATCCCCGCGCACGGGTACGTAGACGGGGACAGGGAAGGGAGGGCGGTGATGGGTATGGAGATGTGACTCTACTCGCCTAAGAAATCCCCAGCTTTAGACACAAGAGCCTCTCACAAACCGGAGCATCACACGAAGGCACGTGGTTCCGAGAGGGAACGTGGGGCCATGTGTGATGACAAACCGCCAATCGCTTTGTCATTCGACCTAGTTTTTTTTCATCGATATAATGCACGAATATGACCGGCATCCTATTTTTTTTAAAAGGGCGTTCTATTGGCATTTTTATACATTTAGTTAGTTTATAGAAATTTAATGGCCATAGTTCAAAAGTGAAACACATGAACAAGCTAGATGAAGCAAAAACCGCTGGAAAATCATATTTATGTACTACTTGCTTCCCTATATATGCCGCTTGCAATAAATTTGAAGGAGTTCCAAACTTCTTGAGTGATGGTTTGGACACAAAAGCATTGAGAATCTAGGTTGTAAATTCAAAAAAAAATGATAAAAATGCTTTGAATTCTGAAGTACATGAAAATATGCATGATTTCCCGCCATGGGGCCAAGATGTCGTGATTACTGCTCTCGGACTTGCTTCCGTAACACAAATGGCACGCATGCATTACATTTGGATAGAAAATGTAAATATTTGGCAAAACAAACAGGCCGCACATGACTGGCGCCGTGTTTCGCGTTTCGAGTTTTGGAAGCCAATTTTCGCGGGCTATTAATCGCACACGGTCATGCATTGGGAACCGTCGGTGATGTTAATTCACACATGGCTGTTGACTAGGAAATTGTGTGCAATCACTGCTGGCGTCGATCAAGATTCCAGCCGCCTATAAATACTGCCCCTCGAGACGTCATCCCGCCTGCATTCTCTCGTCTCTCTATCCCACCCCTCGCCCAAAACTCTGCCATGGCGCGGCCAGTCTGTGCACAAGCAAAGGAGGAGGCGCCACCCCGCAAGGACATGGCGAAATGCAGCGACGAGGAGGACCCCTTCGCGCCCCCAGACGAGATCGCGTAGACTCCCCAACTGAAGATTGGTTTTGGGGCCAGTACGATCTGGCTTTGTGGAAGGCGCTGCCGCCGGCTGAGAGAGCCAGGCAGGTGGCGTTCAAGAAGGAGCGGGCTGAGGAGCGCGCCAGGAACCTCGCAGCCTGGAATGCCCTTAGTGTTGCAAGGGAAAAGGAGGAGATGGAGCTTTGGCGGCGGGCGATTCGACGAGCGGTGAAGGTGTACGAAGACGGCCGGTACCACGCAAGGAAAGCCAGAGGCGCTAGGCGCCTCACCGCTGCGTGAGCGTGGACCGATAAACTCGAGCGTGCCACTGCCAAAGAGCTCCAGTGGGCGCCCACTGAACTGTCCTGCATGGTCGCGCGCCTCCGCCAGCAAGAGGCTGATCGGCACGTCGAGCGCTGCGAGGCAGAGGAGGCAGCGAACTCCCTCCGCGTTGGGAAGCCACCTCACACTAGGGAGCTGCTGGCGAGAGGCTGCCATTTTACTGCTCCCCGCTCCAGGAGGGGTTATTATTAGTTTAGTTTTTATTCATTGTACGTATTAGTTAAGTACTATTATCACGCATATGTGATGATATATGCTGTATATGTATCATGTCTTCAATGAGCTATTCAACAATTAATATATATTATTAGTTTCACAATTCTATCTGTTTTCATACGGATTTTCTGGCTCTAACTATTAGCCTTTTACACATATTGAAACATAACAATAGAACATAAATCATTCATACATCGAAACATATCAATATTGTGATTGTTGTCCAGACATTGGGATCGACATCTATAGGATTCAACAAAATAAAACGCGTCCATGACTACACCGTAACCTGCGGAAGCTCTTGGCTGTGCCTGAACTCGGTCAGGCGTTCGTCCATGCGGTTTACATGCTCGCGGTACAGCTGTAGCGTGATCTCGAGCTCCAAGCTGGCTATTTCATCGGAGATTACCATCTCGAGGATGTGACGGCCATTTTCTTCTACTGCTCCCCATTGGACACCTGGGCCAAGGAGGCGCTCGAGCCTACCGACGAGCTAGTTAGCATCGAGGGGGCCGCGGACAAGGCGAACGGCGCGACCCATGCGAACGGCGCGGCCGGCGTCCGGTGCAAGGACGGTGTGGCCGGGCTCTGGTGCAAGTACGGCGCAGACGGCTGCTACCCATTCCTGGCGAGAAATAGGGCTACTCACGTGCCTTGGACACAACTGCAACGTCATGTCGGGTGGGATAGCAGGCAAGCAGGGATGGAACAGCTCTTGCTCTGCCGCGCGCCGCGCCTCTCGCTCTGCGGCACTCCATCGGTCTTGTTGTGCAGCGGGCCTTGCCCTCTCAGCGCGGACGCGCATGTTTTGCTCTACGGAGCACCACTGATGATCTTCTTGTGCGGCGCGCTGCAGTCTCTCGGTGGTGAGGCGGCTATGTTACTCGGCGGCGTTTCCGCGCCCTGCGCCAAGGGTCTGCTCAACCCTTGCGATGACGCGCAACACAACGTTGTCCGACATGTCGCCGGACATGCCATCGGCCTCGACAGGCTGTTGCGCCTGCACTGGATCATTTTCGTCGTCGAGGAGGTTGATGGCAGAGGCGGCGCTTGGTCGGGTTGGCATGCTTCGTAGATGGGCTAGGCTGCACTAGGTGTGCATCCGCGTGTGACGCGCGCAGGCTCATATGCTCATTCGCTTCTGGCGGGTAACCAATGGGGAAGCTTGCGCGGGAACGTGCGCGGTTCCGCACGGGAACGTGGCCAAAAGAAACGCCTTTGTGGTGCCGAAGCGTGCACTGGAATCCCGGGCGAAAACGCGGTGACAAGACGTGAGAGAGGGAGAAGAGGTGATGCGCAGTCAGACTGGTAATAATAATAAAACGTCTGCGATATTAATACGGGCAAATGGCACTTCCGTACGTACTGTCGGTAATGTTTTCATCAATTGCTGACAATTGTTTGGCAACAACCGTCTGCCCACAACACACACAACTTGTCCTGATGAATCGTTTCGGTTATTATTGGTCTTCCCACACAATTCTAATGAACGGACCGATTGCTGCGTATAACACACACCTTCTTACGCTAACCTGTTTGTGTTCTGCTGGATTATCGCAAACAGTTTATCCGAGTGAACTGTGTGCCGTACTTCACACACGTATGAAGTTTTGTTAACTGTTTTTGTTATCTTAACTAATCCCAAACAGTTCATAAGAATAAACTATCTGCCGTGGATCACACACGCAACTATTTTCTGAATCGTATTTGATGGATCCACGATCGCACACAGTTCGTGCCATTTGCGACGGAGCTTGAACAATACCGTTTGCGATTGGTGGATCCCACACAGTTTCGTCGAAGGGTCTCTGATTGATGTGTCGTCTTTGGACCATTCTGTAGTAGTGTGGGGTCTTACGCCACTGCTCCATGGATGGAGGAGGAGCGCAGAACTTGAAGCGTTTGGTGAAGCCATCCTCTCGAAAATCATCTTCAGAAGCCAGCGTGGTCAATGTCTTCAATGACCGCTTGCACGTCTCATGGGCCACAAAAGTGTTCTTGAGTGATAAGTTGCGAATGCGATTGATGTCCGACACAGGTTGTTGCATCTGCCTCTTGGTCCATTCGTGATGCCTATCATGCTTCTGATGAAGAGATACTAGAACCTCTCTATCTGTCATAACTCGAGCGCTACTAGATTGAGGCTGTTTAGGCACAGTACTAGCAGTGGCTTCGGTAGCAGTAGCACTTGACTGAGGGTTGTGAATGGCACCAATGAGTCTTGCCTTTGCTGGATTACTAGGAATATAAAGCCCTTCATCATTTGCAGTGCCACTTGTTCCTTCCACAATTGGATTCTTGCCCTTGGAAGGATAGATGTCTTCATGAATGACTTTGACTTCGGGAAGAAACACAACGTGGTTGCGAGCAGATGGCAGGTACAGAGTGTTGGTTCGTCGCTTGATGAAGCGCATGATCCATGGCGCATACACCTTGGGCTCAAAGAGGTCCATGCCAGAGGCTGCAAGTTGGCACAAGAAGAAATCTTGAATATTGAAGCGTATGCCATAGACAACGTTATATACCATTGTCTTCAGAGCACCAACGAGTTACCTTGAAGATGAATGCCCCTTGATCGGCCAGAAGGTATGTTGAAGAATATGATAAATAGTCTTCAACAAGTACTGAAGATCCTCAACAAAGAATGCCGTGGGCAAGGGTGCATCAGGTGCCATTGGCTTCATGAGTGTCAACATTTCAGTCATATTTGGCTCTGGCACATGAAAAATACTCTTTGTGGCTTCAGCATAGGCCGCGGACCGAGGATAAAATTCATCGCGAGATGCAGCAAGAGGAGTAGTGGCAATGAGTTCACTGTTTGGATCCTTGATGTGCTCATCCCTTATCATGAAGTCCAATGCCCATGTCTTCAATCTCCGCCAAATCCAGAGATGTGGAGAGTTGTATAAAATTGAAGAATAAGTTCTTCATTCCAGTCTTCCTTGTCAACGACAAAGGGCAAAAGACCAACATCCCGAAGGCAATCCAATGCCCGCTCAAAGCAAGGCAGTCCACTCATAGCTTTGAGACTGAGACGCATATGAGGGAATATCCCATTTTGGCCATACTGCACACACACACACATAGTAGTTGTGTTGTTCTGCGCTCCAGAAACGATCAGATTGAACTTTTTGACGCTTGTATGGATTTATGTCAGAGTCGAAGAAGGTGTTGTCGAGTCTGAAGCCTTTGACACTGAAGATCACGCGATTTGCAGGACCTTGTTGGCGAACACATGGAAGTCTTGGCATTGGATTCAAAACTCTTGGGTGACAATGAATGTTAAATTCATACTAATGTCACATTCTTGGTGGAGGAACTAGCCTGTGCCACTTGGTTGGCACCATCTCTCCTTCACGATTGCGGGCCATAACAATGTTTTCAGAATTGTCATTAGTCGATGGCGTAGCAGGGACATGAGGACCATCAAGAGATGGGGCATTAGCTTCACCCACATTAGCTTCAGTTGGTTGGGGTTTGGGTGGGACAATAGCAGTATCAACCGCAATGTCTTTGGCAGCTTTTGCTTCGACTTCAGGTTGTTGGCTGATACTTGTAAACTGCGTTGGGATTTTCCCCGAAGAGGTGGGGATGATGCAGCAAGGCAAAGGTAAGTATTTCCCTCGGTGAGAACCAAGGTTATCAAACCAATAGGAGAACCACGCAAATTCCTATCTTCAGCGCCTACGCACAAAAGAGCAAACACTTGCACCCAGCGCTGGCAAGAGGGTTGTCAATCCCCTTGAACTCGTTACTTGCAAGCGATAAGTAGTGATAGATAGATAATTTAATAAATATAAATAGTAAATAAAAATAAAGTAAATAATGGAAGCAAGGTATTTAGAGTTTTTGTAAATATAATCGTGAGGAGACCCGGGGGCCATAGTGTTCGCTAGAGGCTTCTCTCTCGAAGAAGGCATACGGTGGGTAAACAAATTACTGTTGGGCAATTGAAAGAAAAGCGCATAGTTATGCAATATTTATTCACGGCAATGATCATGTATATAAGCACCACGTCCATAAACAAGTAGACCAACTCCTGCCTGCATCTACTACTATTACTCCACCCATCGACCGCTATCCAGCATGCATCTAGAGTATTAAGTAAAAACGGAGTAATGCTTGGAGGATGATGACATGATGTAGACAAAGTAAATCCAATCAATATGAATAAACACCATCATTTTTCCCTTAGTGGAAGCAATACAATACATATCATGTCCCTTTCTGTCACTGGGATTGAGCACCGCAAGATTGAACCCACTTCAACGCACCACTCCCACTTGAAGATAAATCAATCTAGTTGGCCAAACCAAACCGATAGATCGGAGAGCATTACGATGTTATAAAAATCATGGAAATCAAATACTAGCAAGTATTCAATATCATTTCATGAATAATCTAAACATAAACCCACAATTCATCGGATCCCAACAAACACGCCGCAAAGATTGATTACATAAGATAGATCACCACGAGGATCGCGGTGATCTTGGCAATGAAGAACATAGAGAGAGAGAGAGATAGTCATCTAAGTACTAACTACGGACTCATAGGTCTGCGGTGAACTACTCACACATCACCATGTGTGCAGCAAGGTTGATGTAGAGGCCCTCCGTGATCGATCGCCCCTCCGTTAGGGCACCGGAACAGGGCTCCAGATGGGCACACGACAGAACAGAGACTTGCGGCGGCAGAAAAAGTGTTTCGGGAGGCTCTCCAGTGTTTTCCAGATATTAGAAAATTTATAGGCCAGAGAACGATGCCAGAGGGCCGGGGAGGTGCCCCCAAGCTATCAGGGTGCGGCCACCCCCCTGGGCGCACCCTGATAGCTTGGGGGCACCTCGTGTGCCCTCCGGTCTTCCTCTGAAGCTTCCAGGTCTTATTTTGGTCCCAAAAAATCATCAAAAAGTTTTGGGGTATTTGGACTTCGTTTGGTACAGTATTCCTGAAAAGCCAAAAACACATAGAAAACAACAGGTGGCACTTGGCACTGGGTTAATAGGTTAGTGCTCAAAAATAATATAAAACAACAAGTAATTGCCTAAAAAGTATCCTTGAATGATAATATAATAGCATGGACTAATCGAAATTTATAGATACGTTGGAGACGTATCATTGGCTTGTAACATCTTTTGCCATAGGAGTATCGACGATTGTTGCAGTCGGATCAACATGAACTTCCTCGTCAGCAATACTTGTCATAGAGGAGGCTGAGGGCCTTGGACCTTTGTGAAGCCTTTTGAGAGGCGAAGCATGTTCAACAGTTTCAACCTCCATGTCTTCAAATGGAGGCTGGTTTGAAGACTTTGAAGCTTGCTTTGACTTCTGAAGAACTCGGGGGTCAAGAGTAGGTTGGCTAAGAGCTTTTCTTTTGAGCATATCATTATGAGCTCGGACCATGTTCTCAGATTTCTTCTTCAGATGCACAAGGGCGCCTTTAACGTCTTCACGACACTTTTCAAACTCTGTTTTCAATCCAGCCATCATCTTCCGATGGCCTTGGATTGGCTCAACAGTGAGCCTGTGGACATGCTTCTCGAAAAGAAATTTCTCATGGTGAATCTTCTCATGCTGCTGAATAACCTTTTGGGCAACTCTAAGTTCTTCATTCACCAACCCTTGAAAAGTGACACTTAGTCTGATTGGAAGTTGGAGGGCATCAATGGTGATGGAGGGGTCAGCAAACCATTCCTCAATGAAATGGTTGAGGATATCTGCATCAAAGAGAGGCAAACTTTCCAAGCGTTTGGCTTCCTCCTCCCTTTGCTGAATGAGCTTTGCGAGTGTTTCATCATCAAACTCATCATCAGAGATTGCAATAATATTATCAGCATCCATCAAGGTGACAGATGGCGTTGGTCCTCGTGCAACAGCTTGTTTTCGCTTCACTTTTGGGGAATTGTGTGATTCATGCTCAGTTTGCATGTTGGTTTCAGGAGGAGAAGCTTGAGCAGGCCTCGATCGCGAAGCTTGTGGTTTTGCGGGGGAAGGCTTTGAAGCCCTTGAGTCTTTAGGCCTCAAAGCGTTCTTTCTCTTCAGTGGCTTCGGATTAGAGGCAGGAGCTTCGTCATCAACTTCCTTAGCGGCAGCTCCTCTGTTGGCAACAAGCTGTGCCTAATGCTCAAGATAAGCTTCATAGCTTTACCAAGATTTGGTGACATTGGGGTTTGCTCGAAGTGTGCCATCTGGACTTGGAGCAGCAAGGCCATAATCAAAGTCTATGCCATGAATTTTCTTGTACTGGGCAGCCGAAGCCTTGGCAAAAGCATAGTTGGCTTCAAAGACTTCATCGTCCCGACAACAGATAATGCTTTATGGATCAGGATTTGCAGGCATGGGTAGCCTGACCTTACATGAGTAGAAGCCAATCCTGATGGATTCGGCCTTTGTCTTCGGATGAAGATTTTTGTATGTTATCTCAGTCCATGGAGCTCGCACTGCATTCTTTTCGGCATATTTAGGCGTGACAAAACGATAATAGAACCATTCCTCTGCCCAATATCTTCGGATCCATTGAATCCGGTTCTTGCGCTGAGTGTAGTTCTCCTCAGGATCATACTTGTCTTTTTCATATAATTCAGGTGGAAGGTCTTGTGCTATGCTTAGACGTCTTTGTCTTCCACCCTTCTTAGGTGCTTGATCTTTGGCCATTGTTTTCGGCTGAGGAAAAGTCTTCACAGAATTATGCAAACGTGAACTTGCTTCAGGTGAGTCCAGATGTATCTGCAATTAGTCTGCAAATGAATTCAGACTATGAGATCCAAGAGATTCTGCCGGAGAAATGTACCTATGAAAGACTTAGAGATGTGAAGGGAATATGAGAGGTCATATGCATTCTCAGAAGGTTTTGAAGAGAAAAACATGGTCTGAAGATAATGACCTCATATCGCGTAGATATTCACTTTTGCACAAGATAAGGTGGTTTCAGACTTGTGCAAATCCGAAAAATTGCACAAGTGAGGAATCAAACCATATTTTCAACACAAGTGAAAGCACTTAGCAAAATGAGATCGATGTTTGAGTGTTGTCAAAAAGAAAGTGGAAAAATAGCATTCGAAGATATTTGGAAATTTTACGGATCTAACAAACGAGAAAAAAATGTGTTCTTAATTACCGCAGATATGAACACTGAAGAACAGCTCGACGAGGCAAAGAACCTGAGCGGTTCGATCAGACACACCCTAACTCGATGGTGGAAAACAGCTATGGCGGCGGCGGCGTGAAGATAAACCACGGCCGGTGTGAGTACGAAGACGAAGGGGTCGCGACAGTCAAGCGCTTCTCCTCCGGAGACGATGAAATCCTGCGGCGGCACAAGGGTTTTGAAGCTCGAGAGCGAGAGAGGTAAGGACCATGATAAATGAGCAGGGGGTTGGGTATTTATAGATGGGTAAGAAGTGCAACAGCCCGACATTTTTGGGACTCTTAGTGGGATGTGTGGCGTGCATGCATCTGATAGCCCATTACCCCCGAGTTGTAGCGACAAGCGCAGGAACTGCTCCGAAACTGGCGGTAAAGCGATAAGATTGAAAATTTTAACCGTTTGGTTGAGTTTGTCTTCGACAGTCAAGGATACCATGAAGACAATCAACACGTGTCAAGTAGAATGCATATGACTGGAGTGAACAGATTTAGATGAGATAAGCATACATGAGGTTATCGGGTCCGATCAAATTTGCCTAGATAAAAATTTGAAGACATAGCTATAGGCAAAATGCTGTATAGGACAAAAACTCCAGAATATTTTATATGATATATTCAAAGGACAAGTGTTTCAAGATCGAAGACAAAAGTTCAACTCGAAGATAAACTCAGTTTCTTGAGGACATAGTTGGTGTTGCGAAGATAAAACAATGTCTTCAAGAGGGGGTGGTGGCATTACCCACCATATAAGAATGTTAGACTCAGACACGGCGCACAATTATCATGGCGCTTTGAAGTCATATTCTTCATTAATATATTCACACTTAGAGTGTAAATCTTCATGAGTTGAAGACATACGTTACTTCGTGTGTTGTGCATCAAACTCATCAAAATGCATAAGTATTAGGATGTGTGTCCATTCACATGACATTTGAGGATTCTAGGATATTTAGCTCACACTGAAACTTGCAAAACCTCTTCTCATCCAAAGGTTTTGTGAACATATCTGCCAGCTGCTCTTCTGTCTTCACATGCTTGATGATGATGTCTCGCTTCAATACATGATCATGAAGGAAATGGTGTCGTATATGGATATGCTTTGTCTTAGAGTGTTGCACTGGGTAGTGGGCGATCTTGATGGCACTCTCATTGTCGCACTAGAGAGTTACTTTCTTCATGTTGATGCCGTAGTCCTTGAGGGTTTGCTTCATCGAGAGAAGTTTTGTGCAACACGCACCAGTAGCAATGTATTCGGCTTCAGCAGTGGAGAGTGATACACAGTTCTGCTTCTTTGAAGATCAACACACAAGAGATCGTCTAAGAAAGTGACAAGTGCCTGATGTGGACTTGCGATCCACTCTATCTCTAGCAAAATCAGAATCTAAATAACCAATGAGATCAAACTTCGAGCCCTTTGGATACCATAATCCTAGCGTTGGGGTGTGAGCCAAGTATCGAAGAATTTGCTTCACCGCGAGGTGATGCGATTCCTTTGGTGCCCCATGGAATCGGGCACACATGCAAATGCTAAGCATTATATCTGGCCTAGATGCACATAGGTACAGTAAAGAGCCAATCATGGTGAGATATACCTTCTGATCGAAATCTTTACCATTTTCGTCAGTGCAGAGGTGGCCGTTGGTTTGCATTGGCGTCTTGTAGCCTTTGCAATATTGCATGCCAAACTTCGTGAGGCAGTCCTTAAGGTACTTCTCCCGAGATATGAAGATGCCATTAGGTTGTTGTCGAATTTGAAGCCCTAGGAAGAACTTCAGATCTCCCATCATCGACATCTGATATTACTCTTGCATCATGAATCTAAACTCATCACTGTAACGATTGTCAGTGCAACCTAAGATAATGTCGTCCACATAGATTTGGTAAGGAGTGTGGGATCGAGTGAACCAGGTTTGAAGCCTTTCTTCATGAGGAACTCCTTGAGTGTGTCATACCAGGCTCTTGGTGCTTGCTTGAGGCTATACTATGCCTTATTGAGCCTGTAGAATTTGTCAGGATGTTTTGGGTCTTCGAACCCTGGAGGTTGAGCAACATATACTTCTTCCTCAATCTTACCATTGAGGAATGCACTTTTGACATCCATTCGATGTAGGCATATGTCATGATGGTTAGCATAAGCAAGTAATATGCGTATTGCTTCGAGCCTTGCAACAGGTGCAAACGTTTCTTCGAAGTCAATACCCTCAACCTATGTGTAGCCTTGAGCTACAAGACGAGCTTTGTTTCTGACAACTTGGCCAGATGCGTCTTGTTTGTTGAGGTAGATTGGCTTGGTGCCTATGATGTTGTGCTTGCATGGATCTAGGAGCTTGACGAGTTCACATACATTGTTGAGCTCGAATTGATGAAGCTCTTCTTGCATAGCTCGAATGCATTCCATTTCCAAGAAGGCTTCAGCAACTTTTGTGGGTTCTGAGATAGACACAAAAGCAAAGTGTCCATAAAAGTTAGCCAATTGAGTATCTCTTGAGCGAGTGAGAGGACCTAGTGCATTATTGTTGTCGAGCATTTTCTCGATTTGAACTTCATTTGTGACTCATGGATGGGCAGGTCGAAGACTTAGTTGCTGCTGTTGAGCAATATCTTCGTCATCAGCAGGATTATCTTCAGGTGCATCAGTGTCTTCACAATGGGTGGATGGAGGAATGATGACTTCTTCAACTTCAGGTTTCTCAGGCATGACTACACCAGTGTCCATCAGCCTAATAGCTTCTTCAGGTGGAATTTCATCTAGCATAGGAGGCAGGTGCTCTCTTTGCGAGCCACTAGTTTCATCGAATCACACATCTACAATTTCAACCACTTTGTTGTGATAAGTGTTGAAGATCCTGTAGGTGTGCGAATCCTTTCCATAACCAAGCATGAAACCCTCATGTGCTTCCAGCACCTTGCACTGAAGACTTTGAAATAACTTACATTGGGTTCTTACTAGTGAGCAACTCATATGATGTTTTCTTGAAGAACTTGTGAAGATATACCCGGTTGATGATATGGCATGCAGTGTAAATGGCTTCAGGCCAGAATCTTCATGGGTTCTTGTATTCATCAAGCATGGTGTGTGCCATCTCAATGAGCGTAATGTTCTTGCGTTCCACGACACCATTTTTTGCTAAGGTGTGTATGGAGCAGAGAATTCATGAGTGACACCAAGAGTATCGAGATAGGTGTTGAGTCCAGTGTTCTTGAACTCGATTCCGTCGTCACTCCTGATGTGCTTGAACTTAACGTCGTAGTTGGTCATGCACCTATTTGTAAAGCGCCTGAAGACATCCTGCACCTCAGTCTTGTAAATTAAGATGTGCACCCAGGTATATCGGGAGTAATCATCAACAAT
The DNA here is from genome assembly GCA_039707655.1 of Elymus sibiricus. Lineage (NCBI taxonomy): Eukaryota > Viridiplantae > Streptophyta > Magnoliopsida > Poales > Poaceae > Elymus > Elymus sibiricus. Next base: position 356,631,527 of record CM077671.1, read on the forward strand.
CATGAAACCATATAGATTTGCAGTGGTAGAGAAACTGGAATAATGAGCAGGGCCGAATAAGTCCATGTCGAGTAGCTCAAAGGGACGACATGTCGTCATGATTGTCTTCGAGGTTTGGCCCTAGTCATGTTCCCGGCTTCACATGCACCGCATAGATGATATTTCTTGAACTTGACACCCTCGACGCCAATGATAAGCTTCTTCTTGGCAAGAGTATGCAAGTTCCTCATGCCAACATGTCCTAGCCGTCGATGCCATAGCCAACATTCTGAAGCTTTTTCTAGAAGACATGTGGCGACCCGTGCTCCTGCGGAGAAGTCTACCATGTATAGATCACCTCTTCGAAAACCTTCGAAGACTTCAGTTTTATCAGAAGCCGTTAGTAGAACACATCGGAATTTGCCAAATATGACAAGCATGTCTAGACTGCAAAGCATTGAGACAGACATTAATTTGTAACCAAGGGTTTCGACAAGCATCACTTTTTCCATGTGTCGATCCCTTGTGATAGCAACTCTACCTAGTCCCAGTACGTTGCTGCTACTTTTGTTGGCAAAGACGATGTGATCTTTGGTAGGAGAATGAAGAGTTGAATCCATTAATAGGCTTTGGTCACCAGTCATGTGACTGGTGCTTCCACTATCCACAGTCCATTCAGTTGGATTGGATTTTTCTTCCTGTATTGAGAATTAGTCTTGTTCACCAAGGCATGCAGCTGTAACATGCATCGATGAAGATATTGTAGTATATAGTTGACAGCAAAACTAGACGATATAAATGGTAAAACCATTTGCATTAGATATCTTGTGTCCAGACAAGAATGTTTTCGGGCCTCGAGAGATAGTCTTCAATATATCTCATGTTCAATCTGGAGACCCGATGCTGCATGAAGATATTAGTTCTTCGTAACCACCCACATCTATAGGGGTGGTTTAGAAGCAATGAGCCTTAGTGCAGCATTAGAGAATTTAGGCAATGAAGACCTAATAGTACGCTTCATAGGAGGGTTAGAGTACTCAAAAGAATATGCAGAGAAATTCTTAGTCTTATGGACATAACGATTCATGATATAGTGCTCATACTCATGAGTCTTTTCAGCCCATCCCTGCGAAACATAGTTATTAGCATGATCATATGAAGACATTTGTCTTCTCAAAGACTTTGATCTGAGATATGTCTTCTTCCTAAGAGATGTCGTCGTGACATTTATAGGAAGCTTCTCAAAAACATATTTGGGAACCCAGATCCTCTTCGTAGGAGAACCATTCCTGTAGTTAGTTCCAATGAATCTAGCAAAAACTTCACCATTCCGAGATTTGAAGAGTTTATAATTGGACTCGAATGACTCATCAATGATGATAGGGTTATCACAATTAAAACCAGATAATGTGGAAGAATCATCCGAAGGGCCTTTTGCAGCAACCCATGTGGTTTTGGGATACTGCTCAAGTTTCCAGTAGGATCCATCAACATTGATGTTTCTTTCGAAACCAACACCCTCTTTCCTAGGTTTTTCTTTCAAGATTGTATTCTTGAGGACATCACAAAGAATCTGATGTCCCTTCCGACTTTTGTACATGCCTGTTTCAAGCAATGTCTTCAACCTGTCATTTTCATGAGTAATAGCAAAGGTTCCCTCGGATGAGGGGTTAGATACCATAGATACAGTTGAAGATAATGCATTTTCAGAAGCATTTGAACATTCAACATTTGAATCATTAGCTTCATGAGAAAGACATTTCAGGCATGGAGCATTAAATTCATCCTGAGTGGTACTGATCTGTTCTCCTAGGAGTGAGTCATTTTCCTTTCGAAGGTCTTCATCAGCAACTTTCAACTTCTCTAGCTCTTGCTTTCTTTGAAGATATTCATAAGAAAGCTTCACATGATCAGTTGTGAGAATATCATGACAACTTTGGAGATCCTCAACCCTTGAACGAAGATTTTGCATGTCTTCAGCCATAGTTTCGCTCAGACTCATCTCGTCGCGTAACAGGTCATCGCTTTTCTCTAGTGATTTTTCCATTTTCTCCATAGCATTTTGTTGTTTAGTGGCAATTTTGACAAGCTTAGAACATCTAGGTTTCAAGTCATCATCAGATTCATCTTCGCTATCAGAGTCATGAGGTGAAGATTTTGAGGATACCTTGGAGCCTTTTGCCATGAAGCGGTAGGCTGGAGCATAGTCGTCGTCACTAGCTTCAGTGTTGATGAGGGGGCCATTATCTGTGGGGTCGAAGGAAGACGTGGCGATGAATGCAGAAGCCATAGCCAGACCAGCAACTTCAGAATCATACTCCACCTCTGATTGCTCTTGTGCTTCCGACTGAGATTTGGCTTCTGAGTCCATTTCCTTGCCAATGCAAGCATGAGCTCTGCCAGTTGAACTCTTCTTGTGTGATGAAGACTTGACATGCTTCTTCTTCTTCTTCTTCTTATTGTTAGAATCACAGTCTTTGATCTTCTTCTTGGATTCCTTATCCCATCAAGGATAATCAGCAACGAAGTGGCCTACTTTCTTGCACTTGTGACATGTTTGCTTCTTGTTGTCACGCAAAGACATTTCTCCAGACCTTTTGGAGTCATGCCTTGAGGATTTTCCAAAGCGTTTGGACTTGGCAAACTTCTGAAACTTCCTCACAAGCAGAGCGAGTTCTTTGCCAATGTCTTCGGCACCATCGGAACTACATTCAGATTCATCTTCAGATGAAGATACTACTTTTGCCTTAAGGGCACGAGAGTGACCATGGTGATAACCCACAAGTAAGAGTGTCGAACCCAACGAACAGCTAATGGTAGAATTAATATTCTCTCAAGTTCTATCGACCACCGATACAACTCTACGCACGCTAACGCTTACTTTACCTAGCACAGGTATGAAACTATTTTGCGGGAATAAAACTAGAAGTGCTTTGCGAGAATAAAACTATGGATAATTTGCAAGATAATAAAAGTTAGTTGTTTTGTAGAAAGCTTTTTTTAACACAAGAGAAAGATTGTCCATAGGCAATTGAATATAATACGATAGATACTTATCATATGCAATGAGGGAGAGGCATACGCTGACATACTTTCCGTACTTGGATCACATGCACTTATGATTGGAACTCTAGCAAGCATTCACAACTACTAAAGCTCATTTAGGTAAAACCCAACCATAGCATTAACACATCAAGTCCTCTTTACTCCCATATGCAACAACCCCCTTACTCGGGTGTAAGCTTCTATCACTCTAGCCACCCACTATAAGTGAATAGTGAACGTATTGCAACACCCTCCAGCGGGAATCCCTCACGTGTGCGCGGCACGGAAGGCACCTTAGGACAACACCATATAATTATACAACTCATATCAATCACACCATACCACAATTAACCGGTAGGACAAAAGAAATCTACTCAAACAACATAGGATAGCCACACATCATTGGATAATAATATATAGGATTAAGCACCATGTTTAAGTAGAGATTACAGCGGGGAAAAGAGAAGTTACATCACTGCATAGAGGAGGAGGGAGTTGGTGGTGACGGCGGTGAAGTTGTTGGTGTAGATGGCCGTCACGATGGTTGCCCCGGCGGCGTTCCGGCGCCACCGGGAGAGAGGGGGAGAGAGCTCCCCCTCCTTCTTCTTTCTTGGTCTCCACCCTAGATGGGAGGAGAGTTTCCCCTCTGGTCCATGGCCGCCATGGCTCCCGGAGGGCAGGAGCCCCTCCAAGATTGGATCTCTTTGTGTTTCTCTTCTGTTTTCGTGATTGATTTCTGACCCCTTCACCGTTTCTTAAATATCCGGAGATCTGTAACTCCGATTGGGCTGAAGTTTTGAGGGGATTTTTATCGGGAAACTATCTTTATCGCGGCGAAAGAAGGGCCCCTACCAACTTACGGGGTGGCCCCAAGCCATCAGGGCGCGGCCACCCCCCCAACAACGCCCTGTTGGCTAGGGAGCACCTCAGGCTCCATGTTGTGTTGATTCTTCTTCCAAAAATTCACATATATTCCAGAAACAACCTCCGTAAATTTTTATTGCGTTTGGACTCTGTTGGATTTTCTGCAAAACATGCAAAAACAATAGGAACTCGCACTGGGCACTGGATCAGAAAGTTAGTCCCAAAAATATTATATAATGTTGCCAAAAGTATATTAAATTTGTAGAGTATTGGCATGAAACAATCAAAAATTATAGATACGACAGAGACGTATCATATAGCTAGAACCATAGATTTCCCTCTTCTTAGCTTGCTGGAACCCATGGGTGTTAAGCCTCTCAAGGATATCAGCAGGATCCAATTCCTTGAAATCAGTGTGTTCTTGGATCATAAGAGGGAGAGTGTCAAACGAACTGTCAAGAGATCTCAGTAGCTTCTTCACAACTTCATGTTTGGTTATATCAGTGGTGCATAGAGCATTCAACTCATTTGAGATGGCTGTGAGTCGATCAACTGCGAGCTGGACATTTTCGTTGTCAAGCCTCTTGAAGCGGTTGAATAGATTGTGATGTACATCAACACGCGAGTCTTGCTGAGATGAGACACCTTCATTGACCTTGGAAAGCCATTCCTAGATTTTCTTCGCAGTGTCCAATGCACTTACACGGCCATACTTTCCTTTGGTCAGATGACCACAGATAATGTTCTTGGCGGTTGAGTCCAGTTGAGCAAATCTCTTCACATCAGCAATAGAGACACCTTCACCAACCTTGGGAATGCCAGCCCTGATGACGTACCAGAGGTCGTTGTCAATGGCTTCGAGATGCATCCGCATCTTGTTCTTCTAGTAGGGATAGTCTGTGCCATCGAAGACAGGGCACGCAGTGGAGACCTTTATTATCCCTGCGGTCAACATAGCTAAAACTCCAGGTGGTTAAACCAAAACACAGAACAAGGGGGTACCTTTATCTAATACCAATTGAAAGTGCTAGTTATCGACTAGAGGGGGTGAATAGGCGATTTTTATGAAAAGCTTCAAAACAGTAAGTGTCTTTGAATAGAGTGGAAACAATTCAAGATCAGATAGGGATAACAGTAAAGGATCTAGGCATGGCATGCAGAGAGATGTAGACATTCAGACAAGTATGGCATAGTGATCATTCAAATAGAAGTATGTCAAAGATAAACTAGAGCAGTACAAAGACAAATACAGATCAGACGAATGTCTTCACATAAGAACAATCAATCAATGGCTTCACAATAGAAAGGAGTATGTAAAAGAGTGGAAAGATAGAACCAGTTGCTTGACGAAGACTCGGGATTTGTTGGACCGATTCCAGTTGTTGTGACAACTGTACGTCTGGTTGGGGAGGCTGGGATTTAACTCAGAAGACCTCATATTCACCTTGTTCCCGTTGAGCCAAGGTCACTTAGACCTCGCCCAATCTCTCAGGCAAGTCTTTAGGGTAGACTTTCGAAACCCGTACAAACTCGATCACCCGGCAATCCACAATGACTCTTGGATGCTCAAGACCATGATGCCTAACTGTCTGGAAGATCATAGTCTTCAAGTGTAACAAGTCTTCGGTTCACTCAGAACAGAAAGACTTCAGTGATGCTCAAACACTCTGGATCTAGGTGTTTGGGTTTATCCTCGCAGGATAGCTCCCCCTCGATGTCTTCGAGGTGGGTTGCTCCAAAACAACAACAGCCGTATCTAACTCTAAACAGCCACCAACTTATGGTGGAGGGTGTGGGCTATTTATAGCCAACATGCAACCCAACATGATATGACCGAAATGACTATGGGTTAATGGCCAACCGACACGTGTCTCAATGGTCGGATTTCAAAGATTCACGCGGCAACATTACTTGGGCTACAAGCAATGCTGACTCAACCAAATCTGGAAGAGATTTCCTCTCATTGTCTTCACTGGAAGACATAGGTATATGGGTTGAGCATCACGTCAGCTTCTGACTTCGATCAACTCGACCCCACTTAACAGTACGGTGGTTCCTATGACTCAGGAAAGAATAAACAAAACAACCAAAAGACATCGTCTTCGCGTTTCATTATCTTCAACTATCTTCACGCACTACCAATGGCTTCAACCATCATCAATGTCTTTAGACATTTTTAGGAGTCGTCTTCGACGGTTAAATTGAATCTCCAGGGACTTCTATCTGTGTTCTCCTATGAACTCTCACAAACACATTAGTCCCTCAACCATGTTTGTCTTCAATACTCCAAAACAAACAAAGGGTGGCACTAGATGCACTTACAAAAGCAATACCATAGATGGCCGTCATAATAGATTCACACAGATGTTTAATTTTCTTTCTTAGGAAGTGGTCCATCCTTTCTTTAGTGGGAATTGGGACCTTATGTTACCTTCTTTCATATCAATAACTGAACCAATGGTTTGTAGAAAGGGTCTACCAACTATTATATGACAAGACAGATTGCATTCAATATCAAGCACAATGAAGTCCACAGGCACATAATTTCTATTAGTAAGTATAAGGACATCATTAATCCTACCCAATGATTTCTTAATTATTGAATCTGCTTAATGCAAGTTGAGGGAACATTCCTCCATATCGGTGAAACCTAGAACATCACATTAGGATTTTGGTATAGTGGAGACACTAGCTACTGGATCACACAAAGCACAACATTCATAATCTTTGACTTTGATTTTAATAGTAGGTCCCCATTCATCATGCAATTATCTTGGTGTAGACACTTCTAATTCAAGTTTTTTTCATGAGCTTTGATAAGAGCTTCTATGGTATGTTTAGTAAAAGATTTGTTTTGTTCATAAGCATTAGGTGAATTGATCATTCATTGTAGTAAAGAAATGCATTCAATAAGATCAACTATAAAAATTGATATTATTACAGTCCAAAGTAGTCGCTACATCACTATCTAAAGTTTTGACCTCTTCAAACCCACTTTTGTCATTTTTAGCATAAAGATCACCACCCCCGAACCATTGGGACGCCTACTACACAAAGTTGACTCATCTTCAGTCCCTTTTTCATCTTGTTTTCTGTTACTAAATAGAGATTCAATAGGTGTCACACCAATTATTTAATATCTTCGTCATTATTATCATTTCAAGACACTCACACTTAGCTCTGATCCTCCCCGTTCTTTCTTTACCTTCTCTTATGGAAACTTGGATAGCTTTCAGAGATTCAGATATGTCCCTTTTAGGTGCAATATTTTAGTTTTTAAAGTATCGACATCATGAACAAGTTTATCCATGTTTTAGACAAATCGTCAACTTTGTTCAATTTTCCTTCCACCATAGCATTGAAAATCTTTTGAGAATTAATAAATTCTTTAATATTATTCTGTAGTTCAGTAGGTATCCTATTATTATTATTGTATGAATTTTGATAATTATTAGAGGGATTATCGGGATAAGGTCTAGAATTGTTGAAATTCCCTCTATAAGCATTATTGTTGAAAATATTTGTAGCGAAAAAATTCACATATTTAGCATCATTATTTTGCTCAATCAAAGCAGATAGTTGAATATCGTTTGGATCCATTTGAGCATTTTTACTAACAAGAATATTCATGATAGCATCCATTTTGTCACTCAAAGTAGGAACTTCTTCAACATAATTTACCTTCTTACCAGTTGCAGCTCGCTCGGTGTGCCATTGGGAGTAATTTGCGGTTATGTTGTCGAGAAGCATCATCGTTTTTCCTAATGTAAACTCCATAAATGTTCCACCTACAACTGAGTCTAGAAGGTTTCTCAAAGAAAAGTTTAATCCAACATACAAGTTTTGTATGGTCGTCCATAAATTCAATCCATGTGTAGGACAATTCTTAATCATTAATTTCATCATTTCCCAAGATTGTGCAACATGCCCTTGATCATGTTGTTTATAATTCATGATTTGATTACTAAGAGATATTATCTTGGCAGAAGGAAAATGTTTAGTAATGAAAGCATCCTTGCATTTGTTCCATGAATCAAAACTATTGTGAGGAAAGGATGAAATTTTTTTTTTAGCTTTATCTCTTAGTGATAAAGGAGATAATTTCAACTTCACAATATCATTATCCACATCTGCTTTTGTTTGCATATCACATAATCCAACAAAGGTATTAAGATAGGATGCAACATCTTCATTAGGACTTCTAGAAAATTGTTCTTTCATAACAAGATATAATAATGCAACATTTATATCATATGACTCCGCACTAGTGGCAGGTGGTATTTCAGTACTGATAAGATCATTGTTATTGGTATTTGAGAAATTGCACAATTTAGTATTCTCTTGAGTAGACATAATGGCGATTCAAGCAAGATAGCACACAAGATATTTTTGGTATTTTTACATAAACTGGAAATAAAAGAAAACAAAATAAAATGTAGAACAAGTAAATGATAATGTGTGTGAAGGAACCTTTGGTATGTTTGATAGCCTCCCCGGCAACAACGCAGAAATCGTTATGCTACTTTGTAGACGCGTTGGGGTTTCCCCCGAAAAGGAAGGGATGATGTAGTAAAGTAGCAAAATGTATTTCCCTCAGTTAAGAACCATGGTTATCGAACCAATAGAAAGTCGTCCAAACACATGAACAACAATACGTGCACACACAAGAGCAAATACTTGCACCCAACGCGGGCAAAAGGGTTGTCAAGCCCCTTGTAGTCGTTAATTGCAAGGATTAAATCTCATAGTAGAGGATAGATAAATGCAAATTAAAAGTAAATTAGAGCCATCTCTCTCATGAATATAGTAGTGGTGGGTGCAGAAATTACTATTGGACAATTGATAGAAAAACAAATAATTATGTGGTTATTCATGGCAATGATCAATATATGGGCATTACGTCCGTGACAAGTAGACCGACTCTTGCCGACATCTACTACTATTACTCTACCAATCGACAACTATCCTGCATACATCTATGGTATTAAGTTCATGACTAACAGAGTAACACTTTAAGCAAGATAACATAACATAGACAAAGTAAGACCAAATAATATATTCAGACCCCGTCGTTTTATCCTTAGTGGCAACAATACAAATATGTTTCTCGCTACTCCTCCTATCATAGAGTGAGGACACCGCAAGATTGAACCTACTACTATGCACCACTCCCTCCGAAGATCTACTCATCTACTTGACCAAAGAAAACTTATAGATCAGAAAGCATGCATACCTATATGAAATCACACATAATAAATCTCAGATTGGATCAATTACTTTCAATGAATAATCTGGACATAAACTCGTAATTAATCGGACACCAACAAACACACCGCAAAGATTACATCGAATAGGTCTCCGAAGAGACCATTTTACTGAAGATTAAACGAGAGAGAAAGAGACATCTAGCTACAGCTATGGACCTATAGGAACTACTCACACATCATGTGGGAGGCAGGAAGGTTGATGAAGATGACCTTTATGATGGATTCCCCCTCCGGCAGAGTACCGGAAAATACCTCCAGATGGGATCACATAAGAATAAAGACTTGTTTCGGCGGGAAAATTCTTTCGGGTATGCGCTTAGTGTTTCTGTAATATTTGGGAATTCATAGGACGAAGAGGCTGTGTAGGGGACCCATAGGGGCGCCACAAGGGCATAGGGCATGTCCTACGCCCCAGGGCGCGCCCGCTGCCCTTGCCACTCTGTCGTGTGGTGTCTGATCTCCCTCCGAAGCTTCCAGATCTTCTTTTGATCCAGAGAAAACATGAAAAAGTTTCGTCGTGTTTGGACCCCGTTTGGTATAGATTTTCCGAAAAATCAAAAACAGGCAGAAAATAGCAACTGACACTGGGCACTAGGTTAATAGGTTAGGGCCCAAAAATGGTATAAAATGGCATATAAAGTATACAAGATTGAGAAAATTATAGCATGAAACAATCAAAAATTATAGATACATTGAAGACATATCAGACTACTCACGACATTTTCCACGGAATGACACAAAAAGACTGGATATGTTCTTGTTGCTCCTGTCTAGTCAACTTTGCATATGCCATGTTCAATGTTTTGCATACACCGCTAGTTCATTTCACAAATGATCAATGCTTGGAAACCATGATCATTTAGGATTTTATCATGTCGGACATGATCAATGATAATCAAGATCCGACCAAAATCAACTACGAGTTGGGGATCCAATTTGCCCTTCATTTGAAGTTGGGACAACATCAAATCCCAATCCGAGTAAGAAGGAAAAGAAGCCAAAGGCGAGAGGTCCGGGATTCTCAACTTTCGAGGATATCTTCTGGGGCAAATCTTGGTTGGCCAAAACAAGGAATCCAATATGCAGCAAGGAGAGGATGGATTGGGACCGGAACAAGGCGTTGAAGAAGCTGAAAATTAAGAAAGAGAAGATTGAGTTGGAGAAGAAGGAAACAAAGATCAAATGGGAGCTCGAGAAGGCCAAGACATTTGGAAAAGTTGAGCTTGACAAGGAGAGGTTGCTAATCGCATGGGACACGGCGGATGCGGAGATAATGTTGGCGGACGAAAGCTCCTTGGATGAGCATGCAAAGAAGTGGCTTCCGGGGATGAAGAAAGAGATCAACGAGTGTAGGGAGTACAAGGCGGCGAGGGCGGCTATGTTAGCAACGAAGCATGCGGCAATGATGCAGACAGAGCAGGAGGCAATGATAGCCACGAAGCAAGCGACAAGGATGGTATCTGGCGAGTCATTCGGCCAACCAGCGAGTGATCCGTCAATCTCGGATATTTATTTCATTTTGGCAAGTACCGATTGTTAAACTATGATTTGTTATGCTTTGTCGTATTCGTTTCGAACTGTTGAACTGAAATAATGTGCATCGTATAATCGATGTGTATGAATTACATGGATTTAAGAATCTGCATTTGAGTTGTGTGGATATGTGACACCCCAAATAAGGGGCTGGCCGACGTTGTCCGTGGACGCGCCCGCGGCCGTATAAGGGACCGGATTTGACAACTCCTGTTGTACATGCTCTAATGCTCTAACAGTATAGATAATGCTTGACGCAATTTGAGAACCCGATCGTAGTCAGGTGAGATGGCACTAAGGGATGGCACCTGCAGGGTATGGGTACGGGTGGAGCCACCCCATACCCTTACCCGTCCCCCCTCAGCTTACCCATCACCCTTACCCATACCCGTCAACGGGTATGATTTTTCCCCATACCCGTTACCCTACATGATAGATGGGTACCCGCGGGTTAAATTACCCATGTTTGCAAAACATTAATTTTAACAACTTATAGTCATAAACAGCATCATATAATCATAGTTTACAAAAATATATTATAACAATAACATATACTTATAAACAAAATCATATAGTCATAGACAACAACACATAATCATATATTTTCACTTCACAAATTCTTGACATAGTGTAGAATGTCGAGATAATTTTGAGTTCACATAGATTTTATATGGGTACATGGGTATGTGGATATGGGTTATATGATCACATACCCGTACCTGCTCTACCCGATGAGTTTCAAATTTTTCTATTTATATACCCATATGTAAATTTTTATCTCATACCCTTACCCTAATAGGATTTTTACCCGCAGGGTACGTGGTAATGGATACCTGAAAGCCGTGTGGATGGGCAGGATGCCGCGTGGTGCGTCAACGTGGATAGGGGAGATATACGACGCCCAACATTTTGTTTGGCTAGCATTGCTTAGAGGAAGGCACAGGCAACGTCATGCTATAGTAGCATACTGGTCACTTGCTAGCGCTACTAAAATATCTAAGCTCATGTGAAATGTCACCACATCTAGGCATATTAATTGTCTCGCTTCTTGGCCATACGATACGATTTATAGGAAGAAGGCAAGGGCGGGACTCCGAGATCACGGGACCACCGCACGAGACAGCGGCTGCACGCTGCCCCCTCGCCAGAGAAGGCGACATCTCGCATATCTAATTTACATGATAAAAACCCAGCGCTCCGCGAACCAACTTTTGGTTGGATGGTTAGAAAGACTGTGGTATTCCCAGCCCACCAGGGTTCAAATCCTGGTGCTTGCATTTATTTCTGAATTTATTTCAGGATTTCCGGCGATGTGCATTCAGTGAGAGGAGACGTTTCCGTTGATGACGAGGTGCCTACGGTGACTTCGTAAATTTCAAGATGATATGCCGGCTCTACCGAGCTAGGCCACATCCTCGTAATGAAATGGTGAACGTGCTTGTACCACCTCCTTCTGTTGCCTGTACGCGCAGGAGCTGGCTAAATTGAGCTACCCATCGTACACCGGTTCCGGTCATGCTCATGCATGATACACGAGGGAATATATACAAAACACCTTCTGTTGGGGTCCTTTTTATGAACAGTGATCCATCCATGTCCTATATGCGTCGATTCCTTGTTCCTTTTTTGTTGCTCAAAGATGCTCTTGCTCGACCGATCGAACGTGTGTGTCCTTTTCGTATTCCCATTTTGTAAGGGCTTTTACTCCATCGATGTCATATACAGATTTTGTTGCCATAAGATCTGATGCTTTCAAGTGATCCAAGGTTTCCTATTCATAAATGTATAATAGATCACGGTGTGAATCTATGTGTTCATGTGCCAGCAGGTAATTCGCGTCCTCGGTCTTCTCCCTGACAGAAAAAAAGAGAAGAACTTCCATGATCTTCCAAAGATGATCTAATCACAGGGATTAGATGGATGAAACAGAAGGTTATCCATCCTGCGATGAGCACCGTCCATTTTATTTTTAACATGATATAAGAGCATCTACAGCCGGACCTAGCAAATCTGACCCCTTAAACGCCCGCGGACGCGCCCGGTCAGTGACCAGGCGTGTCCGTTTTGAGCGCCTATAATTTGGTCAGTGCAGCCACACTTCTCATTTTTCTTCTCATATATCCGGTCACTTGCACGTGATTGGTGGAGAAGAAGAAAGAGAAAGAAAAGAATGAATAAAGAAAGAGAAAAGATGGTCCGGGGTGGGGTCACGTCCTACATGGCGGACTGACCGGGCGCGCCCGGGCGCGTCCGCGACCCCTCATATCGTCCTCATATTTGAGATGGATATGAGGGGTGCCGGTCAGTCCGGGCATTTGAGATGGACATGAGGGGTCCGTCTGGGTCGATTTTTTATGACCGGACAGTGACCGGACGGCCTGCCCGGGCGTTTGAGGAGGGTATGAGGGATCCGGCTGTAGATGCTCTAAGGACAGTGGTGCTCAACATCACGGTTGTGGAGATTTCAGTCTCACAGATAACGAACACGGAAAAGAGATATGTATTTTTTAAGCAACACGGAAAAGAGATTTTTTTAGAGAGAGTAACCCTCAATGTTTTATTGATCAAAGTTCATTATAAAAGGGATACAAAATGAATCATGGGTTGGTCGAACTAGACGTCACGCCCTTGATCCAAGGAATGGTTAATATTTGGCTAAGCTATGTGCCTCGACATTTGAGGCCCGACCAACAAAACAAAAATAACATTCAATAAGACCTGATTTCCTAGCGACGATCTCCTTCATAATGGGGCCATACAATCCTCATGTACCATTAGCGATGTCACCAACCAATTTCCGTTGAGTGAAGCAACTATGATTTTATGCAGCAGTGGCAATAAAGCTTCTCGACAAGTGATAGCATCAATTATAGCCGGCTTCATAACTCGATGAACAACAATGGCTGAAGATCCAAGCAATTTTCCATGCTCATCTCGACACACAACGGACCTCCCCGAGTTTTTTTTTTGCGGGCCTCCACGAGTTCAGCCTCTAGAGCCCTATTAGAAAGCTACACTCTAGACACCACTATTTTGCAACGCAGGGACCCTATTCTCCGCATGGGGCGGTGAATAGCGACCAAACGTGCACCCCCGTCGGTAGTAATTTCCCGGCCCGTTAGACTTGTCCTACTTCTTTTCTAACCGATCCTTTTATTTTTTTAGTTTTTAGTTTTCTCTTTTTTTTATTTTTTATCCTTTTTTCCTATTCAAATATGTCAACTTTATTAAAAAAATGGGAATTTTTTCGAAAATCCTGAATAATTTTCAAATTCATGAACTGAAAATCGTAAAATATTTCCAAATTCCTAATAGTTTCTGAACATTGAGAACAATTTTCAGATTCATGATGTTTTTTCAAGCAGGTGAATATTTTTCAAATACATAGACATTTTTCAAATTCATGGACAATTTTAAAACACGTGAATATATTGAAATTTATGAACAATTTTTAAAATTCGTGAAGTCTTTTTAAACTCGCGAACATATCTTGAAATTTATAAAACACTGAAAGTTATTAACATTTTTTGAAATTCCTGAACATTTTTCTAAATTCGTGAACCGTTTTTCAATTCTGGAATAATTTTGCAATTCATGAAATTTTCTGAATCAGTCACGATATTTTTGAATCAGGAATCAATATAGATTGTCAGAATTTTTGTCAAATCAGTGAACATTTTCTAAATTTGTGAACTTTTATGAATTGATAATTTTTTTTGCAATGTGGGAAAAATATTCTAGATGCATGAGCATTTTTTTTAATCGGAGAACTTTTTTGCAATTTATAAAAATAAATAATTTCATGAACTTATGTTTGAACTCATGAACATTTATTTAATTTTGAACTTTAAAAATGAACTTTTTCTTGAACATTTTCAAAATTCTCCCTTTTTAAACTCAAGACATTTTACAAGATGAAAGGATAATTTTATAATTTGTTAACATTTTTTGAACTTTTAAATTATAAAATAAGAACTATTTTATAGTTTTAAACTTTTCTTGAATCCCCAAACATTTTTAAAGGGGTAAAATAAGGAGAAATCGGAAAAAGTAAAGAAACAAGCAGGAGTTCGCCCGTCCCGCACATGGTTGGCCGAGAAGTGCGGAGGGGGGCTATGCATCAGCCTCTGCCCTGTGCGCTAAATAGGATGTTCCTTTCAACACGGCAAGGAGAAAAACTAGGGAGTGAATATGCAGGGGTGCCTCGCAGCAATTCCTTGTCGACCAGGGCACCCCTTGTGCTCTTGGCCAGCCTATGTATATACTACTCATTCCTCAGGAAAGTTCTGCTTTTGGGGAACCTGACGTCCGGTTGCTTATATTTTTCCCGATCGATTTTACCGGTTTGTTGATAGAAGTTTTTTATTTTCTGTCATTTTTTATTTTAATCATTGTTTTTTAGTTCAATTTTATTATTTTCTTCCCTAATCTTTTTCTAAATCATGATTTATTTAAAAAATCCGTGGAAACTTCAAAACGCCGATGTTATGCATGAATGATTGATCCTGAGTAGGAATCAGCCAGGTCAATGGATGTTAAATCTTCCATGTAACCGTCGGATCAACTCAACAACCCTCCCCTCCCATGACATCCTCAAAACACAACACTCTACATCTTTTCTAACATCACACACGCCGTCACCCTTGCTTGGCTCGCCGGTCGTCGCTCACAATCTTATCTCACCACACCCCTTGGAACCCACGAGAACACAGCAACAATGTGGTGAGAGGTTTACATCATGGCGTCATCATTGCACCATCGCTTGAGTATCGATGGTGTTCCAACGAGGGGGATTGCAGTAGGAGTGCTTCCAATTGTCGCGAAGTTAACTCTAGTAGCGGCTCCGTCGTGGTTGCTAAACCATGAGATATGTTGGTTAACTCGCGGTTGTTCTCATCATCGTGCGGTTGCATACGGTTTGTGTGATCTCTGGACCCGTACAAAGTCTTATGTCCTTCAAACGTACAACTACATAGGATCACAATTGACTATTAACCGTCTAGGATGCATTCACCATCCAAGTATAACAAGCATAAGCGAAGTCACTAAATAAGAACTCCTCAAAATATCTTCAATCAAAGATTCTCCCAAGAATTCAAAATAACAATCTCTCACAAGAATATGATTGTGATGAAAGAGATGAATCGATGAGTAGGGATTGAAGAAAGACATGCCCAAGAATCAAGAAATGAACATGGACTCACCCAACAAATGTATCTTCTTTTATTGCCACGTATATCTTCCTCTATATAAGTGGTCATTCATGGAGTGGAGTCGGACGTGATGGCGTTGAGTGGCTTTCAATGAGTGGAATGAGAGAATGGAATGGTACAAAATGATTACGATTGCCTGTAACCAGGAAGGGATATGGTAGAGAATATATAGAGAGTCTAAAAACAGACAGATACTGGAAAGTAAAGAGGGGTCGAATGCAACGGTAGAAAACTGGCGCAAGTGTTGAACCAAGTCAAACAAGTTCTAATTGGCTGGGAAGCGTTCAGCGACTAAGAGAAATACAATATCTGAAATACCGACGAGAAAGTGAGCGGTGGTTCTGAAAATAAAAGCTATCCCCTTGTTGCCAAGATAGATCAACTCATAAGTAACGGTAAAAACCATTGTGTCGTTGAAAATAGAGCGGTTCTTATAATGAGAAAGTGAAGAAAAACGCTAAGACACAACTCATAAGTATTAAACGAAAATGAGTGGATGTACCGAACTTCAGAAGTGACCCGTAGAGATGCATACCAAGAAGGTTCGGAAGTTCGCATGAAAAATGTTGCTCTCGGAAGTGTCGTCGCAAACATACAAAGTTCAATACTAGGTTGGCTCAGTAGTCCCGAAACAAAGTGAGCGTTGGTTCTGAAATATTGAAACTGGTAAGATTTCTTAGTGGGGATAACCATAAGTTGCTCGGTAGTATTGGAAGGAATACTTCACAAGTATCAGGAAACTCCTACAAAGATTGTCTAGAGAGTGGGTTTTAAGATTCATTTTGCTTATGATTTTCCCTTGGAGTTCGTACCAAAGTATTTCCTTATGCTCCTTAGTAGCCTCGGTAGAGTGGAGAGCGCGATCGGATGGTCCAGTTGGGATCGAACATGGGGATTTTACCCAAGTTCGGGCCCTCATGGTCGAGCTAAGTCCTACTCCTACTTTGCTTTGATTTATTGTGGGAGAAACACCTCGTCTGAGGGGGTTACAATATGCGTGGATTTTTACTACCAAGACGGCGATAATGTGTCAGATGATATCAGGCCACCCCCCTAGCCTCATCTTGTAAAGAGGTACGAGGTGTAGGGTTATACATTGCTAACCAACCTAGAGCCCTGATCAATAGAGGGGTCCTTGTCTTGCATGCCAACATGAAGAATCCCCCAAAAACTAGACTCCTTGCTGATCTGAGGGCCCTTTTTGCACCCTATTCTGCTAGGCACTGAGGCTGGCCCACTTAAGGGCTTCCCGGCAGCTGAGCCACCCAGGTATAGTACACCAACAGTAGCCCCCGAGCTTGTTCGGAGTTGGCTACGCTTCCTCAGCTTTTCCTGTATGAAATGAGCTCACCAGCTCGGTTTATGGTTCTTCTCTTGACGCTTTAAATGTTTTCAAACTAAACCCTAAGCACCTCCGCTATTTGTGCCTCCCGACCCCACATAATGGATCTTGGTTCTAACCCGGTCTAGCGCGGGTTCCTAAGCAATCGTGCCCCTACGGAAGGACTCGTATCACCAGCATCAATGCACCTCATTTCTCGTGCCCAAGTTCCACCCGGCTTCCGATTCTGGCGCATTTTTCACGGCACCAACTTCCACTTCGCATCTCTCGCTTGGTCATAAAAGGCAGGGTACGTTTGCCTTGGGATAGCCTTTCTCCTTTTTCTTCTAGTTCCTTATCACTCTCTCCTCCGCCATTAATGATAGGGGAGATCCATATCTATATTTCTTTCTCGGTCCTTTGGTGAGCTGCATCGATGAGAGGTGTCGTTCCTAGTGTCGGACGGGTAGTGGCGGGGCCCGGGGTAGCTTACGTAAGGGAGTCCGGGCTCGTCAACTACATAGGGCCCTCGAGGCACAAGGGAAGAAAGGAGCCCTAAGGGGCGGAGACAACCTTCGTGCCCTCTAGTACTAGAGGTTTGCGACGCCCTTGATCGATTCCAGTGTCATGTAAACCCTAGACATCTACTGCGTATATAAAGGGAGGTCTAGGGTCTTCATTAGAATTCAATCTTAGATCCAATAACTCTCGGTAGCAATCTCGTACACCAGTGTAATCCTCTGCACGAGGTATCCCCTCACCATGAATAACAAGAAGAACCAGGACGTAGGGTATTACTCTCCGAAGGCCCGAACCTGGGTAAACTATGTGTGCAGAATCTGTACCGGTACTTCCGAACTCATGAACCCTATCGAGGGATCTAACGGTATATTTTTCCGTCATGTAGAGCACCACAACGCAAGATGGAGGGGATCCATGAGCAGCGTTTCCAGCGCAGCCACCAGATCACTAGTCGCGAATGGGGGAGAGGGAAAGTAACCCGCATCGACCACAACGCATCTTTTTTGGAGGATTTGGTGAGACAAGGATCCCCCCTAGCAAATTCTTAGAGGCTCCCGCAAGAAAATGATAGATTGTGCTGGCACCAAATAGCCGGGTAGAGTCATCCATACCCCATTCCCTTGTTGTGGCCTCTCACTCCCCTACATAACTTTGTCCGCCGGATTTTCTTGCTTTTAAGATTGCCAGCCCAGGTTGTTAGAATCGTGACTCAAGTCTTAGAATCTTACAACTTTACGATCTAAACTAGCCCCTCCGATTCTACCATTTTGCTCATAGTAACTAAGTTTCTACGATCCTGATAGTTATGATTCTATGACTCACGATCCTACCAATGGAGATCCGATCCGATTCGGAATCTCGATTCTGACAACTTTGAATGCAAACTACATCACATCATACCAAACGGAGTCTTACGTTTGGCCTACTTCATCACTCTATGTGAGTGCTTCAAGGCACTAGTAGAAAAAGGGCCTTTAGTCCCGGTTCCAGAGGGCCTTTAGTCCCGGTTCTGGAACCTGGACTAAAGGGTCGGGACTAAAGCCCAAAACCTTTAGTCCCGGTTCGCTTACGAACCGGGACCAAAGGGGCTCCACGTGGCCGCTGCGGGAAGCCCAGGCAGGAGGACCTTTAGTCCTGGTTGGTAACACCAACCGGGACCAAAAGGCATCCACGTGGCCGCTGCGGGGAGCTCAGGCAGGAGAACCTTTAGTCCCGGTTGGTCACACCAACCGGGACCAAAGGTCATCCACGCGTGAGCATTTGGCAGCAGCTGGGGTTGTTTTTTTGAAGGGGGGGGGGGGGTTGGGGGGTTTTGGAGGGTTAATTTAGGGGTTTCATATTGTGTTAGCTAGCTAATAGGGAGAAGTGTCCTCTCTTTCTCCGTGCTCGGTCGACGGTAGCTACTATACATATAGAGATAGCTCGATGCTAGCTAATAAGAAAATGAAGGAAACCATTAATTACACAAGATCGTCATGCTGAACATATATAGAGAGAAGTGACATCTCTTTCTCTGTGCTTGGTCGAACAACAAGTTTTCGTATATCTATCCGACGGTACTACATATATACAATATAACATCTTTTACAATCCCTAACATCATCTACCTAAGATCCAATCACAAATCCGCATGGTATTCCCTGTCTTTAGGTATGACGTGGTCAAGAAAGAATCCCGCCAATTCCTCTTGAATTGCTCGTATGCGATCATGTGGTAGGAGTTCATCCCGCATCTGCCAGATCTAATTTAAAGAAGGGGGTCAATACATGCATATATATGAAGAAAACTCAACACAATTGATGGTAATATATAAAATAAAATTGTGAATATTATTTACGTACTTCAAATTGTTTGTCAGAGAAGCCCCGCTCAGAGGTCGAGTGGCGAATGAACTCGCATACGTAGTATGCACATAAAACAGTCCCTTCTTTCTGGTACAAGCACTTTACGAGAATAGAGTTCAATCAAACTGATAAGCAAGCATGGTAATGATATATTGATGAAAATTTGAATCAATTAGAGATGCGCGGAACTAGCTAGTACTACTTACTTTGGGGTGCGTAAATCGCAACTCTTTGTTTAGACCGGGAACCTTTCGGGTGAACTTCTTCCAAACCCTGCCAGGCAAAGAAAATGATTACTTGATATCAGGAAATTAACGAAAGTTGCATGCCGATATGGTCCCGGTATTGACTGAACTTACTTCTTGAGCATTGCAGTCATGTCGCATAATTCTCGGGATCTTTACGTCTCGAGTCTAAGACAGTTACTAATGCCCCGTCAAGCTTAATGGATAGCAGAATAAAGTGGAAACTGCGCACGCATATATAACTCATCAATTACATTACTTAACCTCGAGTAAGCGAAACTGAGTATACAGAGAAGACAGCAATACTCACTTGAAGTTGTAAGGAAAGAGTATTTCCCTTTTGTTTTGATGTATAAGGAACGACTGTAGCAAGTTCTCCTCGGTCTCTTTGATTGAGTTTTGTACCGTCCATTCATTTACGGCATCTGGGCTAATGAACCCAACGTCGAAGATTCCTATTTTTTTGCATTCGAAGATCTTCAATCTGCATAATATAGTGAGGATAATTATATATACATGCAATGAACGAGCTGAGCTAGAGACTTAACTATAGAAGTAATACTTACAGACAGTAGGAAGTCATGAGTTGTTTGTCGAGGGCCAGTTGATTGTATAACTAAAATAACTCCACAAATTCAATAGGCATCACGGGAAGTCCAATGAATTTGTGCTCTGGTTTCACTGCCATATACATAGTGTCTCTCCCAGACTCCCTGCAGGTTTTCATGTACCACTCATGCAATTTGTACATCATCATTGTTAGAGGAGGATGATCAGGTTTGACGAGAGGCTTCCCGTGCACGTATTTATATTCTTCTTTTGTTACCTCAGCCGTTTGAAAAATTACATCATCCCCCAAGTAATCACCAGGATTGGTACCAGGCACCATCCCCGGATGATTAGCGACGATATCGCTAGACACCTTGAGCGGGGGGCACGATTTCTTCTCCTGTTCGCCGAGCTGGGGAATTGTTTTCCCACTTCTTCGTTCTGCTAACCTTGCATCACTGGAAGTACTTCCCGACCGCCGCGCTTCTTCATATGTCTTTTTAAGAATGCGGACATAGTTGGAATCCGGCGGAGGCGGTGGTGGTCGCTTCAGGGCATCGATAGTGCGCTTCACTTTCACTGGATCTAGCTTCTCCTTCGGAGGTGGAGTTTTCTTTGCAAAATGGTCCCTCACTTGGGCACGACATATGTCCTCGTTTTCCTGCTCGGTCCTCTCATATGGTAACTTTTCCACAGGCTTGAGAGATGGCCGTATCTAAATTGCCTCCCGCCTCTGCTTGTACTGGTAGCCGCCGGAGCGGCGGCGTCTCTCTTCCGTCGTTGCTGATGAGGCGGAGAAGGAGGCGGAGTGCTCCGACGCGCCGGAGTAGGCGAAGGAGGAGGCGGAGTGCCCTCACGCGTCGGAGGAGCCGGAGAAGGAGGCAGAGTGCCCTGATCACTCGCCGGAGGAGGAGGAGGAGGAGGAGGAGGCGGAGTGCCCTGACTCGCCGGAGGAGATGATCACCCCTCATGTCCGACGTCCCACGTCCCCCCTCATGTCATGTCGGACGTCCCCCTCATGTCGAAGTTATCGGGGAGGTGGCCTCGACAACGCTCTTTTAACTTGGTAAATTTGGGTGGCCTCGACAACTCTTCTAGGGTTTGGGGTGGCCTCAACAACGCTCTTTTAACTCATTTAACTCATTTAACTTGGTAAATTTGGTTGGCCTTGACAACGCTTCTAGGGTTTGGGGTGGCCTCGACAATGCTTTTTCAGTCCCGGTTTGGCGAGAGGGGGTTGATCGATCGACGTCCCCCCTCATGTTTGAGAGTTACCGGAGTTTTCTATGAACAAAAAAAATACTACCTATCACATCTCAGTCCCGGTTTGGGTGGACTCGAGTGTTTGGTCGGGCGAGAGGGGGTTGATCGACGTCCCCCCTCATGTCGAAGTTACCGGAGTTTTCTTCTAGGGGTTTGGCTGACCTCGAGAGTTTGTCAGGTAGGGGAGGGGGGGGGTAGGAGATCGACAACGCTTTTTTTCTAGGGTTTGCGTGGCCTCGAGAGTTGGTCGCCCGATATGTCCGACGTCCCCCCTCATGTCGAATTTACCGGAGTTTTCTTCTAGGGATTTGGGTGGCCTCGAGAGTTTGTCGGGTAGGGGCGGGAGGGGGTAGGAGATCGAGGGCGACGGCGACATACATACGTATAGCCACATACATACATGGAAAAAAATGCTATGAACAAAAAAATGCTATGAACAAAAAAATACATATAGCCACATATATGAAAAAAATACATATATGAACAAAAAAATGCTATGAACAAAAAACCATCATCTATACATCCATCCATACATACATATAGCCACATACATATATACATTATATATGAACAAAAACATTCATCATATAAAAAAAATCAACATATATATATATATATATATATATATATATATATATATATATATATATATATAAAATTGCACAGAGCAGGGGCAGCGGCGGCTCACAGCGGGGGCGGCCGGCGAAGGTGACGGCGACGGCGGGGGCGGGCCGGGGCAGGGGCGCGGCCGGGCGCGCTCGGGGGCTGGGCAGCGGCGTGGGCTCGGGGGCGGGGCAGGGCCGCGGGCTCGGGGACGACGACGGCGACGGCGACGGCGACGACGGGGCAGGGGCGTGGGCTCGGGGGCGGGGCAGGGCCGCGGGCTCGGGGACGACGACGGCGACGGCGACGACGGGGCAGGGGCGTGGGCTCCGGGGCGGGGCAGGGCCACGGGCTCGGGGACGACGACGGCGACGGCGACGGCGACGACGGGGCAGGGGCCTGGCGATGGCGACGGCGTGGGCGGTGGACGGCGTCGGGGCAGCCTGGCGGCGTCAAGGAGGTCGGCGTCATTGGGCGAAGTGGCGTTGAAAACTGTGAAATTTCACAAGTGCTGGTTATATACACTCAGCATTGGTCCCGGTTGGTGGCACCAACCGGGACCAATGACAACCTTTAGTCCCGGTTGGTGCCACCAACCGGGACCAAAGGTCTCTTTTCGTCAGCCCAAAGGGCGGGAAGCAGAGACCTTTGGTCCCGGTTGGTGGCACTAACCGGGACTAAAGGGTGGCATTGGTCCCGGTTGGTGCCACCAACCGGGACCAAAGGTGGGCCTTGGTCCCGGTTGGTGCCACCAACCGGGACTAAAGGGTGGTGCTGCCCGGGGCCAAAAGTTTAGTCCCACCTCGCTAGCTGAGAGGGCTCGAGAGTGGTTTATAAGCGCTGCTGCGCCAGCCCTCTCGAGCTCCTCTCAACAGCAGGCTTACGGGCCTAATCGCACACACCTCTGCCTGTGGACCTTCTGGGCCTTGTGCGGGCCTGAATCCTGGCCCAACTAGATGGTTGGGTTTCTAGTCGTATTCAGGCCGTGGTGGCCCACTAGGTGGCATTTTTTGTAATTTTTTTCTACTTTTTTTGTTTTCTTTTTTGCTTTATTTATTTTCTTTTGTTTCTACTTACAGTTTTTCAGTGATTCTTTTTGCTTTTAGGTCACAAAAATTATAAACTTTCTGTTAGTGCCATTGGTTTCCAAATTTGAATAGTTTAAATTTGAATTCTTTTAAATTGGTGTGAATCACTAGTTTGTTTTAACCAAAAACAGATTTTGTTATTTTAGTTTGCTATTAAAGTTTCTAAAAAAATTCTTTATGAAAATTCTTTTTGCTATTAATGTTTTGAACAAAAAATACTTTGATAACTTTAGTTGCATAAATTTTATATAATTTTAGTTTCATAAATACTAGAGGTTTATAAAATAATTTTAGTTGATTCCTTTTGCTATTAGAGTTTTATAAAAGCTTTTTAGTTGATTCTTTTTGCTATTGAAGAATATTATAGTTTTATTTTAGTTGATCATAACAGAATTTTTTAATTAATAATTTTTAGTTCATTATTTTTGCTATTAGAGTTTCATAAAGGTTTTCTAGTTCATTCTTTTTGCTATTAGTTCATTCTTTGAGCTAAATGACCCTGAAATTGAAAAGCACTTCAAATGAACTCTGAAAAGGTTGAAAGTTGGCATGGTATCATCATTACACCCACATAGCATGTTCTAAAAAGTTGAGAGGGTTACGGCAAAAACTGGATGCACTTCATGTACAAAATGGACAATCTCTTTCGAAGTATCAGGGTTTCGGACGAAAACTCATCTGTTACAAAGGGATTTCATTTTTTTGAACTTATTTGAACTCCAGACTTTTTGTGTGTTCAAAATGCACCATTCAAAGCCACATCATCAATTTTCAACCCTTTCTGACTTCATTTCCTATTTTTCATGCATTTACTGATTTTTTTAAGCTAAATGACCCTGAAATTGAAAAGCACTACAAATGAACTCTGAACAGGTTGAAAGTTGGCATGGTATCATCATTTCACCCACATA
This sequence comes from Elymus sibiricus, assembly GCA_039707655.1. NCBI lineage: Eukaryota > Viridiplantae > Streptophyta > Magnoliopsida > Poales > Poaceae > Elymus > Elymus sibiricus. Next base: position 356,655,774 of record CM077671.1, read on the forward strand.
GCACGTGCTAAAAAGTTGAGAGGGTTACGGCAAAAACTGGATGCACTTCGTGTACAAAACGGACAATCTCTTTCGAAGTATCAGGGTTTCGGACGAAAACTCATCTGTTACAAAAGGCATTTAATTTCTTCACATGTAACTGCAATGATATAGTTGTGGAGAGAAAGTCTTCACTTTTTCTTCGCTTGTGTCCTTTGCTTATTGCGCCGTAACCATGGATAATCTTCATCGTTTAACAGGGTGCTTGGGTCAGCCTTGACTTTGAAGGGAGGAATTTCATGAAACTTTTCATAATCTTCAGACATGTCTGTCTTGCCCTCCAATCCCACGATGTCTCTTTTTCCTGAAAGAACTATGTGGCGCTTTGGCTCATCGTATGATGTATTCGCTTCCTTATCTTTTCTTTTTCTCAGTTTGGTAGACATGTCCTTCACATAGAAAACCTGCGCCACATCATTGGCTAGGACGAATGGTTCGTCTGTGTACCCAAGATTGTTGAGATCCACTGTTGTCATTCCGTACTGTGGGTCTACCTGTACCCCGCCTCCTGACAGATTGACCCATTTGCACTGAAACAAAGGGACCTTGAAATCATGACCATAGTCAAGTTCCCATATGTCCACTATGTAACCATAATATGTGTCCTTTCCCCTCTTGGTTGCTGCATCAAAGCGGACACCGCTGTTTTGGTTGGTGCTCTTTTGATCTTGGGCGATCGTGTAAAATGTATTCCCATTTATCTCGTACCCTTTGTAAGTCAATACAGTCGAAGATGGTCCCCTGGCCAACGAGCACAGCTCATCAGAAACAGTGTTGTCACCCATGAGACGTGTTTGCAACCAACTGCCGAAAGTCCTGATGTGTTCATATGTAATCCAGTCGTCACACTGCTCCGGGTGTTTGGAGCGCAGAATATTCTTGTGTTCATCGACATACGGGGTCACCAAGGTAGAATTCTGTAGAACTGTGTAGTGTGCTTGAGACCAAGAATGCCCGTCCCTACATATTATTGAGTCCGCTCCTAGCGTGCCTTTTCCAGCCAGTCTCCCCTCATACCGCGATTGAGGGAGACCAATCTTCTTAAGGTCAGGAATGAAGTCAACACAAAACCCAATGACATCCTCTGTTTGATGGCCCATGGAGATGCTTGCTTCTGGCCTAGCGCGGTTACAAACATATTTCTTTAAGACTCCCATGAACCTCTCAAAGGGGAACATATTGTGTAGAAATACAGGGCCCAAAACGACAATCTCGTCGACTAGATGAACTAGGACGTGCGTCATGATATTGAAGAAAGATGGTGGGAACACCAGCTCGAAACTAACAAGACATTGCACCAAATCACTCCTTAACCTTGACAGGATTTCTGGATCGATCACCTTCTAAGAGATTGCATTGAGGAATGCACATAGCTTCACAATGGCTAATCGAACGTTTTCCGGTAGAAGCCCCTTCAATGCAACCGGAAGCAGTTGCGTCATAATCACGTGGCAGTCATGAGACTTTAGGTTCTGGAACTTTTTCTCTGCCATATTTATTATTCCCTTTATATTCGACGAGAAGCCAGACGGGACCTTCATACTGAGCAGGCATTCAAAGAAGATTTCCTTCTCTTCTTTGGTAAGAGCGTAGCTGGCAGGACCTTCATACTGCTTTGGATGCATGCAGTCTTTTTCATGCACACGTTCTTGTTCCTCCCGTGCCTCCGGTGTATCTTTTGTCTTCCCATACACTCCCAAGAAGCCTAGCAGGTTCACGCAAAGATTCTTCGTCACGTGCATCACGTCGATTGCAGAGCGGACCTCTAGGTCTTTCCAATAGGGTAGGTCCCAAAATATAGATTTCTTCTTCCACATGGGTGCGCGTCCCACATCGTCAGTCGGAACAGATAGTCCGCCAGGAACCTTTCCAAAGATTACTTGTAAATCATTGACCATATCAAGTATGTGATCACCAGTACGGAGGGCGGGCTTCTTCCGGTGATCTGCCTCACCTTTGAAATGCTTTCCTTTCTTTCGACATTGATGGTTGGTCGGAAGAAATCGACGATGCCCCAGGTACACATTCTTCCTGCATTTGTCCAAATATATACTGTCGGTGTCATCTAAACAATGTGTGCATGCGTGGTATCCCTTGTTTGTCTGTCCTGAAAGGTTACTGAGAGCAGGCCAATCGTTGATGGTTACAAACAGCAACGCATGTAGGTCAAATTCCTCCTGTTTGTGCTCATCCCACACACGTACACCTTCTCCATTCCACAGCTGTAAAAGTTCTTCAACTAATGGCCTTAGGTACACATCAATGTCATTGCCGGGTTGCTTAGGGCCTTGGATGAGCACTGGCATCATAATGAACTTCCGCTTCATGCACAACCAAGGAGGAAGGTTATAGATACATAGAGTCACGGGCCAGGTGCTATGATTGCTGCTCTGCTCCCCAAAAGGATTAATGCCATCTGCACTTAAACCAAACCATACGTTCCTTGCGTCACCTGCAAAGTCCCCCCACCTTCTATCGATTTTTCTCCACTGCGACCCGTTAGCGGGTGCTCTCAACTTCTCGTCTTTCTTACGGTCTTCTTTGTGCCATCGCATCAACTTGGCATGCTCTTTGTTTCTGAACAGACGTTTCAGCCGTGGTATTATAGGAGCATACCACATCACCTTGGCAGGAACCCTCTTCCTGGGGCGCTCGCCCTCAACATCACCAGGGTCATCTCATCTGATCTTATACCGCAATGCACCGCATACCGGGCATGCGTTCAAATCCTCGTACTCACCGCGGTAGAGGATGCAGTCATTAGGGCATGCATGTATCTTCTGCACCTCCAATCCTAGAGGGCATAGAACCTTTTTTGCTTCGTACGTACTGCCGGGCAATTCGTTATCCTTTGGAAGCTTCTTCTTCATTATTTTCAGCAGCGAACTAAATCCCTTGTCAGATACACCATTGTCTGCCTTCCATTGCCGCAATTCCAGTGTGGTACCGAGCTTTCTGTTGTCATCTTCGCAATTTGGGTACAACCCTTTTTTGTGATCCTCTAACATGCGATCGAACTTCAACTTCTCCCTTTCACTTTCGCATTCTCTCTGTGCATCAACAATGACCCGGCGAAGATCATCATCGGGCACATCGTCTGGTTCCTCTTGATCTTTAGCTTCCCCCATTGCAGCATCAGCGTATTCAGGGGGCGGGTAGTTGTCATCACCCTCTTCTTCTTCGTTGTCTTCCATCATAACCCCTCTTTCTCCGTGCTTGGTCCAAACATTATAGTGTGGCATAAAACCCTTCTCAAGCAGGTGGAAGTGAAGGGTTTTAGAGTTGGAGAAAGCCTTCGTATTCTCACAGACAGTACATGGACAATGCATAAAACCATTCTGCTTGTTTGCCTCAGCCGCTTCGAGAAAATTATGCAGGCCCTTAATATACTCGGAGGTGCGTCGGTCACCGTACATCCATTGCCGGTCATCTGCGTGCGTTATATAGTTCTTATTATTGAACAACATATAACTCTCTAGAGCATCTAATTAAAACACACAAGTAAGAACTTTTTTCTTTTAGAAAGAAGATAAGAAGAAGAGGCTAACCACGGTGTTGCCGGCGCCGAGATGGGCGCGGGCGATCGACGGCGGTGAGGACGGGGACGGGACAGGACGGACCGCCAAACCTAGGCAAATCTTGAGGAAAATGGAGCTTGGACAAGGAGCTTCGAGAGGAGAAAGCTTAAGTGTGGCACGGGCATTTCATCGAACACCTCATGTGCATAGGAGGTGAGCTAGAGCACCACAAAAGCTCTCCCACAGCCGGGCAAAAAAACAGAGCAATGCCGCGGGCGGGGGCTATATATAGGCCAACCATTGGTCCCGGTTCCAGCCACCAACCGGGACCAATGGTTGTGGGCCAGGAACAAGGCGCATTGGTCCCGGTTCGTGGCTGGAACCGGGACAAAAGGGGTCACCTTTAGTCCCAGTTCCAGCCACAAACCGGGACCAATGGTTGTGGGCCAGGAGCGAGGCGCATTGGTCCCGGTTCGTGTCTAGAACCGGGACAAAAGGGGTCAGACGAACCGGGACCAATGCCCCACGAGGCCCGGCCGGCGCCCTGGCCTCACGAACCGGGACCGATGCCCCCATGGGTCCCGGTTCGTGAGTGAACCGGGACTAATGGGCTTCTCAGGGGTGGACCGATGCCCTGTTTTGTACTAGTGAGGGAATCCCTCCGCATTTAGGGCTTTGGCGCTATTTCTTTGGAGTGGAGCTCTAGAGGGATGGCGACAACGTGCCACATTTTGGAACACTATCATCTGACCTTGCCCAGATTCTGAGTACTTCAACATCCACATGCTCTAGTTACGCATGCGTAGTATAAGTGTTTGGAAAACGTAGTAAAAAACAAAAAAATCACCCTATGATAGACCATGAACACTATGAAGATGCAATAACGGTTTGGATATCGATCGTTGCCAACACCGAGTTGCATCGGAAGAAGACGAGTCGGTGTTGATCATACTTGGAGTCCCTCGAACTGTAGATGACCGATCCCGTGAACCGCCCGCGAACAGTCCCTCGAACAAAAGACCGAAAGCACGACCTGTCTACGAGTTGCAAGCGTACGGTCATCACGATCCGACAGTGCTTCATCGTCTAGAGATAATCGTCATCGGATAATTAGAGTGATGATATGAGAACCACATTGGTCTTATAATTATGGGGATTGGAGGATCTAGGTCAAACTCTAGTTGATCAACTAGCACCAACTAGAACTCGAACTAGAGAACTAGAGGAAGCTCCAAAACTTGTGTGTTAAAAATGGGCCAAACCCTCTAGTATATATAGGTTGAAGGGGACAGGGAGGAGCGCCACAGGGAGGGAAATAACTCCCCTCCTTGGCCGGCCAAGAGGAGGGGTATTCCCCCTCCAATTTGGCCTCCCCTCCCTTCCCAAGTGGAAAAGGTGGGCGCCACCTCCAATAGGGCCCTTGTGGCCCAAGTTGCCTTCCACCTCTTGGCCTTTTAAGACCCATTAATATTAAATTAAATATAAAAACCTTTAACTATTGTTACAGCCTTTATTATTCATTTAACATCTCTGGAATATTTTCCACGTATACATTATTTATCGGTAATACCCGGTATTGCCCGATAGTCTGTGTAACCCTTCCAGTGACCCCGGAACGCTTCCAGATCCTCTCAAAACTATTTCAAATATTAATCAAACAATTTCACAAATATATTCTCATCACTCTCATCCTACTAACACTCAGCACATCGTGTTTACCGTAAGATTGTGACCTTGTAGGTTCGGTAACACATAGATATGAATGAAACTCTTTTGTTCAATGACCGATAGCGGAACCGTCCACGTCCATATCGATCCCTATGAGTACATGGATGATATTTGAATGAACCTTTGGTCATCATGTGTTGTTCCCTTTGCTTCTCATTACTTCACAAAACCCGAGGTGAGACATATCAGTATCCTCTTGAGTCATACACATGCTCACTATACCGGCCTCCTCGTTACCGGTTTTGTTCTTCTTTCTCATTAACATGTTCCGGCTTCCCCGTGACATGGTCACTTGTGTCTGACAAGAGAATGGTGGATGTCGTCACACCGAGAGGCCCCTAAGAATATCCCTCTATCGTTGGAGGAGCGAATTCCACTCGTGAGCTATCTAGTCCCTTATTAAACTTTTCGATGAACCTGTAAGCTGTCGTTATGGTCACCGTGTTACAAATGACGTTTGAGCAAGCCCAAAGCTCATCATATGGTATGGAGTGACTACGATACTCTCATGGTATAAGGAACTAAATCACATGTTAACACTTCGTGTTATCACAATTGACTTCTGATGATATTATCTCAAAGTATAACAAACAAGTTAGGGCCGATTCAATATGATTGTTCTTCTAACATAATACTCTCAATGTTGTTTTAGGAGCATCGTTGCACTTAACGATATCCTAAGATCCGGAAAACATGATCAGTAACAACACTTGAGCTAGTCTTAGAGGAGAGACTAGGAATCTTATTTTACCGTTAATCATTCCACACGTGCTTATTTGTTTTCCACATAATCACATATTCCAGGATCATAACAGTTATATCATAGAATATAAACTCTTAATTATGAATATGAAATAATAATACAATATTATTGCCTCTAGGGCATATTTCCAACAGTCTGCCACTTGCACTACAGACAATAATCTAGTTAGCACATTTTACTATTACACCAATGGAAATCTGGTGTGAGTCGATGCTTTGCTTGTAGTATAGACTTCGTCGTATCAAATCTGACAACTTCAGATCCATGTGTATCATTTGCATTTCAATGTATCTACCATGCTTTCAGAAGAATTCATAATTTTGTGAAACTGGCCTTGTATATAATGAATCACTAGCAGAACCTTTGATTCTTTAGACTTAGCTATGGAACCACTATTAAGAACATTGTTCCATTGGCACAATCATCTAGAAACCATACCAAGTTCATAAATGAACTTTTGATTCATTATCCTCCATTGTTGCTTCTTAAGAAACAATATACTCAGCCTTTTGTTATAGAATTCACCACAGTAACTTTCTTGGACTAATTCCACCATAAATCATTTAATTGAAATCAAAAATTGATTGGGGCATCGATGAAGACTTTGCCGATGTACTACTTAAATCGCGCATGTATTAATGTAATTCCTTGCACAATCTCTTCATTTTCTCCATTTCTTGGACTAATTCCACCATAAATCATTTAATTGAAATAAAAAATTGATTGGGACATCGATGAAGACTTTGCCGATGTACTACTTAAATCGCGCATGTATTAATGTAATTCCTTGCACAATCTCTTCATTTTCTCCATATGGGAGAAACATGTCGTTAGTAATTAACGACATTTTTAGTGTTGTCCTATGATCAATAATTTGACCATTCCGGTAAATTTACTCACAACTTACTTGGAGTACTGGACATAGCTGGTTAGTTACATATCATGGAATATAATTAACACAAGTGTGGTTGAAATCAAGTATTTCACTCATCAGTATTTCAGGATACCGATTCTTGCTTAAATATCCTTCCATGTGACTTCGACAAGAAACTCTTCTTGGCATTCTTCATACTAAACTTTTTAGTATTTTTTCAGTATGTATTTTGGTTAAGCCCGACTAGACACTACTATCTCCATATATTATTATGCATAATAACATGATTATATTGCTTAAGTACTTTACAGAAAAACTAGTTTCAATAAATTCTTAATTTGTGTCAAGAAATTAATATAGTTTCCAATCAACAATGTGTCATGCACACATAGTGTTTAGAAATATTATCATGTCCCACTTACTTTCTTGTAAATACAAGTATCTTTGCTTTGCTCGCTGAAATCAAGTTATTTGACCATTTCATCAAAACAAAGATTCTAACTCCATTGTGCTTGCTTCCGTCCGTTATAGGATCACTTGAAGTTTGCACACTTACTAGCATCCTTTGGATTGATAAAAATTACTTTGGAATGTTGATACATGTAAACTGCATTGGGATTTTCCCAGAAGAGGAGGGGATGATGCAGCATAGTAGAGGTAAGTATTTCCCTTAGTGAGAACTAAGGTTATCCAACCAATAGGAGAACCACGCAAACTCCCGTCTTCAGCGCCTACACACAAAAGAGCAAACACTTGCACCCAATGCGGGCAAGAGGGTTGTCAATCACCTTGAACTCGTTACTTGCAAGTGATAAGTAGTCCTAGATAGATAATTTGATAAATATAAATTGAAAATCAAAGAAAGTAAATAATGGCAGCAAGGTATTTCGAGTTTTTTTAAATATATTTGTGAGGAGACCTGGGGGCCATAGTGCTTGATGTCTACTACACAACTTGTTCTTGTAGACTCGTGTTGGGCCTCCAAGCGCAGAGTTTTGTAGGACAGTAGCAAATTTCCCTCAAGTGGATGACCTAAGGTTTATCAATCCGTGGGAGGCGTAGGATGAAGATGGTCTCTCTCAAACAACCCTGCAACCAAATAATAAAAAGTCTCTTGTGTCCCCAACACACCAAATACAATGGTAAATTGTATAGGTGCACTAGTTCGGCGAAGAGATGGTGATACAAGTGTAGTAATGATAGTAGGTATTGATTTTTGTAATAGTAACAATAATAAACAGCAAGGTAGTAAGTAACAAAAGTGAGCACAAATGGTATTGCAATGCTTGAAAACAAGGCCTAGGGTCTGTACTTTCGCTAGTGCAATCTCTCAACAATGCTAATATAATTGGATCACATAACCATCCCTCAACGTGCAACGAAGAATCACTCCAAAGTTCTTATCTAGGGGAGAAAATAAGAAGAAATTGTTTGTAGGGTACGAAACCACCTTAAAGTTATCCTATCCGATCGATCTATCCAAGAGTTCGTACTAAAATAATACCATATGATACCCATCAACCAACTCTAATGTCACCTAGATACTCCAATGTTACCACAAGTATCCATGAGTTAATTATACGATACGCATCAAACAATTTTAGATTCATAATACTCAATCCAACACAAAGAACCTCAAAGAGTGCCCCAAGATTTCTACCAGAGAAAGTAGGACGAAAACGTGCATCAACCCCTATGCATAGATTACCCCAATGTCACCTAGGGAATCCACGAGTTGAGTGCCAAGACATAGATCAAGTGCTCTCAAATCCATAAAAGTATTTCAATCCAGTAATAATGAAATCTCAAAGGGAAAACTCAATTCATCACAACAAGATAGAGAGGGGAAAACACCATGATCCAACTATATTAACAAAGCCCGCGATACATCAAGATCGTGCCAAATCAAGAACACGAGAGAGAGAGAGAGATTAAACACATAGCTACTGGTGCAAACCCTCAGCCCCGAGGGTGGACTACTCCCTCCTCATCATGGAGACCATAGGGATGATGAAGATGGCCTCCGATGATGATCTACCCTCTCCGGTAGGGTACTGGAACGCCTCCAGATTGGTTTTTCGTCGATACAGAGAGTTGCGGCGGCGGAACTTCTCATCTAGGGTTATTTCTGGGGGTTTCTGAATATATAGGATTTATGGGCGTCGGTTTCACGCGAAGATAGGCCATGAGGGGCCCACAAGACACCAGGGCGCGCCAGAGGGGGATGGCGCGCCCTGGTGAGTTGTTGCCACCTCACGGCTCTTCTGGCCCTCCCACGAAGCTTCTAGTGCCTCTTTTGTTCCAAAAAAATTGTCAAAAAGTTTCGGTCCATTTGGAGAACTTTTATTTCTGCACAAAAAACAACACCACGGTAGTTTTGCTGAAAACAGCGTCAGTCCGGGTTAGTTCCAAAAAATGATATAAAGTTGCTATAAAATGATTATAAAACATCCAAGAATGATAATATAACAACATGGAACAATAAAAAATTATAGTTACGATGGAGACGTATCAGCATCCCCAAGCTTAATTCCTGCTCGTCCTCGAATAGGTAAATGGTAAAAGAAATAATTTATGAAGTGTGAATGCTAGCATAGTGCATAAGTTTGATCAATGATAATTTCAACCACTTTTCCTAGCATCATAACAACAACTCTTTCTCATAAAACTCATCATGATAAAGTAGCAACCAATTCACATGTTATGGTTCAAACAATGAATTCTCTTGAAACTTAACAACCTATGTTCTTAGTCACCAAACAATTGCAATTCAACTTATTCTCAACAAAGTCTAAGTAAGAGCTCCACATACTCAATCATCATATAGTCTTCTATGATTGCTAGTACTCAAAGCATATTTTTGGAACAAATGGCATCCATCGAACATAGAGAAAGATAGGGGCTTAATGTTTTGCCTCCCAACTCATTTATCATAGAGATAGTTGTCAACAATAATAAGTCATGATCAAATATATTTGACTGGCCATATGTTCCTAGATCTTTCCCCACCACATGATGCTTGCCAACTAGAGAATAATTGAGGTCGAAATGAGAATGCATACTATTGACTCTTGCATAAAAGTAAACACTGAAAGGTAAAAGATAGGCCCTTCGCAGAGGGAAGCAGAGATTGACATGCGCTTTTTGGTTTTGTATGCACAATCCCTTAATGCAAAATAACATCACGTTATATTGCATCTTATGATAGCAACCTTTATTATGTAGTCCGTCGCTTTTATTACTTTGCCATCACAAGTTCGTACAACGCTCAATTTTCTCTTACACTAAATGATCAAACACATTTAGAAGCAATTTTTATTGCCTTTTTTGCACCGATGACAACTTACTTGAAGGATCTTATTCAATCCATAGGTAGGTATGGTGGACACTCATGGCAAGAAACTGGGTTTAATGGTTTTTGGATGCACAAGTAGTATCTCTACTTAGTACGAATTTTTGGCTAGCAAAAGATCCTAAGCAAACACCACATGTTGGAGGATCCATAACAATATAACTTCTATGCAAATATACACAACCATAACTCATTACGTTGTCTTCCTTGTCCAACTTCAAGTTATTTGCTCAAGTTTGAAAATAATTAATGGGTATTCACAATCATGGAAGATGTCCAAGATAATATATTTGTATGTGAAAGTTCTCTTCCTTATACTAATCATTCACGAATTGCTTGTATGACCAATATTGTGATTGTCAAGCTTCAAAAGATTTCACTTTCTAAACCCAATGTGAAGCTACTACTAGGCATGCTATGAACATATAATTTCAACTTCATGGTATTCAGTTCATTCAACAATTTACTCATAGGATATAAGTGAAGCACAAGAGTAAATGACAAGCTACTCCAAAAAGATATAAGTGAAGATCAAGCGAGTAGTTAAGTAAATGGGTAGCCATTTGAGAACTCTCTCTCATCTAAAAACTTTCAGATCTAAGTATTTTATTAAAACATCAATAAAAAAATGACATTCCAAGAATAGCACACATCATGTGAAGAAGCAAAAACTTAGGCTCAACCGCTACTAACCGATAATTATTGATGAAGAAAGGTGGGATGCCTATCAGGGCATCCCCAAGCTTAGATGCTTGAGAATTCTTGAAATATTATCTTGGGATGCCTTGGGCATCCCCAAGCTTGAGCTTTTGTGTCTCCTTAATTCCTTTTATATCACGGTTTCCCTAAATCTTAAAAACTTCATCCATAAAAACTCGAAAAGAATTCGTGAGATAGGTTAGTACACATAAGAATAAGTCCACACTTCTTGTACTGCCAAGACAAGTTGCAAAATAATTTCCTAACATCATCTACTATTTACTATCGTTTCCGTAATTTATATCTAACAATATAGGCTATGGAAACTATAGTATAAGTAGATAACAAAACTATGACATCAATCTGTCCAAAAAGAACAGTCTATAACAATTTATGAAAACAGTGTACTTCTGTAACTCAAAAAATTATGCAAATTTAGTAAGTGATAAAAAATTTATATGAAAACACTTTGTAAAAATTTCAGAAACTTTCCATGTTCCAGTAAAATATGAAAATTCAAACACTACAGAGAAAGTTTCTGTTTTTACACAGCACACATCAGACATGCAATGCAAGCATCCTAAGGTAATTCTTGGAACTTTTTATTTAAAAACAAGATTATAAATAACACCTAACAGAAAATAACAAAATATAATGACGATCCAAGAAAAGCACATATTATGTGACGAATAAAAATATAGCTGTAAGTAAGATATACCAATAATGTTGAAGACGAAAGAGGGGATGCCTTCCGGGGCATCCCCAAGCTTAGGCGCTTGAGTATTCCTTGGATTACCTTGGGGGTGCCTTTGTCATCCCCAAGCTTAGTTTCTTGTCACTCCTTATTCTCCTCATATCGGTGTCTCACCCAAAACTTGAAAAGTTCAATCACACAAAACTTAACGGAACTTCGTGAGAAGGGTTAGTGCAATAAACATAAATCATTCACTTAGGTACTGTCAAGACATGATTCATAATTGTTCTCACATAATACATACTGTATTCTACCATTCACATAATTTATATCACTGAATATAAGCTATGGAAACACTAAAACAAGCAAACTATGCATGCAAAATAGAATCTGTCAAAAACAGAACAGTCTATGAAGATCTGTAGTATAACCATACTTCCATGTCTCTAAAACTTCTGACAAAATAGGAAAACCTGATTTTTTTATAAAGAGTGTGTAGAAATTTCAGATCATTATCACGCTCCAGTGAAAAATGAAAATTCCTTTACTTGAGTCAAAAGTTTCTGTTTTGGTTCAGCATCAATTCTACTCATCTTGTGAGTCATCCCAAAGGCTTTACTTGGCACTTTATTGAAATAAAAGGCACAAAACATGATTACTACAGTATCTTAATCATGTGAAAACCCAAAAACAGAAAGGAAAAGTGTTGGGTTGTCTCCCAACAAGCACTTTTCTTTAATGCCTTTTATCTAGGCATGATGATTTCAATGATGCTCATATAGGAATAGTAATTGATACATGCAAGAAAGCATCATGAATCTCATGACAAGCACATTTAAGTCTAACCCACTTCCTATGCATAGGGATTTTGTGAGCAAACAATTTATGGGAGCAAGAATCAACTAGCATAGGAAGGCAAAACAAGCATAACTTCAAGATTTTTCAACACATAGAGAGGAAACTTGATATTATTGCAATTCCTACAAGCATATGTTCCCCCTCATAAAAAAAATCAGTAGCATCATGAAGGAATTCCACAATATAACTATCACAAAAGAATTATTTTCATGATCTACAAGCATAGAAAATTTATTACTCTCCACATAAGCATATTCCTTTTCATCCATGGTAGTGGGAGCAAACTTACAAAAATAACTATCATGAGATACTTGATTGACATAACCACATTCAATATTAAAATCATGATGACAAGTTTCATGGTTACTATCACTCTTTATAGCATACATGTCATCATCATAATCATCATAGATAGGAGGCATTCCATCATAATAATAAATTTGCTCATCAAAACTTGGGGGACTAAAAATATCATCTTCATAAAACATAGCATCCCCAAGCTTGTGGCTTTGCATATCATTATCATCATGGATATTCAGAGAATTCATACTAGCAACATTGCAATCATGCTCATCATTCAAGGAATTCTCATTAAGTATTTTCATAAAGTCTTCCTCTAGCAATTGAGCACAATTTTCCGAACCATCATTTTCACGAAAGACATTAAAAAGACGAAACAATTGAGGCAACCTAAGTTCCATTTTTTGAAGTTTTCTTTTATAAAAACCAAACTAGTGAACAACAAGAAATTAAAGATTTAATTGCAAGATCTGAAGATATACCTTCAAACACTCACCTCCCCGGCAACGGTGCAAGAAAAGAGCTTGATGTCTACTACACAACTTGTTCTTGTAGACTCGTGTTGGGCCTCCAAGCGCAGAGTTTTGTAGGACAGCAACAAATTTCCCTCAAGTGGATGACCTAAGGTTTTCAATCCGTGGGAGGCGTAGGATGAAGATGGTCTCTCTCAAACAACCCTGCAACCAAATAATAAAAAGTCTCTTGTGTCCCCAACACACCAAATACAATGGTAAATTGTATAGGTGCACTAGTTCGGCGAAGAGATGGTGATACAAGTGTAGTAATGATAGTAGGTATTGATTTTTGTAATAGTAACAATAAAAACAGCAAGGTAGCAAGTAGCAAAAGTGAGCACAAACGGTATTGCAATGCTTGAAAACAAGGCCTAGGGTCCGTACTTTTGCTAGTGCAATCTCTCAACAATGCTAATATAATTGGATCACATAACCATCCCTCAACGTGCAACGAAGAATCACTCCAAAGTTCTTATCTAGGGGAGAACATAAGAAGAAATTGTTTGTAGGGTACGAAACCCACCTTAAAGTTATCCTTTCAGATCGATCTATCCAAGAGTTCGTACTAAAATAATAGCATATGATACGCATCAACCAACTCTAATGTCACCTAGATACTCCAATGTCACCACAAGTATCCATGAGTTAATTATACGATACGCATCAAACAATTTCAGATTCATAATACTCAATCCAACACAAAGAACCTCAAAGAGTGGCCCAAGATTTCTACCGGAGAAAGTAGGACGAAAATGTGCATCAACCCCTATGCATAGATTACCCCAATGTCACCTCGGGAATCTGCGAGTTGAGTGCCAAGACATAGATCAAGTGCTCTCAAATCCATAAAAGTATTCAATCTGGTAATAACGAAATCTCAAAGGGAAAAATCAATTCATCACAACAAGATTGAGAGGGGAAAACACCATATGATCCAACTATATTAACAAAGCCCGCGATACATTAAGATCGTGCAAAATCAAGAACACGAGAGAGAGAGATTGAACACATAGCTACTGGTGTAAACCCCCAGCCCCGAGGGTGGACTACTCCCTCCTCATCATGGAGACCATAGGGAAGATGAATATGGCCTCCGGTGATGGTCTAACCTCTCCGACAGGGTACTGGAACGCCTCCAGATTGGTTTTTCATCGATATAAAGAGTTGCGGTGGCGGAAATTCTCATCTAGGGTTATTTCTGGGGGTTTCTGAATATATATGATTTATGGGCATCGATTTCACGCGAAGATGGTCCACGAGGGGCCCACAAGACACCAGGGCGCACCAGAGGGGGCTGGCGCGCCCTGGTAGGTTGTGGCCACCTCGTGGCTCTTCTGGCCCTCCCACAAATCTTCTAGTGCCTCTTTTGTTCCAAAAAAATCGTCAGAAAGTTTTTTGCAGTTGGAGAACTTTTATTTCTGCACAAAAAACAACACCACGGTAGTTCTGCTGAAAATAGCGTCAGTCCGGGTTAGTTCCAAAAATGATATAAAGTTGCTATAAAATGATTATAAAACATCCAAGAATGATAATATAACAACATGGAACGATCAAAAATTATAGATACGTTGGAGACGTATCAGTGCTCGCTAGAGGCTTCTCTCTCGAAGAAAGCATATGGTGGGTAAACAAATTACTGTTGGGCAATTGATAGAAAAGCGCATAGTTATGCAATATTTATTCATGGAAATGATCATGTATATAGGCATCACGTCCATAAACAAGTAGACCGACTCGTGCCTTCATCTACTACTATTACTCCACCCATCGACCGCTATCCAGCATGCATCTAGAGTATTAAGTAAAAACAGAGTAATGCTTGGAGGATGATGACATGATGTAGACAAAGTGAATCCAATTAATACGAATGAACCCCATTGTTTTACCCTTACTGGCAGCAATACAATACGTCCCATGTCCCTTTCTGTCAGTGGGATTGAGCACCCCAAGATTAAACCCACTACAACGCACCACTCCCACTTGAAGATAAATCAATCTAGTTGGCCAAACCAAACCGATAGATCGAAGAGCATTACCTAGCTATAACAATCATGTATATAAATAACCAGCAAGGATTAATCTATTTTCATGAATAACCTGAACATAAACCCACAATTCATCGGATCCCAACAAACACACCGCAAAGATGATTACATAGGATAGATCACCATGGGAATTGCGGTGATCTTTGCATTTAAGAACATAGAGAGAGAGAGAGAGATAGCCATCTTGGTACTAACTACAGACCCGTAGGTTTGCGGTGAACTACTCACACATCACCATGGGAGCAGCAAGGTTGATGTAGAGGCCCTCCATGATCGATCCCCCCTCCGGCATGGCACCGGAACAGGGCTCCCACTAGTGCAGCCGCGTGCTATACAAACGGTTTTTACCCCCTTTCCGCAATGCAGTTCTAAACCGCCACCTTGGCTGTGTGGGTGACAGGAGGGGTCCGATCCCACACGGCATAGATAAATCAACAGTGATGCCTCCGTCCGATCACACACGCCAGGCAAAAATAGAGCGGGTGCGATTGGCAGGACCATCACAAACAGACATATTGAAGAAGTCGCGTGAGATGTGCTTCGCATCCCACACTAGGAATCCCAATGATACGTCTCTGTTTGTATTGCACATCACACACAATTTTCTGCATCACATCGTTTGTGATACGGCTGTCCATCTCACACGATAGTCATAATTCTGTCGATTGTGTTATTCAATACATCACTCACGATGCCTAGAAGAAACTGTTTGGCATTGGGCTGTCCATCACACACACTTTTTGTGTCAAAACGTTTGTGAGAGGGTGGCCTAACGCACGCAGTAGTCGACCGGAAGTCGTGTGTGACTGTTCACTGATCCAACACGTTAACTTTCTAGAAACCGTGTGGGTTTGTTGAGGTCATCGCCCACGATGTTGTCTTAGAAACCGTCTGCAATTGGAAGCACAATTGTCAAACTAATTGCTCTATTATTTATAATCCATTTAGTAATCAAATTAACATTTCATATCAAGCACACAATATATTTCTTATTCGTATTGCGGCAACCAGGATTTCATAATTGAATTACATCAGGGTACAACATCATATAGGCATATACTACATAGCTACCCAATTGCAGAACAGGACAAAGTTTCAAATGCAACATCTAAAACCTTTGGAAATTAACTATCATCATAGATGGTAAATAGATAGATGAGTCTCGTCTAGAAAACTGTTGGAGCGGAAGGCGTATATTGAGCCTTCAGTGATGTTGGAGGTCCTCGCAACTTTAGGCCAGTGCATGTGGATGATTGCCCGCCCATCCTTCGTCCTCTTGAGGAAGACTTCAAGATTATACCGTGGGTGTCATATGAATACCTTCCTCGCCTCTTGTCCATATAGGTGGTTTGAGATGTAATCATCGATGAACTGCCTTGAAAAGGACTGAAAACAAACATATGCATAAATATCTTTTCTAAAATTTGAAATGGCGCAAAGGGAAAAGGACAAGGTGAAAGAGGTGGTACCATCCTATAGTTGATTGATGTCTTCTTCACTGTGCAGATAAACATCTTGTTGTTCTTTGTAGCTAGTTTCTTTATCTTAACAATCTTTCAGATTTTCTTGATTTGACAGATATTCAAGGACACCTCATTTCCCCACATGCAAAAAGGGTCGAACGGTGGGTCTAAACCTCTTACAGCAAGACCTATATGTGCAAGAACAAATTATTAGAAACCTTAATATTAGAATGGTTCCTGCAATTGCACAATAATGTGCTATTAGCCAAAGGACCGTGGATGTGCAAACCTCGATGGTAAACTTCAGTGTCTCCCATTGTTTCCCCCTGCAACATATTTAAGATAGATATTGATCAGGTTATAAGTGATATTTGGCATACTATCAGTGAAATATGTTAATGAAAAATAAATACATTGCGGATCCAACAGATTAATTCGAGCCACATGGAAAAGCCAGTTATCTAAACCAAGCATGCTAAGAACTAGGAAATATAGCAATTGTATATGTTTCACATGTATTTAATACATCTAAATTCGATTTATTTCTGACATGCATAACAATACAAAATTGTACCAACAACAATCGAACATCACATTGCAGAATTGAACTAAATAGTTAAATGATCACCACAACAAATAAACAAAACAGCTAACTAAGCACCACATTGCACAATAGAACATATACTAGAAGGTCAGATTGCAAGTAGCATTACATTGGGCATTTCACTGGAAATTCTAAATGAAAGGTAGGGGCAGCACATGCAACATGTAAACCAAACATGCTTAACCGGCGTAGCTAGCTGAACATATATAGGTCCTTAGTGATAAAGCTAAGAAAAACTATTCCTCATCATCGGAGATATCGATGACAAAGGGCTCCTTCAACTTGGAAGAGCGCGAGGCCTCCACACCGTGGGTGCCTGATCCTGCCCCGGCACCAACATACCGGCTCTGGAGCTGAGGTAAGCACGGGCACGCTGAGAAAACACATCGTAGTCTTTGTGGAACGCACCGGCGGTGCCCTAGAGAAAAGACCATGAGCTGTTGTTTATAGCAGTGAATCGTCTGGCGGCATCCACGCGCGAGGCGTCGACGGTGGCCTCGATGGCGAGGTACTCCTCCAAGATCTGGGGTTCGACATGCATGGCAGCTATCGCTGCCTCATCCGCGCGTGCATCCACGATTTGCTTCTCGATCCGCTGCCAAATGCTCGTTGAGATCCTGGCTATACTGCGTGCACCATGGCTTTCGGCGGCGATTATTTGGAGGATGGGGCGGTGATTTGGGTGGAAGGTGTCGCTCCGGCGGTTGGGCCATGTGGGATGGAGGAGGAGGGGTGGGAGAGAGGGGGTATTGAGGAGGTGTGGATTACCAGACTAGATGGAGGAGGCCGAACATCAGGAAGGAGCGTCGCCGGTGAGGAGGCGACGCTGCAAGCAAGCAGTGGAGGTTTGAACTAGGAAAAGGGGAAAATGTTGCTTTTTGTTGGTACCGGGGGAGAACGAGGTAGATATTTCTGCGGTAGCCCAAAAATTTTGTTCGGTGCAGCAAAAAACTGGCGCAGAAAGTATCATCGGACACAATCCCTTATTTAGAATTGTGTGCGATATCTAAACATCGCAAATGAAACATGTGCTTTACCCCATGTGTGATGAGCTTGAACGTGCAAATTATTCAGAATAGTTTGAGATATCTATACATCACAAGCGAAGCCTGCGCTATACCCCATGTGTGATGAGCTTAAAGGTGCATATTATTCAGAATAGTTTGTGATATCTACACATCACAAACGAAGCCTGAGTTATACCCCGTGTGTGATAAGCTTGAACGTGCAAATTTTTGACTCCAAGCTTCCGACGTAACATTGGATAGGAAAAAGGGGAAATGTGGATTTTGATTGGTACCGGGGGTGAGGGAGGTAGATATTTCCGCGGTAGCCTAAAATTTTCATTCGGTGCAGCGAAAAACTGGTGCAAAATGTATCATCGGGCACCGTCCATTATTCAAAACTCTGCGCAATATCTAAACATCGCAAACGGAACATGTACTTTACCCCATGTGTGATGAGCTTGAACGTGCAAATTATTCAGACCAGTTTGCGATATCTATACATCACAAACGAAGCATGTGCTATACCCCGTGTGTGATGAGCTTGAATGTGCAAATTTTTGTCTCCAAGCTTCCGACGTAAGATAGCATACTACATTGCACAGGGTTCGTGCCAACAAATTGTGTGTGATGAACTTGAACTTCATTTTCAATTGGAAGACGGAACGGGGATATGGTGGCAAATTTTGGTTCGAATTTCCCTGGTTACAATGGCCATCCACATTGTCGCAGAATTTAACATCAATTGCTAATTTGGGTACTACACAAAAGAGCCTACACCACAGCTCACACTTACTTAATCGAGCAATTAAACAGAGCTCGTTAACCTTAACATTACTCTAACAAAAGAATATCGCTCTAAACAAAGACTAATTTTCTGCCTGACGCTCGTCGATCTCCGCCGCATCCTCCATGACCAGCTCGCGCTCGACAACCTCCAGGGGAAGGGGCTCCATGGCATCCATCGCCACATACTCCGCAAGCATCTCGCAGTCTGCATTCGCCATCTCTTTGGAAAAGGCCGCCACGACCCGGGTGTGGGCGGCCACGGTCCGGGCGTTGACGGCCTCCAATGCGGCCAGGGAGGCTGCCGACGAATGGACAGCTACCCGAGCTCTCTCTGCAATTGCCAAGTCTTCGGACGTAGGTTGCCGGCCGGTGTCGGAGAAGGCCGCTGCTATTTGTGCGGTGACCGACATGAGCTGGGCGTGGGCGGCCTCGGCATAGGCGTATGTAGCCGCCATCTGGGCTACGGCGGCCACCGAATAACGGACAACTATTGTGCCGTTCTCGCCATTTGCTATCCCGGTCGCGGATGTTGCTGCCGCAATCTCAGTTGCAGCAGCTGCCCTTTTGGCGGCTGCAGCCGCCCTGTCGGAGATTGCTGTCGCGCTCAGGGATGTTGTGAGCGCGCTCATGGCTGATGCGGCCGTGCTCGAGCCGGAGTGGGTCACCAAAGTTGGCTTCACGACGCGGATCCACGTCCCCATCCTTCACCGGCGATGTTTGAAGAGTACGGTGGTCTTGGGGAGCAAGTGTGACTATGTGGTCGACGCGTCGGTGGTGCATTGTAGCCGATGAAGCTTCCGGCGTAAGCCATATATATGAGAATTGGCCCAAGATATTTTATACCATATCACACACGTTTCATGATCAAGAACTGTTTGTGATGTACTTGATTTTCATGTTGTTTTGAAACGAAAATGGGGTTACATTAGCAATTGAAAGAGTTTGGATTGCAATAACATTTATCTGCAGTGAACATGCAACTATAGGAGTGCATTTTAATACATTAATTGAGTTTTCTAGCCATTTAATGTGCATAATTCAAATTTGAACTACAATCACAAGGTCCAGCGCATGAAAATAGGTTGAAAATCATATACGTTTCCCTGGATGCATGTTTAGGTCCCACGCAAGAAATGGGAATGAATTTCAAACATCTCAGTGTCTTCGAACAGCCGCAAACATTGAGAAACTTTGTTTTAAAATTCGTGCAAATCCAAACCTCGTCAGAACTTCATGAAACTTGGGCATGGTGTCATGACCTTGCCCTGTTGTGTGTTGTGGTAAAAAAAATACCAATTTGGGACAAGGTTTGGCAGAAACCTCTTACAAACCGAAGATTCTCACAAGAAGCCATGTGGTTCCGATAGGGAACATTCACCTTTTATGTGCGAAACAACATCCGCTATCTCTTCTCGCCTTGAATTTATTTCTTGAGTCACCATAGAGCAACATGACTGTCGTGCTAAACTACGGAATTTTCTAGGGTTCGTTTGGCCTTTTTATTATATTAATTGAATTTTCTAGGCATTTAATGTGCATAATTCAAATTTGAACTACAATCACAAGGTCCAGCGCATGAAAATAGGTTGAAAAATCATATACGTTTCCCTGGATGCATGTTTAGGCCCCGCGCAAGAAATGGGAAGGAATTTCGAACATCCCAACGTCTTGGACCGGCCGCAAACATTGGGAAACTTGGGATTTAAATTCGTGCAAATCCAAACCTCGTCAGAAATTCATGAAACTTGGGCATGATGTCATGACCTTGCCCTATTGTGTGTTGTGGTAAAAAAAATACCCAATTTTGGAAAAGTTTTGGCACAAGCCTCTTACAAACCGGAGATTCTCACAAGAAAGCCATGTGGTTCTGATAGGGAACGTTCACCTTTTATGTGCGAAACAACATCCACTGTCTCTTCGCACCTTGAACTTATTTCTAGAGTCAGCATAGAGCAACATGACGGTCGTGCTAAACAATGGAATTTTCTAGGGTTCGTTTGGCCTATTTAATACATTAATTGAGTTTTCTAGCCATTTAATGTGCATAATTCAAATTTGACTATAATCACAAGGTCCAGTGCACGAAAATTGGTTGAAAAGTCATATATGAGACTCTGGATGCATGTTTAAGCCCCATGCAAGAAATGGGGGTGAATTTCAAACATCTCAGTGTCTTAGCTCGGTCGCAAAACACTGAGAAACTTGGTTTTCCAATTCATGTAAATCCAAAACTCGTCAGAAATTCATGAAACTTGGCTTGGTGTCATGACAAGGGCACACATAAACCATGGTAAAAACTTGTCCAACTTGGACATGTTCTTGCACAAAGCCTCTTACAAACCAGAGCTTCTCACAAGAAGCTTTGTGATTTCGATAGGGAACATTATGCATGTCACATCTTTGGGTGAAACGACATCCGATGCCTCTTCGCTCCTCAATTTATTTAGAGAAACAACATAGACAAATAGGTGCGAAGTGCAAAAATATGAATAAATTAAGGGATCATCTTGCTTTTTAATACATTAATTGAGTTTTCTATGCATTTAATGTGCATAATTCAAAGTTGATCTACAATCACAAGGTCTAGTGCACCAAAATGGGTTAAAAAATCATATATGTGTCCCTGGATGCATGTGTTAGGTCCCATGTAAGAAATGGGAATGAATTTCAAACATCTCAGCATATTGGCTCGACCGTAAACATCGAGGAACTTGGTTTTTAAATTCTCGTAAATCCAAAACTTGTCAGAAATTCATGAAACTTGGCATGGTGTCATGACAAGGCACACATATGTCGCGGTAAAAAAAATACCAACCTGGACATGTTTTGGCACAAGCCTCATACAAACCGGAGCTTCTAACAATAAGCTACGTGGTTCGGATAGGGAACATGCATGTCACATCTGGTGAAACGACATCTGATACGCCTCTTCTCTCCTTGATTTTTTTCTAGAAACAACATAGGCCAATAGGTGTGTACTGCAAAAATATGAAATTATTAAGGGTTCGTCTGGCTTTTTATACACTAATTGAGTTTTATGTGCATTTAATGTACATAATTCAAATTTGAACTACAGTCACAAGGTCTATGTTGGGCATGGCCTCGTCATATAGCACAAATATGTTGTGGTATTTTCCGTATCCACTTTGAGATATGGCGCAAACATTATTAATAGCCAACAAAGCCATTTTGGAACAAAAAGCTGTCACGTTACCATCGCAAACGGGCGTATTATTTATAAATCATGGACGTTCTACTGACCATTTACGTGATGCCACTCGTCGCACTCTCTATTGGCTAGGAGGTAGCATGCGGACAGGTGTTTGAGTAGATGGGAGGAGTGCGAGCATTCCTCCGCATGCTCATCGGGGACGCGTGTCCTTTCACCATCACCGCAAACGTTTCAGATTGAATACATTTATGAAAACCAAGGGCAATGGTTCCTTTGCTACTAAGCCAAGCCAAAATTTGGCGTGAAGGATTTTTTTCATTGCGTCATCGCAAACGGTTATGTATGATGACCCGTGTGCTTAGTACATACAATGAGTTTAGATTTGCGTCTGTCGTATTGGGTAAATTGCCATTTATCAAATTGGAAACATTGGCATTTGTCGATCTAGTAAAATTGACATTTAACACCATTGTAACACTGACATTTGTCAAATTTCTTAGGAACAAAATCACTATTATGGTGCAATTTTGCAACTGAAATTCAGTACACATAGATTTCATTCATAGATTAAGCAGTGGTCTTTGTACAAAACAGTTCAACTCAGTAGCTAAATCGATCAAACTTTTCCCCAATTATTGCCAACCACATACTGAAATAGCTAGTTCAACTGCATATACTAGCTAATTTAAAGTACGTGGTACAGTTCAACCATATGTATAGTTAGATGAACTGAACAAAATAGCCCCTAAATACTAGTACTATGGAGGGGCTTTGTACTACTTCCAAAAGCCTCTCCTCTGCCGAGAGCGTCCTGTAAGAGGCAGAGGAGGAGGAGCCTACCGACGAGCTGCAGGAGTCAAATCCGTCGCCTGCCGCTGCTGCCCTCCGCTGCCCTTGACGCGCCTCCTCGAAGTTGCGGGACTCGGCACAGATCTCCTCATTCCGCGCCACTGTTGTGGCGTCTGCTGCGGCCACGGGGGCGGTGAACCTCTTTGCGTGCTCGACCTGGCGCTTGATAACCCACAAGTATAGGGGATCGCAACAGTTTTCGAGGGTAGAGTATTCAACCCAAATTTATAGATTCGACACAAGGGGAGCCAAAGAATACTTGAGAGTATTAGCAGTTGAGTTGTCAATTCAACCACACCTGGAGATTAAATATCTGCAGCAAAGTGATCAGTAGCATAGTAATATGATAGTTTGATAGCAGTAGTGACGGTAACAATAGCGGTAACAGTAGTAGCAGTAGTTTTGTAGCAGTTGGAACAGCAGCAGCAATAGTAACTTAGCAAGAACAATAAGTGAAAAGCTCGTAGGCACTGGATCGGTAACTCGTTGGATGATATTTGTCATGTAACAGTCATAACCTAGGGCGATACAAAACTAGCTCAGTTCATCAATGTAATGTAGGCATGTATTCCGTAAATAGTCATACGTGCTTATGGAAAAGAACTTGCATGACATCTTTTGTCCTACCCTCCCATGGCAGCGGGGTCCATAAGGAAACTAAGGGATATTAAGGCCTCCTTTTAATAGAGAACCGGAACAAAGCATTATCACATGGTGAATACATGAACTCCTCAAACTACGGTCATCACCGTGAAGTGTCCCAAATATTGTCACTATGGGGTTGACGGATCATAATACGTAATAGGTGTATATGACTAGGCAAGATCGGATCAAGAACATGGATATAGAGATGATAACATAAACGGTTCAGATCTGAAATCATGGCACTCGGGCCCTAGTGACAAGCATTAGGCATAGCAAAGTCATAGCAACATCAATCTCAGAACCTAATGGATACTAGTGATCAAGCCCTAACAAAACTAACTCGATTACATTATGAATCTCATCCAACTCCTCACCAACCAGCAAGCCTACGAAGGAATTACTAACTCCCGGTGGGGAGCATCATGGAATTGGCGATGGAGAAAGGTTGGTGATGACGAAGACCGAAGATTCCCCTCTCCGGAGCCCCAAACGGGCTCCAGATCTGGCCTCCCGATGAAGAACAGGAGGTGGTGGCGGCTCCATATCGTAAAACGTGATGAAACTTTCTCTCTGATTTTTCTTCGAAAATAGGGATTTATAGTGGCAGAATTAGTGTCAGTGGGGCCACGAGGTGGGCACAACCCACCAGGGCGCGCCCTGGTGGGTGATGCTCACCCTGGCCCCCCTCTTCGGTGGATTTTGGATCCAATAATTCTCATATATTCTGAAATAATTCTCCAAAAAGTTTCGTTCCATTCCGAGAACTTTTATTTCTGCACAAAAACAACACCATGGTAGTTCTGTTGAAAACAGCGTCAGTCCGGGTTAGTACCATTCAAATCATTCAAATTAAGTCCAAAACAAGGGCAAAAGGGTGAGGAAAAGTAGATACGTTGGAGACGTATCAACTCCCCCAAGCTTAAACCTTTGCTTGTCCTCAAGCAATTCAGTTGATAAACTGAAGTGATAAAGAAAAACTTTTATGAACTCTTTTGTCCTTGTTTACATATATATGCTTAAGTAGCACCCAGGTTTTCAGCAAAGATTATGACTAACCATGTCAACAATAACTCTTAGAAATTATATTAACTCATATGAATAACATAAGCAACTAGCGAGCAATAATAAGATATCTCAAGCGCCAACACTTTGTCAAAACAATCATGATACAATATGACAATAATGGTATCTCGCTAGCCCTTTCTGAGACCGCAAAACATAAATGCAGAGCTCCTCCAAAGTTCAAGCAGCGACTAAACATTGTAATTCATGGTAGAAAAGATCCAGTCATGCTGCACACAACATCAACTATACACAATGCATGATGATGAAAATAGTGCTCTCAGGTCTGGCGCTTGTTTGAGAAGGTGATGACTCAACATAAAAGTAAATAGATAGTCCCTTCGCAGAGGGAATCATGGATTTGCAGCGGTGCCAGAGCTCAAAGTTTAAAACAGAGATAGATATAATTTTGGGAGGTACACCCTTCCTGTCAACGTCATGACCAAGAGTTATCAATTTCTTCCATGCTAAACAAATTAGCGGCGGTTCCCAAGCGGTAAAAGTAAAGGTTTACCCCCCCCCCTCCACCAACAATCACACTCCACGGCTAGCCGCATCCACGGGTACCGTCCAAACCAACAACATTCTTGGGGGAGTTTTGTTTAATTATTTTGATTTTTGATTTTGGGACTGGGAATCCCTATTACCGCCCCTCTCGTGTAAGGACAAGTGAATAAACACTCGTCATGAGAATAACCCGCTTAGCATGGAAGATATTGACCGCCCCCTGTCGCTCCATGAGCGGTCCAGGCACACAAAACAGATGATTATTTGAATTTTTAGAGGTGGCACATGCAAATTTACTTTGGAACGGCAGGGTAATACCGCATATAGGTAGATATAGTGGACTCATCTGGCATAACTTGGTTTAAGGGTTTTGATGCACAAGCAGTATTCCCGCTTAGTACAGGCGAAGGCTAGTGTCGGATTTCGGGCTCCGCAAACCCTCAAGGTTCGAACACAGGGGCGTGTGCGAAGATCCTCTGCAGCCTCGCCCAACCTAGCTCGCTACCCGATGATTCTTACGACGAACTCGCACGATGACGAGGAAGCAGATGCACACGATGATTTACCCAGGTTCGGGCTACTGCGAAGCGTAATACCCTACTCCTGCTTTGGTGGATTGCCTCTTGAGGAGGTGTGGTGGATGAACTTGTACAACGGTGAGCTGCCTCGCGAGGGCGCTCGGGTGGTGTTCTTGGTTCTCTGCCTTGTCTGTTGCCCTCCCCTTCTCTACGGCGCAACCTAGCCTCTATATATAGCAGCGGCCCGGGTCCTCCTCCCTTATCGCAATGGCGGGAAGGGATCCCACAACGGCCAAATTCGAAGGGGGACAGGAGTACATCCCCGCCCTGTCCAAAGGTGGTCTTCGCCTGCAAAGTGGCTGTCGATGATGCAGAGGTGGGCTCGGCGATGACGTCCTTCCTCCTGGGCTCGTGGTCGTGGTCTCGTTGCACCAGAATAGAAACCTTTGGGGGATGCTTTGGGAACCCACGTACGTCCTTGCTCCCTTTGCACCAAAGGGGAAACTACTCCACCTGGCGCGCTGGCGCCCGCCTGTCCCTCCTTGCATCATCCTTGACTCCCGAGGCCGGGTTCTGCATAGAGATCTCCGCCGCTCCGAAGGGGGCCTAAGGAGGCCCGCTCCTTGCTGAACTTGGTGCTGTTCTTCCCCGCGAGCTTAGGGCCCTCGCGAGGGCCTTGTCTTTGGTGCGGTCCCGTCAGGCCGTGCTCGGCTCACGAGGTGGGCCTTGCCCTGGGCCGCAGGCAGGCAGTTCTGGGTACCCCCATTCACAGAACGCCGATAGTAGCCCCGGGCCCAAGGCGCGCTCGAGCTGGCTTCTGGGCGAAGCCATTGAGGACGGCCCGAAGCGCCGCGGGCCCAAAATGCCTGCGGGCCAGGCTCGACGCGCGTCGCACGCCTGGGCGCCGACGCCCCCATTCCCCGAGGGCGTCAGGAACAGCCCCACGTCAAACAGACACGACAGCCATGCGCTGCGCCGGCCATCATTACCCTTCCTTGCATGCTGCTGCTCCCTTGGGCCTCCACTCTTCGGGCCACGCGGATGCGACCCGTCGGTGGTAGGTGAGGCGGCGCGAAGCAGGGTTGCGTGCCGATCGAGCCGGCCCTTCGACGCCCGAGGGGCGCAAGACGCCTGCTCTCCCACGACGCCTCGTGGCCGGAGTTACGCCTATAAATCCGCCCTCCCCCGGGGGGTTTTGCCATCTCAAAGCGCCCGTCTGCTCCCGTTGCTCCAGCGAAAACCCTCTCCTCTTCTCAGCTTCTCCCTTTCCCCATGGCGTCTGGAGGAAGTGCTGCGGGCGCGGTGAAGCGCGTGGGGCCGTCGGCTTCCTCGCCCTCTTCCGGAAGCAGCGGCGGGGGGCCCTCGGGGCCGGCGCAAGTTCGCCGACGCTGGGCCATGGTCGATGAGTGAGTGCGCCGCCGCCTTCTTCTTTCTTAGTTGTCATGTCCGATGTGCCGGACCTGATCCTCTCCTTCTTCCAGGGCGCCTGCGGCCAAGAAACGCAGGCTCGCAAAACTCCAGGAGGAGGTGGACGCGCTGCGGGCCCAGCTGACGACCGCCGAGGTCGCCTTCCAAGCCGCCCTAAGGGGCGAAGCGGAGGCCAGGGCGGAGCTGGCGTCTCTCCAGGCCCAGGTTAAGGAGGCAGCCAACGCCGTGCAGGCCGCCCAGGTTGAGGCGGCGCATGCCAAGATGCTGGAAGCCCCCATGCTACCTTGCGCGCACGGCGACGGGGGCTACCTTGACTTCTTCCGCAGGGTGGTGGAGACGCTGGAGATCGGCATCTCCCGCGTGAACGCGGACAGCGAGGCCGACGCGCGCGACCTCCTGGGCCTAGCCTTGACGCGCGTCTTCTCCAACTTGCGCCGCCACGCCCCGGAGCTCGACCTTCAGCACGTCGGGGAGTGGGTGCCTGTGGGGCTCCAGAGGCCCCTCTGGGACGAGGTGCGTCCGCACGTGGAGTCCCTGGTGGAGCGGTTCGTCCAGGTGCCCGCCTCCGGCGGGGAGGGTGGCTCCGGCGCTGGGGCGGCCGGCGACTCGGACGGTGACATCGACTCCTCCACCTAGGCCTCCCTTGTCTTCTTTTCCTGGTACCTGTAATGTTTTCAGAAGAACTCGGCCCCTGTGGGCGTCAGCCTTTTGCGTATTACCTTTGTCTCCGTCTTTCCTTTTCTTAAATCGCCGGTTGCCTGCTTGCCGTTGAGGGAGTCCTGGACTAAGGGGTCCTCGGGCCGTTGGCCTGTTTCTCAATAGGCCGGCTTGGTGGGCCGCATTCTGACTCTGGCAGGAGGGGCCGGATACATCGAGACCCTGTATTCTAGAAGGAAGCCCCGAAGGCGCGTCGTGTATTCCAAGACAAGATGAGGGAATGGACATTCCTATCCTCGGTAGGAGACCTGTCATATGTAAACCCTAGGTACCCCCCGGTGTCTATATAAATGGGGAGGGTTTTAGAATGCGACACGGAAACTCATCTAGGGTTTTAGCTAGTCGATCTCGAGGTAGATCAACTCTGTAACCTTCATACCATCAATATAATCGAGCAGGACGAAGGGTTTTACCTCCGTAGGAGGGCCCGGACCTGGGTAAACATCGTCTCCTTCGTCCCCTTGTTACCATCGATCCTTGACTCACAGCTCGGGACCCCCTACCCGAGATCCGCCGGTTTTGACACCGACATTGGTGCTTTCATTGAGAGTTCCGCTGTGATCACCGAAGGAATTGATGGCACGCGTTGTCATCAACAAAGAGGTCCGTAACATGGACTCCTTCGTCCCTGGACAGATCTTTGCTTTCGGCAGCATTCTGCTACACGCTGACCCGACCGGCCGCCTTTGCCGGGTCGAGAGTCTCGCCCCTGGTCAAGAAGTCAGATTCGGGAACTTAGATTTCTCCGTAGACTCTCGGGGCGATCTCTTGCTCACCGGGCTCGCGGTCTCACCCGACGCGCCCGAGGATTCTGAGGCTTTAACCGTGGATGTCGTTCTTAATCCCGCTCACGGGACCAACTCCGGCGACGATCTGGCTTTTAATCCGGATCCGGCCATAGCGCCAGATAGCCGGACGCCATCTCTTGCCGAACACACTTCCTGTGAGGACGCATCGGAGGATAACTCCGAAAGCGCTGGGCAGATTAACCCGATCGAGCTCTCGACTCTCAACGAAGCTCTAGATCGGATCTTATCGATGAAAACCATTGATGACCCAACCACGATCCACGGTCAGATCGGTCTTAAGGCGGGTCGAGAAGAATTTTTCATCCCACCCACCACCCACTTCGTAGCCACTATCGAAGACTTAACCGATATGTTGGACTACGCCTCCGAGGAGGCAGAAGACATGGATGAAGAGGATCGCGCTCTCACAACCGTAAACACTCGGCGATGGACTGCCACCTCCACCTACGACGTCTACATGGTGGATACCCCAGCTGGTAACGGCGAGCGCACGCCAGCAAACAATAGCGATGACCCAAGTGAGGCGCCGTCAAGGACAATGATACCCAGGTGAGGCGCCGTCAAGGACAATGGCGTAAACGGTCAAAGACAAAAAAGGGAAAGGAAGCTATTGCTGGCACCGGGGAAAACGATACCCCGGAAGACCTCGGCGATCCCGATATCCCCGAATATCCGTTAGAGGACCAGGAAAGGCCGGAGGACCAGCGCGACCCCGAAAATCCCAACGACTCCGAGGATGACAACTACCTCCCCCCTATAGAGGAGGAGGATAGCCCGGAAGACGAAGACTTCACCGTCCCCGAAAACATTCAGGATCAGGAACGGTTTAGGCAATAGCTTTTAGCCACTGCCCGAAGCCTAAAGGCAAAAGTGAGGCAGCTCAAGGCCGAACAAGACACCCTCAATGATAGATGGACAAGGGTCCTATCAGCCGAGGAAGAACACGGCGCCGGTCTATGGGACCAACCCAAGAGATACCCACGCCGGCGGCTGTTGCCAAAATTTGATGACGAGCTCCCCAATACGACGTCCCCCAAGCACACCCCATACGACCAGCAGGACCACCCTCCCCGAGGACGAGATAGGCCGGCTGGCGATGCCGGTTATAGGCCGGCGATACCCCGCAGAAGGGGAAAAGATCCAATGGAGCCTGAGGACAGGTATGACCTGCGACGCGACCTGGATTATAGAACAGGCCGCACGAGATCCATCTACGGATCTAGAGGGTACTCCCCCGGTAGACGGGATGAGTACCGGCCCTGGCTCGACCGAACCAATAGAGTTCAGGACCAAAACCGGGCCAGAACAGACGCCGACTACCGGCATGATATAGCCCGGGTCAGAGGCGCTGCCCACCCACTGTGCTTCACTGATGAGGTGATGCAGCATCAGTTCCCGGAAGGGTTTAAACCTGTGAACATTGAGCAATACGACGGAACAACTGACCCAGCAGTGTGGATCGAGAATTTCCTCCTCCACATTCACATGGCACGAGGAGATGACCTCCACGCCATTAAGTACCTACCCCTTAAACTTAAGGGGCCAGCTCGGCACTGGTTAAACAGTCTCCCCGAAAACTCTATCGGGAGCTGGGAGGATCTCGAGGATGCATTCCGATCTAACTTCCAGGGCACCTATGTACAGCCCCCGAACACCTCCGACATAAGCAATGTCGTCCAAAAGGCAGGAGAGTCCACTCGACAATTCTGGAATCGGTTCTGGACCAAGAAAAACCAAATCGTCGATTGCCCAGATGCCGAGGCTATAGCCTCTTTCAGGCACAATATCCGAGACGAGTGGCTGGCTCGCCAGCTCGGTCAGGATAAACCTAGGACCATGTCTGCCCTCACATCACTCATGACCCGCTTTTGCGCGGGCGAGGATAACTGGCTAGCGAGACGAAGCCACAACCCCGAAGACCCCGGCACCTCCGAAGTCCAGGATGGAAGCGGGAAACCGCGACGCAATAAAAACAAATGTCGGCACAGCACTAGCGACGCCGATGACACGGCCGTTAACGCCAGTTTCCGCAACCCAAGATCCGGGCAGCGGAAGAAGCCTTCTAAAGGCAATCGCGATGGACCCACCCCGCTGGCCAAAATCATGGAGAGGCCCTGCCAGATCCATGGCACTCAAGATAAGCCCGCCAACCACACCAACTGTAACTGTTGGGTGTTCAAACAGGCCGGCAAACTCGCAGCCGAAGAGCAAGGCAAGGGCCCACGCAGCGAGGACGACGAGGAGCCCCGCGGTCTGAGCAATGGAGGTCAGAAGCAATTCCCTCCAGAGGTAAAGACTGTGAATATGATATACGCCACTCATATACCTAAAAAGGAGAGGAAGCGCGCCCTTCAAGAGGTCTACGCCGTAGAGCCTGTAGCCCCGAAGTTTAACCCATGGTCGGCCTACCCGATCACCTTTGATCGACGAGATCACCCGACCAGTATCCATCATGGAGGTTCGGCGGCCCTCGTCTTAGACCCCATTATCGATGGGTATCACCTCACTAAAGTCCTAATGGACAGAGGAAGTAGCCTCAATCTGATCTACTCAGATACGGTGAAAAAGATGGACATAGATCCGTCAAGGATAAAGCCTAGCAACAGTACCTTCAAAGGAGTGATTCCAGGTGTAGAAGCCCGGTGCACAGGCTCTGTTAGCCTGGAAGTAGTGTTCGGTTCGCTCGACAACTTCCGCAGCGAGGACTTGATCTTCGACATCGTCCCCTTCCGCAGCGGTTACCATGCCCTGCTGGGCCGTACAACGTTCGCTTGCTTTAATGTCGTCCCACATTACGCATACCTCAAGCTCAAGATGCCCGGGCCCAACGGGGTCATCACCGTCAATGGCAACACAGAGCGATCCCTCTGAACTGAGGAACATGCATTGGACCTGGCGACCGAATTCCACTACGAGGACGATCGGCGAACACCGAAATCGGCCATAAAGGCACGAAAGGTTGACAAACGAGCTCGGTTTCAATCCGAACTCCAAGATTCTTCTCCTCCCCAGAAATAGGGACACGCTCCCCATTGCTCAGCCCTGATGCCCGTCAAACATGTGCCGAGAAGGCACAACTTTGCACTAAAGATTCCATGGGCAGCAATGGGGAAAAACTGTAAAAGGGTAAGTGTTCGGATGAACCGAACTACTACCAATGCACGTCCTCGGACATATCACAGGTACCGTCAAGGACCCGTTAAAGCGTAAAGCTCACCCACCCCTCGGCGATTTTTCAAGACTTTCTTCCAAAGGTCCGCTCGCCGAAAGTATCACCCTTAAAGGAACACAACTCCCTAGGAGGCACAGGAGCAGATTGGCGACAGGGCACCTTGAGGACATCAAGCCACTAATCGAAGACCCCTGGTACAACCTCTCCTTTGTAACTTTTATATTTCATCTTCAAATACCTGTAAACAGTTGCTTTGGCAATCCAAGCTATAAGAATTATTGAGCAAGTACAAGAGCATTATCTTGGGCCACCTCATTGTATTTTATACATACTCTGTTCTTCCCTTGGTAACGGTTCTTGCGAAAACTGTTCGGTATATATTATGACGCAACCGGTTTATAGACCGGGGGCTTGAATTTAAAAAAAATCGCCTTGAACATCACCCCAAGCACAGCTGGTCGTGTGTTCGGCGTCTTGGATTTTGCTTTACATGCATCGGATCCGAACTATGTCTTGGGTCTATAGTTGGGTTGCCGGCTCCTGTGTTTGCCCTTTTACGTTCCGCTCGTTCGGCTAAAAGGGCAAAGGGAGAACCACTGCGATTGTGTTTCCAGCTCGTCTGGTCAAGCACCTCAGCGGAGAAAGCCGAAAACTGACCGTCATAGTAAGCGAGAACCGGTCTGCAAATCCGAGCATAAGTGTCATACTAAAAAATCGATAGCGGTTATTCCGTGTTATACGATGGGTTTCGTTCTTGTACAAACCACGTGATGCTGGCTTTGGCCCCGAACA
Organism: Elymus sibiricus; assembly: GCA_039707655.1. Classification (NCBI taxonomy): domain Eukaryota; kingdom Viridiplantae; phylum Streptophyta; class Magnoliopsida; order Poales; family Poaceae; genus Elymus; species Elymus sibiricus. Next base: position 356,688,690 of record CM077671.1, read on the forward strand.
TCACACTGGGGGCTGGTCATCAGCCCCCGCATTTTTTACGCTCCTACGGCTAAGTGAAAGCGATAAAGCATCATAGTCCGATTGCCTCGTCCTCCGCGCACTACCACCTTCGGGCTCCGATACCTCGGCTAAGGGTTACAGTGCGGAGACAAAGACACCTCGCGTAGTATCTACGTGGGGGCTGAAGCCGACGACTCGCAACTTTCAGATAAAACGGCCACACGGGAGTCAAAATAAATACTAAATACTTATAAGACTTGATAAACCATGCAACACTAGTTATAAAGCGTTAAGGTCTTCGGACATACTACAGCGCTCATTCATACAAAATGTCTTTGGAGCATTGGGCCTCTATTGCCCGGGCACCCTCCATCACCGCGGGGAAGTATCGCTCGGGGCGCCTATACTCCTTTCCAGGAGGCGGAGGTGCGATAGCCATCTCTGTTGGCTTGAGCTTTGGCCAATGCACCATTGTCTTCGCAAAGGCCATCCGAGCGCCCTCGATGCAGGTAGAACGCTTCAGCACATCGACCCGAGGAGCAGCATCACATAGTTTCTGCACCAAGCCGAAGTAGCTGCTCGGCAACGGCTCATCGGGCCACAGCCTGATGCAGAGGTCCTTCATGGCCGGCTCCGCCACTCTGTGCATCTCCATCAGTTGCTTCATTTGCTCGATGGGGAGAGGAGAGCGCTCGGGGGACTCAAACTGCGCCCAGAATAGTCGGGCCTCATCATCCTCCGTCCGCGAAGCATAAAGCTTGTTCGCGTCCGCTACACTCTTCTGGAGATCCGCACAGACGCCTAAGGAACGCCACACCTAGGTGAGCAAAGCAAACTTGCTACCACCAAAGGCGCATTATAGTGAATACGGCTTACCATCGATGACAGCCTTGACTTGGCGAAGTTCCTCTTCAAAGGACCGCCTCTCCACCCGCTCCTTTTGGAGCTCAGATTTTAACGCGGCCAGCTCGGTGGCCTACTCTTTGCCTTTCTGCTCAAGGGCCTCGCACTTAGTGCCGGCATCCTTAAGCTCTTGCTGCACCTCCTCCACCCGGGCCTCATGCTTGGCACTCATAGCCTTCAAAGCGGAAAGCATAGCCGCTGCTTGATCGGCGGCCGCCTTCTCCTCCGCGGCCTCTTGCTTCATTTTCTGGAGCTCGGCCTTGAGTTTTTCGACCTCCGCAGCGGAAGCTGTGGAAACAATAAATAAACAGTCACGCTGGGTTACCAGTGCGGATCATTAAAAATGTATAGCTCGGATGTAACAATTCGGCTTACCCTGTGCCTCGTCGAACCTCTTGTTCAGGCTATCAAGCTCCTCTTCGGAGATCTTGAGCTTCCGATTCAGCTCGGTTAGCTCAGCGGCATTGACGGCTGCCGCCGATGACGAGGCCTACAAAAAATACATCCAGTTATGTGCGTTCCAACCCCTGAACTGTTAAAGATAAGACTCTATGTTCGGTCATCTGAAGGGCTTTCAGAACATCGCGGGACTACACGGTGTGTTGTGCGTCGTTGTTCACTCCTAAGCATTTGACCCCTCGGTGCGTTTTTGTAAACCCATCCGGGGCTCGGGGGCTACTACATATATAAAGATAGCACAAACTTAAAATTAAATTTGTTCGGGAAAAGGGTATTACGTAACTCACCTTGAAGCCCACCAAGAGACCATTGAAGGCCTCTTTTAGTCCGTTATCAACGGACTGAATTCCTTGTAAAACCGCACCCATAAGAGTGCGGTGATCATCGGAGATGGGGGCGCTTGCTAGCGCCTCCTCCATGACCGGCCACCTAGTCGTCGGTGGCACCGGTGGTGACCGGACAGTCCGATCTCTGATCGGAGACTGAGTCGGTAGCTCCGGAGGCACAGCGTGCTCCGGAGACGTCCGCGGAGGGGACTGGGCATTCCTTCGCCCTTCCTCTTCGGCGGCCGGGGGAATATTATTCCCCTGGTCCCCAGTAGCCTGGGGAGTTTCCTCTCCTTGGCCTTCGACGGCCATGGCATCAGCCGCGGCCATGGCATGGTCACCCCCACCGCCCGAGTTCAGCTCCAAAGGAGCCGGGCGGGATGACACCTCCGCGGCATCCTTCGCGGTCCCGGGAGGTGTGGCGTGTGACGCGGTCCCGCTCTCCGCCAGCTCGGCGGGTGGGGATTCCCCGTCCGTTATCTGATCGGTGGGAAGAACGCGCGGTGGGATTCCCCGTCCGCCAGCTCGGTGGAAAGAAGGCATCCATGCGTTTACAAAACATTACAGGCTTTGCATAAATAACTCAGGGACTGCTCGGATTCATACCTTTGAGCGGGGGGCTTCACCCTCAAGTTCCTTCGGGGAACCCTCTCAAAGTCCTCGGATTCTGCGGCAGAGTCCGAGCTGTCATCGGGCAGGATCAACCTTGCCCTGCGTGCCCTCTTCAGGGCGGGAGGAGCTGCATCCTCCGCGGCGTCCGGTGACGCCGCCCTCTTTCTTGGGAGGGGGGAAACGCCTTCCCCCCGTCTTCATGCTCTTCCTCATGACTCGAGGAGGCATGGGTTTCCTCGGACGCAGCGTCCGGCTGGTCCCTTATGCGGAGACCCTCTCTGGCCTTCTTCTTCTTCTCTTTCTTCTCGGGCGCCGAGTACGGCGCCACAACGAGCATCGCCGCCAACAACTCCGACTTGGGGTCTTCGGGTTGTGGAGCCGGGCAGTTAACCCTCGCGGCTTTGCTCAGCCATTTTTGTGAAAGTAAGGGAGAAGGCGTTCAGTCTTTTTGCCGAAGAAACAGAGTCCGTGGATCGAAATTATACCATACCTTGGTCGGTGGGTTATCGGCGCTTAGGCCCGAATCCTCTTCCTTCGCTGGCCAGCTTTTCAGAGGCTTGAATAGAGCCTTCCATAGCTTCTCCGGGGTGGTGCGAAAGAGCTGGCGCACAGTAGGCTCGTCCTCGGGCTGGTAAGCCCACATTGGGGAAGCTCGACGCTGGCAGGGAAGAATACGACAATGGAGCATAACCTGGACCACGTTGACCAGCTCCACCTTGGCCTCGATCACCGAGGAAATGCGCTTCTGCAGCAGCTTTACATCAGCATCCGACCCCGAGTCGAGGCCCTTCCTGAGCCACGAGGTCAATCTCGTAGGGGTCCAGATCTAAATTCGGTAAGCGCCGCCCAGCTCTCGTCCCTTGGTTCAGTAATGTAGAGCCACTCTTTTTGCCAGACCTTGATTGTGTCGATGAAGGTGCCAGTTGTCCACTCGACGCGGGGGAGCTTGCTGATTACCGCCCCTCCGCAGTCTGCGTGCTCGCCCGCAACAGTCTTCGGCTTGACGTTGAAGACCTTGAGCCACAGGCCGAAGTGCGGCTCGACCCACAGGAAGGCTTCGAAGAGGATGATGAAGGCCGAGATGTGCATAAAAGAATTCGGGGGAAGATCGTGGAAGTCCAACCCGTAGAAGAACATAAGGCCCCTGACGAAGGGGTGGAGCGGGAAGCTCAGTCCCCGGATGAAATGGGGGACAAAAACCACTCTTTCGCCTGGCTTAGGGGTGGGGACGACTTGTTTCGCCTCTGGAGCGCGGTGGAAGACGTTGGCGGGGAGGTAACCGGCGAGCTTCAACTCCCGGATATCCTGGTTGGTGACCATGGAGGCCTCCCACTTGCCCATGGAGCCCGAGCCCGCCATGGCTGAGCTCAGAGGCGAAATTGAGGAAGAACTGGATCTGGGCTCTCGGAGCTTGGGAAGATTGGGAAAGCAGAGGATGCGAATGGGAAGCGTGAGTAAGCCTTGGGGTTTTTTCCCCTTTTTATGGAGCGTCACGCCGATTAAACTCCCTCTACCGCGCCACGAGTCTCTCCGCTTCCCAAGGCGTGCGTGCCGTTACGCACGCGTGAGAAGGAACTCGAGATGCTTATCGTATCCCGTGTGAAACGGAGCGCGATCTACACATTGATGAGTCGTGCTAATGCAGAAACGGCCTCAAACCGCGAATCGAGTTTCCATAACTGGTTCAGCGGTCGTGATAGGCCACGACCCTTCGTCAGAAGGGGGTGTCAGAAGACACTGTTCACGCCTGGGCGTTTGGCCTTCAGGGCAAGGCAACACACGGTGCTCGGACAATCGTATGATCGGAAGAGCTATGCGTCATCGGAAGCCGGACTAGTTCCCGCCGATCACTAAAGGGAAAGAAGAACTCACCCCTCAAGCCGAAGACTCCGATCACGTGAAGCTGCCAGTGCTGTGACCCTTGGCATTGGGGGCTAGTTCGGGGGCTACTGAGGGAGTCCTAGACTAAGGGGTCCTCGGGCCGTTGGCCAGTTTCTCAATAGGCCGGCTTGGTGGGCCGCATTCTGACTCTGGCAGGAGGGGCTGGATACATCGAGACCCTGTGTTCTAGAAGGAAGTTCCAAAGGCGCGTCGTGTATTCCAAGACAAGATGAGGGAATGGACATTGCTATCCTCGGCAGGAGGCCTGTCATATGTAAACCCTAGGTACCCCCCGGTGTCTATATAAACGGGGAGGGTTTTAGAATGCGACACGGAAACTCATCTAGGGTTTTAGCTAGTCGATCTCGAGGTAGATCAACTCTGTAACCTTTATACCATCAATATAATCGAGCAGGACGTAGGGTTTTACCTCCGTAGGAGGGCCCGAACCTGGGTAAACATCGTCTCCTTCGTCCCCTTGCTACCATCGATCCTAGACTCACAGCTCGGGACCCCCTACCCGAGATCCGCCTGTTTTGACACCGACAGCCGTGACGTGACTTAGTTTCTTCGCGCGGGGCTCGGCGCCACTGCCAATGCGTCTCGGTGATCGCGGCGGGCAGGGCCCTCGCGAGGCTCTCTCTCCTGAGGGGCAGCTCGTGGCCGCCACTCCCCGGGTTCATGGCCTTGCAGCCCGTCATGGCAGGGTCCCTCCCCTCGCGCCGTTTTTCCTGGCGCCTCAGGCCTCAGGGGTCTCGGTAGCGGCGCGTGGTGGCTCGCAGTACCTGCATCCTCGCATTAGTGTGCACAACCATTATCATGTCCTCGGGCCGCCATTAGATCAGGAGGCTTTTGCTTGGTTCGGTAGTGTACTTAGCTTGTAGGCTGGTGACGATCTCGTGCGTTGCGAGGTGTGGCGGGGTTGTCCAGATAGTCCGCGATTCCACCTGGGATGCTTCCTCCTTGCTTGTGGGATGGTTTGGGGGCCCCTTTCGGTGCTCTGTATCTGCGGGACTCAACCACGAGCAGACCTCGCCCACCGTTGGGGCGTCCGAATCACCTGGACGAGTCCAAAAGGGGCGAGGCCTCGGCCACCACTGGAACGTCCGGATCGCCAGGACACGTCTAGGGGGCACGGAGCCACGTGATCGATGAGGTTTCCGGGGCGCGGTGCCCATTAAACCCCCCTCGACACCCAAGCAGTGCTCTACGTCGACTGGACCCAGTCCCGGACATTCCCCGACCACCATCGGGGCGTCCAGATCACCAGGACGAGACCAATGAGGCGAGGGCCTCGACACCCTTGATACCGACTGGATCGCCAGGACGACATCAAGGGTCGAGGGGCTATATGACCGGTAAGGCTTCTGAGGCGTGCTGCTCAGGAGCCCCCTTTGACGCTCAAGCGGCTCTACGTTGGCAGGTCCCAGTCCCGCACATTCCTCGACCACCGTAAGGGCGTTTGGATCACCAGGACGCGACTACGAGGTGAGGCCTCGACACCCTTGATGCCGACCACATCACCAGGACGAGATCGAGGGGCAAGTGGCTATATGACCGATAACGCTCCTGAGGCGCGCTGCTCAGGAGCCCCCTTTGACGCTCGAGCGACCCCCATTTCGTCCTGCCAGCTGCTGCCTCAGGAGGCACTGGGGCCTCCCGAGGCTCCATGCTGCGGTGCCGCACTATGGTCGGAGCCCCCGAGTGGGGGTCGATCGCCAAAAGATGCAAGTCCCTGAGGCGACACGGCCTTGCTATCCAGCTCCGAGGTGCCTCAGGGAGGGCCGGAGCACACCGGCCCTTGCGAAACACCAATTCAGAGAAAGAGACTCCAAGACCGAAAAAACGAGAGAACGATGAGAGAAAAGTCCCCGCCCCTTTTTCTTTTTTTTTAAAGATAGAGTTCCGAAATTCTCAAACTTCATTCCAAAAAGTGGCAATTCGAACACCAAAAAGAAGCAAGCAACTGCCGTGTCTGGCACCTAGGCTACTCTTCGTCTTCGTCTTCCCCCTGCGCGGAGCATAGGGCATCCACGTTGCGTGGGCATAGCCATTGGTGGGCAGTGTTGTCCGCCAGCGCGGAGCATGGGGCTTCCACTTGGGCGTGAGATGGAACCCCTCCACGTCCTCAGGGGGCTCCGGGCGTATACAACGCGCTCATTATTACGTGAGAGTGTCACGGCCGTAGATAGCTGGGCAAGCCCCCAGGCGCACGGCCCGGTTGCTCCCAACTCCGTCAAGAGACACCCCGTGCATTTCTGCTCGGTTGCACGCCTCTATGACCCAAACCCGAATGCATTGTTCCCCGCGTAGCCGCGGGATTGCGCTCCCGCGGCCCAAACATGAGCACAATGCACCCGACGCAGCCATAGAGGTGTTTTGTCGATGAAGCCACCTCGTGAAGTGTCGGGGCGCTGGCCGGACTGGGTCTGGAGGGCCTCGTGAGGCCCAGCCCCCTGAGGCTGCGCCGATGCTCCAGTTGCCACGGGTGGCCCGCGCTGCTTGTGTCTTGCTGCGCCCCCCCCCCCAGGCCGTTACTCCTGAGGCCTCGGGGCCTGGCTTGATGTTGCTTGCTCGCGAGGGCAACGGCTTGCGCCGTGCCCCGCGGGCTCGGGGGCGTCCTCCCTCTTTCTCCCGCTCGCGTTGTCCAGGCTAGGTTCTCCATTGCCGGAAGCCCCCAGGCCCGGCCCGGGGAGGACGCCCACGGTACCCCCTATTCTTGGGGGGTGTTGGCGCCTGCGGCAGGCGCCCGATCCGTCTCACTGTCCGGAGGCACGACGTAGCTTGGTACATAGGGCTCTACGTAAGGGCCCGGTTCTCCTCCTGAGCCGTCCGGCGTGGCGCCGGGGACGGCCCCTCCAGGCGGCGGCGGGGCGCCGCCCTATGCGCGCAGCCCGCAGACCCTCCTGCGACGAGCCTCAGCTCGAAGTTGCTTTACCTCTGCCACCGCCGCTGGGTGGGCCGCGTGCTTCCTGACGTGTATTGTTTCCTTGGCGATCCGATGCGCCTTCGCCGTGCTTGTCCGGACGCCTGCGCCGCCTGCTCCCTGCGCAGGATGGCGCGCTCCCGCCTGGTTAACCCAGGCTGTTGACGTTCCATAGGGTCACGGGGGCACGTGTCGGTGCGCGCGTGGGGCGCCCCGTTGTTTCCTCCGTGCGCTCCATCATCGGGGCTGGGCTACACCCCGAAACCGGTCACCGGAATTCGGAGGAGAAGGAGCACGACATGCGGCTGGCCCCGCTCGGGCTCGCCCAGGGCCTGAGGGGGCACGCCGCCGGCGGGCTAGGCGACAGGCGCGGCAAACGAGCCCCCGGCGCCTGACGCCTGCGGCCTGGAAGAAGAGTGAGGAGCCATGGCCCTCCGCGCAACGTTGACCAGCTCTGCGATGTGGTCGGCCCATGCGTCGAAGCCCCCATGCATCGAGCGGTGGCCGAGCATCTCGCTTGCCATCAGCAGCGCATCATGCGCGTCGAGATCTCCCACGTAGGTGCGACGCGACACCGGTGCCGAGGGCGCCGCCCGTCCGCTGTGTCTTTGGACGGCGCGAGAAGCGACGACGGTGGAGACGACACTGGCGGCTTGATACTGACCACCCAGCGTTGTGCCGTCGGGGCATGGGTCTCGGTCAGCAGCGGCAGGATTGGTGAAGACGGATCCGCCGTGGCCGGAGGAAGCTTGTTGGGCGCTGGCCATCGGAGCGGTGAGGCGTGGGATGAGCGAGGCTTGAGGAAGACTTCGACACGCCCCCTACCTGGCGCGCCAAATGTCGGATTTCGGGCTCCGCAAAACCCTCAATGTTTGAACACAGGGGTGTGTGCGAAGATCCCCTGCAGCCTCGCCCAACCTAGCTCGCTACCCGATGATTCTTACGACGAACTCGCACGATGACGAGGAAGCAGATGCACGCGATGACTTACCCAGGTTCGGGCCGCTACGAAGCGTAATACCCTACTCCTGCTTTGGTGGATTTCCTCTTGAGGAGGTGTGGTGGATGAACTAGTACAGTGGTGAGCTGCCTCGCGAGGGCGCTCGGGTGGTGTTCTTGGTTCTCTGCCTTGTCTGTTGTCCTCCCCTTCTCTACGGCGCAACCTAGCCTATATATATAGCAGCGGCCCAGGTCCTCCTCCCATATCGCAATGGCGGGAAGGGATCCCACAACGGCCAAATTCGAAGGGGGACAGGAGTACATCCCCGCCCTGTCCAAAGGTGGTCTTCGCCTGCAAAGTGGTTGTCGATGATGCAGAGGTGGGCTCGGCGATGACGTCCTTCCTCCTGGGCTCGTGGTCGTGGTCTCGTTGCACCAGAATAGAAACCTTTGGGGGATGCTTTGGGAACCCGTGTAAGTCCTTGCTCCCTTTGCACCAAAGGGGAAACTGCTCCGCCTGGCGCGCTGGCGCCCACCTGTCCCTCCTTGCGTCATCCTTGACTCCTGAGGCCGGGTTCTGCATAGAGATCTCCGCCGCTCCGGAGGGGGGCTAAGGAGGCCCGCTCTTTGCTGATCTTGGTGCTATTCTTCCCCGCGAGCTTAGGGCCCTTGCGAGGGCCTTGTCTTTGGTGCGGTCCCATCAGGCCGTGCTCGGCTCATGAGGTGGGCCTTGCCCTGGGCCACAGGCAGGCAGTTCTGGGTACCACCGTTCCCAGAATGCCGACATCTAGCAATTAGATTGAGAAGCGGCCAGCTAGAGAGCGAAGACAGTCATGAACATGCATTACATATAATCAACATTGAGTACTAGCATGAGTAGGATATGGACACCATAAACATAAATATCATGAAGGCTATGTTGGTTTTGATTCAACTACATGCGTGAACATGTGCCAAGTCAAGCCACTTGAAACATTCAGAGGAGGATACCATATCATCATACCGCATCACAACCATTTTAATGCATGTTGACACCCAAGATAAATCATTATCCACTCCTAGCTACTTAAGCATGGCATGAACAACTATAATCTCTAATGGTCATTGCAAACATGTTTGATCATAATGAGTTGAATCAAGGGATACTAGGTTAAACATATTTACAAAAACAAGTTGAGTTCATACCCGCTTTTCTCTGCCACAGTCAATTCATCAAATGTCGTCATTATTGCCTTTCACTTGCACGACCGAATGATAAGAAAATAATAATAGTGCAAGAATGCGGTGGACTAAGCTGGAATCTGCAAGTATTTTATTCAAGAGGAGAAGACAAAGTAATATGGGCTCTTTGTTAGATAAACAATGATACAGATGAGAGCCACTCAACAATTTCATTGTGGTCTTCTCCTTGGTACGACTCAAACAAAAAGAAAAGAATTTCAGAGAAACACACTGAAATATTTTTGGAGTTTTTGCTTTTTTCTTGAGGAAAGCAAATTAAACAGAAAAACAAAAACAAGAAAAACTATTTACACGGGAAAGCTCCCAACAAGTAAAAGAAGAAGCGAGAAATATTTTGGGGTTTTCTTTTAGTGCAACAATTAAACTAAGCTAGAAAGAAAAACTAAAAAGAAGCAAGAAATATTTTTGGATTTTCTCAAAGATTTTCAAACACACAAGAAGAAAGCGAGAGAACAATTTTAGCATGGATATTACAATGAAAAAGTATGAACACCGACAACTAGAATGAAATCTGTGAACAAGAATGTAATGTCGGTGGAAATACGTACTCCCCCAAGCTTAGGCTTTTGGCCTAGCTTGGTAATCACAATCCGTATGAATAATAATCTGGGCGATGGCTCACTGAGGCCCTCGGAGCAGACTCTGCGGCCCTCCTCGCAGCTTCAACCTCCGCGTTGTATGCATGGGCTTCGCTCTCAAGGACATAATACCTTCCCCTAGTGTGAAAATCAAAGAGAGCAGGAGCAGGCAAAGCAATAGGCACAACGTTTTTTTATTAAATCTCAAGTTATAGGTGTAGTTAGTGGCCGTACCCGTAAGGAACTTATGACGCTTCATGGCATCAAAGTCTAAATACTTAGTAGGTAAGATGGGGTCATTAGGCCATGGTGAAACATTTAATCTCTCAGCTACACGGGAAGCATAGATTCATCCATAAAAACTACCACTAGCAGCATTAAGCTGCAACCTCCGTGCAACAATTGCACCAAGATTATAATCCTTATTCCCAGTTATGTCAGTGTGTAAGAGACTCAAATCACGAGCACACAGTGTGCTACAATCTTGTTTTCCTACGATACATTTGCCGTTAAAGAGCGCAAAATATTGTAATGATGGAAAATGGATGCTATTAATACTCCAATATGGAACCAAAGATTAACTAAAAATGATTCATACTCAGCTTTTTTTGGTCCGTCGAGGGAACCCCAATATGGAAGTTTGCATGCTTCGCTAAACATTTCTAACGGCATGGTAAAAGAATGATCGTACAGGTTGAATGAAACTCTAGACTCACGAGAAAAATATTTGAATTTCTTTGTGAAGGTTTTTGTGAGTTCGAGGTGTTGGGGTCACTTATCTGTGACGAAGGGACCAAGCTCTGTATTGCGGATATATTGTTCAAATTCCTCCTTAATACCTGCACCTTCCATGAACTCGTCGCACAGCCACAAGCATGATTTGGTGGTGGCATCTCGCATCGAGCTTTCGCTTGGTTCAACATAAGATTGCCGAACCGAGCTTCCACTTGATGAGGCTTCCGAGGATCTCCTCCTCAAATAACTCCTAAAGAATCGCATTTTTATTCCTAAAAAATTCTGAAAAAATTTAGTCCACCGAAATTTTGTCAACAAAACTTTGTAAGATTGTTAGCAACTACTCCTAAGCATGCATAGATGCCATATTGAGCATTCAAACTACTTAGAACTCTAAGAATTCAACATGCAAGCTCATCTACAGCAGCACCAACAGTAGCTAATTACTCTAAAAATAACCCACTAAAACAAAAACTAATTGGAGTAATGGAGGAGTCACATACCAACTAGCAATCCCTCCAAACAGTTTCAGAAATGGAGCTTCAAGCAAAGAGATCAAAATCCGCAGGTTTGAGAGCAAGAACACGAGAATGGTGGCTGTGGTGATTTTTTTCTGGAGGTAGGGGATGATGTGGCCTAAACAGATAAGTGAGGGGGCCCACGTGGGGGCCACAACCCACCAGGGCGCGCCTAGGGGTGCTGGCGCGCCCTGGTGTCTTGTGGGCACCAGGTCCACCCCCCCTCTGGTATTATTTGTGCCAAAAATTTATAAATATTTGGAAAAAAAATCGTGTTAAATTTTGAGGGCATTCTGATAATTTTTATTTTTGGGTCATTTTTTATTGCACGGAGAAAACAGAAAACAGGATAATCGTGGCATTTTATTTTATTTGACTAACTAAAACAGAACAGCAGAGAAATGTGCTTACTAGGTTCATCGACTTCATACCTCTCAAAAATGATTAATTAATAAGGTTGATCAAGTCTTATTAACAACCACTGCCGATTAGCATGAAACCGAAGAACTTTCGTAAAACACTAAGTTACCTCAATGGGGATGTGCATATCCCCAACAATAAGTATATCATATTTCTTTTTGGCAGTAGGTAGAGGTAATTGAAAACTTTCAATAGTGATGGTCGGAGATTCTTCAATAACATTTATACCATTCACTTGGAATTGTTTCTTCGGAAAGTGCACTGTATGCTCATTACCATTGATATGAAAAGTGACTTTGCTTTTATTGCAATCAATAACAGCCCCTGCAGTATTCAGAAAGGGTCTTCCAAGGATAATCAACATGTTGTCGTCCTCGTGCATCTCAAGAATAACAAAGTCCGTTAAGATAGTAACATTTGCAACAACAACGGGCACATCCTCACAAATACTGATAGGTATGGCAGTTGATTTGTCAGCCATTTGCAATGATATCTCGGTAGGTGTGAGTTTATTCAAATCAAGTCTTTTATATAAGGAGAAAGGCATAACAATAACACCGGCTCCTAAATCACACAAGGCAGTTTTGACATAGTTTCTTTTAATGGAGCAGGGTATAGTTGGTATTCCAGGATCTCCAAGTTTTTTAGGTACTCCATCCTTAAAAGAATAATTAGCAAGCATGGTGGAGATTTCAGCTTCGGGTATTTTTCTTTTATTTGTGATGATGTCTTTCATATACTTTGCATAGGGGGCCATTTTCAAGATATCAGTTAAGCGGGTACGCAAAAAGACTGGCCTAATCATTTCAGCAAAGCGCTCAAATTCTTCATCATCCTTTTTCTTAGATGGCATAGGTGGCAATGGCATGGGTTTTTGAACCCATGGCTCTCTTTATTTACCATGTTTCCTAGCCACAAAGTCTCTTTTATCATAACGTTTATTTTTAGGTTGTGGGTTATCAAGATCAGGAGCAGGCTCTATTTCAACATCATTATCTGGTTCTTTATCATTACTAGGTTGAGCATCTTCATGAACATCATCATTATCATTTTCATTATCACTATGTTGATGTTCACTACCATATTGAGTTTCAGCATCGGAAATAGAGACATCATTATTATCAGGAGGTTTTTGTGTCTCAGGTTCACTAAAGGTATGCAAAGTCCTATCATTTTTCTTTTTATTTTTCTTCTTAGAAGGACTAGGTGCATCAGGATTAATTCTCTGAGAGTCTTGTTCAATTCTTTTAGGATGACCCTCATGATAAAGTAGTTCTTGGGCCATTCTACCTCCTCTAGTTACTACTCTAGCAGCAAAATCATGCATGTTATTATTCATTTCATCAAGCAATTGTTTTTGAGATTTAGCAACTTGTTCTAACTGAGTTTGAACCATAGAGGCATGCTTTCCTACACCTCTAACATCATTACTGATTCTAAATAGCAAGTCACTCAAGCGAGCAATCATATCAAAATTATATTTCAATTGTTTCAGGACATGAGCATTGAAATGATCCTTCTTCATAATATAGTTATCAAACTCATATAAGCATTGACTAGGATGTTTGTCGTGAGGGATGTCACTTTCATTAAACTTTAATAAAGAATTTACCTCTACCACCTGTGGAGGTGGTGGTGTGTCAAAGCCATGTATTTCTTCAATAGGTGGCAAATTCTTAACATCCTCAGCTTTAATACCTTTTTCCTTCATAGATTTCTTTGCCTCTTGCATATCTTCAGGCCTGAGAAATAAGATACCCCTCTTCTTTGGAGTGGGTTTAGGCGGTGGTTCAGGAAGAGTCCAATCATCATAATTCTTCAATATGTTATTCAATAATTCCTCAGCTTGTTCAACAGTTCGTTCCATGAAAACACAACCAGCACAACTATCTAGGAAGTCCCTAGAAGCATCGGTTAGTCCATTATAAAAGATATCAAGTATTTCATTTTTCTTGAGAGGGTGATCAGGCAAAGCATTAAGCAACTGGAGAAGCCTCCCCCAAGCTTGTGGGAGACTCTCTTCTTCAATTTGCACAAAGTTAAATATTTCCTGTAAGGCAACTTGTTTCTTATGAGCAGGAAAATATTTTTCAGAGAAGTAGTAAATCATATCCTGGGGACTACGCACACAACCAGGAGTAAGAGTATTGTACCATGTCTTAGCATCACGCTTTAACGAGAATGGAAATAACTTAAGGATGTAATAGTAGTGAATATTCTCATCATGACAAAGAGGGTGGCTATATCATTCAGCTTAGTAAGTTGTGCCACTACAGTTTCAGTTTCATAGACATGGAAAGGATCAGATTCAACCAACGTAATTAACTCTGGGTCGACAGAGAATTCATAATCCTTATTGGTAACAAAGATAGGTGAAGTAGCAAACTTAGGATCACATTTCATTCTAGCATTCAAAGTTTTTTCCTTATACTTGTGTAGCAATTTCTTAAGATCGTCTCTATCCTTGCAAGAAAGAATTTCTCTAGTTATCTCTTCGTCCATAACATATCCTTCAGGTATCTTAGGCATTTCAAACTTAGGAGAGCTAGGACTAATAGGTGTTTCATAGTCATCATCATTTTCATAAGCTTCATCAGTTTCAGCAGTCTCAACAATTTCAGTAGTTTTGTTCTCTTTAGCTCTAGCAATTTGTTCATCAAGAAATTCTCCTAGTGGCACATTATCATCAAGCATGGTACTAGCATCATCATAAGCATCATTCATAGCAGAGGTAGCATCATCAATCACTTGCGACATATCAGGATTACTAGCATGTGGTGGTGTTGGAAGCTTACTCATAACAGAAGGTGAATCAAGTGCAGAGCAAGATGGCAGTTCCTTACCTCCCCTCGTCTTAGAGGGAAAATCTTGGTCATTAGATCCTTCAAATTCTTCATAGTGATAAACTGATATAAATCCAAAGTGACTCAACAAATATTGCTATGCTCCCCGGCAACGGCGCCAGAAAAATGTCTTTATAACCCACAAGTATAGGGGATCGCAACAGTTTTCGAGGGTAGAGTATTCAGCCCAAATTTATAGATTCGACACAAGGGGAGCCAAAGAATACTTGAGAGTATTAGCAGTTGAGTTGTCAATTCAACCACACCTGGAGATTAAATATCTGTAGCAAAGTGATCAGTAGCACAGTAATATGATAGTTTGATAGCAGTAGTGACGGTAACAGTAGCGGTAACTGTAGTAGCAGTAGTTTTGTAGCAGTTGGAACAGCAGCAGCAGCAATAGTAACTTAGCAAGAACAATAAGTGAAAAGCTCGTAGGCACTGGATCAGTAACTCGTTGGATGATATTCGTCATGTAACAGTCATAACCTAGGGCGATACAAAACTGGCTCAGTTCATCAATGTAATGTAGGCATGTATTCCGTAAATAGTCATACGTGCTTATGGAAAAGAACTTGCATGACATCTTTTGTCCTACCCTCCCGTGGCAGCGGGGTCCATAAGGAAACTAAGGGATATTAAGGCCTCCTTTTAATAGAGAACCGAAACAAAGCATTATCACATGGTGAATACATGAACTCCTCAAACTACGGTCATCACCGCGAAGTATCCCAAATATTGTCGCTATGGGGTTGACGGATCATAACACGTAATAGGTGCATATGACTAGGCAAGATCGGATCAAGAACATGGATATAGAGATGATAACATAAATGGTTTAGATCTGAAATCATGGCACTCGGGACCTAGTGACAAGCATTAGGCATAGCAAAGTCATAGCAACATCAATCTCAGAACCTAATGGATACTAGTGATCAAGCCCTAACAAAACTAACTCGATTACATTATAAATCTCATCCAACTCCTCACCGACCAGCAAGCCTACGAAGGAATTATGCACTCCCGGTGGGGAGCATCATGGAATTGGCGATGGAGAAAGGTTGGTGATAACGAAGACCGAAGATTCCCCTCTCCGGAGCCCCAAACGGGCTCCAGATCTGTCCTCACGATGAAGAATAGGAGGTGGCGGCGGCTCCGTATCGTAAAACGCGATGAAACAGGAATTTATAGTGGCGGAATTAGGGTCAGTGGGGGCACGAGGTGGGCACAACCCACCAGGGCGCGCCCAGGGGGCCTGGTGTGCCCTAGTGGGTGATGCTCACCCTGCCCCCCCCCCCTCTTCGGTGGATTTTGGCTCCAATAATTCTCATATATTCTGAAATAATTCTCAAAAAAGTTTCGTTCCATTCCGAGAACTTTTATTTCTGCACAAAAACAACACCATGGTAGTTCTGCTGAAAACAGCGTCAGTCCGGTTTAGTTCCATTCAAATCATGCAAATTAGAGTCCAAAACAAGGGCAAAAGGGTGAGGAAAAGTAGATACGTTGGAGACGTCTCAGCGCTCCTCATCCTCGTGTAGGAAGTTGATGTAGCGTGCAAGGCCGCTGACGCAAAAGCTGAGCGGCTGGGCATTGCCGACGGCCTCCTCCTCCCGCCTTCGGGACGCAGTAGCGGAGCGGGTGATGGCCCCTCCGGCTGACAGTGGGGTGGCAGCCAAGGCGGACGATGGTGTGGTGGCGGCCAAGGCGGCCGCTGGTGGGATGGCGACAACGCCGGCCGACGAAGGGGTGGCGGCCACGGTGGTCGCGGGCAGCAACTACCATCACGGAGCGTGTGGTGGGTGGCGTGCGCACACCCAACAATGACGCCATGTGCACTACATGCTTCCGGGGACTCCGCCGACGCGGTGTAGCCTCCCTGCTGGAGCTGTCCTCTGGCAGAGTGGCGGATCGACGATGACGGACGGGTGCTATTCGCGATTGGGGGAGAAGAAAATTAGAGAAGCGACGGCGAGAGAGGTGATGCATGTGGTGTGCAGACACCGGCCGTGAGGGTTTATAAAGAAGGCGGTCAAGCATTGGGGTTTTGTGGGATTTCGGCGAGCCGGGCGGAAAACTTGCGCGGGAACCTGCGTGGTTGAGTGGGAACGGGAAGGCCAAATGAAACCCCGAAGCTTGCACTGGAATCCTTGGGCGGCAACGCAGTGACAAGACATGACAGAGGAGGGAGAAATGACAAGTACACAAGCGGTTAATAATAAAAAAGTGGTTGTGTATTATTACATAGCAAACGGCCATTCTCTACGAACCGTCGCGAACTGCTCTACGCATGAGGCGGCCGGTTGAGGCGGCCGCGGCGAGCTCTACTCGCGTCCGTGCGCGCGTGCTCTGCTCGCGTCCCTCCACGTTTGGGGCGCCATATGCATGTGGTTGCGCCGCATACACCCATTTATTCCCGCGGCCATTTACCTTCATCTCTTCCACCTTTCGATCACACCACACAACACAAGAAGCACACCCACGACGACAAATAATAGAGAGAGGATGCACATCTCTTCATCGCTTCAACCTTCCGGCGCGGATCCAACGGCGGCTACCGGCGTCGAGTGGCAGTTCGCCATTATTGTCAAAGTGGACACCCACATCAGGAAGACAGAGCTATAACTATATCATTTGTGATGGACCAGTCATTGCACACAATTTTCTTTATTGGCGATGGAGCTATAACTATATCGTTTGTGATGGATCGATCACACACAGTTTCTTTGAAGGGTCTCTCATTGATGTGTCATCTTTGGACCTTCCCGCACTAGTGTGCAGATGAGCACACGACGGAACAGAGACTTGCGGCGGCGGAAAAAGTGTTTCGGGAGGCTCCCTAGGGTTTTGGGGATATTAGAGAATTTATAGGTCAGAGAATAGGTCAGGAGGCCGAGGGAGGTGGCCCCAAGCCATCAGGGCGTAGCCACCCCCTGGGCGTGCCCTGTTGGCTTGGCGCCACCCCGTGTGGCCTCCGGTCTCCCTTCGAAGCTTCCAGGTCTTATTTTTATCCAGAAAAAATCATCAAAAAGTTTCGGGGTATTTGGACTTCGTTTGGTACAGTATTCCTGAAAGGCCAAAAACAAGCAGAAAACAACAACTCTCACTGGGCACTGGGTTAATAGGTTAGTGCTAAAAAATACAATAAATTAGCAAGTAAATGCTTAAAAAGTATCCTAGAATGATAATATAATAGCATGGAACAATCAAAAATTATAGATACGTTGGAGACGTATCGACTGTATCGCTTATACAATCTTGGTTTCATTTCCATCTCATTGAAATTATTTTGACATCCATCTATTATATCTCATAATTTAAATATGTAGTAATTGCTAGTTTAACCTGAACCGACTATAAGTATTGCTATGATGAGCCAATATCATTATAGTCAATTCCTTGATCTTGTTAATAACTATTTGCAACAAGTCAAGGTTTATAAAACCTTTTTATCTTTGTCAGACTATAAATCCATTACTATAGGTTAGACTCTAAGTGTTCCGGAGGGTTCATCAAGTTCGAAACGTATTCATGTATATGGATACTATCTCAGATTACTTTGGCATATAGCCATTTCCAGAGTCAGGGTGTATCAATGCTTCTCTGTGTATTATAGGTTCATTATTTTGTTCAACAATAATAGTTCGTCTGCACACCATGAAGGTTTGCATGAATTTCCTCAACCTATATAGTTCAGCTGCAAGTTTGACCGAAGTCTCTATATCTCATGTAGAGGCTTTCATACCAGTGGCGATAGGAAAATTTAGAACCACTTCTAGTATTTCTTTTCTTTCATCTGCTTACGAAGATACTGTAATCTTGTTGATTTGCATTGTCCTCCCACTCACTATTTCGCAGAAAATATTTTGTTCAAATTTTTCGCACTATGTGGCAAATCAATTTGCCTTGGGGTAGTGATAGCGGAATACCCAACCATTTGGGATAACCAAAAAATTAGCACTTATCATTCCATATCTTATATGGTGTTATTTCAATAGATTTGATGGCGCTCTTTTTAGTGTATGAGCCATAATCTCTAAAGTATCACATTAAAAGGTATATTGGCAAATTGATTAGTGTCATCTTTGATATCACCATGGCATACATAGTTTGATTACATGTACTCAAAACACTCTACTCTTATTGATGTTCTGAGAAGTGCAAGCTATTAAATTGTTTTCACATCTCATCACACATTCGATAAACTTCTAACTCAAATATTCCTTTCTGCAATCTGATTGTAGAATACAATTTTTTTGTTACTGATTTCTACTTCATTCTAAAAAAAACCTTTTGAAACATTTCAAAGGATCCAGATTTATGTCTCGGTAAGTAAATATAAATATCTGCTTGAGTCATCCTTGATGACAGATAAATCCACTTCTTGTAACAACACTTATTGGACTACATACATCAATATGCATATTTCCAATTATTCTGCTACTCGTTCTTATGGCCTGTGAATGGTATTTTAGTTTACTTCATTAATTGGATGAAAGTTGCAAGTGTCTGATGATACAAAATCAGATGACTTCAAAATCCCTCACTATGGAATTACTCCATGCGGATTTCTCCAATGTGACTAAATGCAGTGCTACACATATGTCATATTATTTTACTCTTGCGACTTTTAGCATCTGTGTTATGGACGATCAATTTTATTATCAATATTCATAACACACAATCTATTCACAATAGGAATATGGCCTTTTGGTTCAAAACATCGAACAACTATTGTTCTCTCGTGAAAAACCTCCGTGCAACTTATAAGCAATGGGCTAGAGTCTACACAACTCTAAAATAAATTATGACAATAAATTACAGAGGTAATATGTTGATGTGCAGTACTACAACTTTTACAAAAAAAATCATCAGATATTTTAACCTTGTTATTTGTTGATCATTTAGGCCGTAGTAGTTCTTGCATTGAATCGTAACAACGTGCAGTCGAGTCGGTATCCTTGCGATCAACTTTTAACCACAATACCAAAGAATTTAGTGATCAACAATTTAATCACATTTCCCAAGAATTTTACTTTACTTGACCAACTTTTTCTACATCTCATAACTTGTATGACATTCATACCTGAGCTGGACATTCCAATCTTCTTTTCTTTCTACCTTTTACTCCTTATAGTTTTACTTTCAATATTTCTCCTACTCACACAATAAGCATCTAACTTTAAGAGTGGGGTGAGCCACGAACTTCCCAAGGCATGTATGTCTCATTACATCCTTTGGATTGTTCTTTCTCTTTAAGTTCTCACCATTAACTCATGCTGATGTTCTTCGAGATCCTCTACATTTCAGTGTTACACATAGTTGAACGCTTCATTAGAACTTGCAAGAAAGCACTTCTTTAGATATCACATATCGTTTAGCCTTTGTTTGTTTCTGAAAACAATTTTCAGTTCCAAGAATATGACATAACTATCCCTAACATTTTGAAGTTCGGGTTTATTGGAAGCACACAGACCTTAATGTAATTCTAGCCTTTTGGGTCGAAGGATAGGAGTCTCGTCATCCATAGCATCGACTGGAAAGTATTGTAAGCATGCAGAAAGAAAAAATCCTTCTTGGCACTCTTAGAGGACGATCGTCTCATTATGTTTATCAATTGTAAAGATTCAATCAGATAAATAACAACTCATCAATTTCAACAACAAAGGTAGCAGATATTCTACAACTATAATGCAACTACACATAAACATTTTTCATAATTAATTTTCACTAGTGATTAAACTTAATTAATACATAATTGTGCTCCCACTCAAACCAATATATCTCATAATTGATTTTAAATGATTCAAGATCCTGATTTTATTCACAACCATTGATGTGAACAACAGTGATGATGTGAACTTCAACCGGTAGGCAAAGTTTTGACAATCATATCTCCATATGACTCTTGTTAATCTTTTCATGCTTCATGCTCCCAGCTCAGAATGATTCTGCCAGAACTTCAAGACAACCGAGTGTTATCTGTATACATGGTCTGACCATCCACCCTTCTTACACCTCACAACCCGTTTGTACTATAGTGGACATGATGCACTCCGGAATGCTACATGTTATAGATGGTGGCAACACTGGGAAGAGAGCACCTTTTAACTTGATATTTACTGTGGGAGATCACCGTAATAATTGACTAATGTGAAATCAAAGGGTGCAATCAATAAAAGGGATAAATATCTTAGGCAATTCACAAAAGCATGATATGGTATAGCCCTACGCGCGGGGAACGTCTTCATGGTCCTCCGAGGTCTTCATGAAAAATTCTCCGAAATCGTTTTTCGTGGCGACAATTTTCAAAATTGTCGTCGTGGCAATAATTTTGTTCTCTTGCGCCTGGTGAAGCTCTATGGTCCTCCATGTAACGTCCATCGAATAATAACGAGGTTGACACATAGGTCTTTAAAAATACCATCCCTTGGCTCCAGCCATCATGTCGTACTGTGACGCGCATGCTACTTAATAGTACAATACATAACAATCTCATACATAAAATCATTATCATGACGAAGGCTATACCACATCACATGCAACCTGCAAAACAAAGTTAGACATCCTCTAATCAGATTGGCAAATTTTAATTACGTGTCTTCTAGGGTTTCCGGATAACACTAGCTACCTATGTCCACCATCAAGGCGATAATTCGTGTTGCTAGATTAACTTTCTGGATGTGTGAGGGAAGAGATTTAATTAAAAATCTCTAGCCACACACTAAACTTCACCAATATGCATGACCCCATAGAAGATCAATCATCTTCATTGCCCTCTCGTGTTTGCGACTGTTCACTATTCTTGACTATGATGAAGCCGAAAAAACTATTAGCAGATCGTCGATAGCCTGATCCAATCGACTGTCGGAACTTTCTACAAAGCTACATCATGCCGTCAATGAACTGAACGAAAGCAACACTCGAGGGAATCATAACAAGAACATAAAACCCTCACATGCACATGTGATCCATATCGAAACCTGCACCTACTCATAGAACCGCTCATGATTCCACTATTTGGGAAACGTAGTAGAAAACAAACAAAAAATCGCCCTATGATCAACCAAGAACACTATGAAGATGCAATAACAGTTTGCATATAGATCCTTACCTACTCCGAGCTGCAGTGGAAGAAGACGAATCGGTGTACATTGTACTTGGAGTCCCTCGAACCATAGATGAACGATCCCACGAACCTCCCATGAATAGTCCCTCAAACAAAACACCGAAAGCATGGCCTCTCTACGAGTTGCAAGCGTACGATCTTCACGATCTTGCAGTCCTTCGCCGTCCAGAGCTACAGGAAGGAGATAGAACCACATTGGGCTTCTAATTATGAGGATTAGATGATCTAGGTCAGGCTCTAATTGATCGGCTAGGATCAACTAGAAGTAGAACAGAGAACTAGAGGAAACTCCAAAACTTGTGTGTTCAAAAGGGGTCAAAACCTCTAGTATATATAGGTTGGAGGGGAAAGGGAGGGGTGCCAAAAAGAAGGAAAGAACTCCCCTCCTTGGCCAGCCAAGAGGAGGGGAATTCCCCCTCCAATTCGGCTTCCCGTTCCTTCCCAAGTGGGAAAGCGGGGCGCCACCTCCCCTTTGGTCCTTGTGACCCAAGTTGCCTTCCACCTCTTGGCCTTTAAGACCCGTTCATATTAAATTAAATATAAAAGTCTTTTAACTATAATTACAGCCTTTATTCTTAATTTAACATCTCCAGAATATTTTCCATGTAGGTTTGGTAACACATAGAAATAAACGAAACCCTTTCATTCAATGACCGATAGTGGAACAGTGGGAGTCCATATCGATCCGTATGAGTACACGAATGATATTCAAACAAACCTTTGGTTATCATGTGTTGTTCCCTTTTCTTTGCGATACTTTACAAACCCTAAGGTGAGATATATCGGTATCCTATTGAGTCATACACATGTTTACTGTACCGATCTCCTCATAACCGGTCTTGTTCTTCTTTCTCGTTGACGTGTTCTGGCATCCCCATGACATAGTCACCTGTGCCTGGTCAGACAATGATGAAAACCGTCACATCGAGAGGGCCCTTAGAATATCTCTCCAGCGTCGGAGGAGAAAATTCCACTCTCAAGCTATCTAGTCCCTTGTCAAACTTTTTAATGAACCTGTAAGTTGTCGTTATGATCACCGTGTTACAGATGACGTTTGAGCAACCGCAAAGCTCATCATACGGTATGAAGTGACTACAATACTCTCAGGGTCTAAGGAAATAAATCACATGTTAACACTCTGGGTTATAACAATTGACTTCTGATGGTATTATAAAGTATAACAAACAAGTTAGGGTCGATTCAATATGATCGTTCTTCTAATGTCATACGCTCAATGTTGTTTCAGGATCATCGTTGCACTTAACGATATCCAAAGATCCAGAAAATCTGATATCCCACAACACATAAGCTAGTCTTAGAGGCGAGACAAGGAATCTTATTTTACGGTTCATCATTCCACGCGTGCATATGGGTTTTCCACTGAATCGCATCTTCCAGGATCATAATAGTTATAGCATAGAATATACACTCTTAATTATGAATGTGGAAATATTAAAATAAAATATTATTGCCTCTAGGGCATATTTCCAACGAGATGGCCTATGTCTATGCCCCTAACCTACCTTCCTTAAAGAATTCACCGCCCCAGGATTTGGAATCTTGGAGACTAGATACAAACTTTACCAGAAGGAGTCCGGACACGTGAAACATCGCCCTTCGCACCCTGGCCCACCCAAAAGGACGGCGGAGCCCGTGCTTTTGCAGCAACCCACACTGTTTTCACGCCAAATTCCCCACTTCCATCCCACGCGACTCATCGTCCAACTCACGCTCTTGTCTCCCACCCTCTCCTTCCTTCCACTGCCGATGCATGGAACCGTCGGAGAACCTCACAGTGACGGAGGTGACGGCAGTGTCGGAGGATCCGAGCATTGATACGTCTTCAACGTATCGTTAAATTTTTATTATTCCATCCTATTATATTATCAATCTTTGAAACTTTATATGCCTATTATATTGTTCCATGCTATTTTATATTATTTTTTTGGACTAATCTATTAACCTAGTGCCTAGTGCCAGTTGTTGTTTTCTGCTTGGTTTTGGTTTTGCAGGAAATCAGTACCAAACGAAATCGAATCGCTACGAAACTTTTTGATGATTTTTTTTGGACAAAAGAGACCCTGGAAGCTTCGAGAGGAGACCAGACGTGAAACGAGGAGACGGCAAGGCAACAGGGCGCGCCCTGATGCCTTGTGGGCCCGTCGTGGCTCCGTCTGACCTAATTCCACCTCTATAAATTCTCTAAAATCCGCAAACCAACACGAAGCCACCCGAGACAAAATTTCCTCTGTCGTAAGTCTCTGTTCCGCTGTGATCCCATCTGGAGACCTTTCTGGTGCCCTGCTGGAGGGGAAATTGATCACGGAGGCCATCTATATCAACCTTGTTGCCTCGATGATGTGTGAGTAGTCCACCATAGACCTACAGGTCCATAGCTAGTACCTAGATGATTTCTTTTCTCTCTATGATCTTCAATACCATGTTCACCGCGATTCTCGCGGTGATCTATCCGATGTAATCCTCTTTTGTGGTGTGTTTGTTGGGATCCGATGAATTGTGGGTTTATGATCAGATTATTCATTGAAAGTAATTTAGTCTTTTCTAAAGTTTCTTATGCATGATTGTTGTAGCTTTGTATTTCTCTCTGATCTATCGGTTTGGTCTGGCCAACTAGATTGATTTATCTTCAGTAAGAGTGATGCGTTGTAATGGGTTCAATATTGCGGTGCTCAATCCCAGTGACAGAAAGGGACATGACACGTATTTGTAATGTTGCCATTAAGGAAAAATGACGGGGTCTGAACATATTGCTTGTGTTACTTTGTCTACATCATGTCTTCTTGCTCCAAGCATTACTCTGTTTTATACTTAATACTCTAGATGCATGCTGGATAGCAGTCAACGAGTGGAGTAATTGTAGTAGATGCAGGCAGGAGTCAGTCAGTCTACTTGTTTATGGACGTGATGCATGTATACATGATCATTGCGTTGAATAACGTGTCATAACTATGCGCTATTTTGTCAATTGCCCAACAGTAATTTGTTTACCCATCGTATACTATGTTCGAGACAGAAGTCTCTTATGAAAACTATGGCCCTGGGTCTACTTAAGCATATTTACTAAAACCCTAAATTTAGCTTGCCGCCTTTAATTATTTGCATTTACTTTTTATATTTATATTATCTATCTACCAGTATTAAATCCTTGCAAGTAACGAGTTCAAGGGGCTTGAACACCCTCTTTCCCACGTTGGGTGCAAGTGTTTGGTTCTCTGTGTGCAGGTGCTGCAAAAAGGGAGTTTGTGATTCTCCAATTGGTTCGATAACCTTGGTTCTTACTAAGGGAAATATGTATCTCTATTGTACTGCATCTCCCCTCCTCTTCGGGGAAAACGCAACGTAGTTTACAAGTAGCAAGCATCACGCTCGCGTGGAAGATAAACTCGGCTACGCGGCAAACTCATCGTGTCAAAGCAAAGGCCGCAAAGGAGGAGAAGATCAAGAAGCGGTTGGCCTAGATATGCTTAGTTTTGTTGCTCACTTGCTATACATGCATTTGTTTTGCTACTCACTAGCCGGATATGCATTGTTTTGTAGCCTTCTCATGCTTGTTTTGTGTACAAGAAGTTGAAGAAGAAAAACTTTGCCGTCATGCATTATTGGTTGAAGTTGAATGGGCAACCGAACGGGAAGCTTTTCATCGCGAAGGTGGCTGCCCAAGCCAATGTTGAAGAAACCGGTGACCCTATCGAACCAACCCAAGAACCACCAAAGAAGTTTAGAAGAAATTTACGGGGGAAGAAGTGGGAGGAGGAGAGGGTTAAGTGAGAAGGTGTGGCGGCTAGGATGACGAAGAGGTTTGAGGACATCTTGGCGGAGAAGGAGGAGGCTTGCATGAAGCGCTCGGAGCTCAAGTAGGAGAAAAAGGCGGAGAGGTTAAAATTGTTGGTGGAGGCAACAGATAAGAAGCTCAAGCTCGAAGAGAAGCGGACCATGATCGAAGAGGGGAAGGTCGCTCTCCACGAAAAGAAGGTGAAGATCTCTGCCATTGCGGAGGACGCCAAGATGACTCTTTGGATGTTGACGCAAGAATGACCGTGCAATCCAACCGCCATCAGATGTTGCAGCAGCAAAAAGATAAGTTGGCGGCAGCGGAAGTGAGGATGCGGTAGAGGCGTACACCTTGGTGGTCTATGCGACGATGACGACACTTTGATCAGGGAACAAACGACTGGGATTTCCGGTCCTACAGGGAAGAAAATTGCATGAACTATTGGACTAAAGTTCTTTTGGATTTGGACATGTAAAAACTAAGCATACTTGCCTTTTTTGGTTGTGATCGGGTATACGATCCGGCGTTGGTGTGATCTGGCATGTTGTGTGAGTTATACTAAATTTGAATTTGGAATTGCCCTGTACTGACGGACATATACAGGATAGTGTTGGATGAAAACTTTCCGCATCCATATCCACGAACCGGTCCTCTTGAACGAATGTGGGAGGAAATTTACAAGTCGTCCATTGGATATGCCCTGAGAGCATCTACAGCCGGGCGCCCCAAACCGGCCTCAAACACCCGGGCAGCCCGCCCGGTCACTGGCCAGTCACGATTTTTTGACCGAGACAGACGCCTCAAACGGGCCTCAAACGCCCGTGCTGACCGGCGCCCCTCATATCCAGCCAAAATATGGGGCAGATATGGGATGGCCCGGGCATGCCCGGGCGCGTCTGCCTCACAAGACCGGCCCACCACCGACCCCATGGCTATCCCACAAAAAACCCATGAGGCTCATCGCTCCAAAACCCTAGCTCACTCACTCTCCTCTCTCACTCTGTCCTCTCCTCTTCCCGCACCGATTCCTATCGAATCTGGCGCAATGTCGAACTCCGGCAGCCGCTCCAACTCCGACCTAGATCTGGACTATGAGCTTGCCCTCCGCATTGCCTTGGAGCGGTCCAAGGTGAAGACCGGGGCAGCTCCGGATCTACAGCCTCGCCGCTTCCCCACCGACACAGCTCGGACGCCGGCGCTAGCCCCTCCAGGCTCGTGCACAGCTCCGACAGGCGGCCTGCGCAATCCACGCCTCCCTACACTGTCCCCCGTCCCCGTCGGTTGCTACCCCCCACGTGGGCAGCGGTGGGTGCTTGTGCCCGCCCCGCCGGTCCGGACGCGCACGCCGAAATCCAAGGCGTGCGCCGCCCGCCGCGAGTGGCAGCGGCTAAGGGAGAGGAGGGAGGTGGAGCAGCCCGTGCGCCGCCGCAGCGGGATGGAGGCGGAACCCGACGAGGCCGCACGACTCCTCAAATGGTTCTACCACCGGTCGCTTACGACCGCGGTGACGGACGCGCGGTGGCTCCGCTGGAAGAACGCCAAGGCGCTACGGATTGCCATTGAGCAGTCCGAGCGCGAGGCGGCGGACACAACGGCGGAGGCGGCTTGGCTCGCGAAGCTCAAGTGGCAGCACGACAGGGAAGTCCAGCGGCTAAAAGGGCTCGTCATCCTCTCCGACACCTCCGATGACAACGACCACCATTGAAAGCACATTTGCTCCCTTGGTGGTTTTGGTAATTAATAACAACATATATGTCATTGAACTAATGTTTCCACTAAGCATATTTCAGGCAAATTTTAATGATGGGTTGGCAAAAGGATTGTGGAGAAACCCCTAGATGCAAGAAAATGGATTGGCAAAGATTCAAGCAAGAGGACTCTACATTGTACTTTGTGAGAAATCACTTTGAGTCCATAGGAAAGCCAATACTATTAAAAGGGGGTAAGGTACTGCTGGTGAACAAGATGCTCCACGTGCACAAGTGATAGTCACCAAAAACACCCACAAACTCTCGCACAAATTCTGTCTAAAGCCATTCATGAAAATCGGTGAAGCCAACATTTTCCACTCGGTTCCACCGATTCCCAAACTCAAACAGAGCCATGCCAAACCCTAGCACATCGGTGCAACCGATCCCACTTCGGTGCCACCGAGTTCAGCTTGCCAACTTTCTGTTACCTTGATTCACAAAATCAGAATTTCCGAGTTTTTGGATCGGCGTCACCGAGATTTGGATTCTGACCGTTGGACACCTGATCGGTACCGCCGAGATTTCTATATCGGTCGCACCGAGATTCAAAAGTTGCTACCTTTGGAGCAACTCGGTACCACCAAGTTTTACACTTCGGTGTCACCGAGTTGGTCACTTTAGGTGTAATGGTTGGATTTTTGGGGATGCCTACATATACCCCTTCACCACCACCCACTCGAAAGAGAAGCACTCATAACTATTCCATACTTGCCCCATCCAATTTTCTGAGAGAGAGCCACCTACTCATGTGTTGAGATCAAGCCATTCCACTCCATCCATATGAATCTTAATCTCTAGCCTCCCCAAGCTTCTTTCCACCAAATCAATCTCTTCCACCATAGCCAAATCTGTGAGAGAGTGATTGTGTGTTGAGGAGTCTATCATCTTGAAGCACAAGAGCAAGGAGTTCATCGACATTACCGAGCCTATTACCTTTTGGAGGGTGGTGCCTCCTAGATTGGTTAGGTGTCGCTTGGGAGCCTCCTACTTCATGTTGTGGAGTTGAACCAAGAAGTTTGTACGGGCAAGGAGATGGCCTACTTCGTGAACATCTACCCATAGTGAGGCTAGTCCTTCGTGGACGGAAGCCGTTATGGAATAGTCAAGGTTGCTACTTCGTGGACCCTTATGGGTGGAGCCCTCCGTGGACTCTCACGACCGTTACCCTCCGTGGGTTGAAGACTCCATAAACGTGGACGTACGATAGCACCACCTATCGGAACCACGGGAAAAATCATCGTGTCTTCAAATTGTGTTTGATCTTCCTCCCTACCCTCTACTACACATGCTTGTCTTTACTTTTCGCTGCTATACTCTTAGACATGCATGTGTAGGGGGTACTTGAATTGCTATAATTGCTAAAATCTGCCAACACTTAAAATTGGTAAAAGGTAGAATTTTTATTTGCTCAGGTAGTCTAATCACCCCCCCCCCCCTCTAGACATACTTTCGATCCTACAAGTGGTATTGGAGCTTTGGTCTCCATTGCATTGGTCTCACAACCTAGGAGAGTATGGCGTCTAGTGAGGGAAATTATCACCGTAGAGGTCCGTACTTTGATGGCACAAATTTTGCTAGTTGGAAGCAGAAAATGAAAATGCATATTCTTGGTCATAACCCCGCCGTTTGGGCTGTTGTTCATGTTGGCTTGCAAGGTGAATTCTTTGGTGATGGAAAGGAACCAGATCGTGAAGCGACCGCAGATGAATTGAAGATGTTGCAATACAACGCTCAAGCATGTGACATTCTCTTCAACTGCCTATGCCCCGAAGAATTCAACAAAATCAGTCGTCTTGAGAATGCAAAAGAGATTTGGGATACTTTGGTTGATATGCGTGAAGGTACCGAATCCGTGAGAGAATCCATGTTGGATGTTCTTCAATGTCAGCTTGACAAGTTCAAGATGAAGGATGGTGAAGGAGTCGCAGAGAAGTACTCTAGGCTAGCTCTCATCACCAATGAGATTGCCGGCTTAGGAAGCGAAGAAATGACCGACAAATTCATCATCAAGAAGATACTTCGAGATTTGGATGAGAGATACGACACCGTGTGCACATTGATCCAAATGATGCCCAATTACAAAGATCTCAAGCCTACGGAAGTCATTGGAAGGATTGTTGCTCATGAGATGACACTCAAAGACAAAGAAGAGCTTCACAACAAGTCTAGCGGTGCTTACAAAGCCACAAGTGATGCTCCCGCTACTTCAAGCGACAACCTTGTCACCAATGAAGAGATAAGCCTCATGGTCAAGAAATTCAATAAGTTCTACAAGAATAGAGGCAAAGAACGAAGCTCCAACTCAAGATATGAAGAGAAGCGTTCGTCAAGTCATGACCGAAACTGCTACAATTGTGGGAAGCCCGGACACTACTCCAATGAGTGCACGGCTCCCTACAAACGAAGAGAAGAGTCACCTAGAAGACGAAGCTCAAGAAATGAATCACCTCAAAGAGAGAGAAAGACTAGAGATGATCGTTATGAACGAAGACCCTCAAGGAGAAGTAGGTACTCGGAGAAGAAGGACAAGTACACGACGACCTACTCAAGAAGAAGACATCAAGCTCATGTTGGTGAATGGGTTTCCGGCTCCGAATCCGACAGCAACTCCGAGAGAAGCTATCACTCCAACTCCGACTATAGTCAAGATGAAGGTGTTGTCAGACTTGCACTAGTGACTACCGACTCCTATGATCTATTTGATTCACCAAATGAAGGGAGTGGAAGTTGCTTCATGGCTAAAGGCCCCAAGGTATCACACCCCGAGTATCTTGATTTCAATAGTGATGAAGATGATTTACTTGGTGATGATGACTTGCTCTTTGATAAAACTAGTGATGTTAGTCAAAATGAACTTGATAATTTTCATGCTAGTCAAGATAAGTCAGTTGATGATGATAAGATTAAAATAGAACAACTAACAAAATAATTAAACACTCTTAATTTAGCCCATGAATCTACTCTAGAAGATCATAGAGAGCTTGTAAGGACTCATGAGAAGCTACGCTTCGAGAAGCTCACCTTGGAGCAAGAACATGAGTTTCTTAAAGCTATCAATGACGATTTCCGAAAGAAGACTTCATCTTATCTAGCCAAACGATTACTCTTGTCTACATTCATGCCACAAGTTAAACCTAGACAAACTAGTAACAAAGGCAAGAAAGGTTCTTCATCTAGTAGCAACAATAAAAATGCTAAATCTAATGATGTTGCTAGTAGTTCTATTGATTCCACTAATGATGATTCTCTTAGCCAAGTTACACTTGAGCAAGAAAACAATTTATTGAAAGGGATTATAGAGAAAGGTATCTACAAGAGTCTTGCCGGGTGTAAGCAATTTGAGAAAATTGTACGCAAGCACGGAGGATACCGGAAGAACCATGGCATTGGCTACTTCAACGCAAATGGAGTTGAATGGGAAGAAGGTCAATACCCCAAGCCCAAGTTTGTTCCTCAAACGGAGAAGTATGAACATAATCTTCCTAAGGGAACAAACACTCAAGATGACCTTCCACCACAAAACCACAAGCTCAAGGGCAAGGACAAGCTTCAAGAGGACATTGACTCATATGAAGATGAATCCCAAGCTTTGGTGGAGTGGGTTCCCAAGGCTACTTCAAGCTCAACTTCTACAAGTGCCACTTCAACACCAAGGATCCCCATCAAGTTGATGTGGGTCCCCAAGAAGAAGAACTAGAGAAGTTCTTGAGGGGTGACTCTGCCAATGAAATTCGCTCACATTCATTATTGGCAAGAACTAGTTGCAATCCACGTCAACATCATGCAATAGCTCAAGGAGTCACACATTCCCTCAAAGGTAAGCAAGGGACAAGGTAATCAACAAATCCATGGACATCAGCATGTATGCTTTGCACTCCATGTCCATAGATATCCTTGTATTTGTCTCTTGTATGTTGGGACTAACCCATGTAGGTGAGAAGAGTAAGGAAACAACAAGGATGCTCCCAACTCTTGGTGATCTTCATCAACCTTGAGCATCCACCACTACATCACCCACATGAAGTCTTCTACGACAAACCCAAGGTTAGTTTATCCCTCCTATGGGGGGATGTCACATCAAGGGGGAGCTTTACTCTAAGACTTGAGTTAAAGCATCTCTTAGAATGTGACAACATTAAATGCTTTATGTAAAAGTGGTGACCCCACTTGTGCTTAAACGATGAGTATGACCTATGATAAAGTATTCTTACTTGGCTCCTAAGTCAATATACTCATATATAGATGACTCCGTCATCGCCAAAATGCTTGATAGATGCTAGTATGTATGTGCATGTTTGCCATGATTTCATTTGACATCTTATTGTGTGAGCATGTTGGTCTGCATTTCTTTAACCATTCGAGGACATCCAATTGTTGCTATTTGGTTTTTGATTTTTCTTTTGCCAATTGGATGGACAAGAATGCCTAGGACCACTCTCTAGCTATCTATGCTTTCTCATCTCATATTCCATTCTTGCTGCATCACAAAATTTGAACAAGTACTTTTCGATCTCTCTGTGTGAGGAGCACTCAGAGTTCCGTATCGACAAAGGACTAACCATTAAAACCTCCCAAGTGCATCTCGGTGGAACCAATACCAAAATCTCGGTCTCACCGAATGCCTAGGGTTGATCTGGTTTTCACACTCAGTATCACCGATTCCATCTTCTCGGTTACACCGAGTTTCCCTGTCAGCTGACAGTAGAGAAACTCGGTGACACCGAAAAGTTAGAACCGGTGTCACCGACAGCCACGGGTATATAAAGAGGCGGACCCGACTTTTGAAATTACTTTCTCAAACGTCATCCCCTCCAAAAACCCTAGCTACCAAACAAGACCCCTGGTCATCGCCTTCATCTTCCCGAGTGCTTCCGCCGTTGGAAGTCCACGCCGTCGACGGATTCCCCCGCCCCCCCCCCCCCCCCCCCCGTCGCCGTCGTAGCGAGATCGTCACCGAGTTAGGCTACGATTTCGACCCCTCATGCGCTCCCCTCTCTGAATCTTGTGCATTAGGACTTTTCCATCGATAAGACAAAGTGTGAGATCGATCTATCCACTAAAAATTTCATTAGACTAGTGAACAAACAATTTTTTAGGGTTTGCCGTCCGCAACTTGAATCTCGGTAACACCGAAGCAAAAGGATCGGCATCACCGATTCCCTTTTTAGGTCAACTGAGAACAACCTCAGAGAAACCGAGTGCCCATTTTCGGTCTCACCGAAAGTGGTGCCAAGTTTCTGTTTAGCAGGTTGTCTGTCTCGGTGGGTCCGAAAAGTTTGCATCGGTAGTACCGAAATTCACTTGGCAGAATGCAAATCTTGAGAAATTTTAGTTCAAATCTTTGAGAAAACCTTCTAAAACTTTGTGATGACTCAACCTATCCACTCTTCTATACTCTTTTCACAGGGTCAGAGATGTCAGGTTCTGATGATAGCCAAAATGACTTCAGAGAGAAAAGTGTTGACATGAGCTCAGGCACTAGTCCTGAAGGGAGTTTTGATGATGTTCCTAGCTCACCTGATCTGCCCAAAGCTACAACCGAGGCAAGAAGAAAGCTCAATTCGGATGAGGGGGATGAAGACTTTATTCCAGAAGAGCTGCCCAAGAAAGATGCTACTGCCAAGAGCACTGTTGCTGCCACTACTTCCAAGAAGAAGGCTATAAGGAAAGAGTATGCTAGCTTAGGGTCAGTGAGAGCACCAGAGAGTGCTAGGGCAACAATGACTGTTGAGCCCTCAAAGAAGTCTATGCCTAAGAAGGCTGGGGAGAAGAAGAAGAGAGAAAGGACAAGATTTATTAAAGCTAAAGTTCTTCCTTTTACTCCAGAGTATTTAGATGAGGAAGAGGAAGAGGAAGAGCCAGCTGCAAAGGCTCCTCCCAAGAAGAAGAAGAAATTGATGTCTGATGCTATGCCTAGCCAAGCAGCTCCCAAGGGCAAGCCAGCTGGATCCAAGAAGACCACAACCCCTAAACCAAAGAGGACATCTAGAGAGATTCCAGCTTCTGAGAAGAACAAGGGATATACCTCCAGAGATGCTGAGGAGGATGCTATGTCTGCTTTGATGAAGCTAAGGCGACACCTTCCAGAGCATAATGCCAGCCACTTGCTAGCTGAGGATATGAAGAAGAGGAAGGACTCAGGTTTGAGAGAGTGGAGAGCTATTGATCCATATTCACAGAGGAGGAAGACTGCTGTGGACTACAGGTTCTATACAAAAGAGCAGCAAGACTTCTATGAAACAATTTTGCTTGACAAGAGCCCTGTTGTGAGTGATATGAGGTATGTGGACTGGAAGTACATCAAGGACAATGAGGATTACTTCCCAAGTGTGCAAGACAACTTTCATTGCATTGGACTTGATAAGTTTGTTGGCAAGGAGTTCACAGCCTGGAATGATGAAATGATCATGCAATTCTACTCCACTACTCATTTCTATGGAGATGGTAGAATTGTGTGGATGACTGAATGTGCCAGGTATGAATCCACAATTGATGAGTGGGCTGCCATCTTAGGAGTCCCAGAGGTGGAAGATGGTGACATTGATGTATACTCTGAGCCCAAGGCAAGCCACAATTCCATGAAGAACATGTACAATGAGATTCCTGCTGCACATCTGAAGTCTCACAAGCTAGGATCTATCTATTTCCTCCAGGCTGGTCTTCGCACGATCAACACTATTCTGAGGCATACCTTGTTGCCTAAGTCTGGAGATGAGAAGATGATAAGAGGCTACTCCATCAACATGCTGCTCCATCTAGATCAACATACGAGATTCAGAGTGATGGATTTGATTGTGGAGACTGTAAAGAGGGTTGCTGCTGATCAGAAGCGCTCATGTTGCTATGCACCCTATATTCAGATGCTTATCAACTCCAAGTTGGAGAAGCACATATTTGCACTTGACCGACCACATTTGCCACTTTGGCCAGAGCTACAAGACAACGTTGTGGTGATGGACCCAGAACATCCCACCTCAGCTACAGCACAGGCACAGGCAGAGGCTGCCAGAGACTCCAGTTCTCAGGTGCCAAAGTGTAGGAGTGAGCAGATGGATCTCCTACTTAGTTCTGTGCTCAGCATGCAGAAGGACATCGGGAACATTCTGAAGAACCAGGAGAGCCTCTCGAGGATTGTTGACACCAAATTCCATATTCTCAACAGCAAGGTGGATGAGCTCACAGTGACTGTGAATGAGCTCAAGAAGGAAGTTGATGGCGTGCCCAGTCCCCACACTACTGATGATGATGAGGATAGTCCACATCTCAGGACAGCCACTCAGTTCAGGACTCAGCCCAGATCTGCTACAGTGCCAGTTCCAGAGTTTAGACCCTCTTTATCAGCACCTGCCGCAGCTCCTTCAGCTCCTCCAGCACCTCCAGTTGCTACTCCGACTCCGTCCATGACGTCTGCAGAAGTCTTCGCTGATGCCGTTCTCTCGACTCCTTCATCGGCCACCGGAGGAGATCAGCCCCAAAAGAACACTTAGTTATATACCTTTGAACTTTTTGGTAACTTGTTGCCAAAGGGGGAGAAGATGTATATAGATCTTTAGGCTTCGAGAGAGAGAGTGTTGCCTTTTTTATCGATTTTCAAAAACATTGATAACTTTTGGTTGGTTTGCTTGTGTTAAACTTTGTTGGTGCTTGATCATACACTTGATGTGTATTGCTACTATTTCCTATCCTTGTGATGCTTATGAAATGATCATTCACCTTTCCTTGATTGTGTTGTGCTATGATATTCATTCTTATTATTCTCGCACACCACCAAGTTGTATGTGACATGGAAGAGTTCCCCACGTACCTAATCGATTGTGCATTTGCATTCAAACGCAAATTCAAAATAATGCACAAATTTAGGGGGAGCTCTTGCTTATCACATACTTCTCAAGGCGATGATTACATTCATTGATTATATCATATGTCGAAGCTTTGATCAATATGTTGTCATCAATTACCAAAAAAGGGGGAGATTGAAAGCACATTTGCTCCCTTGGTGGTTTTGGTAATTAATAACAACATATATGTCATTGAACTAATGTTTCCACTAAGCATATTTCAGGAAAAGTTCAATGATGGGTTGGCAAAAGGATTGTGGAGAAACCCCTAGATGCAAGGAAATGGATTGGCAAAGCTTCAAGCTAGAGGACTCTACATTTTACTTTGTGAGAAATCACTTTAAGTCTATAGGAAAGCCAATACTATTAAAAGGGGGTGAGGTACTGTTGGTGAACAAGATGCTCCACGTGCACAAGTGATAGTCACCAAAAACACCCACAAACTCTCCCACAAATTCTGTCTAAAGCCATTCATGAAAATCGGTGAAGCCAACATTTTCCATTCGGTTCCACCGATTCCCAAACTCAGACAGAGCCATGCCAAACCCTAGCACATCGGTGCAACCGATCCCACTTCGGTGCCACCGAGTTCAGCTTGCCAACTTTCTGTTACCTCGATTCACAAAATCGGAATTTCTGAGTTTTTGGATCGGCGTCACCGAGATTTGGATTCTGACTGTTGGACACCTGGTCGGTACCGCCGAGATTTCTATATCGGTCTCACCGAGATTCAAAAGTTGCTACCTTTGGAGCAACTCGGTACCACCGAGTTTTACACTTGGGTGTCACCGAGTTGGTCACTTTAGGTGTAACGGTTGGATTTTTGGGGATGCCTACATATACCCCTTCACCACCACCCACTCGAAAGAGAAGCACTCAGAACTATTCTATACTTGCCCCATCCAATTTTCTGAGAGAGAGCCACCTACTCATGTGTTGAGATCAAGCCATTCCACTCCATCCATATGAATCTTGATCTCTAGCCTACCCAAGTTGCTTTCCACCAAATCAATCTCTTCCACCATAGCCAAATCTGTGAGAGAGTGATTGTGTGTTGAGGAGTCTATCATCTTGAAGCACAAGAGCAAGGAGTTCATCGACATTACCGAGCCTATTACCTTTTGGAGGGTGGTGCCTCCTAGATTGGTTAGATGTCGCTTGGGAGCCTCCTACTTCGTGTTGTGGAGTTGAGCCAAGAAGTTTCTACGGGCAAGGAGATCGCCTACTTCGTGAACATCTACCCATAGTGAGGCTAGTCCTTCGTGGACGGAAGCCGTTATGTAATAGTCAAGGTTGCTACTTCGTGGACCCTTATGGGTGGAGCCCTCCATGGACTCTCGCGACCGTTACCCTCCGTGGGTTGAAGACTCCATAAACGTGGACGTACGATAGCACCACCTATCGGAACCACGGGAAAAATCATCGTGTCTTCAAATTGCGTTTGATATTCCTCCCTACCCTCTACTACATATGCTTGTCTTTACTTTCCGCTGCTATACTCTTAGACATGCATGTGTAGGGTGTACTTGAATTGCTATAATTGCTAAAATCTGCCAACACTTAAAATTGGGAAAATGTAGAATTTTTATTTGCTCAGGTAGTCTAATCACCCTCCCTCTAGACATACTTTTGATCCTACAACCACGGCTCCTCATCGGTCAACTCGGACGATCCGCCACCAGCCGCCGACGCCTACAGTTGCGCCGGCGATCGGAAGGGCAAAGGGCCGGCGAGGAAGTGGTAAATATCTGTCGTCTCCGTCTTCAGTTTTAAGTTTTTCGTAATCTAGTTTAAATTTGTCCGTCGTTTATGTTGATTATGTGAACTGTGGCGATCTTTTGGACATCCGGCGGTGATCTTTTGGTGATAGGAATGTGCAATAGTCTGTCCGATTCTATGTTTGTGTGTTGATCTACGTTTTGTTAATCTATGTTGCATGCTAGTATGGATACGAGGGACCGAATATGAGATACACGGATGTAGAATCCATTATTTCAGACGTGACCGGTCAGTGTCCGCGGACGTGCCCGGCGCGTTCGCGAGCGTTTGAGGGACCGGATTTGCAGGTCGTGGTTTGTAGATGCTCTTAGTAACTCTAAGGGGTTGTTTGGATACTGATATTTTACCAAACCAGTTTAGCCTACACAGGTTTTCGGTGACAACAAACTAAAACTATGTTTGGTTAACATAACAAATCCATGGGTAAGTAAATTTTGGTTTACTAAAACTGTAAAAGTGAGTTTATGGGAAAACGACAATTAGACGTTTTTCTATAAACCGATTCTCCATCCGCCGCCCGCAACTAGCATATATTGCCATCGTCGTCTACTACAACACAAACCCGCGGCCCTCGCCGTCGACGTTGCCGCCGGCCGCCGCCGTCACCGTCGATCACTGGTCCTACCCCAACGACAACTCATCTCGCGTCGCTTGCTGGCGTCGCCATCGTCGGACCATTGTCATCGCCGTCGACCATCGGTCCTTCCCTGGCGAGTCCTCATCCAGAGTCACCGGCGGCCGTCACCAACTCGCCATCACAGTTGACCACTCGTTCTCCCGAGCAGGCACTCCTCTCGCGTCCTCCTCACCGACGGCGGTCTCTTTACAAATTTGATCTTGAGATTTTGTGTGGCAGCAAGGAGATTCCTTGTATGCTCATTCTTGTTCTTGAATGATTGGTCATTCTCATTACTGCCACACATGCAAATTATTCACGGGCGAGCATTCAGATTGCTTTGGATGATGAATGGGTATGGCAGGAAAGAGTAGTAGTAATTTGGCTGTTAACATGATCTCCTGCTCGAGCAAGCTGGCTTCCTCAAGGCCACAACGTTGCATCTTCGTCGGTCCTCACTTTCACCGCTGCCCAAGGAACCATCATCGGCGATGATGTCGCCCAAACCGGCCAGCTGCAGCGCTACTCTCTCTTCGGCCGCGACCATCATGGACCCCGTCCAGGAAGTACGACGAGATGGCCGGCATCCAACTCAGGCATTCATTTCTTACGCGGCGGCGACGGTGCAGCCCTCGCGTTAAACATGTTTTATCATCCAAACAAGGTTTTGTGTATACTTGTTCCTACCTGAATTATTAGTAAAACTAGTTTTCTAGAAAAATCCAACTAAAACGTCTTCTGTTAAAACTAAGCGTTAATCCTATTTATCCAAACAACCACTAAGGGATGACAGTTGAACAAATGGAATCTGAATACTCCAGCAAAGTAACTCTATGGGATGACAGTTGAACAAATGGAATCCGAATACTCCAGCAATGATAAAATCTTAGGGCACTCGAAAGCATCAGAACTTATGACTATTAACAACCGAACGTACATGCAAAGCTGCAAAAACGAACAAGAAAAGTCACACAAAAGGACACCGCTTTTGTCTGAAAATGATGGATTCAGTCGGCTTGCAAGGGATCCCATTGTCTTGTAGCAAGGTGCCATTCGTTCATTTGTGGGGAGTGGTGGCCAAAGCACGTGAATCAATCCCGAAGACGTGGCCGATACTGCTCCCGTCAAAATCGTTTGTAGCTGAGCTAGCGCGCGTGCAGTCCCCGTCGCACTGCTCGCTCAATGGGACAATGAGTGTGCCGTGTGGCAGAGTGTGGTGGGGGGAGTGACGGAGCACGCCCCACCGGGTAGGTAACAGTAGTACTACTAGCATGTCACGCGGTGGTACAGTCACGCCATATACAGTATGTGCCTCCGATCGTCCTAGATCCTCTGGCCAATAAGGGCGTGGTCGACGTGACGCGTCTCCCAAATCCTGTGGCCGAGAGCGCACGATGTGACTTGTCGACTTAATTACGTTAGATTAGATATTTAGGTGCAGCAGCGCTGGCTAGTGAGGGACAGGATATTGTGCTAGTACTATGGTCGACTTAATTATGATGTGAGAGTTTCCTTGGCTTTCCTTTTAGCAATGATGGGACCCCTTGTGGGCAAGGAAACATTAGCATTCTTCTTCAGAGTAACTCCAACCGGCTTATTCATTTCGTCCGCGCATGTTTTTTTTGTTAAAGCAGACAAAAATACCAGCAAACGCATCCGTCAGACGTCCGCGCCGACGCATTTCGGACCCAAATTTGGGTCGGGTTTGCGTCAGCGCAGACACGAAACGAACGCGCCTCGCGTCCACTCGATGTTCGCCGTAGCCCCACATGCCAGCCAGACAACCGCACCATGCGGTCTTATTTATTGTTGCCACCTAACTTGGGCCCACTTGTAAGTGATTGGAAGCTACGCGAGGCTGTCCTTTTTTAATCCACGCGTGCCGCGGGGGTGGGCTCATCCACTTCCACCGTCGTTCACATCTAGCCCGCATGCTCCCTCGTCGGCGACAGCAAACCCTAACGCCATGGGTTTCTTCAGCGTCAAGGGCAAGCTGGCCCCAGGCGCAAGCTCCTCCCGTGCTCCTCCTCCGACGCCGGCGCCTGCATGACCCGTGAGGGAGTGCCTATACATCCCAGTACCCAGATGTCACGCTGTGGCACGACTGGCACCACGATCCGCAGAACTTCCCGGTGTCGGCGGTGCCGTGGCCGAGTCAGGTTCACGCAGAGGAGGTCCGAAGGCGACGGGAGTTCCTCACGCTGGAGCAGCGCCGACTTCCTACCTACGCGTCGAACTCTCCCAATTGGGAGGTCTGGTTTGCCCTCGGACACGAGGGGCAACGCCGCCGCGACGTCCAGCACTACCAAACCAACCCCCTGACGCCCCTGTCGTCAAGCTGGAAGAGGAGGAGGAGGAGATGGCCTCCGTCGAGGAGGAGTGGCGCAATGCGGAGGAGGAGGAGGCGGCCTACCAGGCGAGGCTGGCGGAGGCCCTCGCCCTCTCTATGGCAAGGGATTGCGTGCTTCCACCGTCGCCACCGAGGCTCCCCGCTCCTAAGGCCGAGCAGCTGTCGACGGAGCCCGTGGTGGAGAGCTACAAGTGGATCAGCCCTCCCTCCCTGTGTGTGGCTCCGTGCAACGTTGGCGTAGGTGGCGGCGTACCTCGAGCACTGGAGGCAGCGCGCGGTGGCGGCCAAGCACGCCGAGGGCAAGCGCCTTATGTAGGTCGAGCACGAGGAGAAGGAGGAGTGATAATCCCCGTGCAAGGAATGGTCGTAGCACTTTCCAAAGATTGAAGTGGTACGTATGGAGTGTCGAACCCATAAGGAGCTAAAGGTAAGATCAATATTCTCTCAAGTCCTATCTACCACTGATACGACTCTACATACACCGAGCGTTAGCTTTTATCTAGAAACAAGAAATAAAACTACGTCGTGGGTACAAAGAGGATAGCTTTGTATGATATCGGTGAACTAAAATATAAAAATAGGTGTTACCTAAATAAAGTAGGAATATATTATAATATATTACAAATAGCGAGTGTGGAATAATGATGGTATGGTGTGCGGAATTGTCCTAGGCAATTGATAACAAGATCAGTAATCATTATTGTAATTTTATATTAGGGAGATGCATGAGCTAACATACTTTCCGTACTTGGATCATATGAACTTATGATTGAACCTCTAGCACGCATCCATAACTACTAGAAATCATTAAGGTAAACCCAACCATAGCATTTAGTATCAAGTCCCCTTTACTTCCATATACAACAACCTCCTTACTCGGGCGTGTAAGCTTTTGTCATTCTAGCCACTATACGCGAATTATGAACGTATTGCAACACTCTACAGCGAGAATCCCCACGTGTGCGCAGCACGGAAGGCACATAGGACAGCACAAAAATTAAACATACAACTCAAACCAATCAAGATCATAAATCAAGCCAAAGGTCAAAGTAAATCTACTCAAACATCATAGGATGGCAACACATCATTGGATAATAATATGTGGCATAAAGTGATACGTCTCCGTCGTATCTATAATTTTTTATTGTTTAATGCCATTATTATACAACTTTCACATATTTTTGGCAACATTTTATATGATTTATTGGACTAACCTATTGATCCAGTGCCCAGTGCCAGTTCCTATTTGTTGCATGTTTTTTGTTTCACAGAATATCCATATCAAATGAAGTCCAAACGCGATAAAAATTTATAGAGATTTTTTTTTGAATATTTGTGAATTTTGAGAAGTGGAATCAACGCAAACGGAGGCCCGCAGCCCCCACGAGAAACCAGGGTGCTCCCCCAGGGCCAGGGGCGCCCTGGTGGGTTGTGCCCAGCTCGTAAGTCGGTTGGAGCTCTCCTTCGGGCGCAAGGAAGCTAATTTTTCGATAAAAATCCCCTCAAAATTTCAGCCCGGTCGGAGTTACGGATCTCCGGGAATATAAGAAACGGTTTTCGGTCAGAAAACAGGAATGTGAAACAGAAGAGAATAGAGAGGGATCTAATCTAGGAGAGGCTCCTGCCCCTCCACCGCCATGGAGGCCATGGACCAGAGGGGGAACTCTCCTCCCATCTAGGGGGAGGCCAAGGAAGAAGAAGAAGGAGGGGGGCTCTCTCACCCTCTCTCCCGGTGGCGCCGGAACGCCGCCGGGGCAAGCATCGTGACGGCGATCTACTCCAACAACTTTGCCGCCGTCAACACCAACTCTCTCCCCCTCTATGCAGCGGTGTAACTCCCCTTTTCCCCGCTGTAATGTCTACTTAAACATGGTGGTCAACTCCATATACTATTTCCCAATGATATATGGCTATCCTGTGATGTTTGAGTAGATCCGCTTTGTCCTATGGGCTAATTGATGATCGTGGTTGGTATGATTGTATATTTTATTATGGTGCTGTCCTATGGTGCCCTCCGTCTCGCGCAAACGTGAGGGATCCTCGCTGTAGGGTGTTGCAATGTGTTCATGATTTGCCTATGGTGGGTTGCGTGAGTGACAGAATACACAGAACCGAGTAGGTGGGTTGTTGCATATGGGAGTAAAGAGGACTTGATACTTAATGCTATGGTTGGGTTTTACCTTAATGATCTTTGGTAGTTGCGGATGCTTGCTAGAGTTCCAATCATAAGTGCATATGATCCAAGTACGGAAAGTATGTTAGCTCATGCCTCTCCCTCATATAAAATTGCAAAAATGATTACCGGTCTAGTTATCAATTGCCTAGGGGCAAATAACCTTCTTGTTTGACAAAAGCTCTCTACTAAACAACTAACTTTTATTATCTTGCAATTTACTCGTAGTTTTATTCCCGCTAAGCACTTCTAGTTTTATTCGTGCAAACTATCCTATCACCAACAAAATAGTTTCATACTTGTTCTAGGTAAAGCAAGCATTAGCGTGCGTAGAGTTGTATCGGTGGTCGATAGAACTTGAGGAATACTTGTTCTACCTTTAGCTCCTCGTTGGGTTCGACACTCTTACTTATCAAAAAAGGCTACATAAAGCACCATGTTCAAGTAGGGGATTATAGCTGGGTGCGGGAGAGTGGACTGCTGAAAAGAGATGAGGGAGGTGCTGAAGACGGTGATGTTCATGAAGACGATCACCGCGGCGATGGTTCCCCCGGTGGCACTCTGGTGCCACCGAGAAAGAGGGGAAGAGAGTCTCCCCCTCGGGCTACCTCCTCGATGGCCTCCCCGTAGATAGGGAGAGGTTCTCCCCTCTGGTCCTTGGCCTCCATGGTGCCCAAAGGGGCGGGAGCCCCTCCGAGATTGGATCTCTCTCTATTTCCTTCAATTTTTGTGTCTCCGTTTCTCGCCGAAAACCGTTTCTTATATCTCCAAAGATCTGTGACTCCGATTGGGCTGAAATTCTGAGGGGATTTTTACCTGGAAATTATCTTTCTTGCGGCGAAAGAAGGGCTCCAACCGCCTTACGAGGTGCCCACAAGGCAACCTGACGCGCCAAGGGGGGTGGGCGCGCCCTATTGCCTTGTGGGGACCTCGAGCATCGCCTTGCGTTGATTCTTCTTCGGAAAAATGCATATATTCCAAAATAATTCACCGTAAAGTTTTATCGCATTTGGACTTCGTTTGGAATGGTTTTTCTACGAAAAAAAACATGCATAAAACATGAACTCGCAGTGGGCACTAGATTAATAACTTAGTACATAAAAACATATAAAAGCCATATAAAAGTTCCCAAAACCATATAAAATTATTGCTAACATGGCATGAATACTCCATAAATTATAGATACGTTGCAGACGTATCAGCATCCCGAAGCTTAATTCCTCCTCGTTCTTGAGTAGGTAAATGATAAAAGAAATAATTTATGAAGTGTGAATGCTAGCATATTGCATAAGTTTGATCAATGATAATTTCAATCACGTTTGCTATCATGATAACAGCAACTCTTCCGCATAAAACTCATTATGATAAAATAGCAATCAATTCACATGTTATGGTTCAAACAATGTATTCTCTTCAAACTTAACAATATATGTTCTTAGTCATCAAACAATTATAGTTTAGCTTATTTTCTAAGTAAAAGATTCACATATTCAATTATCATATAGTATTCTATGATTGCTAATACTAAAAGCATATTTTTAGAACAAACAACATTCATCGAACAGAAAGAAAGATATGGGCTTAATGTTTTGCCTCCCAACACACTTATCATAAAGATTATTGTCAACAATAATAACTCATGATCAAATATATTTGACTGAATATATGTGTTTGGATCTTTCCCCACCACAAGAGGCTTGCCAACTAGAGATTGAGGTTGGAATAAGAAGGTGACTCAACATTAAAAGTAAATAGCAGGAAAGTAAATAATATAAAAGTAAATAGAATGTCCCTTCGCAGAGGGAAACATGCATTTGCTTATGTGTCAGAGCTCATTGCTTA
The DNA here is from genome assembly GCA_039707655.1 of Elymus sibiricus. Lineage (NCBI taxonomy): Eukaryota > Viridiplantae > Streptophyta > Magnoliopsida > Poales > Poaceae > Elymus > Elymus sibiricus. The sequence goes on from CM077671.1 coordinate 356,732,343, forward strand.
AAATAGAGATAAATATATTTTGGGTGGTGTGCCTTTCTTGTCAATGTCACGACAAAAGATTTCAATATCTTCCATGCTAATCACATTATTGGCGGTTCCCAAACGGAATTGGAATTTTTACTCCCCCTTCACCATTCAAACATTTTCCCTGGCTAGCCGTATCCACGGGTGCCCTTCAAACGATCAACTTTCTAGGGGGAGTTCTTGTTTATTTATTTTTGTATTATGCAGGACTGGGCATCCTTTTTACCATCCTCTTTCGTGCAATGACAAGTGAATAAACACTCATCATGAGAGTAACCCGCTTAGTGATACGTCATTCTAGGATGCTTTTTAGACATTTATTTTCCAATTCATATTATTGTTGAGCACTAACCTACTAACCCAGTGCCTAGTGCCAGTTGCTATTTTCTGCATGTTTTTGGCTTTTCAGGTTTACAGTACCAAACGGAGTCCAAATACCACGAAACTTTTTGACGATTTTTTCTAGACCAGAAGAAGACCTGGAAGCTTCGGGAGAAGGCCGGGGGCCACACGAGGGCCCCACGAGCCAACATGTCACGCCCAGGGTGGTGGCCCCGTCCTGTTGGGTCGTGGGCCCCTCGTGGCTCTCCTCACCTCGTTCTCTGGCTTATACATTCTCATATTCCCCCAAAACCCGAGGGGATCTCCCGAAACACTTTTTCAGCTGCCGCAAGTCTCAGTTCCGCCGTGTGCCCATCTGGAGCCCTATTCTGGTGCCCTGCCGAAGGGGGGATCGATCACGGAGGGCCTCTTCATCAACCTTGCTACTCCCATGATGATGTGTGAGTAGTCTACCACAGACCTACGAGTCCATAACTAGTATCTAGATCTCTCTCTCTCTCTCTCTATCTCTCTCTCTCTCTCTCTCTCTCTTTCTCTCTTTGCTCTTCAATACAAAGTTCATCGCATGTTCGCGATGATCTATTCGATGTAATCACTTTGCGCGGTGCGTTTGTTAGGATCCGATGAATTGTGGGTTTATGTTCAGATTATTCATGAAAAAGATTTGAGTCTTCTCTGAATTATATGATTCTTATTTGCATGATTAATATAGCTTCGTAAATGTCTCTGATCTATTGATTTGGTTTGGCCAACTATATTGATCTATCTTCAGTGAGAGGGGTGCGTTGTAGTGGGTTCAATCTCGCGGTGCTCTATATCCCAGTGACAGAAAGGGACAAGACATGTATTTGTATTGTTGCCACTAAGTATAAAACGATGGGGTTAATTCATATTGATTGGATTTTCTTTGTCTACAACATGTCATCGTTCTCCAAGCATTACTCTGTTTGTCATGAACTTAATACTTAGAGATGCAAGCATAGAAGCGCTCTCGACGTCGAGTAATAGTAGTAGGTGTAGGCAGGAGTTGGCCTATTTGCTTATGGACGTGATGCCAATATACGCATGATCATTGCCGTGAATATCACATAACTATGCGCTTTTCTATCAATTGCCCAACAGTAATTTGTTTACCCACCATATGCCTACTTCGAGAGAGATGCCACTAGAGAACACTATGGCCACCGGGTCTATTCACTTATAAATTTACAAACGCTATTATTTCCTTGCTGCCATTATTTAATTTTTATTTATTTTGCATTATATATTTATCCAACTATCAACACTATTTATCTACTTGCAAGTAACGAGTTCATGGGGCTTGACAACCCTCTTGCCCGCGTTGGGTGCAAGTGTTTGCTCTTCTGTGTGTAGGCGCTGAAGATGGGGGTTGCTTGGTCCTCCTATTGGTTCGATAACCTTGGTTCTCACTGAGGGAAATACTTATCTATATTGTGCTGCATCATTCGTTCCTCTTCACGGAAAAACCCAACGCAGATCACAAGTATCACTTTGCATGGAAGATACTGACCGCCCCGATCTCTCCATGAGCTGTACATCCACACAAAAAAGAAGCTTATTTGAAGGTTTTAGAGGTGGCATATGCAAATTTACTTGGAATGGTAATGAAATACCATATATAGGTAGGTATGATTGACTCTCATGGAAGAAACTTGTCTCAAGGATTTTGGATGCACAAGTAGTATCTCTACTTAGTACGAAGTATTGGCTAGCAGAAGGTTCTAAACAAGCACCACATGTTGGAGGATCCATAACAATATAAATTCTATGCAAATATACCCAAACATAACTCATTACGTTGTCTTCCTTGTCCAACTTTAACTAATTTGATCAAGTTTGAAAATAATTAATCGGTATTCACAGTCATAAAAAATGCCCAAGATAATATATTTGTATGTGAAAGTTCTCTTCCTTATACTAATCATTCATGAATTGCTTGTATGACCAATATTGTGATTGTCAAACTTCAATAGATTTTACTTTCTAAACCAAATGTGAAACTACTACTAAGCAGAAAGCACATTGATAATTTCAGATTTATGATTTTCAATTCATTCACAATTTACTCTTATGATATAAGTGAAGCACAAGAGTAAAAATCAAACTAATCTCAAAAGATATAAGTGAAGATCAATGAGTAGTCAAACAATTAAGTAGCTATGTGAGCACTCTCTCTCAATAAATATTTCAGATCTGAGATTTATTTCAAACTACAAAGAAAACAAAATACAATCGAAGAATAGCACAATCATGTGAACGAATGAAAACTTAGGATCAACATAGGCTAACCGGTATTTGTTGACGAAGAGAGGTGGGATGCGTAGCATCCCCAAGCTTAGATGCTTTAGAATTATTATAATATTGACTTGGGGAGCCTTGGACATCCCCAAGCTTGAGCTTTTGTGTATTGTTAATTCCTCTCATATCCCGGTTTCACCTAAGTCTCAAAACTTCAACCACACAAAACTCAACAAGAACTCATGAGATAGGTTAGTGCACATAAGAAGAAATCTACACTTCATGTACTGCAGAGACAAGTTGCATAATAATTTTCAAACATTAGGTATTGTATACTATCATTTCCACAATTTATACCTACCAATATAAGCTATGAATAGTCTATGATAAGTATATAACAAAACTATGACAACAATCTATCCAAACAGAAAAGTCTGTAGCAATTAATTTCAAAAGTATACTTCTGTATCTCCATCATTTCTGATAAGTTTGGACAAATAAATAATTGTATGAAAGTGTTGTGTAAAAATTTTAGAAAGTTTCCACGTTTCAGTAAAATATCAAAACTCGTACACTACAACAAAAATTTCTGTTTTTTATACATCACACAGCAAACATGCAATTGAAGCATCCTAAAGGCAAATCTTGGAATTTTTTTATTGAAATGCACAATTATAAATAACAGCAAGTAAATTTTAAGAAAATAAAATGATGCCCCAAGAAAAACACAATTATGTGACGAATAAAAATATAGCTCCAAGTAAGATATACCGATAGTATTGAAGATGAAAGAGGGGATGCCTTCCGGGGCATCCCCAAGCTTACACGCTTGAGTCTTCCTTGGATATTACCTTGAGGTGCCTTGGGAATCCCAATCTTAGGGTATTGTCATTCCTTATTCTCCTCATATCGATATCTCACCCAAAAATTGAAAACTTCAATCACACAAAATTTAACGGAACTCATGAGATGGGTTAGTGTAATAAACATAGATCATTCACTTAGGTGTTGCCAAGACAAGATTCATAATTGTTCTCACATAATGCCTACTTTATTTTATCATTCCCATAATTTATATCACTGTTCAAAAAATCGTATGATTCCACGATTTATCGCTACTCGTGGGGTGACCGATAAGATTATGCCTTATCTTCATCGTTTAGTTTTTGGGCTGATTTATCGCTCTGACAAGCGATTTATCGGGAATCTACCGATAAATCAGGCCTATTCCTAACACTATGTTTGCAAAGATTATGTTTATTTGTGTTTTTATGGACCTTGCTATGCAATATGAACTATTTCCCTATTTTTGTCATTATAAGAGGATTCAAATGCTAGAAATCAAGGTAATATTTCTATCCAATATTTTTTGGTGTTGAATATAGCATGTTTCAGTGTTGGGAACCTTAGATTTGCAAAAAAATGGTCGATTAATAGTCAACCGTAAAATCGATTAATCGGCTGATTTTTGATAAATCTCTAATCCACAGCTGACCGAGACGCTACGATAAGTGATATGCTCAACAATTATTTATATCACTGAATATAATCTATGATACACTAAAATAAGCAAACTATGCATGAAGAATGGAAACTGTCAAAAAAAGAACAATCTATAAAGATTTGAACTAAAACCATACTTCCCTATCTCTGAAAATTAAAAAAATTAGGACAACGTACGCAATTTTCATAGCAAAATTGTGTAAAAATTTCAGAATATTTTGATGCTCCTGTAAAATTTGAGAATTTTTATACTGGACACAAAAGTTTATATTTTTACACAGAATCAAACTAACAAGTATCCATACTATCCCAAAGGCTTTACTTGGCACATTATTTTTATGGTACAGTGGTATATACAAAGGGGACAATTATGTTCATGAGAAACTTCCATGAAGTTTTTACATTCTTTCCATGAGCATGAACATAAGTGTTCAAGGTCGATCCTCACTTCTTCGATGCAAAACTTTCCAATTGCTTCTCCTTTTGGAAAAAATTTAGGTCCCCTCTTTATTAATTTATTTTCTTAAATGGCACACATATTAAAGGTTATATGACCCAAATTAAGAAAAACGCTCTCTAAAACTTCAGGGTTGTCTCCTAGGCATTGTTTCATTAAAGCCATTAAGTTTGGCATAAGAGGGAAGTATTTTTTTTGTATTTAGCATTTTTTTGTTTCACCCACAACTAAAGAAATAAAATATGAAAGAAAACACAAAAGGAAAAAACAAAATCTACTTAGTTATGAAAGCAAACAAGCATACACGGAAATATTAACCCCACGCTATTGCTCCCCGGCAACGGCGCCAGAAAAGAGCTTGATAATCCCCAAGTGCAAGGAATCATCGTAGCACTTTCCAAAGATGGAAGTGGTAATTATGGAGTGTCGAACCCACAAGGAGCTAAAGGTAGGATCACTATTCTCTCAAGTCCTATCTGCCTCTAATACGACTCTACATACACTGAGTGTTTATTTTTATCTAGAAACAAGAAATAAAACTACGTTGTGGGTACAAAGAGGATAGCTTTGCATGATATCGAAAACTAAAATATAAAAATGGGTGCTGCCTAAATAAAGTAAGAATATATTACAAAATATTACAAATAGAGAGTGTGGAATAATGATGGTATGGTGTGCGGAATTGTCCTAGGCAATTGATAACAAGATCGGTAATCATTATTGCAATTTTATATGAGGGAGAGGCATGAGATAACATACTTTCCGTAGTTGGATCATATAAACTTATGATTGGACCTCTAGCAAGCATCCGCAATTATTAGAAATCATTAAGGTAAACCCAACCATATCATTAAGTATCAAGTCCCCTTTACTCCCATACGCAACAACCACCTTACTCCGGTGTAAGCTTCTGTCACTCTAACCACCCACTACAAGCGAATTATGAACATATTGCAACACCCAACGGGAATCCCCATGTATGTGCGGCACGGAAGACACCATAGGACATCACCAAAATAAAACATACAACTCAAACCAATCAAGATCATCAATCAACCCATAGGAAAAAAGAAATCTACTCAAACATCATAGGATGGCAACACATCGTTGGATAATAATATGTGGCATAAAGTACCATGTTCAAGTAGGGGATTACAGCGTGATGCGGGAGAGTGGACCGCTAAAAAGAGATGAGGGAGGTGATGTAGACGGTGATGTTGATGAAGACGATCATCGCAACGATGGTTCCCTTGGCGGCACTCCGGCGCCACCGAGAGAGAGGCCTCCCCCTAGATGAGGAAAGTTTCTCCCCTCTGGTCCTTGGCTTCCATGGTACCCGGAGTGGCGGGAGGCCCTCTGAGATTGGATCTCTCTATTTGTTTCCTTCTGTTTCTGCGTCTGTGTTTCTGGCCGAAAACTGTTTCTTATATTTCTGGAGATCCGAACTCCGATTGGGCTGAAATTTTGAGGGCATTTTTATCTCAAAGTTATCTTTCTTGTGGCGAAAGAAGGGCTCCAACCACCTTACGAGGTGCCCACAAGGAAACCAGGCGCCCGGGGGTGGGCGCACCATGTTGCCTTGTGGGCCCTCGAGCATCGCCTTGCGTTGATTCTTCTTCCTAAAAATCACATACATTTCAAAATAATTTTCCAAATTTTTTTATCGCGTTTGGACTTCGTTTGGTACGGTTTTTCTGCGAAACAAAAAACATGCACAAAACAAGAACTAGCACTGGGCACTAGATTAATAATTTAGTCCAGAAAAATCATATAAAAACCATATAAAGTGCATCAAAACCATATAAAATTATTGCTAACATAGCATGAATACTTCATAAATTATAAAATACGTTGGATACGTATCCAGGAGCGCCGTGAGAAGGAGGAGGAGGAGCGTCCTACCCGCAATGGCGAAGCAGTCGAGCCGGTGCATGACGCGGCCCGGGCCTAGGAGGCAGCATTCCCCTTGGGCTGGCATGGCAACGGAGCTGTTTGACCTCAGCGGCCCCGGGTCGGATGACGAGGACGCCTAGGGAAGCGTGCATGGAGACGCAAAGTTTTATTTTTAATTATGTTTAATTAACGTTTGGACTTTGGCTGGCGATTCCCCGGTTTTTAATGTTTACTTATTTTATGTTTGAATGTAATTGCCTTTTTTAAGTCCGCGTTTGAAAAAAGTGGGTCTGACCAGCGTTGGGTCCACGCGCCGAGCCAAATGAAAAAATGGACACGGACGTTTGCACCACTGACCCAAATGGACAAAAAGCAGATGAAACGTGCATCTATTTGGATCGGCCGGTTGGAGTTGCTCTAAAGTTTGATAAAAAAGATGGGATAACATCTAATCATACTCCCACCTTTCGCTTTATTAGGATTGTGCCTATACCTAAATTAATGATTTCATCAACAAAATAGTACTACATGCTTATATATAACAAAAAGCTATCACTACTAGAAACTTCAGATGGTACATTTTGTTTAATGATACCAATATTGGGATATACATATACACACAATCCCCCCCCCCGTCCCCTGTCGCTTGCTAGGCGGCTGGCCACCCATGCCCAGCCGCCACACAGGCTCCTCTTTTGGTCCCTCCCCTCTTCGCCGTCATCGGTCGGCGTAGCCGAGCAAAGCCCCGGCGGCCGATGGTGGCGGCGGGTCATATTCCCACTTGTCCTCACGTACGCCCCGACAACAGTTCCTTCCTCATGGCTGGAGACCCATGAGGGATGCAGCCAGTTCTTTGGTTGTCTGATGTTGGCCGCATTTTCCATTGGTCCCCGTTGTGGTCCAACTCACTCGGATCCCGTCATGGAAAGTTGATAGCACGAGGCCCTATGGTCATGGTCGTTTGCTCGTTCTCTGCGTCTAGGCTATGACAGCTCCTATGGCAGCGGTGATCACGAACGTGTACAATGCTAGCAACGTCAAGTTCGATGTCCATGGTGGTGTTAGCAAGCCGGAGATCTCGCCTCGTCGGGCCCGCACTACTAGGGAAAAGCTTATAGGTAGAATGTTACTAATAGCGCTGGTCATGGTCCAGGCGCTACTACTAACTACCAGTAGCGCGCAGGAAATAAGGCGCTACTAGTAGAATTTAGCAGTAGCGCCGGCTTAGGCAAATCACGCTACTACTAAGTGGGTCAAAGGGTGCCCCAGGGTCGGCATAAATTAGCAGCGCTGGCCCAAAAATAAGCGCTACAGCTAATACCATATCTGTAGCGCGTTTCTTTTAAAAAGCGCTACAGTTATGTTTCTACTGGTAAGCCGGTAGGTCCCATGTAGCAGCAGCGCGTAGTTGCAAAATGCGCTACTGCTAGTTGAGGTAGCAGTAGCGCGTTGCGGTAAAAGCGTGCTACTACTAATTTCCAACGGTTATGCTGGTGGGCCCCAGTTAATAGCAGCGCGCTGTAAGGAACGGCGCTACTGCTAGTTTAGCTAGTAGTAGCGCGTTTATCCTACCGGCTCTACTGCTATGGTCACCAGCCACTAAATATCTGCCACCTTTTTCCCCACCTCCTCTTCTTCTCCCTTTCTTCTTCCCCACATCCTCTTCTTCTTCCTTCAATGCCCCCCTCCCCCCTCTCTCTCTTCTTTGCCCCTCCATAACGTCCATTAATGCCCTCCCTCCCCCCTCTCTCTTTCGTTGCCCTCCACCACCACTTCCATTAATTAATTACCTAACCATTCTCTTTAATATTATAGCCCTCCACTAGCTAGCTTGTTCTCTCACTTCTTAGTTACCTCACTATCTAGATCTACTAGCTAATTAAGAAAGAGACTTGAATATATATATATCTTCGTGCCGGGCTTGATCTCTCTCGACATAGGTGAGGAAAAAGAAGAGATAACGTGCAATAATGGAAATATGTGTATGTGTTTGTGCGCGCGCGCGATAGGACCGAGCTATGTGATTGTGTGTGTGGCATGTGTGAGTTGCCTATATTGTCTATTTGTTGAAATGTGCGTGACATGAGTTGCCTATGTTTTGCCGAAATGTCGATTCATTTCCGTTTCGGCGAATTTCGGGCAAACTTGACATGTCCTATGTTTAGGCAAGGTCATGTAAAAATTTTGTATGAATTTGTTGCATGCATGTACGTGGTTATAATTATTTGGCATCGCGCAAGAAATCTTGAAGGTCAATGGATGGAAGGTGGAAACATACTGGCAATCCGCGGTGGACGACATGTATGAAAATAAACAGAAGGAGGTTTTATGTCCGTGTCATAGATGCAAAGGAAGAGTATGGCTCGACCCCTTTAAGGCTGGCAAATTCAAGGCACACCTTCTCATGTACGATTTCATGGATAGCCATACACGATGGATAAGCAAAGATGATGATGATGAGGACGTCGACGGGGCAGGCAATAACGACATGGGCCGAGACGAAGAGATGATCGAAAATGTTCCCGAAGAAGAGGGCGTGAGAAATGGCGCCGTACATGGCGCAGAAGAGGCTGGACATGACGGAGAAGACGCGGACACGCTGCAGTCTTCGTCCCTACCAAGTTCAGCCATGGGGGACCCGCATGTTCGAGAACTGCTTCGCAAGAGGACGACTAGCGATAGAGCTGCTTCTAGAGAGGAGGCCAAGTTGGCGCAACTGGATGTAGACTCGAAGACTCCATTGTATGATGGTTGCGATCCCAAGGTGACCCGCTTGAGTTTCACACTAGAACTGCTCAAGACGAAGGCAAAAAACAAATGGACAGACACAAGCCTGGATGACCTTTTGAAGTATCTAAAGAAGGTTCTACCCATGGGAAGCATGTATCCCACTGGTGTCGAGGAGGCCAAAAAATCGTGTGCCCTCTTGATCTGCCGCACATTAGATACCATGCACGCATCAACGATTGCATCATATATCGGAACGAGCACGCGGAAAAAACCATCTGCCCAAAGTGCAATGCTTCACGATATAAGAAGGCCGGAAAGAAGGATCCACAGAAAGTCGTATGGTACTTTCCCATCACTCCCCGTCTGCAGCGGTATTTCGTAGATCCTAAGGAAGCAAAGCTCATGCGATGGCATGTGGATAGGGTGAAGCCAGACGATGGAGATGATCCGAAGCTGAGACACATCGCAGATGCTAGTCAGTGGAGAGCATTAAACGCTGAATATAAATATTTCACAGATGATCCAAGGAACATTGTGCTTGGCGCTAGTACTGATGGCATGAATCCGTTTGAAAAGCAGAACACCAACCATAGCACATGGCCCGTGTTTGTATGGATGTACAACCTCCCCCCTGGAAGTGCATGAAGGCAAAATACATACACATGACTATGCTTATTCAAGGGCCAAAACAACCGAGAAATGATATTAATCTGTATCTCGGGTTACTGAAAGAGGAGCTAGACACGTTATGGATAACGCCGGCCAAGACATGGGACCCCAGCACAAGAGAGTATTTTGACATGAGAACCGCGTTGATCACGACGGTGCACGACTATCTCGGTTACGGATATGTCGCGGGCCAGGTGTGCCACAGATATTCCGGATGCACCAGGTGCATCGATGATACAATGTCTCAGCAGCAATCGAAAGATGTCGGGTCTTCGAAAATCGTGTACATGGGGGCATCGAAGATGGCTCGAGAAGGATGACCCGTGGAGAAAGCGTAGAGATCTATTCAATGGTAAGGTCGAGTTTCGAGGACCTCCATGTAAGCGGAGCGGCATCGAAATTGATGAGTTGTTGAAGAACTGGGAACAGTGCCCCTCGCTGGGAAAGATGAATAAAAAGGCACCGGAGCCGCTGCTGAAGGTATGGAAAACGAGGTCTGTTTTCTGGGACTTAAAGTACTGGCCCAAACTAGACATGCCTCATACCTTTGATCAAATGCATATCACGAAGAATATCCTCGAGAGTTTGCTTGGAACATTGATAAACATGCCGGAGAAGACCAAGGATGGGCCGAAAGCAAGAAAAGACTTGGAATTTTTGGATATCAGGAAAGATCTGTACATGCCTGGTAAAAAGTCATCGAAAGAGACGGAGACGGAGACGAAGACGGAAGATAGGGGCAAAAAAGCAAAAAAGACAGGAGAAGAGTATTGCCCCCCTCTTGCTTCACCTTAGATCCGAAGGAGGTCAATCAATTCTTCAAGTGCCTTGCTGGAATCAAAGTTAGTTCTGGATACTGTGGGAAGATAAGCAGATATCTGGACACCAAGAAAAAAAGGTTCAGCGGGATGAAGTCTCACGACTGTCACGTGATGATGATGCAGTTACTCCCGGTTGCACTTAGAGGGATTTTGGACACACACGTCCGTGATACACTTACTGATCTATGCCACTTTTTCGACACTATCTCTCGAAAGTCGATCAGTGTGAAGCAACTGACAAGGCTACAGGAAGAGATCGTTGTCATACTAAATCAGCTAGAGATGTACTTTCCGCCCGCGTTCTTCGATGTCATGGTGCATCTATGTGTCCACATCGTGGACGACATTATAGACCTAGGGCTGACATTCCTACACAGCATGATGCCGTTCGAGAGGATGAATGGGGTCATCAAAGGATTCGTTCGTAACATGTCCCGTCCGGATGGAAGCATCGTGCAGGGCTATCTGACCCAAGAGTGCATCTCTTTCTGCGAGAATTATCTAGGCATCGGAGAACCTGTTTTTGGTTTTCCCGTCAACAAGCACTCTGGAAGGCTGAAAGGAGAAGGTCACATCAACGGCCGGAGGGAATTGAATGTGTACCGCTCGAGCCGACATGACGACTTTGACATAGCTAACTTAGTAGTGCTACAACACCTAAACGTGGTAGATCCTTTCGTGGCACTACACAAAGAGACCATCGCAAAGAACTATCGTGACCGTGGACTGCACAGGACGGACGTTGAAGTTATTAGAGAGCACAACTCCACTTTCTTGCGATGGTTCAAAGAGCGAGTTGTGGCTAATCCCCTGGAAGAGGGCTGTCCAGACGGAAAGTTGATATAAGCCTTAGCACATGGCCCGGCGGTCAACCTCGCGACCTATCAGGCATACGATATCAACGGATACACGTTCTACACGGAGGCCAAAGATATGAACAGTGAATACCAAAACTCAGGGACGACGATGGAAGCCATGACCGGCGATGTAACTGAAAGATACTATGGAAGGGTCGAAGAGATCTGGGAGCTTGAATACTCTAGATTGCATAGTGCGACGATGTTCCGTGTCAGATGGGCTAAAAACGCACAAAGAGAAAACCGACTTTTCACTACCATGTGTATACCCGATGCCAATAGCCGTACCGTGAGCGCCACCGCCAAAAATGAGCCATGGGTACACGCTAATCACGTGACACAATGCTTATTCATAGAAGACCCTCTCAATCCCAACCATGTTATCGTGAGGAGAGGCAAAAGGAGCATCGTCAGAATGGATGGAGTCTCCAACGAGGAAGACTACGACCAGTACGGTGACCCGATGAGGGAAGATGATGATGATGATGAACCATACATCAAAAGAAGAAGCAGGACAACATTACCTAAGAAAGATCATACTTCCTGGAAAAGGAAAAGTCACAACGAGGGGCTCAATTATTTGACAACGAACAAAAGAGGAAAGAAGAAGATCAGTCTCAAGCATCGTCGCCCGCACGCTAAATAACAAACGATCATAATTTGTGTGTACCTATTTTGTATAAGTACTTAACACTGTTATCGGTCAAGTGATGTAATATATATATATATATATATATATATATATATATATATATATATATATATATATATATATATATATATATATATATATATAATGCACTAATTATTAGTCGGAGGTGCTCATAGTGGGAGGAGGCGTCGTCCGGAGGTGCTCGATCATATATATATATATATATATATATATATATATATATATATATATATATATATATATATATATATATATATATATATATATATATATATATATATATATACAGACGGGCCGGGGGAGGGTGTTATTACTACATAAACAACCCTAATTAGTAATTAGGAAAAATAAAGAGAAAAAGGAAAAAGAAAAAAATGTAAAAGAAAGAGAAAAAGGAAAAAAGAAAAAAAGGAAAAACAGTAACATATCTATAGAATTTACAAAATAAACAAAACAGTTAGCAGTAGCGCATTTGGGCAACACAAGCGCTATAGCTAAGCGTGTTTACAGAAAAGCGCTATAGCTAAGTTTGCTATAGCCAGGCCGTTCTTCCTCGATCTCCTCGCCCAATCCCCCACTCTCTCTCTCTCTCACTCTCGATCCTCTCCCTCCCTCTCTCTCGTCCCAGCAGCGGCGATCCCCCTCAGCCCCGGCGACCTCATCCCCAACCCCAAAGACGACGCCGACCTCGTTCTCCACCGGCTGCCGTCCATGCCCCTCCCCACTGACGCCCCTGGGTCGCCGACGTCGCACCTGCCTCGCCGTCCACCGGCATCCCTGCCCCTCCCCACCGACGCCTCTGCATCGCCGACGCACTTGCCTCGCCGTCCACCACCGTCCCTACCCCTCCCCACCGACGCCCCTGCCTCGTCGTCCACCGCCGTCCCTGCCCCCCTCCGAATTAAGGTGACAAATCTCAGCACCCTCTCTCCCTTCCCTGCTTGCTAGCTAGTGTGGGTTCGTAGATTAGGGTTCCGAAATTAGGGTAAAACAGAAAATTAGATAGTAAACAGATAATTAGTTTGAAGTTAATTAGATAGTAAAACAGATAATTAGATAGCAAAACTGAGTCAAAAATGAGTCAGAAAAATGGTTTTGATGCCCCAATTCAAATGAGATGCTTGCTATCCAAATGAAAATTAGTCAAAACTAGCTCCGTCTCTGTCTGAAAAAAAATAGTTAATAGTTTATGTTTCTAAAAAATTCAGTTAATAGTTAATAGTTTATGTTTCTGAAAATGAAATTCTTGCTGTCCATTTGAAGTTGATGTCCAAATGCAATGAAAATGAAATTGAAATGCTTGCTGTCCATTTGAAGTTTTGATGAGTTGTTGTTCATTTGAAGATGAGTTGCTGTCCAAACACTCAAATTGGACCAGATTCAATGTGTTGTGGGTCTAAGGCCGTTCTTGTTTGCAGGGAAACTGATTCTGAGTGGCCTATGTTTTGCCGGAATGTTGATTCATTTCCGTTCCGGCAAATTTCAGGCGCTCGATATGTGCCATTTTTAGCATAGGTCATGCCGGAATTTATCGTGAAGGTTTTCCATTCTGAGTGGCCTATTTTTCTCTAAGTATGAAACTGGCAGTATGAATACTTTGCAATTTGCCTTGAGCCTTGCAACAAATCTGTGCATCTTTGGATCATGATCAGAAATGGTGTTTGGTTGAGGGTAATTAGTACATGCTTGCCATGCTCTTTGTTGCCATGAAAAACTGTTGTAGCATATATTTTACTTGCCTCAAAGGTTGCATCATGAATCTGTTTTCTGCCACTCTATGCAAATATCACTAAGTCTGAAAATCTGCTAATACTTGTCAACTTGTCATGATGATTGCCATTGATCTAGGGGTCATTTGAATTAGTTCAGTAAGCATGTTTTGCCATGTGTTACATGTACATTCATGTCATGCCATTTGTTTCCATATAGAAATTTTGTAGCATGTTCAAATCTTGCTTTCAAATTGGTATCTAGCTATAATGGACAGATTTGCAACAAAGTTGATGGTTGTATCTTTTTCGTATGCATTTAAATTTTGGCATGTAGTATTAATTTAGACATGTTTTATATAATGTTTTTTATGAGAAAAAAAGAAATTGTTCTCGTATTTCTAAGAAGATAACCAGAAAGTAAAACATTAAACGATAAGAAAATGTTCTCATAGGAATTTTTTCTCGATGTCGACGATGCCTGGCCCGCATCCTCGTCGTCGACTTGGCGGCGACATCCTTGAGAGGCGCCATGTCCGGGACTGGGCTCCGCCGGGCTGGCACTGGGAGGTTCTACCTTCCAGGGTGCGCAGCTTGGTGAGGAATCGGGGTCTCGCCGTCGACCCGGAGGTTCTTTGGTGGCGGTCGCGTGGGCCACTATCGATGCGGAGGGAGCCGGCCCCCGCGGAGGTGGTACGTCGCCGTGCCAGGGAGGAGGACGAGCACGTCCGTCGCTACATGGTTGCGTTGGACGTCAGGTACTCCAATACCTGGCAGGTTCTTCAGGGATCTCACCCAAGTTATGATCCTGTGATGGTTCCTTCTCTTTGGGTGTCCATCGCCCGCGGCTCAGAAACCGCGAGTCAACTGGATTATTTGATAATATTCGATCTGTATTAGTGATATTATATTATAATATTCGAGATGTATTAGTGATAATATTCGATGATGCATTAACTGGATTATTCGAGACGATGTATTAGTGATATTATATGATAATATTATATGATCATATTGTTGCATTGCTGTGTATTGATTGCATCTCCGGTATTGTTCTTCTCGATACTATGATTTTAATTGTTCTATCTTTCTTCTGGATTAGTCAAAGTGAAAAACCTTCGCATTGTGTCATTACGTCCACGACACCACGCCTTTCACCTAGCTTGGGTGCATCCTCCCGAATATGGACGGATGGCACGAGTGCACTGCTTAAATTAACGATGACACTGTGTCTGATTAGTTGTTACTTTCTCTACAACCGAAACTTGGAATTTATCTGTACGACGTAACTGTTAGATGTAAACGCTACCGCACTCTAGTTAGTTAGTTTCGGTACGATAAATTTCGTTAACTATGTTTATGTTGCTTCTATCTGCTAACTCTTTCTCTCCGCGGGCCGACGTCGTATATTATGTTGCATATTAATGTTGAATTCACTTGATGATATATGCATCTCTGACATGTATATAGATCATCGATGCCGAGATGGTATGCCGTGTACATAGGGAGGGTTCCGGGAGTGTACGAGGAGTGGCCAGAGTGTCAGGCCCAAGTGTATCGCTTCCCGGGCGGCAGCCAGAAAGGGTTTGATAGCAGAAACGAGGCGGAAGCTAGTTACTTGAGGTGGACGCTAGCGCGAGAGAGAAATCAGAACCGACGCCTAAAGAACTACTACATAATCCCGCTTGTGCTCATCGTGATCGTCCTTCTCTTGTATGGGATCAGATCATAGCTAGGTTACATAGATGATGAAACATGAGTGTGATCATGGGTAGTTGCATGTATTCGATACTTCTAATAACTTGTATCGCTATATCTTCGAGACATGAACGTGTTCGACTATTAGTGACGATGATGATATGTGATGAAAGACCTTCTCTTATTCTTATATGTTTCAATGAATATGCATGTTGTTATCGTATAGAAGTTGTATCTCTATAAATAGAGCAAAAAACGCAAAAAAAACATAAAAATATTAGTAGTAGCGTCGGGACAAAAATTACCAGTAGCGCGTTTATAATAGTAGCGCTCCTCCACAACACGCGCCGCAGATAGTTAGCAGTAGCGCTTGGCAGAGGAGCGCTACCGGTATAGGATATTACCAGTAGCGCTGGGCAAAACACGCGCTACTGCTAAAAAATAGCTGTAGCGCCGTAGCTGTAGCGCGCCTACCAGCGCTAGTGGTAGCTAAAAATCCAGCGCTACTGGTAGAGTTTTCCCTAGTAGTGCCGTCAACAGTGGTGTTGCCTACCCCGTGACAGAGGCGGCTCGCCAGTACATATCGTTCATGTCGGCCCTGGTCCTTGGTGACTACTCCGGCCTACAGCGTCGGCCTCATCAGGGATTACGGGGGTCATCGAAAGGTCTTAGTGAGGATTTCTCTCTCCGGATCCGGTGGCTGACTTCACAGTATTATGCAAACTATGGACGACGACTTGACGCAGCGGGATGGTTGTGTAGTGGCGATGGTCACGCATCGCATGTAGCTGTTGGGTCAGGGAAAAGTGGTGGCGACAACACATGAGTGACTTCAATGGTGGTGCTACTCGAGCACCCTGGTCTCGAGCTCCAGGATGAAAGCCTAGGTCTGACCCTAATTGGTTAGGCCTACCAATGGTGATGTTTTTACATCGGTGCCTTGTTGAAGGCATTGCTCGGGCATGCTCAGACTGATTTTTGAGGGCGAGAACCTAGAATCTAGCTTTGGGTCGTTGGATCTAGTGACGGCGACGCTTAAGCGTTGCTCCCTTTCTGAAAACGTTGTTGCTAAAGAACCTCATCGTCATTTGGTGTCATGAAATGGTTGGTGCGGATATGATCATTGTTGTAGTTTGTTGATTGCGGACTTGATCGCTTCGTTTTCCTTTTCTTTTTTTCTCGCCTACGCATAATTTTGATCTTATACGACTTTGCTATTTATCGGCGTGTTTTTGTGTGCATGCGTTGGCGTTGAATGTGTGTTTATTGTATTTGTATCCCTTTGATGTTCTATTTTGGGTCATTGAAGCTTACTACCTCCCTTCCGATTTATTAGTCACTTTTGTATTTTGGATGAAACTTTAACCTAGGATTTAACTATCAAAAAATCAATTATAAACCACAAAAATAGTATCATTGAAAATCTTTTTTAAATATGAATCTAATGATATAATTTATGTGACATACAACTTATATTATGTTAGTTAAATCTACGATCAAATTTGACATAAAATACGAAGGGCATCAATAAACCTGGATGAAGATAGTACCCTTTGTTGGAAAACTACAACACAAAGGAATGTAAGAGTATAAACGGAAGCACAACCATGGCACACCGCTGAGCGGGAATCCTCATCCGACCGTTGCTCCCTTAGTACAGTTTACACACTAGATTTGAAGCATGGTTAATAATATAGCTGCCTGATGGCTATATAAAACTACCATGTTATTTATAGCCATCATCTATAGTCACTAATATAGTAGTGTGGGTTATAAGATTTGTTATTGCATTAGTACACTTTTTTAGTTTCTCACCCTATTTCTTTACATTTATTGTATTTGTTTAGGAGTACGTATACACTTAGGATCATACATGAAAATCCACTTCCCTTACTTTTTTACATCTCTTTTTTTTCAAATAGACAAAAATGTCATGTAAGCGGGCTACAAATGAGTAGGGCCTTTTGGAGCTCAGCCTCCATGGACCCCTTTATTTTTGAAAAATTCGAAATTCAAACTTCCCGGTTTCAAAAAAAATCTGAAAGAAAATATGCAAGTATACAAGGGTGAAATGTATATGTGTGCAAAAATTCTGGATGAAATACCTTGAGATGCGATCTGTGCAAAAAGAACAAATTCATGGACTTTTGGGATGAATAGTATCATGTGTTAAAAACTCACATATTTGTCTTTTTTGCACAGCCCGCGTTTCAACGTATTTCGTCCTGAAAATTTACACACATGTATGTTATGCCCTCATGCATATATACATCTGTATTTTTTCAGATTTTATTTCAAATGTAAAAAATATGAATTTTGATGAATTTTGGATTTTTAAAAAACCGGCCTCGATGAACTCCAAATGGCATTTTCGGCTACAAACCTACTATTATACTTCCTTAGCCCCTCATCACCGTGGCAGCAGCTGCACGAAGAGCCAAAAGCGCCACAACACTTCAGGAGTACAGTGATCACAAATGCAGCTGGCTATACGTAGCTGTGCAAAAAATATACACCGGTCACTACAAACATGCGGGAGGTACGTACCTCTGCAAAGATGACCAAGAAGAAGTCGCACACACTCACATGCTGCATGGACGCGAAAAATTGTGATAATGCAATCATGTCCTCCTCCTCCTCCTCTTCTTCTCTGGGTCGTACAACATGCATACACCGAGCTGCTTGTAGTCCATGGTCCGTCTATAAAGTACCGAACTGTATTCAGTACCACCACTGCAGCCCTATACAAGTGTTTTCAGTAGGTTATAGTAAACGACGTCGATAAGAACAGAAACATGCAACAACATGCCCAACCATGCGATGGACGTCCAGCGTCCAAGGTTCAGGAGGGCAACTCACCCTCTGGGCACCAAGACCTGACTCTGGAAGAAAACTATAAACACATAAAACAGTTTATTGCTCTTCAAAAAGCACCTTCATAACGCCCTTGTAATTACATGTGCATCCATTCCTCTTAAATTATGCTGCACACTTAAGATTGATCGGTACTCTACTACACTTATTTTACAGTACTGCCACTAAATATTAGTCAATACCATGATTTAAGAGCATCTACAGCCGGACCCCTCATACGCTCCTCAAACGCCCGGGCAGGCCGGCCGGTCACTGACCGGTCACGAAAAAGCGATCCAGACAGACCCCTCATACCCATCTCAAACGCCCGGACTGACCGGCACCCCTCATATCCATCTCAAATATGAGAACGATATGAGGGGTCGCGGACGCGCCCGGGCGCGCCCGGTCAGTCCGCCATGTAGGACGTGACCCCACCCCGGACCACCTTTTCTCTTTCTTTAATCATTCTTTTCTTTCTCTCTCTTCTTCTCCACCAATCACGTGCAAGTGACCGGACATATGAGGAAAAATATGAGAGATGCGGCTGCACGGATGAAAAAGTAGGGGTTCAAAACGGACGCGTCCGGTCACTGTCCGGGCACGTCCGCGGGCGTTTGAGGGGCCGGATTTGCCAAGTCCGGCTGTAGATGCTCTAAGGGTAAGATTGTAGTTAGATAACCTTTTGAATTCCCCGCAAAAAAAAGATAACCTTTTGAATTAATATAGACAATATAACGTAAAATTTTCATAGCCACAAATATAATTGATTCGCATACATTTTTCTCCAATCTTGAAGTTCACCAATCCGATCGGCAGCGATAATAGACACCATTAGTTGTTCTACACGGTTCGCAACCATGCTCCACATAGGACGCAACGTGGTCAGTGCCACACAGCTTGTACCAAAAGGCAAACGTTCCTGGGCTGACCACTTAGGCCTTGTACAATGCCCGGTGCATAGCACCGGTGCTTAAAGAGTGAGACCAAAGTTGCGTCTCAGAACTTTTGTAGCTTACAACGTTGGGTGCTGCATACGGGAGCTAACCGGGGTTTCACGAAACGGCAAGCACCGGCTAGCACCAGGAGCCAAAGTTTGCTTCCGTGCCTCTCCTAAGCACGCGCGATAAACAGCATGACAGAAAAAAACCGGGTTTTTTAATTGAAGCACCCCCTTAAGCACCTGCATTGTACATGGCCTTACACAGGAAGAGAGATATATGACCATTATTAACTTTTGTGAGTTAATTTTGTAGCCTATCAAGTTTGTGCGCACAATTCTTCATATATGAATTGTTGAGTTGTTGTATGTATGCGTTGCAATACCTTATATCAAATCGACCGGAACGAGTCGACAATTGCAAGCACATAAACATGGTTATTAAATCTGGGAAAGTATGTTTTTCCTTGCACCATGCAAGAGAGCTGCATGTATTGAATTGTTGATTATATAGAAAGAGAAGGAAAAAAAACCAAGAAGGCACCAATACAACAGCAAACATGGCACGGCCAAAATGCAAAGACCCACAACCTAATTCTATGACGAGTGACATAAGGATCTCGAAACAAGCGTCGACGACCAGCGACTTAAATAGAACACTAGAAACCAAGACAAGCAGGACTAGAAGTATGAATGAAAGCCTCGACCATACATCGAACAAGCGTGTAACATCTGAGAGCAAGGACCACGATAACAAAAGTGCAAGACCTCCGCAATGGCATCCACCACCATCTCAAAGTCAACCCAACTTGCTCGCATGGGTTCCAAGACGTCGCATGGCCTTCCAACACACGCACTGCCGACTCCACCACCGCCCAGCCAGCCAGGAAAAAACGAAAAGAGAGATACCAACCCAACGACATGGGGCGAAAGCCAAGAATCAAAGGAAGAATAACACGTGTTGCAATACGATGAAATGGATGACCAGCCTGACCAACCCCTTGCGATGAGTAAGGGCGTCCAGAGGGAAGGCAGGGACCAAAAACCGATGGTGGAACCAGATCTAACCAATGAGGAGCACCACAACACAAATGATGTGGTCGCCAACCATTGGCGACCGAGGACGATCAAGAGGGTTTCGGAGCTCCAGATCCAATAGCAGGACGCCATGCTCAAGGCAAGGAACGACCAAGAGTGGATGACGAGGAGGACGACCGATGGATGCTGGATCCAATAGAGATGAAACCAGAAATGGCTATGTGAATGGCGTGGTGATGATGGAGAAGCCATAACGCCGCCATCCAATAGGGGCAATGGGATATGTGAGGGGCGGGGTAGGTGATCGATGGAAGCTAAATCGACAACTTCGGCACCGGGACGACCAAGATAAGGGGTTGGCGAACATGACGAGGCTAAATCCACTAGCTGTTGACGACTAGGGAAGGAAGGAGCAATTGGCAA
This sequence comes from Elymus sibiricus, assembly GCA_039707655.1. Taxonomy (NCBI): domain Eukaryota; kingdom Viridiplantae; phylum Streptophyta; class Magnoliopsida; order Poales; family Poaceae; genus Elymus; species Elymus sibiricus. The sequence continues at coordinate 356,753,232 of CM077671.1, forward strand.
GATACGAGGAAAAACATAGGAAGGAGGGACGGAACAAAGAGCTATGTGAGGGGGGCGGGAGGGAGTGACCCCACCGCCACCATCCGCCCAATAGGCAAAGCCCAACGGTGAGGGGAATATGAGGAGCAGGGTTCGTAAAGTGGATTAAATATGACAGATGATTCATAGGTGTACAGGTTCCGCAAGACTAGACATTATTAGCAAAATCAACTACACTAGTGTCAAAAACGCTCTTATATTATGAGACGGAGGTCGTAGTGTTTTTCGTGAGTCATCTACTTCCTCAAGTTATTGTCTCAGAACATACTCCAGTTTATTCGGTCACAAAAGTTTCACTCCACAAATGTGTTGAGGCAGTTGATGAGGCAATTAAAAACACTGAGTGTCCTTTTTTGCTGGATCCAAACATCATTGTGTACGCTCAATCTGACCGCTTGTGATTGCAAAAGTAGGTACGAGGGCGTTGTGTGGTGGTATATTATGCGCAGTAACATTCTTTTCTGTGTGTTAAACATACTGTACACGAAACTAGTAATGCGATTAGAGGATTTTTTTAAGTTGTCCAAAATTAATAATTATCTACCTTGGTCAGAGAGCTAAACCTGGGGTTTAAACCGGTAATAACGAACCTCACCTGCGCTCCCTGTCCAATGTCTATGCAGCTTTCTTGCCTCTGCTAGAGGACAAGATAACGCGGGAAAAAGGTCTGTCTCCCTGGGCCTCCATGGGCCAAGCTTGTGGAGCCCAAGCATCACCCTTGAGCACCTTTGGATTATTTCCGCAGACCCCTCACGCGTCACTTGTCGCTGCCGCTTGTCCAGACCGCGTCAGGCAAAACTATAAAGCAGTGCACTCCACAAAGACACTAAATCCTAAAACTCCATCTCAAGCTCAACGTGCTCTCACACTCCACAGACCACCGTCCGCCGTACGAAGCTCATCAAGCCAGCACCGACCACCTGCAGCGATGGACATGACAGGCTCGGACCAGCAATGGAGCTCATCTTCCTCGCCGTCATCAACCTCCTCGCACCCGAAGCGCCCCGCCGGGCGGACCAAGTTCAAGGAGACGCGCCACCCGGTGTACCGCGGCGTGCGGCGCCGGGGCAACGCCGGCCGCTGGGTGTGCGAGGTGCGCGTCCCCGGGCAGCGCGGCGAGCGGCTTTGGCTCGGCACGTACCTCACCGCCGACGCGGCGGCACGCGCGCACGATGCCGCCATGATTGGCCTGCTCGGCCACTCCGCCGCGTGCCTCAACTTCCCCGACTCCGCGTGGCTCCTGGCCGTGCCGCCCGCGCTCTCCGACCTCGCGGCCGTCCGGCGCGCGGCCCTCGCTGCCGTAGCGGACTTCCAGCGCCGGCATGGCGCCAGCGGCGCAGCCACCGTCCCTGCCGATGAGGACACCTCTAGCGCGGACAATGCGGGCGGCTCGTCGGCGACGTCGCGGCCTTCGAGCGAGGGGACGTTCGAAGTGCCATCCGCGCTAGGCAGCGACATGTTCGAGCTGGACTTATCCGGGGAGATGGACCTGGGCACTTACTACGCGGACCTCGCGGACGGGCTGCTCCTCGAGCCGCCGCCGTCGCTGGACAGCGGGGCGTGCTGGGATACCGGAGACGGCGGAGCTGACTCCGGGCTCTGGAGCTACTGAACCAGCTGGAGTTGCTGAGTCAGCTGCTTTGACTGTATGGACTCCACGTTTCCCAGTTGATTCCAGCATAATAAAATCTGTGGAATCTGTAAACGCATAAAAAATCGCCAAAAAAAGGACACGTGAAAGAAAAGACATGATTTGCTGGATGAATAGTCGTTATGGTCCCGGGAGAGTACTATCACTTCATGTGAGAATGACTATAACTGGCAACCGGACGAGAAAGAAAGATCAAGGCTTGCTAATCGGAGAGAGGTGGTCCAAGTACGCTAATTCCGAAGATGGGGCCTGGATACCTCATACCACCTAGGTCAGCTAGTTAAAGTTCTACTAGCTACAGATCCATGTGATCTTTTTCCCGATTTTCCTCCTGTCCTCGTAGCCACGCGAGCTGACGCGGCGACGCAGTCGCGCTCTGCGCCTCCCCTTCCTATATCGCATGGCCAGGAAGCGAGATGCCTAGGGCTGATGTGCCACGTAGTACTTTTTTCTTTCTTTTGAAGATGACATGTGAACCTAGATTTTGTTATCGGATTTGGTGGGACTGTGGAAGTGACTACTCAGTAGTGTGGTACAATAATTGTGCATAATTGGATTGGGTGTATAGAGTGCAAAGTTGCATTCGAAATCTTACGAAATTATTGTAGGAATAGTAGGTAAACATTATTGTATTTATTTTTCTCCCTTTTGACAAACATTGTATTTATTCTTGTAAAGTTGTAATCGTCTCAGTACATATATTTAAGGCGGTTGCTTCAGTCGGATGATCCCGGGCCGGGATCAGCCGCCTTGCCAGCCACACGATTAAATCATTAACCATCATCTGATCAAATCCTTGTTCAGTCAGTCATCTCTATTCTATCCTTCCTGATTGCCCGCAACTAATAATAGAAAGAGTACGCCGGTGGTCTGCCTTGCTACCCCACACACCTCGGCGCACGACGGCCATCTCATAGCACTGGCTCATAGGTGACGTCTCGTAGCGCCGCGCAACACCCGTTGTCCTCGCCGGCGCCCTCCATGCTTGGAGCTCTGTCGCCCACTGAGATCGCAACAGTCCGCTTGCAGCATGCCTTGCTACAGCCGGCCCCAAAAGGCACCATCCCCAGACACCCCGTCCGCAGCAGCGTCCCATCACAACACCAGTCATGTTGCAACGCAGCATCAATGGTGGCGGCTGTCTGAGTGGGAATAGATGCTCGCGCATAGTTCCGATAAGCTCACATGCAACAGCATCAACGGACGCCCCTCCGCAACAGCCTCCCATCACACCACTAGTCTTAACGCAACATCGATTGCAGTGACCGCCAGAGTTGGGGGAGATCTTTGCACGTGTCGTGACACCACGACCATCCCTTGCAATTGAGGTGTTGTTGCAAAGCAGCATGATTGGACGCCCCCAACATAGCAGCCTCTACCAATGGTGGAGCAACACTTCATCGAAAGTGATGGCCGCCGGAGTTGGGGAGATGCCCACGCGTGTCACGATGAGCGCACACGGAATAGCAGCACGACCTCCGTTTGCAGCGGACGTGTTGTTGCAAAGCAGCATCATCGGAAGCTCCCCAAAACAGCAACCTCCACTATGGTGTTACAACACAACGTCGGCGATGACGGCCGCCAGAGTCAAGGGAGATGTCCTGATGCGCGTCCGTCCCTTCTTGTTGCATAGCAGCAGTGCGGCAACAACAAAAACAGCTGGTGCGGCCGAGATCCAACAGGTGGTGGGCACAGTTGTCCTCCCTGGTTCGTAACAATGGTGGGTGGAGTGGTCGGTGTCGCATGGGAGCTCTCTCCTCTCCCAGTGTGAACAACAGAGATGGGAGGGTAAAGAGGTGAGTGGAGGAGATGTTCAAACAGAAAGATAAGGTTGGATGGGAACGATGACAGGTCCAAAGGGACACGTGTCCATGAAAGGATGCGGCTTGCACTTTGTTGTTTTCATCCGGTTGAAAACAACATTTTTCCTATATTTAAACTATCCTTTCCTCCCATGCAAAAAAGGAAAATAATTATCCTTTCCTCGGTATTACCCTCTCAACCGGATAAAGAAAAACGAGATAATTTTTTTATGTAATTGACGTTGGTATTTTTACCCTCTCAACCAAAGCGGTCTTAGGCGGGCCAAGCTTCGGGAGACTTTGCACCCATTACGTTGTAGCTACCACATGACACGAGATCAAGCGAGATAGCGGGTGAGAAGTCCATGACCTAAGGGGGTTCTCTAATCTCTCCTTGCTCACGATCATTGACCTTCTCACACTCGGAGCGCCCCGCTGGGCGCACCAAGTTAAAGGAGACTCGTCGCCCACTGTACTGCGACATGCGGCGTCGGGGCAAAGCAGACGGTGTGTGTGGGGGGGGGGGGGGCGTAGTACCCTGAAACAAAACAAAGTTTTGCCAAAATATATTAAATGCGGCACAAATCACAAAGCAAGGATGGACCGTTGTTATATGAAATGACTGGTGCATGGTACAAAAACCATTTTCATGCTCAAATTCCATGATTGTATAATCCAAATTATGATAGAAAACATGACGTGATGCGGCGATAAATCACTTCTCACGCCTTCATGCGTCCCTATTGGAGTGGCTAAATTCTGCCAACATTGTGCTCTTGCCCAAGCAGTGTGGGGCAGAAGGCATCATAGACTATAGGCCAATTAGCCTCATTAACATCATCGCAAAAATCATTGCCAAGGTGCTTGCAACCTAGCTTGCTCCTCGCATTGAAAACCTTGTTCCAATGCCCAGGAAGCCTTCATAAGAAAAGTAGCACCCACGACAACTTTATGTATGTGTGCAACCTTGTGTGGCGACTACACAAAGCAAAAACCTCATCCCTCCTTCTCAAGATAGACACCTGCAAGGCTTTCGACTCCATAAAATGGGAATACATACTCGATCTCCTGCAATGGCAAGGGTTCCCAAGCAAGTTCTGAGATTGGATCACCACACTTTTTTCTACTTCATCCTCGAGAATTCTGCTAAACGGCGTGCCCAGCCCTTCTATCAAGAACGGTCAACGACTGCAACAGGGCACCCCCCTATCCCCGTTGTTGTTTTTCATTGGTATTGACCCTCTTTAGAGGATTCTTGACTTGGTCACCCGTCATGGTCTGCTGCATAGGATAAGAGGGCGGAGAACTATATTCCGTACATCACTTTTCGGGGACGACGCTGCAATTTTCATGGCCTCAATTAGGGAAGACATTGACAACCTATCCCGCATTCTCTAGGGTTTCGGCGACACCACGGGTTTGGATGCTAATCCACTAAAGAGCTCTAATGTGCCCATCGATGTCGCCATCTCAACTTGGGTCATATCCTTCAGAGCTTCCCCGTGACACGTGCATCTTTCCCAATGAAATACTTGGGCCTCCCACTCTCCGTATCGCAACCTAGGAAAGTGGACTTTCAATTCCATGATGGTAAATTTGCAGCTAGACTCACCACTTGGGATGGGAAGAACATCACCACCACCGGCCGTGGTGATCTAGTAAAATTGGTCATCACCACACAAGCGGTGTACCCCTACACTCCTCTCACCATCCCTCCAAGCATCACCCGCAACCTCAACAAGATCGAGTACACCTTCCTATGGGCGGGAATAGGCAAGGTGACTGGGGCCAAGTGCAAAGTTAATTGGGGGGGGGGGGCATTTGTCGTCTAACTGAGTTTGAAGGGCTTGGTATCCTCAACCTTGACAAATGTTCTCTCGCTCTCAGACTACGGTGGCCATGGTATAAGTAGAAGGACCCTATCAAGCTCTGGGTGGGAATGGAAAACCCTGGCGATGAAGCGGGCCTCAAGGTCTTCTACTCCTTCACGAATATCAATCGTGCTCAATGGAGCAGGGACACCATTCTGGGACTCAGCATGAGTTAATGGGAGCAAGCCAAAAGAGATTGCACCTCTTATCGTTGGGGCCTCAAGGAGGAAGCGATGGAAGGCTAGGGAGGCAATGAAAGACGATGCTTGGGTGGAGAAAATTAAGCCGCCTCATACTTGGACTTTGGGCTTCATCACGGAATTTGTTATCCTTTGGGCGTGCCTGCATAACACCCCTTTGTGGTATGATGTTGAGGACAACGTTGTCTGGAAGTTCACTTTGGGTGGTCATTACTCTGCGGCTTCCTCTTATCATGTCGAGTTTCTGGGTCTTATTCACACCTCCATGAAGACAACCCTTTGGAAACCTTGGGAACCCTCAAAAATCATATTCTTTGGGTGGCTGGCGATCCAAGATAGGGTGTGGACTGCCAAACGCTTAGCCAAGCGTGGATGACCGCATTATATTGTGGGTTGTGCCCGCTTTGCAAGCGTGAGGACGATACCGTGGCACACCTCCTCTACAAGTGTCGAAACACTCTGAGAGTTTGGGGGGGTAAAGGATTGGCTACAACTCTTCATGATCCACAGACACACATGGGTCATCGTGCGCTCGGTCAAGGATTGGTGGATCTCGATGTCAGACACCCACATGTCACATCTCAAGGCCATGGCATCGACCACTATGCTCTTCTCATGGACAATTTGGAACAAAGGAAATGCGAGGGTATCCCGACACAAATATTCCCCTCCATTCGTCATCTTTGACATGATCAAGAAGACAAGAACGACGCGACCCTTTGGAAAGTCGCGGGCGCGAAGCATTTGGTAAACTAATTATGGGAGAGTAATGATTTTGTAATAAAGGGGACAATGTAATATCACTCTAACTTCTTATTTATTGGATGAGGCAAAACTTTTGCCTCTATTTCGAAGAAAAAATTATAGAAACCATGACCAAATTGCATGCTAATTCATACAGTATGGGTGTTGTTTCACTAATAGGTTAAGTAATACGATAATTACCGAAAGTGCTCTTTTGATCCCGAGCTCATATACTCCCTGATGAACAGTAAAATCTGAAAAAATAGTAAAAAATTTCAAAAATTTCTGAATTTTTTTTGTGAAAAACATTGACGAAAGTTTTAACATTCTGTAAATTTTCGTGATGAAATAACATTCGTGGAGGTTGGGACAAAAAAAAATCAATGCTCCAAATTGCTTCCAACAATAGTGTTTTCGGAGCATCGATTTTGTTTTTTTCCCAGGCCTACACGAATGTCATTTCATCACAAAAATTTGCAGGCAGTTAAAAATTTCATCAATGTTCATCACCAAAAAAATTCAGAATTTTTTAAATGTTTTTACAATTTTTTCGGATTTTACTGTTCATCAGGGAGCATATGAGCTCGGGATCAAATACTCCGTGACCGATAATTACCCCTTTCTTGAGAATACAGATGTGATACCCCCTTCGTTCCAAAGAATAATCACACACTTTAAAATTGAAGTCTGACCGAAATTTGTTGAAATGTGCGTGACATGAGTTGCCTATGTTTTGCCGAAATGTCAATTCATTTCCGTTTCGGCGAATTTCGGGCAAACTCGACATGGCCTATGTTTAGGGAAGGTCATGTCAAATTCTTGTATGAATTTGTTGCATGCATGTACGTGGTTATAATTATTTGGCATCGCGCAAGCAATCTTGAAGGTCAATGGATGGAAGGTGGAAACATACTGGCAATCCGCGGTGGACGACATGTATGAAAACAAACGGAACGAGGTTTTATGTCCGTGTCATAGATGCAAAGGAAGAGTATGGCTCGACCCCTTTAAGGCTGGCAAATTCAAGGCACACCTGCTCATGTACGGTTTCATGGATAGCCATACACGATGGATAAGCGAAGACGATGATGATGAGGACGTCGACGGGGCAGGCAATAACGACATGGGCCGAGACGAAGAGATGATCGAAAATGTTCCCGAAGAAGAGGGCGTGAGAAATGGCGCCGTACATGGCGCAGAAGAGGCCGGACCTGGCGTAGAAGAGGCTGGACATGACAGAGAAGACGCGGACACGCTGCAGTCTTCGTCGCTACTAAGTTCAGCCATGGGGGACCCGCATGTTCGAGAACTGCTTCGCAAGAGGACGACTAGCGATAGAGCTGCTTCTAGAGAGGAGGCCAAGTTGGCGCAACTGGATGTAGACTCGAAGACTCCATTGTATGATGGTTGTGATCCCAAGGTGACCCGCTTGAGTTTCACACTAGAACTACTCAAGACGAAGGCAAAAAACAAATGGACAGACACAAGCCTGGATGATCTTTTGAAGTATCTAAAGAAGGTTCTACCCACGGGAAGCATGTATCCCACTGGTGTGGAGGAGGCCAAAAAAATCGTGTGCCCTCTTGATCTGCCGCACATTAGATACCATGCATGCATCAACGATTGCATCATATATCGGAACGAGCACGCGGAAAAAACCATCTGCCCAAAGTGCAATGCTTCACGATATAAGAAGGCCGGAAAGAAATATCCACAGAAAGTCGTATGGTACTTTCCCATCACTCCCCGTCTGCAGCGGTATTTCATAGATCCTAAGGAAGCAAAGCTCATGCGATGGCACGTGGATAAGGTGAAGCCAGACGATGGAGATGATCCGAAGCTGAGACACATCGCAGATGCTAGTCAGTGGAGAGCATTAAACGCTGAATATAAATATTTCGCAGATGATCCAAGGAACATTGTGCTTGGCGCTAGTACTGATGGCATGAATCCGTTTGGCAAGCAGAACACCAACCATAGCACATGGCCCGTGTTTGTATGGATGTACAACCTCCCCCCTGGAAGTGCATGAAGGCAAAATACATACATATGACTATGCTTATTCAAGGGCCAAAACAACCGAGAAATGATATTAATCTGTATCTCGGGTTACTGAAAGAGGAGCTAGACACGTTATGGATAACGCTGGCCAAGACATGGGACCCCAGCATAGGAGAGTATTTCGACATGAGAGCCGCGTTGATCACGACGGTGCACGACTATCTCGGTTACGGATATGTCGCGGGCCAGGTGTGCCACGGATATTCCGGATGCACCAGGTGCATGGATGATACAATGTCTCAGCAGCTATCGAAAGATGTCGGGTCTTCGAAAATCGTGTACATGGGGGCATCGAAGATGGCTCGAGAAGGATGACCCGTGGAGAAAGCGTGGAGATCTATTCAATGGTAAGGTCGAGCTTCGAGGACCTCCACATAAGCAGAGCAGCATCGAAATTGATGAGTTGTTGAAGAACTGGGAATAGTGCCCCTCGCTGGGAAAGATGAATAAAAAGGCGCCAGAGCCGCTGCTGAAGGTATGGAAAACGAGGTCTGTTTTCTGGGACTTAAAGTACTGGCCCAAACTAGACATGCCTCATATCCTTGATCAAATGCATATCACGAAGAATATCCTCGAAAGTTTGCTTGGAACATTGATGAACATGCCGGAGAAGACCAAGGATGGGCCGAAAGCAAGAAAAGACTTGGAATTTTTGGATATCAGGAAAGATCTGTACATGCCCGGTAAAAAGTCATCGAAAGAGACGGAGACGGAAGATAGGGGCAAAAAATAAAAAAAGAAGGGAGAAGAGTATTGCCCCCCTCTTGCTTCACCTTAGATCCGAAGGAGGTCAATCAATTCTTCAAGTGCCTTGCTGGAATCAAAGTTAGTTCCGGATACTGTGGGAAGATAAGCAGATATCTGGACACCAAGAAAAAAAGGTTCAGCGGGATGAAGTCTCACGACTGTCACGTGATGATGATGCAGTTACTCCCGGTTGCACTTAGAGGGATTTTGGACACACACGTCCGTGATACACTTACTGATCTATGCCACTTTTTCGACACTATCTCTCGAAAGTCGATCAGTGTGAAGCAACTGACAAGGCTACAGGAAGAGATCGTTGTCATACTAAATCAGCTAGAGATGTACTTTCCGCCCGCGTTCTTCGACGTCATGGTGCATCTGTGTGTCCACATCGTGGACGACATTATAGACCTAGGGCTGACATTCCTACACAGCATGATGCCCTTCGAGAGGATGAATGGGGTCATCAAAGGATTCGTTCGTAACATGTCCCGTCCGGATGGAAGCATCGTGCAGGGCTATCTGACCCAAGAGTGCATCTCCTTCTGCGAGAATTATCTAGGCATCGGAGAACCTGTTTTTTGGTTTGCCCGTCAACAAGCACTCTGGAAGGCTGAAAGGAGAAGGTCACATCAACGGTCGGAGGGAATTGAATGTGTACCGCTCGAGCCGACATGACGACTTTGACATAGCTAACTTAGTAGTGCTACAACACCTAAACGTGGTAGATCCTTTCGTGGCACTACACAAAGAGACCATCGCAAAGAACTATCGTGACTGTGGACTGCACAGGACGAACGTTGAAGTTATTAGAGAGCACAACTCCACTTTCTTGCGATGGTTCAAAGAGCGAGTTGTGGCTAATCCCCTGGAAGAGGGCTGTCCAGACGGAAAGTTGATATAAGCCTTAGCACATGGCCCGGCGGTCAACCTCGCGACCTATCAGGCATACGATATTAACGGATACACGTTCTACACGGAGGCCAAAGATATGAACAGTGAATACCAAAACTCAGGGACGACGATGGAAGCCATGACCGGCGATGTAACTGAAACATACTACAGAAGGGTCGAAGAGATCTGGGAGCTTGAATACTCTGGATTGCATAGTGCGACGATGTTCCGTGTCAGATGGGCTAAAAACGCACAAAGAGAAAACCGACTTTTCACTACCATGTGTATACCCGATGCCAATAGCCGTACCGTGAGCGCCACCGCCAAAAATGAGCCATGGGTACACGCTAAGCACGTGACACAATGCTTATTCATAGAAGACCCTCTCAATCCCAACCATGTTATCGTGAGGAGAGGCAAAAGGAGCATCGTCAGAATGGATGGAGTCTCCGACGAGGAAGACAACGACCAGTACGGTGACCCGATGAGGGAAGATGATGATGATGATGAACCATACATCAAAAGAATAAGCAGGACAACATTACCTAAGAAAGATCATACTTCCTGGAAAAGGAAAAGTCACAACGAGGGGCTCAATTATTCGACAACGAACAAAAGAGGAAAGAAGAAGATCAGTCTCAAGCATCGTTGCCCGCACGCTAAATAACAAACGATCATAATTTGTGTGTACCAATTTTGTATAAGTACTTAACACTGTTATCGGTCAAGTGATGTAATATATATATATATATATATATATATATATATATATATATATATATATATATATATATATATATATATATATATATATATATATATATATATAATGCACTAATTATTAGTCGGAGGTGCTCATAGTGGGAGGAGGCGTCGTCCGGAGGCGCTCGATCATATATATATATATATATATATATATATATATACACGGGCCGGGGGGAGGGTGTTATTACTACATAAACAACCCTAATTAGTAATTAGGAAAAATAAAGAGAAAAAGGAAAAAGAAAAAAATGTAAAAGAAAGAGAAAAAGGAAAAAAGAAAAAAAGGAAAAACAGTAACATATCTATAGAATTTACAAAATAAACAAAACAGTTAGCAGTAGCGCATTTGGGCAACACAAGCGCTATAGCTAAGCGTGTTTTACAGAAAAGCGCTATAGCTAAGTTTGCTATAGCCAGGCCGTTCTTCCTCGATCTCCTCGCCCAATCCCCCACTCTCTCTCTCTCACTCTCGATCCTCTCCCTCCCTCTCTCTCGTCCCAGCAGCGGCGATCCCCCTCAGCCCCGGCGACCTCATCCCCAACCCCAAAGACGACGCCGACCTCGTTCTCCACCGGCCGCCGTCCATGCCCCTCCCCACTGACGCCCCTGGGTCGCCGACGTCGCACCTGCCTCGCCGTCTACCGGCTGCCCCTCCCCACCGATGCCCCTGCATCGCCGACGCACTTGCCTCGCCGTCCACCACCGTCCCTACCCCTCCCCACCGACGCCCCTGCCTCGTCGTCCACCGCCGTCCCTGCCTCCCTCTGAATTAAGGTGACAAATATCAGCACCCTCTCTCCCTTCCCTGCTTGCTAGCTAGTGTGGGTTCTTAGATTAGGGTTCCGAAATTAGGGTAAAACAGAAAATTAGATAGTAAACAGATAATTAGTTTGAAGTTAATTAGATAGTAAAACAGATAATTAGATAATAAAACTGAGTCAAAAATGAGTCAGAAAAATGGTTTTGATGCCCCAATTCAAATGAGATGCTTGCTGTCCAAATGAAAATTAGTCAAAACTAGCTCTGTCTCTGTCTGAAAAAAAATAGTTAATAGTTTATGTTTCTAAAAAATTCAGTTAATAGTTAATAGTTTATGTTTCTGAAAATGAAATTCTTGCTGTCCATTTGAAGTTGATGTCCAAATGCAATGCAAATGAAATTGAAATGCTTGCTGTCCATTTGAAGTTTTGATGAGTTGTTGTTCATTTGAAGATGAGTTGCTGTCCAAACACTCAAATTGGACCAGATTCAATGTGTTGTGGGTCTGAGGCCGTTCTTGTTTGCAGGGAAACTGATTCTGAGTGGCCTATGTTTTGCCGGAATGTTGATTCATTTCCGTTCCGGCAAATTTCAGGCGCTCGATATGTGCCATTTTTAGCATAGGTCATGCCAAAATTTATCGTGAAGGTTTTCCATTCTGAGTGGCCTATTTTTCTCTAAGTATGAAACTGGCAGTATTAATACTTTGCATTTTGCCTTGAGGCTTGCAACAAATCTGTGCATCTTTGGATCATGATCAGAAATTGTGTTTTGTTGAGGGTAATTAGTACATGCTTGCCATGCTCTTTGTTGCCATGAAAAACTGTTGTAGCATATATTTTACTTGCCTCAAAGGTTGCATCATGAATCTGTTTTCTGTCACTCTATGCAAATATCACTAAGTCTGAAAATCTGCTAATACTTGTCAACTTGTCATGATGATTGCCATTGATCTAGGGGTCATTTGAATTAGTTCAGTAAGCATGTTTTGCCATGTGTTACATGTACATTCATGTCATGCCATTTGTTGCCATATAGAAATTTTGTAGCATGTTCAAATCTTGCTTTCAAATTGGTATCTAGCTATAATGGACAGATTTGCAACAAAGTTGATGGTTGTATCTTTTTCGTATGCATTTAAATTTTGGCATGTAGTATTAATTTAGACATGTTTTATATAATGTTTTTTATGAGAAAAAAAGAAATTGTTCTCGTATTTCTAAGAAGATAACCAGAAAGTAAAACATTAAACGATAAGAAAATGTTCTCATAGGAATTTTTTCTCGATGTCGACGATGCCTGGCCCGCATCCTCGTCGTCGACATCCTTGAGAGGCGCCATGTCCGGGACTGGGCTCCGCCGGGCTGGCACTGGGAGGTTCTACCTTCCAGGGCGCGCAGCTTGGTGAGGAATCGGGGTCTCGCCGTCGACCCGGAGGTTCTTTGGTGGCGGTCGCGTGGGCCACTATCGATGCGGAGGGAGCCGGCCCCCGCGGAGGTGGTACGTCGCCGTGCCAGGGAGGAGGACGAGCACGTCCGTCGCTACATGGTTGCGTTGGACGTCAGGTACTCCAATACCTGGCAGGTTCTTCAGGGATCTCACCCAAGTTATGATCCTGTGATGGTTCCTTCTCTTTGGGTGTCCATCGCCCGCGGCTCAGAAACCGCGAGTCAACTGGATTATTTGATAATATTCGATCTGTATTAGTGATATTATATTATAATATTCGAGATGTATTAGTGATAATATTCGATGATGCATTAACTGGATTATTCGAGACGATGTATTAGTGATATTATATGATAATATTATATGATCATATTGTTGCATTGCTGTGTATTGATTGCATCTCCGGTATTGTTCTTCTCGATACTATGATTTTAATTGTTCTATCTTTCTTCTGGATTAGTCAAAGTGAAAAACCTTCGCATTGTGTCATTACGTCCACGACACCACGCCTTTCACCTAGCTTGGGTGCATCCTCCCGAATATGGACGGATGGCACGAGTGCACTGCTTAAATTAACGATGACACTGTGTCTGATTAGTTGTTACTTTCTCTACAACCGAAACTTGGAATTTATCTGTACGACGTAACTGTTAGATGTAAACGCTACCGCACTCTAGTTAGTTAGTTTCGGTACGATAAATTTCGTTAACTATGTTTATGTTGCTTCTATCTGCTAACTCTTTCTCTCCGCGGGCCGACGTCGTATATTATGTTGCATATTAATGTTGAATTCACTTGATGATATATGCATCTCTGACATGTATATAGATCATCGATGCCGAGATGGTATGCCGTGTACATAGGGAGGGTTCCAGGAGTGTACGAGGAGTGGCCAGAGTGTCAGGCCCAAGTGTATCGCTTCCCGGGCGGCAGCCAGAAAGGGTTTGATAGCAGAAACGAGGCGGAAGCTAGTTACTTGAGGTGGACGCTAGCGCGAGAGAGAAATCAGAACCGACGCCTAAAGAACTACTACATAATCCCGCTTGTGCTCATCGTGATCGTCCTTCTCTTGTATGGGATCAGATCATAGCTAGGTTACATAGATGATGAAACATGAGTGTGATCATGGGTAGTTGCATGTATTCGATACTTCTAATAACTTGTATCGCTATATCTTCGAGACATGAACGTGTTCGACTATTAGTGACGATGATGATATGTGATGAAAGACCTTCTCTTATTCATATATGTTTCAATGAATATGCATGTTGTTATCGTATAGAAGTTGTATCTCTATAAATAGAGCAAAAAACGCAAAAAAAAACATAAAAATATTAGTAGTAGCGCCGGGACAAAAATTACCAGTAGCGCGTTTATAATAGTAGCGCTCCTCCACAACACGCGCTGCAGATAGTTAGCAGTAGCGCTTGGCAGAGGAGCGCTACCGGTATAGGATATTACCAGTAGCGCTGGGCAAAACACGCGCTACTGCTAAAAAATAGCTGTAGCGCCGTAGCTGTAGCGCGCCTACCAGCGCTAGTGGTAGCTAAAAATCCAGCGCTACTGGTAGAGTTTTCCCTAGTAGTGCCGTCAACAGTGGTGTTGCCTACCCCGTGACAGAGGCGGCTCGCCAGTACATATCGTTCATGTCGGCCCTGGTCCTTGGTGACTACTCCGGCCTGCATCGTCGGCCTCATCAGGGATTACGGGGGTCATCGAAAGGTCTTAGTGAGGATTTCTCTCTCCGGATCCGGTGGCTTACTTCACAGTATTATGCAAACTATGGACGACGACTTGACGCAGCGGGATGGTTGTGTAGTGGCGATGGTCACGCATCGCATGTAGCTGTTGGGTCAGGGAAAAGTGGTGGCGACAACACATGAGTGACTTCAATGGTGGTGCTACTCGAGCACCCTGGTCTCGAGCTCCAGGATGAAAGCCTAGGTCTGACCCTAATTGGTTAGGCCTACCAATGGTGATGTTTTTACATCGGTGCCTTGTTGAAGGCATTGCTCGGGCATGCTCAGACTGATTTTTGAGGGCGAGAACCTAGAATCTAGCTTTGGGTCGTTGGATCTAGTGACGGCGACGCTTAAGCGTTGCTCCCTTTCTGAAAACGTTGTTGCTAAAGAACCTCATCGTCATTTGGTGTCATGAAATGGTTGGTGCGGATATGATCATTGTTGTAGTTTGTTGATTGCGGACTTGATCGCTTCGTTTTCCTTTTCTTTTTTTCTCGCCTACGCATAATTTTGATCTTATACGACTTTGCTATTTATCGGCGTGTTTTTGTGTGCATGCGTTGGCGTTGAATGTGTGTTTATTGTATTTGTATCCCTTTGATGTTCTATTTTGGGTCATTGAAGCTTACTACCTCCCTTCCGATTTATTAGTCACTTTTGTATTTTGGATGAAACTTTAACCTAGGATTTAACTATCAAAAAATCAATTATAAACCACAAAAATAGTATCATTGAAAATCTTTTTTAAATATGAATCTAATGATATAATTTATGTGACATACAACTTATATTATGTTAGTTAAATCTACGATCAAATTTGACATAAAATACGAAGGGCATCAATAAACCTGGATGAAGATAGTACCCTTTGTTGGAAAACTACAACACAAAGGAATGTAAGAGTATAAACGGAAGCACAACCATGGCACACCGCTGAGCGGGAATCCTCATCCGACCGTTGCTCCCTTAGTACAGTTTACACACTAGATTTGAAGCATGGTTAATAATATAGCCGCCTGATGGCTATATAAAACTACCATGTTATTTATAGCCATCATCTATAGTCACTAATATAGTAGTGTGGGTTATAAGATTTGTTATTGCATTAGTACACTTTTTTAGTTTCTCACCCTATTTCTTTACATTTATTGTATTTGTTTAGGAGTACGTATACACTTAGGATCATACATGAAAATCCACTTCCCTTACTTTTTTACATCTTTTTTTTTCAAATAGACAAAAATGTCATGCAAGCGGGCTACAAATGTGTAGGGCCTTTTGGAGCTCAGCCTCCATGGACCCCTTTATTTTTGAAAAATTCGAAATTCAAACTTCCCGGTTTCAAAAAAAATCTGAAAGAAAATATGCAAGTATACAAGGGTGAAATGTATATGTGTGCAAAAATTCTGGATGAAATACCTTGAGATGCGATCTGTGCAAAAAGAACAAATTCATGGACTTTTGGGATGAATAGTATCATGTGTTAAAAACTCACATATTTGTCTTTTTTGCACAGCCCGCGTTTCAACGTATTTCGTCCTGAAAATTTACACACATGTATGTTATGCCCTCATGCATATATACATCTGTATTTTTTCAGATTTTATTTCAAATGTAAAAAATATGAATTTTGATGAATTTTGGATTTTTAAAAAACCGGCCTCGATGAACTCCAAATGGCATTTTCGGCTACAAACCTACTATTATACTTCCTTAGCCCCTCATCACCGTGGCAGCAGCTGCACGAAGAGCCAAAAGCGCCACAACACTTCAGGAGTACAGTGATCACAAATGCAGCTGGCTATACGTAGCTGTGCAAAAAATATACACCGGTCACTACAAACATGCGGGAGGTACGTACCTCTGCAAAGATGACCAAGAAGAAGTCGCACACACTCACATGCTGCATGGACGCGAAAAATTGTGATAATGCAATCATGTCCTCCTCCTCCTCCTCTTCTTCTCTGGGTCGTACAACATGCATACACCGAGCTGCTTGTAGTCCATGGTCCGTCTATAAAGTACCGAACTGTATTCAGTACCACCACTGCAGCCCTATACAAGTGTTTTCAGTAGGTTATAGTAAACGACGTCGATAAGAACAGAAACATGCAACAACATGCCCAACCATGCGATGGACGTCCAGCGTCCAAGGTTCAGGAGGGCAACTCACCCTCTGGGCACCAAGACCTGACTCTGGAAGAAAACTATAAACACATAAAACAGTTTATTGCTCTTCAAAAAGCACCTTCATAACGCCCTTGTAATTACATGTGCATCCATTCCTCTTAAATTATGCTGCACACTTAAGATTGATCGGTACTCTACTACACTTATTTTACAGTACTGCCACTAAATATTAGTCAATACCATGATTTAAGAGCATCTACAGCCGGACCCCTCATACGCTCCTCAAACGCCCGGGCAGGCCGGCCGGTCACTGACCGGTCACGAAAAAGCGATCCAGACAGACCCCTCATACCCATCTCAAACGCCCGGACTGACCGGCACCCCTCATATCCATCTCAAATATGAGAACGATATGAGGGGTCGCGGACGCGCCCGGGCGCGCCCGGTCAGTCCGCCATGTAGGACGTGACCCCACCCCGGACCACCTTTTCTCTTTCTTTAATCATTCTTTTCTTTCTCTCTCTTCTTCTCCACCAATCACGTGCAAGTGACCGGACATATGAGGAAAAATATGAGAGATGCGGCTGCACGGATGAAAAAGTAGGGGTTCAAAACGGACGCGTCCGGTCACTGTCCGGGCACGTCCGCGGGCGTTTGAGGGGCCGGATTTGCCAAGTCCGGCTGTAGATGCTCTAAGGGTAAGATTGTAGTTAGATAACCTTTTGAATTCCCCGCAAAAAAAAGATAACCTTTTGAATTAATATAGACAATATAACGTAAAATTTTCATAGCCACAAATATAATTGATTCGCATACATTTTTCTCCAATCTTGAAGTTCACCAATCCGATCGGCAGCGATAATAGACACCATTAGTTGTTCTACACGGTTCGCAACCATGCTCCACATAGGACGCAACGTGGTCAGTGCCACACAGCTTGTACCAAAAGGCAAACGTTCCTGGGCTGACCACTTAGGCCTTGTACAATGCCCGGTGCATAGCACCGGTGCTTAAAGAGTGAGACCAAAGTTGCGTCTCAGAACTTTTGTAGCTTACAACGTTGGGTGCTGCATACGGGAGCTAACCGGGGTTTCACGAAACGGCAAGCACCGGCTAGCACCAGGAGCCAAAGTTTGCTTCCGTGCCTCTCCTAAGCACGCGCGATAAACAGCATGACAGAAAAAAACCGGGTTTTTTAATTGAAGCACCCCCTTAAGCACCTGCATTGTACATGGCCTTACACAGGAAGAGAGATATATGACCATTATTAACTTTTGTGAGTTAATTTTGTAGCCTATCAAGTTTGTGCGCACAATTCTTCATATATGAATTGTTGAGTTGTTGTATGTATGCGTTGCAATACCTTATATCAAATCGACCGGAACGAGTCGACAATTGCAAGCACATAAACATGGTTATTAAATCTGGGAAAGTATGTTTTTCCTTGCACCATGCAAGAGAGCTGCATGTATTGAATTGTTGATTATATAGAAAGAGAAGGAAAAAAAACCAAGAAGGCACCAATACAACAGCAAACATGGCACGGCCAAAATGCAAAGACCCACAACCTAATTCTATGACGAGTGACATAAGGATCTCGAAACAAGCGTCGACGACCAGCGACTTAAATAGAACACTAGAAACCAAGACAAGCAGGACTAGAAGTATGAATGAAAGCCTCGACCATACATCGAACAAGCGTGTAACATCTGAGAGCAAGGACCACGATAACAAAAGTGCAAGACCTCCGCAATGGCATCCACCACCATCTCAAAGTCAACCCAACTTGCTCGCATGGGTTCCAAGACGTCGCATGGCCTTCCAACACACGCACTGCCGACTCCACCACCGCCCAGCCAGCCAGGAAAAAACGAAAAGAGAGATACCAACCCAACGACATGGGGCGAAAGCCAAGAATCAAAGGAAGAATAACACGTGTTGCAATACGATGAAATGGATGACCAGCCTGACCAACCCCTTGCGATGAGTAAGGGCGTCCAGAGGGAAGGCAGGGACCAAAAACCGATGGTGGAACCAGATCTAACCAATGAGGAGCACCACAACACAAATGATGTGGTCGCCAACCATTGGCGACCGAGGACGATCAAGAGGGTTTCGGAGCTCCAGATCCAATAGCAGGACGCCATGCTCAAGGCAAGGAACGACCAAGAGTGGATGACGAGGAGGACGACCGATGGATGCTGGATCCAATAGAGATGAAACCAGAAATGGCTATGTGAATGGCGTGGTGATGATGGAGAAGCCATAACGCCGCCATCCAATAGGGGCAATGGGATATGTGAGGGGCGGGGTAGGTGATCGATGGAAGCTAAATCGACAACTTCGGCACCGGGACGACCAAGATAAGGGGTTGGCGAACATGACGAGGCTAAATCCACTAGCTGTTGACGACTAGGGAAGGAAGGAGCAATTGGCAAGATACGAGGAAAAACATAGGAAGGAGGGACGGAACAAAGAGCTATGTGAGGGGGGCGGGAGGGAGTGACCCCACCGCCACCATCCGCCCAATAGGCAAAGCCCAACGGTGAGGGGAATATGAGGAGCAGGGTTCGTAAAGTGGATTAAATATGACAGATGATTCATAGGTGTACAGGTTCCGCAAGACTAGACATTATTAGCAAAATCAACTACACTAGTGTCAAAAACGCTCTTATATTATGAGACGGAGGTCGTAGTGTTTTTCGTGAGTCATCTACTTCCTCAAGTTATTGTCTCAGAACATACTCCAGTTTATTCGGTCACAAAAGTTTCACTCCACAAATGTGTTGAGGCAGTTGATGAGGCAATTAAAAACACTGAGTGTCCTTTTTTGCTGGATCCAAACATCATTGTGTACGCTCAATCTGACCGCTTGTGATTGCAAAAGTAGGTACGAGGGCGTTGTGTGGTGGTATATTATGCGCAGTAACATTCTTTTCTGTGTGTTAAACATACTGTACACGAAACTAGTAATGCGATTAGAGGATTTTTTTAAGTTGTCCAAAATTAATAATTATCTACCTTGGTCAGAGAGCTAAACCTGGGGTTTAAACCGGTAATAACGAACCTCACCTGCGCTCCCTGTCCAATGTCTATGCAGCTTTCTTGCCTCTGCTAGAGGACAAGATAACGCGGGAAAAAGGTCTGTCTCCCTGGGCCTCCATGGGCCAAGCTTGTGGAGCCCAAGCATCACCCTTGAGCACCTTTGGATTATTTCCGCAGACCCCTCACGCGTCACTTGTCGCTGCCGCTTGTCCAGACCGCGTCAGGCAAAACTATAAAGCAGTGCACTCCACAAAGACACTAAATCCTAAAACTCCATCTCAAGCTCAACGTGCTCTCACACTCCACAGACCACCGTCCGCCGTACGAAGCTCATCAAGCCAGCACCGACCACCTGCAGCGATGGACATGACAGGCTCGGACCAGCAATGGAGCTCATCTTCCTCGCCGTCATCAACCTCCTCGCACCCGAAGCGCCCCGCCGGGCGGACCAAGTTCAAGGAGACGCGCCACCCGGTGTACCGCGGCGTGCGGCGCCGGGGCAACGCCGGCCGCTGGGTGTGCGAGGTGCGCGTCCCCGGGCAGCGCGGCGAGCGGCTTTGGCTCGGCACGTACCTCACCGCCGACGCGGCGGCACGCGCGCACGATGCCGCCATGATTGGCCTGCTCGGCCACTCCGCCGCGTGCCTCAACTTCCCCGACTCCGCGTGGCTCCTGGCCGTGCCGCCCGCGCTCTCCGACCTCGCGGCCGTCCGGCGCGCGGCCCTCGCTGCCGTAGCGGACTTCCAGCGCCGGCATGGCGCCAGCGGCGCAGCCACCGTCCCTGCCGATGAGGACACCTCTAGCGCGGACAATGCGGGCGGCTCGTCGGCGACGTCGCGGCCTTCGAGCGAGGGGACGTTCGAAGTGCCATCCGCGCTAGGCAGCGACATGTTCGAGCTGGACTTATCCGGGGAGATGGACCTGGGCACTTACTACGCGGACCTCGCGGACGGGCTGCTCCTCGAGCCGCCGCCGTCGCTGGACAGCGGGGCGTGCTGGGATACCGGAGACGGCGGAGCTGACTCCGGGCTCTGGAGCTACTGAACCAGCTGGAGTTGCTGAGTCAGCTGCTTTGACTGTATGGACTCCACGTTTCCCAGTTGATTCCAGCATAATAAAATCTGTGGAATCTGTAAACGCATAAAAAATCGCCAAAAAAAGGACACGTGAAAGAAAAGACATGATTTGCTGGATGAATAGTCGTTATGGTCCCGGGAGAGTACTATCACTTCATGTGAGAATGACTATAACTGGCAACCGGACGAGAAAGAAAGATCAAGGCTTGCTAATCGGAGAGAGGTGGTCCAAGTACGCTAATTCCGAAGATGGGGCCTGGATACCTCATACCACCTAGGTCAGCTAGTTAAAGTTCTACTAGCTACAGATCCATGTGATCTTTTTCCCGATTTTCCTCCTGTCCTCGTAGCCACGCGAGCTGACGCGGCGACGCAGTCGCGCTCTGCGCCTCCCCTTCCTATATCGCATGGCCAGGAAGCGAGATGCCTAGGGCTGATGTGCCACGTAGTACTTTTTTCTTTCTTTTGAAGATGACATGTGAACCTAGATTTTGTTATCGGATTTGGTGGGACTGTGGAAGTGACTACTCAGTAGTGTGGTACAATAATTGTGCATAATTGGATTGGGTGTATAGAGTGCAAAGTTGCATTCGAAATCTTACGAAATTATTGTAGGAATAGTAGGTAAACATTATTGTATTTATTTTTCTCCCTTTTGACAAACATTGTATTTATTCTTGTAAAGTTGTAATCGTCTCAGTACATATATTTAAGGCGGCTGCTTCAGTCGGATGATCCTGGGCCGGGATCAGCCGCCTTGCCAGCCACACGATTAAATCATTAACCATCATCTGATCAAATCCTTGTTCAGTCAGTCATCTCTATTCTATCCTTCCTGATTGCCCGCAACTAATAATAGAAAGAGTACGCCGGTGGTCTGCCTTGCTACCCCACACACCTCGGCGCACGACGGCCATCTCATAACACTGGCTCATAGGTGACGTCTCGTAGCGCCGCGCAACACCCGTTGTCCTCGCCGGCGCCCTCCATGCTTGGAGCTCTGTCGCCCACTGAGATCGCAACAGTCCGCTTGCAGCATGCCTTGCTACAGCCGGCCCCAAAAGGCACCATCCCCAGACACCCCGTCCGCAGCAGCGTCCCATCACAACACCAGTCATGTTGCAACGCAGCATCAATGGTGGCGGCTGTCTGAGTGGGAATAGATGCTCGCGCATAGTTCCGATAAGCTCACATGCAACAGCATCAACGGACGCCCCTCCGCAACAGCCTCCCATCACACCACTAGTCTTAACGCAACATCGATTGCAGTGACCGCCAGAGTTGGGGGAGATCTTTGCACGTGTCGTGACACCACGACCATCCCTTGCAATTGAGGTGTTGTTGCAAAGCAGCATGATTGGACGCCCCCAACATAGCAGCCTCTACCAATGGTGGAGCAACACTTCATCGAAAGTGATGGCCGCCGGAGTTGGGGAGATGCCCACGTGTGTCACGATGAGCGCACACGGAATAGCAGCACGACCTCCGTTTGCAGCGGACGTGTTGTTGCAAAGCAGCATCATCGGAAGCTCCCCAAAACAGCAGCCTCCACTATGGTGTTACAACACAACGTCGGCGATGACGGCCACCAGAGTCAAGGGAGATGTCCTGATGCGCGTCCGTCCCTTCTTGTTGCATAGCAGCAGTGCGGCAACAACAAAAACAGCTGGTGCGTCCGAGATCCAACAGGTGGTGGGCACAGTTGTCCTCCCTGGTTCGTAACAATGGTGGGTGGAGTGGTCGGTGTCGCATGGGAGCTCTCTCCTCTCCCAGTGTGACCAACAGAGATGGGAAGGGTAAAGAGGTGAGTCGAGGAGATGTTCAAACAGAAAGATAAGGTTGGATGGGAACGATGACAGGTCCAAAGGGACACGTGTCCATGAAAGGATGCGGCTTGCACTTTGTTGTTTTCATCCGGTTGAAAACAACATTTTTCCTATATTTAAACTATCCTTTCCTCCCATGCAAAAAAGGAAAATAATTATCCTTTCCTCAGTATTACCCTCTCAACCGGATAAAGAAAAACGAGATAATTTTTTTATGTAATTGACGTTGGTATTTTTACCCTCTCAACCAAAGCGGTCTCAGGCGGGCCAAGCTTCGGGAGACTTTGCACCCATTACGTTGTAGCTACCACATGACACGAGATCAAGCGAGATAGCGGGTGAGAAGGCCATGACCTAAGGGGGTTCTCTAATCTCTCCTTGCTTACGATCATTGACCTTTTCGCACTCGGAGCGCCCCGCTGGGCGCACCAAGTTAAAGGAGACTCGTCGCCCACTGTACTGCGACATGCGGCGTCGGGGCAAAGCCAACGGTGTGTGTGTGTGGGGGGGGGGGGGGGGGGGCGTAGTACCCTGAAACAAAACAAAGTTTTGCCAAAATATATTAAATGCGGCACAAATCACAAAGCAAGGATGGACGGTTGTTATATGAAATGACTGGTGCAGTGTACAAAAACCATTTTCATGCTCAAATTCCATGATTGTATAATCCAAATTATGATAGAAAACATGACGTGATGCGGCGATAAATCACTTCTCACGCCTTCATGCGTCCCTATTGGAGTGGCTAAATTCTGCCAACATTGTGCTCTTGCCCAAGTAGTGTGGGGCAGAAGGCATCATGGACTATAGGCCAATTAGCCTCATTAACATCATCGCAAAAATCATTGCCAAGGTGCTTGCAACCTAGCTTGCTCCTCGCATTGAAAACCTTGTTCCAATGCCCAGGAAGCCTTCATAAGAAAAGTAGCACCCACGACAACTTTATGTATGTGTGCAACCTTGCGTGGCGACTACACAAAGCAAAAACCTCATCCCTCCTTCTCAAGATAGACACCTGCAAGGCTTTCGACTCCATAAAATGGGAATACATACTCGATCTCCTGCAATGGCAAGGGTTCCCAAGCAAGTTCCGAGAATGGATCACCACACTTTTTTCTACTTCATCCTCGAGAATTCTGCTAAACGGCATGCCCAGCCCTTCTATCAAGAACGGTCAACGACTGCAACAGGGCACCCCCCTATCCCCGTTGTTGTTTGTCATTGGTATTGACCCTCTTTAGCGGATTCTTGACTTGGTCACCCGTCATGGTCTGCTGTTGGAAATATGCCCTAGAGGCAATAATAAATTAGTTATTATTATATTTCCTTGTTCATGATAATCGTTTATTATCCATGCTATAATTGTATTGATTGGAAACTCAAATACATGTGTGGGTACATAGACAACACTATGTCCCTAGTAAGCCTCTAGTTAACTAGCTCGTTGATCAAAAGATGGTGAAGGTTTCCTAGCCATGGACATAAGATGTCATTTGATAACGGGATCACATCATTAGGAGAATGATGTGATGGACAAGACCCAAACTATAAATATAGCATATGATCGTGTCAGTTTATTGCTATTGTTTTCTACATGTCAAGTATCTGTTCCTATGACCATGAGATCATGCAACTCCCTGACATCGGAGGAGTACCTTGTGTGTATCAAACGTCGCAACGTAACTGGGTGACTATAAAGATGCTCTACAGGTATCTCCGAGGGTGTCTGTTGGGTTGGCATGGATCAAGACTGGGATTTGTTATTCCGTGTGACGGAGAGGTATCTCAGGGCCCACTCGGTAATACGACATCACAATGAGTCTTGCAAGCAATGTGACTAAAGTGTTAGCCACGAGATCTTGTATTACGGAACGAGTAAAGAGACTTGCCGGTAACGAGATTGAACTAGGTATAGAGATAACGACGATCGAATCTCGAGCAAGTAACATACCGAAGAACAAAGGGAACAACATACGGGATTAACTGAATCCTTGACATAGAGGTTCGACCGATAAAGATCTTCGTAGAATATGTAGGAGCCAATATGGGCATCCAGGTCCCGCTATTGGTTATTGGCCGTAGAGGTGTCTCGGTCATGTCTACATAGTTCTCGAACCCGCAGGGTCAACACACTTAACGTTTGGTGACGATTAGTATAGTTGAGTTATTTTGTTGGTGACCGAAGGTTGTTTGGAGTCCCGGATAAGATCCCGGACATGACGAGGATCTCCGGAAGAGTCCGGAGGTAAAGATTGATATATGTGATAATAGTGTTTTGATCTCCGGAAGGGTTCCGGAATTCACCGAAAGGGATTCCGGATGTTTACCGAAGTGTTCGGGTGCAGCAACACTTTATATGAGCCAAAGGGGTAAAACCCACGAGGTATTGGAAAGTGCAAAAGGAAGTTTTGCTGCTGCCTTAAGCGGTACTACCGCTGGTAAGGCAGTACTACCGCGTAAGCGGTACTACCGCTTGTGTGAAGTGGTACTACCGCTCGTGAGCGGTACTACCGCTTGTACGCGGTACTGCTGGAATCCGAGTGGGACTCTTTCCGTGCGGGCCAAACCGACCTTGTGCGGGCAAAACCGACCTTGTGGATGCTTTCTCTCCAAGTTTAGACCCCAGGGCTCAACATATAAATAGAGGGACAGGGCTAGCACACGGGACACATCAAGATTTTCCCAAGCCGTGTGCCGGCAACCCTGTCCCTCTAGTTCATCCTCCGTCATAATCTCTGTAGTGCTTGGCGAAGCCCTGCAGAGATTATTCCTCACCACCATCACCACGCCGTCGTGCTGCCGGAACTCATCCACTACTTCACCATCGCTCGCTGGATCGAGGAGGTGAAGGCGTCATCAAGCCGTACGTGTGTTGAACGCGGAGGTGCCGTCCGTTCGGCGCTAGATCGTGTTTGGATCGAGGGACGACTTGCGATTTGGATCGTGGAGACGTTCGACTACATCAACCGCGTTTCTTAACGCTTCCGCTTAGCGATCTACAAGGGTATGTAGATTCACTCTCCCTCTCGTAGATGCTCATCACCATGGATAGATCTTGCGTGTGCGTAGGAAATTTTTTGTTTCCCATGCTACGTTCCCCAACAGTGGCATCTGAGCTAGGTCTATGCGTAGATGAGATCTCGAGTAGAACACAAAAGGAGTTTGTAGGCGTTGATATTCAGATTGCTTCCTCCCTTGGACTTTTCTTGTTTCAGCGGTATTGTGGGATGAAGCGGTTCGGACCAACATTACTCGTACGCTTACGAGAGACCGGTTCCTTCAACTGACATGTAACTTCGTTGCATAAAGATGGCTAGCGGGTGTCTGTTTCTCCCACTTTAGTCGAATCGGATTTGACAAAGGCGGTCCTTGAGAAGGTTGAAAAGCAATTTTTATATCACCGTTGTGGTTTTTGCGTAGGTAAGAATCGTTCTTGCTAGATACCCATAGCAGCCACATAAAACTTGCAACAACAATTAGAGGACGTCTAACTTGTTTTTGCAGGGTATGTTGTGATGTGATATGGCCAAGTACATGATGAGATATATGTAATGTATGAGATGATCATGTGTTGTATAGAATATCATGACTTGCATGTCGATGAGTACGGCAACTGGCAGGAGCCATAGAGTTGTCTTTAATTATTTTCGCCGTTTTTGCTTTACTTTATCGCTATGAGTTAGCAATAGTCGTGGAAGCAACAGTCGGCGCGACAACCTCATGGCGACACATTGATGGGGATCAAGATGATGGGGATCATGGTGTTATGCCGGTGACGATGGAGATCATGCCGGTGCTTTGGAGATGGAGATCAAAAGCACGAGTTCATGGCCATATCATGTCACTTATGATTTGCATGTGATGTTAATCCTTTTATGCATCTTATTTTGCTTAGGACGACGATAGCATTATAAGGTGATCCCTCACTTAAATTTCAAGATAAATTGTGTTCTCCCCGAGTGTGCACCGTTGCGAAAGTTCGTCGTTTCGAGACACCACGTGATGATCGGGTGTGATAAACTCTACGTTCGCATACAACAGGTGCAAGCCAGTGTTGCACATGCGGAACACTCGGGTTAAACTTGACGAGCCTAGCATGTACAGACATGGCCTCGGAACACAAGAGACCGAAAGGTCGAACATGAGTCATATAGTAGATATGATCAACATGAAGATGTTCACCATTGAAACCACCTCAACTCACGTGATGATCGGACTTGAGTTGGTGGATTTGGATCATGTGACACTCGAATGACCGGAGGGATGTCAATTTGAGTGGGAGTTTTTTAAGTAATATGATTAACTAAACTCATTATCTTGAACAATAGTCTAAGTTTTCTTTGCTATATTTATGTTGTAGAATCATGGCTCGCGCAGTAGCACCCCTGAATTTTAATGCGTTCCTTGAGAAAGCTAAGTTGAAAGATGATGGAAGTAACTTTGTGGACTGGGCCCGTAATCTAAGGATTATCCTTACGGCTTCCCAGAAGGCTTATGTCCTTGATGCACTGCTTGGTGATCCACCCGCTCCAGTTGAGTCTCTAGACGTTGTGAACGCCTGGCAGGCTCGTTCTGAAGATTACTCAATAGTTCAATGTGCAATATTGTATGGCTTAGAACCGGGACTTCAAAGACGTTTTGAACGTCATGGAGCATATGAGATGTTCCAGGAGTTGAAGTTTATCTTTCAGAAGAATGCCCGGATCGAGAGGTATGAGATCTCCGATAAGTTCTATGCTTGCAAGATGGAGGAGAACGGGTCTATCAGTGATCACATACTCAGAATGTCTGGGTACTCCACCCGTCTGGCTGAATTGGGGATGCCCCTTCCGCCAGAGGCTATCATTGACAGAGTTCTTCAATCATTGCCACCTAGCTACAAGAGCTTCGTGTTGAACTATAACATGCACGGGATGAACAAGTCAGTCGCCGAGCTGTTTGCGATGTTGAAAGTCGCTGAGTCTGAGATTCAGAAGGAGCATCAAGTGTTGATGGTCAATAAAACCACTAGTTTCAAGAAGAATGGCAAGGGTAAGAAGGGTAACTCCAAGAAGAGTGGCAAAGCAGTTGCTCCTCCCGTGAAGAAACCCAAGGCTGGACCCAAACCAGAAACTGTGTGCTTTCATTGCAAGGGAACTGAACACTGGAAACGGAACTGCCCCAAGTATTTGGCTGACAAGAAGGCGGCCAACAACAAACAAGGTATATATGATATACATGTTATTGATGTGTACCTTACCAACTCTCGTTGTAGTGCCTGGGTATTTGATACCGGTGCGGTTGCTCACATTTGCAACTCTAAACAGGAACTGCGGAATAGACGGAGGCTGGCAAAGGATGAAGTGACGATGCGCGTGGGAAATGGTTCCAAGGTTGATGTGATCTCCGTCGGCACGCTCGCTCTTCAATTACCATCGGGATTAGTGATGAACCTGAATAATTGTTATTTAGTGCATGCGTTAAACATGAACATTATATCTGGATCTTGTTTATTGCGAGACGGTTACTCATTTAAATCAGAGAATAATGGTTGTTCTATTTATATGAGTAATATCTTTTATGGTCATGCACCCGAAGTGAGGGGTTTATTCTTATTGAATCTCGATAGTAATGATACACATGTTCATAACATTGATGCCAAAAGATGTAGAATTGATAATGATAATACCACTTTCTTGTGGCACTGCCGTTTAGGTCATATTGGCGTAAAACGCATGAAGAAGCTCCATGCTGATGGACTTTTGGAGTCACTTGATTTTGAATCACTTGACACATGTGAGCCATGCCTCATGGGCAAGATGACTAAGACGTCGTTCTCTAGAACAATGGAACGGGCAAGTGACTTGTTGGAAATCATACATACTGATGTGTGCGGTCCGATGAGTATTGAGGCACGCGGTGGTTATCGTTACTTTCTCACCTTCACTGATGACTTAAGTAGATATGGGTATATTTACTTAATGAAACACAAGTCTGAAACGTTTGAAAAGTTCAAACAATTTCAGAGTGAAGTTGAGAATCATCGTAACAAGAAGATTAAATTCCTACGATCTAATCGAGGAGGAGAATATCTGAGTTATGAGTTTGGCAGTCACTTAAGACAGTGTGGAATTATTTCACAATTGACACCGCCTGGAACACCACAGCGTAATGGTGTGTCCGAACGTCGTAATCGAACCTTATTGGATATGGTGCGATCTATGATGTCTATTGCCGATTTACCACTATCGTTTTGGGGTTATGCATTAGAGACAGCTGCATTCACTTTAAATAGGGCACCATCGAAATCCGTTGAGATGACGCCATATGAACTTTGGTTTGGCAAGAAGCCAAAGCTGTCGTTTCTTAAAGTTTGGGGATGTGATGCTTATGTCAAAAAGCTTCAGCCTGAAAAGCTGGAACCCAAAGCGGAGAAATGCGTCTTCATAGGATACCCAAAAGAGACAGTTGGTTATACCTTCTACCTCAGATGCGAAGGCAAAGTGTTTGTCGCTAAAAACGGAACATTTCTTGAGAAAGAGTTTCTCTCGAAAGAATTGAGTGGGAGGAAGATAGAACTTGATGAGGTTGTTGAACCTTTACTTCAACCTGAGAGTAGCGCAGCGCAGAAAGATGTTTCTGTAGAGCCTACATCAGCTGAAGAGGAAGTTGATGATGATCATAAAGCTTCGGATCAAGTTGCTATCGAACCTCGTAGGTCGACAAGGACGCGTACTGCTCCTGAGTGGTACGGCAACCCTGTCTTAGAGGTCATGTTGTTGGACAACGATGAACCTACGAGCTATGGAGAAGCGATGATGGGCCCGGATTCCGAGAAATGGTTAGAGGCCATGAAGTCCGAGATGGGATACATGTATGAAAACAAAGTATGGACTTTGGAAGTATTACCTGAAGGGCGTAAGGCCATTCAGAACAAATGGATCTTTAAGAGGAAGACGGACGCGGACGGTAATGTCACCGTCTATAAAGCTCGACTTGTGGCAAAGGGTTTTTCACAAGTTCAAGGAGTTGACTACGATGAGACCTTCTCACCCGTAGTGATGCTTAAGTCCGTCAGAATCATGTTAGCAATAGCTGCCTTTTTCGATTATGAAATTTGGCAGATGGATGTCAAAACAGCGT
The DNA here is from genome assembly GCA_039707655.1 of Elymus sibiricus. Taxonomy (NCBI): domain Eukaryota; kingdom Viridiplantae; phylum Streptophyta; class Magnoliopsida; order Poales; family Poaceae; genus Elymus; species Elymus sibiricus. The sequence continues at coordinate 356,783,155 of CM077671.1, forward strand.
TCCTTAACGGTTTCCTTAAGGAAGAGTTGTATATGATACAACCAGAAGGTTTTGTCGATCCAGAGAATGCTGACAAAGTTTGCAAACTCCAGCGATCCATTTATGGACTGGTGCAAGCATCTCGGAGTTGGAATCTTCGCTTTGATGAGGTGATCAAAGCGTTCGAGTTTATACAAGTTTACGGAGAAGCTTGTATTTACAAGAAAGTGAGTGGGGGCTCTATAGCGTTTTTAATATTATATGTGGATGACATATTACTGATTGGAAACAATATAGAAATGTTGGAAAGCGTGAAGGAATATTTGAACAAGAGTTTTTCAATGAAGGACCTAGGAGAAGCTGCTTTCATATTAGGCATCAAGATCTATAGAGATAGATCGAGACGCTTAATAGGACTTTCACAAAGCACATACCTTGACAAAGTTTTGAAGAAGTTCAAAATGGATCAGTCCAAGAAGGGGTTCTTGCCTGTATTGCAAGGTGTGAAGTTGAGTAAGACTCAATGCCCAGTGACTGCAGAAGATAGAGAAAAGATGTGTGTCGTCCCCTATGCTTCAGCCATAGGCTCTATCATGTATGCAATGCTGTGCACAAGACCCGATGTCAGCCTTGCCATAAGTATGGTCGGAAGGTTTCAAAGTGATCCAGGAGTGGAACACTGGACGGCGGTCAAGAATATCCTGAAGTACCTGAAAAGGACTAAGGACATGTTTCTCGTTTATGGAGGTGATCAAGAGCTCATCGTAAAGGGTTACGTCGATGCAAGCTTTGACACTGATCCGGATGACTCTAAGTCGCAAACCGGATACGTATTTATTCTTAATGGGGGTGCGGTTAGCTGGTGCAGTTCCAAGCAAAGCGTGGTAGCTGATTCTACATGCGAAGTGGAGTACATCGCTGCCTCGGAGGCGGCGAAGGAAGGTGTCTGGATGAAGGAGTTCATGACAGATCTTGGAGTAGTGCCTAGTGCGTTTAACCCAATGACTCTGTTTTGTGATAATACTGGTGCCATTGCTCTAGCCAAGGAACCAAGATTTCACAAGAGGACCAGACACATAAAATGACGTTTCAATTCCATCCGCGATTACATCAAGGAGGACGACATAAATATTTGCAAAGTACACACGGATCTGAATGTTGCAGATCCGATGACTAAACCTCTTCCAAGGGCTAAACATGAACAACACCAGAACTGCATGGGTGTTCGATTCATTACAATGTAAATCACATAGAGATGTAAACTAGATTATTGACTCTAGTGCAAGTGGGAGACTGTTGGAAATATGCCCTAGAGGCAATAATAAATTAGTTATTATTATATTTCCTTTTTCATGATAATCGTTTATTATCCATGCTATAATTGTATTGATTGGAAACTCAAATACATGTGTGGGTACATAGACAACACTATGTCCCTAGTAAGCCTCTAGTTAACTAGCTCGTTGATCAAAAGATGGTGAAGGTTTCCTAGCCATGGACATAAGATGTCATTTGATAACGGGATCACATCATTAGGAGAATGATGTGATGGACAAGACCCAAACTATAAACATAGCATATGATCGTGTCAGTTTATTGCTATTGTTTTCTACATGTCAAGTATCTGTTCCTATGACCATGAGATCATGCAACTCCCTGACATCGGAGGAGTACCTTGTGTGTATCAAACGTCACAACGTAACTGGGTGACTATAAAGATGCTCTACAGGTATCTCCGAGGGTGTCTGTTGGGTTGGCATGGATCAAGACTGGGATTTGTTACTCCGTGTGACGGAGAGGTATCTCAGGGCCCACTCGGTAATACAACATCACAAGGAGAATTCACCGGAAGGGGTTCCGGATGTTTACCAAAGTGTTCGGGTGCAGCAACATTTTATATGAGCCAAAGGGGTAAAACCCACGAGGTATTGGAAAGTGCAAAAGAAAGTTTTGCTGCTGCCTTAAGCGGTACTACCGCTGGTAAGGCAGTACTACCGCGTAAGCGGTACTACCGCTTGTGTGAAGCGGTACTACCGCTCGTGAGCGGTACTACCGCTTGTACGCGGTACTGCTGGAATCCGAGTGGGACTCTTTCCGTGCGGGCCAAACCGACCTTGTGCGGGCAAAACCGACCTTGTGGAGGCTTTCTCTCCAAGTTTAGACCCCAGGGCTCAACATATAAATAGAGGGACAGGCTAGCACACGGGACACATCAAGATTTTCCCAAGCCGTGTGCCGGCAACCCTGTCCCTCTAGTTCATCCTCCGTCATAATCTCCGTAGTGCTTGGCGAAGCCCTGCAGAGATTATTCCTCACCACCATCACCACGCCGTCGTGCTGCCGGAACTCATCCACTACTTCACCATCGCTCGCTGGATCGAGGAGGTGAAGGCGTCATCAAACCGTACGTGTGTTGAACGCGGAGGTGTCGTCCGTTCGGCGCTAGATCGTGTTTGGATCGAGGGACGACTTGCGATTTGGATCGCGGAGACCTTCGACTACATCAACCGCGTTTCTTAACGCTTCCGCTTAGCGATCTACAAGGGTATGTAGATTCACTCTCCCTCTCGTAGATGCTCATCACCATGGATAGATCTTGCGTGTGCGTAGGAAATTTTTTGTTTCCCATGCTACGTTCCCCAACATCTGCTGCATAGTATAAGAGGGCGGAGAACTATATTCCGTACATCACTTTTCGGGGACGACGCTGCAATTTTCATGGCCTCAATTAGGGAAGACATTGACAACCTATCCCGCATTCTCTAGGGTTTCGGCGACACCACGGGTTTGGATGCCAATCCACTAAAGAGCTCTAATGTGCCCATCGATGTCGCCATCTCAACTTGGGTCATATCCTTCAGAGCTTCCCCGTGACACGTGCATCTTTCCCAATGAAATACTTGGGCCTCCCACTCTCCGTCTCGCAACCTAGGAAAGTGGACTTTCAATTCCATGATGGTAAATTTGCAGCTAGACTCACCACTTGGGATGGGAAGAACATCACCACCACCGGCCGTGGTGATCTAGTAAAATTGGTCATCACCACACAAGCGGTGTACCCCTACACTCCTCTCACCATCCCTCCAAGCATCACCCGCAACCTCAACAAGATCGAGTACGCCTTCCTATGGGCGGGAACAGGCAAGGTGACTGGGGCCAAGTACAAAGTTAATTGGGGGGGGGGCATTTGTCGTCTAACTGAGTTTGGAGGGCTTGGTATCCTCAACCATGACAAATGTTCTATCGCTCTCAGACTACGGTGGCCATGGTATAAGTCGAAGGACCCTATCAAGCTCTGGGTGGGAATGGAAAACCCTGGCGATGAAGCGGGCCTCAAGGTCTTCTACTCCTTCACGAATATCAATCGTGCTCAATGGAGCAGGGACACCATTCTGGGACTCGGCATGAGTTAATGGGAGCAAGCCAAAAGAGATTGCACCTCTTATCGTTGGGGCCTCAAGGAGGAAGAGATGGAAGGCTAGGGAGGCAATGAAAGATGATGCTTGGGTGGAGAAAATTAAGCCGCCTCATACTTGGACTTTGGGCTTCATCACGGAATTTGTTATCCTTTGGGCGTGCCTGCATAACACCCCTTTGTGGTATGATGTTGAGGACAACGTTGTCTGGAAGTTCACTTTGGATGGTCATTACTCTGCGGCTTCCTCTTATCATGTCGAGTTTCTGGGTCTTATTCACACCTCCATGAAGACAACCCTTTGGAAACCTTGGGAACCCTCAAAAATCATATTCTTTGGGTGGCTGGCGATCCAAGATAGGGTGTGGACTGCCAAACGCTTAGCCAAGCGTGGATGACCGCATTATATTGTGGGTTGTGCCCGCTTTGCAAGCGTGAGGACGATACCGTGGCACACCTCCTCTACAAGTGTCGATACACTCTGAGAGTTTGGGGGGGGGGGGGGGGGTAAAGGATTGGCTACAACTCTTCATGATCCACAGACACACATGGGTCATCGTGCGCTCGGTCAAGGATTGGTGGATCTCGATGTCAGATACCCACATGTCACATCTCAAGGCCATGGCATCGACCACTATGCTCTTCTCATGGACAATTTGGAACAAAGGAAATGCGAGGGTCTCCCGACACAAATATTCCCCTCCATTCGTCATCTTTGACATGATCAAGAAGACAAGAACGATGCGACCCTTTGGAAAGTCGCGGGCGCGAAGCATTTGGTAAACTAATTATGGGAGAGTAATGATTTTGTAATAAAGGGGACAATGTAATATCACTCTAACTTCTTATTTATTGGATGAGGCAAAACTTTTGCCTCTATTTCGAAAAAAAATTATAGAAACCATGACCAAATTGCATGCTAATTCATACAGTATGGGTGTTGTTTAACTAATAGGTAAAGTAATACGATAATAACCGAAAGTGCTCTTTTGATCCCGAGCTCATATACTCCCTGATGAACAGTAAAATATGAAAAAATAGTAAAAAATTTCAAAACATTCTGATTTTTTTTTGTGACAAACATTGACAAAAGTTTTAACATTCTGTAAATTTTTGTGATGAAATAACATTCGTGGAGGTCGAGACAAAAAAAAATCAATGCTCCAAATTGCTTCCAACAATAGTGTTTTCGGAGCATCGATTTTTTTTTCCCAGGCCTACACGAATGTCATTTCATCACAAAAATTTGCAGGCAGTTAAAAATTTCATCAATGTTCATCACCAAAAAAATTCAGAATTTTTTAATTTTTTCACTATTTTTTCGGATTTTACTGTTCATCAGGGAGCATATGAGCTCGGGATCAAATACTCCGTGTCCGATAATTACCCCTTTCTTGAGAATACATATGTGATACCCCCTTCGTTCCAATGAATAATCACACACTTTAAAATTGAAGTCTGACCGAAATTAGACCAACCAAATCTATACCTACTAATAAAGCATTAGCGCTTCTGCCCGTCCGTCACTAAAATCACCCTCAAAGTTGTTATAAATTACTACCTATGCCACCCATAAGTGAAGAGAATGATTTGATTTTTTTTTGAAGTCACCGTCGGGTTTGGTTCTTATAGAGTGATACTCTGGTAAATCATCAACACACAAGCACCGGAATGGTTAAAGAATCGGTCTTCCATTGTGGCGACCAGTGTTTGATACCCAGTACCACCCTTTTTTCCCTTCTTTTCTCTACGCGCCTCCTCCTCCCCGCACGTGTTCATAGGCCGGCCCATGTGCGTGGCGTGATGCCCTTTGTTTTTTAATTTCATTTTTGCTATTTATTTTCGTATTTCTTAATTCGGGAATTCCAAATTTTCAAAAAGTTATGAGTTTTGAATATATTTTTGAGAAATCATAAAACATTCGTGAATTCAAAAAATAGTCGGGAAATCATAAAATGTTCGTGATTTAAAAAAAATGTTCGCATATTATAAAAAAATCACGATTTTGGAAAAAATGTCCGTGAAATAAAAAAAATCATGATTTATAAAAAATGATCGTGTATTCAAGACATATTCAGTAATATGAAAATAAATGTCCATGAAATTTTAGAAAATGTTCAAAAAAAATCAAACAATTCCATTGAAACATATACGTAAATAATGAACAATACGAACCGTTACTAACATTGAGGTTTTCTTAGGGGATCTTCTAGAGGTCTTTTATGATTTTATTTAGTACACCGCATGTCGGATAATGAAAGGTTTATATGTTCTCTACAGCGCCGAGCCCCAAAAAAGATGACACAACTTTGTGTGGGTTAGTTTTTGTAAGCTATATGAAAATGACTAAATGTCTAATTTGCCTTCATATATAGCTATGTTTATTCTGATACTATACTTTTACTGGTCATGGAAAACACCGCAATGCTAGGTCAAGGTAAGACACACCATTCATCAGTCTACCTCAGTCAGGGTCCATCAATGCAGTTTGCTTAACCAAAAAATATTTCGTCATGGTGCCTTAGGAAATCAAGTCATGATGAGACCATCATACTCTCGGTTTTTGAAATTACTTTTTAAAAGTCACTTATGTCATCATGACATGATTCAGACATAGTTCAGTTTTTGAAATGATTTTTTAAAAGTCACTTATCTCATAATGACATGATTCAGACGTAGTTTATGAAGTGACATCTTTAAAGTCCTTATCTCATCTTGGTATACTCCGTATAATTTCATTGGTTTTCTCCTGTTGCAACGCACATACATATTTGCTAGTATGAATTATGTGTGACAAAAAATATACCGTTGAATATCGTATTTGAAAGATGTATCTGTTAGCATATTGGTCTCTTTGTACCAGACCGATATGATTAATAACCTGTGGTTGGATGGTTAGATTAACAGTGGTATCCTTAGCCCACCATGGTTCAAGTCCTGATGCTCGCATTTATTTCTGAATTTATTTTCGGATTTCCGGTAATGTGCGTTCAGTGGGGAAGATGTTCCCGTCGACTACGAGGTGTCTTTGATGACTTCGTCAATCTCAAGATAGTATGACGGCTCGGTCTCTCGAAGATGCTTGTAGGGATAGGGTGAGCCTATGTGTTTATAAGAACGAGTGTATACGCGTATACATTACTGTAAACAAAATATGTGCAACGAAGAGGCTGTGGTCATCCATTCCTTTCTCGAAAGAAATAAACAAGCTACTACAACGTGTTTACACTGCACTCAACAGCATAATGGTTTTTAGTTGGTGGAGCCCTAACAGATCAGGCAACTGTTAGTAGTCTTGTCCTATCCTCTAATTACTCCGTGAATGTGGCACATCACATCTTGCCCTCTTGGACAGGTGTACTCTTAACAACGCGTGAAAGCGTTGTGAATGAGTAAAGCAACAGCACGCCTGCCTACAGCGCCATTTAGGCTGGTTGTGTCGACGGTCGACCACATCCTCTACTGGTACGTGATAACGAAAGTTGCCCTTGGTAGTCTTCTGGCCGGTTCTAGTTGTCCGATCTGGTTATGTACCAAGAGTATCCATTTTTGGGATCCTTTTGCAACCCAGCCAGCGGTGTCAAACCGTCGTTTTCACGCAAAAGTGAAGTCCTTTGTGGCTCGACTGGAATGCTGTTTTGCACTCAATTATACACCTGTAGAAACTAAAAACTCAACCCCGTAAGAAAAACCGGTGGGCTCGGACCGTCTCCTTGGATGTGGGTTTGGATGGTCTTTTTTTTTTTAATAATATGTGTCTCATTTATATCATAATGATTATAGAATAAGCCATATAAATTTTTGTAAAAAAAAATTAGCCATATAAAAACCGACCTAACAAAACTGAAAAAGTGAACTGTTTGTGATATTCTCAAACGGTGTGGCAAATGTAAAGGTGTGTGATATTCTTTTTTATTATACATGCTTTATAATTGTGAACTGTTTGTGATGTTGCATCATAGAATAGAGCATGCGATGGTAATGCGATCCCACATGAGTCGCAAGGATGGAGCGTTTGGGAAATATGACATATCTCAAATGGTTCACCGATGACATATCTCATACGCTTAGTTATGCCAAACGTTTGCGTTCTTGTTTCACATCGCCGACGATTTTTTTGTATTGTGGGATGGACCTTCATATCGCACACACAGACAAAGCGATGGTTTAAAACTCTGTCACAGAAAGGGGATAAAACAAGTTTGCATAGGACGTCGTTGGACCAGTGTGAGCTTTACCTTGCCAGATCAAGCATCCAGCCCCTCCGGCGAAATTTCCGAGGCAGCGTCAAGCCACGCCCCGGCCCTACTTCAGGTTGGCTCCCCCTACCATCAAGAGATGGGCGAATACGATCTGTCAGCTTTGAACGAGACGCTAGACCAAATCCAAAGTCTTAGCCTCTCAGACAGTCAGACCTCGGTCTATAGCAGAATCCAAGGTTAACCCAAACTTACAGAAAACGTCGCCCCACCCGCCACCCACGAGATTGCCATCATCAAAGAATCATCAGACATATTGAGCGACGCCTCGGAAAATAATATCAACTCGGGCGAACCTTCCAAGGAACCATCACAGGGCCCACCATCGGAGGCCGCTGATAAGGCCGAGAGCCGAGAGATCGCCTCTCCCTAGGATGTCTACATTCTAGACAGTCGAAGGGGTGATAATGACCCTGATGATCACCATTATTATTCTGTAGTCCGAGGAGGATTTAAACCTTGGACATGATGACTTTGATATACCCGAGGAGCCACTTAATGATCATCGGTTGCAGGCCTTCTGGAGATGGTTAGTCAGCACCGCCAAGAGGATGAGGCAGAAGTCCGAAGAGCTTCGAGCCGAACATGACATACTAAATTGAAAATGGACTGAGGTCCTCAAAGTCGAGCAAGAATTCAAAAAATTAACTAAGGGCAGCCAACGGGAACATCCACCTACTAGACAAGCGGTGTACCTGGCCTGGACGGCCAAATATGGTCAAGCACGGAACCAAACGCGTACTCAGGAGGCAACATCATCACACGTCCGACATGCTGCAGCTCGGATCCAAGGAGTAGGTCACCCTAGGTGTTTCACCGACGGAGTGATGCGGTATCCACTCCCGATGGGTATAAAAACATCAATATGGAGCCATACGATGGGACTACGGACCCGGATGTATGGCTCAAAAATTTGCTCATATACATTAGTATGGACCGAGCCAATGAAATTCAGGTAGTCCGATACATGCCCTTAAAGCTTAAAGGGTCGGCCAGACATTGCCTCGATAGCCTGCCCAAGAACTCTATTGGTAGTTGGGAAGACCTCGAAAGGAGCAGGTTCTTAGATAAAAAAAATCAAATAGTGGACCGCCCGGAAGGAGAAGCCATTGCTGCCTCTAAATTCAACATCCACGACGGGCGGCTTGCCCACGAGCTTGGCGAAAAAAGACCCCGGTCAATGGCGACACTTACCCAATCGATGAACAAATTTTGTGCAGGAGAGGACAACTGGCTTTCCCGTAGAGGTAATAACAATGGCAACCCGGTTCCCTCTAATGAGCGCGATGAAACGATGAGGCATCGACACAACCCATACAAAGGCAACAATAGTGAATCCGAGGACGAAGTAGTTAAAGCTGGATTCACTGGCCAGCGTCGAGGTAGAAAACGGAAGCCCCCTCAGGGGCATAGGGACAGCCCTTCCACACTGGATCAACTCGCGATGAAACGATGAGGCATCGACACAACCCATACAAAGGCAACAATAGTGAATCCGAGGACGAAGTAGTTAATGCTGGATTCACTGGCCAGCGCCGAGGTAGCAAACGGAAGCCCCCTCGGCGGCATAGGGACAGCCCTTCCACACTGGATCGACTCTTGGACAAGCCGTGTGCTATCCATAGAGATCCCAAAAACCGACCATCATTCCAACCGAAATTCCCGGGTGACCAGGCAGGCCGGTGACGTGGCTTGAGACTACGTCGGTATTTCCCCAAAGAGGAAGGGATGATGCAGCACAGCGACGGTAAGTATTTCCCTCAGTTATGAAACCAAGGTATCGAATCAGTAAGAGGATCACCACCACCTAATAAACAGCACCTGCACACAAAGAATAAATACTTGCAACCCGACGCGAAAGAGAAGTTGTCAATCTCTCTACGATAAAAAGATAGATTAGGTACTGATAGATTGGAGAAATAGATCTCTCAAGAACAAAAAAATAAAAAGAGCAAATAAAAAGTGCAGCAATATATTTTTGGGTTTTTGGAATAATAGATCTGAAAACAAAAGCAGCAAAAAGATAGATCGGAAAGTAATATGTTGGAAAAGTAGACCCGGGGGGCGTACGTTTCACTAGTGGCTTCTCTCATGAGTATAGAACACGGTGGGTGAACAAATTACTGTTGGGCAATTGATAGAAGATCAAATAATCATGACGATATCCAAGGCGATGATCATTATACAGGCATCACGTCCAAGATAAGTAGACCGACTCCTGCCTGCATCTACCACTATTACTCCACACATCGACCGCTATCCAGCATGCATCTAGTGTATTAAGTTCATGGAAAAATGGAGTAATGCAATAAGAACGATGACATGATGTAGACAAGATCTATTAATGTAGGAATTGACCCCATCTTGTTATCCTTAATAGCAACGATACATGCGTGCCTCGCTGCCCCTTCTGTCACTGGGAGAGGACACCGCAAGATCAAACCCATCACAAAGCACCTCTTCCCATAGCAAGAAAAATCGATCTAGTTGGCCTAACTAAACCAAAGATTCGAAGAAGAAATACGACGCTATAAGTAATCATGCATATAAGAGATCAAAGAAGACTCAAATAATATTCATGGATAGAAACTGATCATGAACTCAAAATTCATCGGATCCCAACAAACACACCGCAAAAGTTTACATCAAATAATCTCCAAGAGATCATTGTATTGAGAATCAAAAGAGAGAGAGAGGAAGCCATTTAGCTACTGCCTACGGACCTGTAGGTCCATGGTGGACCACTCACGCATCATCGGAGAGGCACCAATGAGGATGATGAACCCCTCCGTGATGGTGTTAGATTGGATCTCGAGGCTCTGGAACTTGCGGCGGCTGGATGTGTTTTTCGTTGACTCCTCTAGGGTTTATGGAATATTTGGGAATTTATAGGCATCAGAGGCGGTGGAGAGGGGCTCCGTGGAGGGCACAACCCATCAGGATGCGCCGGGGGCCTCTGGCGCGCCCTAGTGGGTTGTGGTCTCCACAGCCCACCTCTCTGGCACTTCTTTGGCCCACTGTGTGTCTTCTGGTCCAAAAAAAATCTCCAAAAAGTAGTCGCGATTGGACTCCGTTTGGTACTGATATTCTGGGAAGTAAAAAACAAGCAAAAACAGCAACTGGCACTTTGGCACTATGTCAATAGGTTAGTCCCAAAAAATGATATAAAGTTGCTATAAAGTGATTGTAAAACATCCAAGAATGATAATATAACAGCATGGAACAAGCAAAAATTATAGATACGTTGGAGACGTATCAGCATCCCCAAGCTTAATTCCTACTCGTCCTCGAGTAGGTAAATGATAAAAACAGAATTTTTGATGTGTAATGCTGCCTAACATGGTCATCTCATATTCTTTTCTTTGTAGCATGGACATTTGGACTTTAGATGATTCAAAGCAATAGTCTAGTTTTAACATAATGACTTCAATACTCAAGCATGCCAACAAGCAACCATGTCTTTCAAAATATCAACACTAAAGAAAGTTATCCCTAGGCCATCATGCTCAATCATTGATCCATTCATGAAACACACTCAAATATTAGCTATACTCAATGCTCAAGTACTATCATAGTGGCCCCTAGTTGGTGCTTTATAAGAAAAGATGGAGACTCAAAGTAAAAATAAAAAAAATGCATAAAGTAAATAGATAGGCCCTTCGCAGAGGGAAGTAGGGATTTGTAGAGGTGCCAGAGCTCAAAGTTTTAAATTGAGAGAGAAAAATATTTTGATTGGCATGCCTTTCCTGTAAGCGAAAACGACAAAGTAATTCACAATACTTTCCATGCTAGATATATCATATGCGCTTCCAAAACAGAAAAGAAAGTTTATTCCTTTTTCCACCATTCTTTCACATTGCATGGCTGGCCGTATCCACGGTTGCCTTCCATACCAACACTTTCCATGGAATTTATTATTTGACAACATCAAGTATTTTTTTTCTTTTTTCATTTCGGGAATGGGCATCCCTATTACCGCCGCACTCTCGTGCAATGACAAGTGAATAAACACTCATCTTGAGAATAACACATCTAGCATGGAAAAATATTGGACACCTCCTACCGTTTCATGAGCGGTACGAGCACACAAAAAGGAAATTCATTCTGAAAATTAGAGATGGCACATACAAATTTCCATAGAACGACATGGAAATACCGCATATAGGTAGGTATAGTGGACTCATAAGGAAAAACTAGGTTTAAGGATTTTGCATGCACAAGTAGTATTTCTACTTAGTACAAGTGGAGGCTAGCAAATAGATTGAGAAGCAACCAACCAAGAAACGAAAATTCACATAAGCGAGCATTGAGCATAACTAACACTGAATAATGCACCATAAGTAGGATGTAATTTCATTGCATAACTATTGACTTTCGTGCATGCATAGGGAATCACAAACCATAACACCAATATTCCTACTAAAGCATAATTACTCACTAACATGACTCACATATTACTATCATCATGTCTCAAAACTATTACAAGGAATCAAGTTTAATTTGTCCAATGATCTTCATGAAAGATTTTATTATATCCTACTTGGATATCTATCACTTTGGGACTAGTTTCATATATTCCCATTGCTTTTGACAAGCTCAAACAAATTTAAGTGAAGCACATGAGCATAAAGATTTCATCTTTCAAAATAGTATAAGTGAAGCATGAGAGGATTTCTTCAAAATTTACTAACTCTCAAATTAATCTAAGTGAAGCATGAGAGTATTTCTTCAAAAGTTTCCAAGCACACCGTGCTCAAAAATATATAAGTGAAGCACTAGAGCAATTTCTATAGCTCAAAAAGTTTAAGTGAAGCATATAGAGCAATTCTAAAAAATCATAGCATAATTTTGGCTCTCTCAAATAGGTGTGTCCAGCAAGGATACAAGTGACAAACTAACAAGCAAAGCAAGCAAAGACTCAAATGATACAAGGCGCTCCAAGCAAAACTCATGATATGTGACGAATAAAAATATAGCTCCAAGTAAAATACCGATGGCCGTTAGAAGACAGAGGGGATGCCACTCGGGGCATCCCCAAGCTTAGTTGCTTGTTTCTCTTTGGATATATCTTAGGGGTGCTGTAGCATCCCCAAGCTTAGGCTCTTTTCACTCCTTATTCCTTCATCCGTCGTGATCTCACCCAAAATTTGAAAACTTCCATCACAGAAAACTCAACAAAATCTTCGTGGGATCCGTTAGTATAATAAAGCAAGTCACTACTTTAGGTGCTGTTGCAAACCCATTCATATTTTATTATTGCATTATACCTAATTTATTTTAACTTCACCATGGCTCATACCCTTCAATACAACCCATAGATTCATCAAAACAAGCACACAATGCAACGAAAACAGAATCTGTCTTAAACAGAACAGTCTGTAGTAATCTGTAATTTAACCATACTTCTGTAACTCTAAAAATTCTGAAAGATTAGGACAACGTAAATAATTTGTATAGCAACATTGTGTTAAAATTTCCGCTCAATATCACGTTCCAGTAAAAAAATGAAAATTCGAACACTGGAGGCAAAGTTTCTGTTTCAGATTCAGCATCGCTTCTACTCATCTTATGAATCATCCTAAAGGCTCTACTTGGCACAAACACTAAATAAAACATAGAAACACAATCATAACAGAGGCATAATTGTGTCAACATTCAAAAACAGAAAGAAAAAGATGAAAATAAATTTATTCATTGTGTTGCCTCCCAACAAGCGCTATCGTTTTATGCCCCTAGCTAGGCATGATGATTTCAATGATGCTCGCGTAAAAAGTAGTAATTGAAATATGCAAGAGAGCATCATGAATCTCATGGCAAACACATTTAAATCTAACCCATTTCCTATGCATAGGGATTTTGTGAGCAAACAATTTATGGGAACAAGAATCAACTAGCATAGGAAGGCGAAACAAGCATAACATTAAAACTTTGAACACATAGAGAGGAAACTTGATATTATTGCAATTCCTACAAGCATTTGTTCCTCCCTCATAATAAATTTCAGTAGCATCATGAATGAATTCAACAATATAACCATCACATAAATCATTCTTTTCATGATGCACAAACATAGAATTTTCATTACTCTCCACATAAGCAAATTACTTTTCATCCATGGTAGTGGGAGCAAACTCAACAAAATAACTATCATGAGACACTTTATTGACATAACCACATTGCAAATTCAAACCATGAAGATAAGCTTCATGGTTATCATTACTCATTATAGCATGCGTGTCATCACCATCATCATAAATAGGAGGCATGCAATCATCATAATAAATTTGCTCATCAAAACTTGGGGGACTAAAAATATCATCTTCATCAAACATAGCATCCCCAAGCTTGTGGCTTTGCATATCATTAGCGTCATGGATATTTAGAGAATTCATACTAGCAACATTGTGATCATGCTTTTCAATCAATGAGATATCATGAATCACCTTATAAATTTCTTCTTTCAACACTTCATCAAAAATTTCAGATTCATGATTTTCAAACAAAACTTCATGGACACTCAACTCACTAGCAATTGGTTCATCATAATTTGGTCTTTTGAAAAGATTAGCAAGTGGATGAGGATCCATATCAATAGCTTTTTATCAAGCGAAGATGCAAGCAAATAGAAGGCTCATGGCAACACAACCAAACAAAAAGAGATCCGGCGAGAAAAAGGCGAACGAAAAAGAGGGCGAATAAAATGGCAAATTTGGTGAAGTGGGGGAGAGGAAAATGAGAGGCAAATGGCAAATAATGTAATTGCAAGGAGATGAGATTTGTGATTAGAAACCTGGTAGATGATGATGGTGTCTCCTCGGTGCCAGAGATTGGCACGTAGAAGAGACCGCTTCCTCCCCGGCAACGACGCGAGAAATTCCTTTGACGTGGCTTGAGACTGTGTCGGTATTTCCCCAAAGAGGAAGGGATGATGCAGCACATCGACGGTAAGTATTTTCCTCAGCTATGATACCAAGCTATCGAACCATTAGGAGGATCACCACCTCCTAATAAACAACACCTGCACACAAAGAAAAAATACATGCAACCCGACGCGAAAGAGAGGTTGTCAATCTCTCTACGGTAGAAAGATAGATTAGGTAGTGATAGATTGGAGAGATAGCTCTCTCAAGAACAAAAAATAAAAAGAGCAAATAAAAAGCGCAGCAATATATTTTTGGGTTTTTGGAATAATAGATCTGAAAACAAAAGCGGTAAAAAGATAGATCGGAAAGCAATATGTTGGAAAAGTAGACCCGTGGGCCGTAGGTTACAGTACTGACTTCTCTCCTGAGTATAGCCCACGGTGGGTGAACAAATTACTGTTGGGCAATTGATAGAAGATCAAATAATCATGACGATATCCAAGGCGATGATCATTATATAGGCATCACGTCCAAGATAAGTAGACCGACTCCTGCCTCCATGTACCACTATTACTCCACACATCTACCGCTATCCAACATGCATCTAGTGTATTAAGTTCATGGAAAAACGGATTAATGCAATAAGAACGAGGACATGATGTAGACAAGATCTATTCATGTAGGAATATACACCATCTTGTTATCCTTAATAGCAACGATACATGCGTGCCTCGCTGCCCCTTCTGTCACTGGGAGAGGACACCGCAAGATCGAACCCATCACAAAGCACCTCTTCCCATGGCAAGAAAAATCGATCTAGTTGGCCTAACTAAACCAAAGATTCGAAGAAGAAATACGATGCTATAAGTAATCATGCATATAAGAGATCAAAGAAGACTCAAATAATATTCATGGATAGAAATTGATCATGAACTCAAAATTCATCGGATCCCAACAAACACACCGCAAAAGTTTACATCAAATAGATCTCCAAGAGACCATTGTATTGAGAATCAAGAGAGAGAGAGAGAGAGAGAGAGAGAGAGAGAGAGAGGAAGCCATCTAGCTACTGCCTACGGACCCGTAGATCAATGGTGGACTACTCACGCATCATCGGAGAGGCACCAATGAGGATGATGAACCCCTCCGTGATGGTGTTAGATTGGATCTCGAGGCTCTGGAACTTGCGGCGGCTGGATGTGTTTTTCGTCGACTTCTCTAGGGTTTCTTGATTATTTGGGAATTTATAGGCATCAGAGGCGGAAGAGAGGGGCCCCGTGGAGGGCACAACCCATCAGGGCGCGCCGGGGGCCTCTGGCGCGCCCTAGTGAATTGTGGTCTCCACAACCCACCTCTCTGGCACTTCTTTGGCCCACTGTGTGTCTTCTGGTCCAAAAAAAATCTACAAAAAGTAGTCGCGATTGGACTCCGTTTGGTACTGATATTCTGCGAAGTAAAAAACAAGCAAAAACAGCAACTGACACTTTGGCACTATGTCAATAGGTTAGTCCCAAAAAATGATATAAAGTTGCTATTAAGTGATTGTAAAACATCCAAGAATGATAATATAACAGCATGGAACAAGCAAAAATTATAGATACGTTGGAGACGTATCAGCATCCCCAAGCTTAATTCCTACTCGTCCTCGAGTAGGTAAATGATAAAAACAGAATTTTTGATGTGGAATGCTGCCTAACATGTTCATCTCATATTGTTTTCTTTGTAGCATGGACATTTGGACTTTAGATGATTCAAAGCAATAGTCTAGTTTTGACATAATGACTTCAATACTCAAGCATGCCAACAAGCAACCATGTCTTTCAAAATATCAACACTAAAGAAAGTTATCCCTAGGCCATCATGCTCAATCATTGATCCATTCATGAAACACACTCAAATATTAGCTATACCCAATGCTCAAGTACTATCATAGTGGCCCCTAGTTGGTGCTTTATAAGAAAAGATGGAGACTCAAAGTAAAAATAAAAAAAATGCATAAAGTAAATAGATAGGCCCTTCGCAGAGGGAAGTAGGGATTTGTAGAGGTGCCAGAGCTCAAAGTTTTAAATTGAGAGAGAAAAATATTTTGATTGGCATGCCTTTCCTGTAAACGAAAGCGACAAAGTAATTCACAATACTTTCCATGCTAGATATATCATATGCGCTTCCAAAACAGAAAAGAAAGTTTATTCCTTTTTCCACCATTCTTTCACATTGCATGGCTGGCCGTATCCACGGTTGCCTTCCATACCAACACTTTCCATGGAATTTATTATTTGACAACATCAAGTATTTTTTTTCTTTTTTCATTGCGGGAATGGGCATCCCTATTACCGCCGCACTCTCGTGCAATGACAAGTGAATAAACACTCATCTTGAGAATAACACATCTAGCATGGAAAAATATTGGACACCTCCTACCGTTTCATGAGCGGTACGAGCACACAAAAAGGAAATTCATTCTAAAAATTAGAGATGGCACATACAAATTTCCATAGAACGGCATGGAAATACCGCATATAGGTAGGTATGGTGGACTCATAAGGAAAAACTAGGTTTAAGGATTTTGCATGCACAAGTAGTATTTCTACTTAGTACAAGTGGAGGCTAGCAAATAGATTGAGAAGCAACCAACCAAGAAACGAAAATTCACATAAGCGAGCATTGAGCATAACTAACACTGAATAATGCACCATAAGTAGGATGTAATTTCATTGCATAACTATTGACTTTCGTGCATGCATAGGGAATCACAAACCATTACACCAATATTCCTACTAAAGCATAATTACTCACTAACATGACTCACATATTACTATCATCATGTCTCAAAACTTTTACATGGAATCAAGTTTAATTTGTCCAATGATCTTCATGAAAGTTTTTATTATGTCCTCCTTGGATATCTATCGCTTTGGTACTAGTTTCATATATTGCCATTGCTTTTGACAAGCTCAAACAAATTTAAGTGAAGCACATGAGCATAAAGGTTTCATCTCTCAAAATAGTATAAGTGAAGCATGAGAGGATTTTTTCAAAATTTACTAACTCTCAAATTAAGAGAAGATGGAGACTCAAAGTAAAAATAAAAAAATGCATAAAGTAAATAGATAGGCCCTTCGTAGAGGGAAGTAGGGATTTGTAGAGGTGCCAGAGCTCAAAGTTTTAAATTGAGAGAGAAAACTATTTTGAGTCGCATGCCTTTCCTGTCAACGAAAACGAAAAAGTAGTTCACAATACTTTCCATGCTAGATACTCCCTCTGTTCAAACGTCTGATATTTCTGAACAGAGGTAGTATATCATAGGCGGTTTGCAAACAGAAAATAAAGTTTATTCCTTTTTCAACAATTCTTTCACATTCCATGGCTGGCCGTATCCACGGTTGCCTTCCATACCAACACTTTCCAAGGAATTTATTATTTGACAACATCAAGTAATTTTTTTTCTTTTTTCATTTCGGGAATGGGCATCCCTATTACCGCCGCACTCTCGTGCAATGACAAGTGAATAAATACTCATCTTGAGAATAACACATCTAGCATGGAAAAATATTGGACACCCCCTACCGTTTCATGAGCGGTACGAGCACACAAAAAGGAAATTCATTTTGAAAATTAGAGATGGCACATACAAATTTGCTTAGAACGGCATGGAAATACCGCATATAGGTAGGTATGGTGGACTCATAAGGCAAATCTGGGTTTAAGTATTTTGGATGCACAAGTAGTATTTCTACTT
Organism: Elymus sibiricus; assembly: GCA_039707655.1. Classification (NCBI taxonomy): domain Eukaryota; kingdom Viridiplantae; phylum Streptophyta; class Magnoliopsida; order Poales; family Poaceae; genus Elymus; species Elymus sibiricus. The sequence goes on from CM077671.1 coordinate 356,801,410, forward strand.
AGTACAAGTGGAGGCTAGCAAATAGATTGAGAAGCAACCAACCAAGAAACGAAAAATCACATAAGCGAGCATTGAGCATAACTAACACCGAATAATGCACCATAAGTAGGATGTAATTTCATTGCATAACTATTGACTTTCGTGCATGCATAGGGAATCAAAAACCTTAACACCAATATTCCTACTAAAGCAAAACTACTCACTAACATGTCTCACATATTACTATCATCATGTCTCAAAACTTTTACATGGAATCAAGTTTAATTTGTCCAATGATTTTCATGAAAGTTTTTATTATGTCCTCCTTGGATATCTATCGCTTTGGTACTAGTTTCATATATTGCCATTGCTTTTGACAAGCTCAAACAAATTTAAGTGAAGCACATGAGCATAAAGGTTTCATCTCTCAAAATAGTATAAGTGAAGCATGAGAGGATTTTTTCAAAATTTACTAACTCTCAAATTAATCTAAGTGAAGCATGAGAGTATTTATTCAAAAGTTTCCAAGCACACTGTGCTCAAAAAGATATAAGTGAAGCACTAGAGCAATTTCTATAGCTCAAAAAGTTTAAGTGAAGCATATAGAGCAATTCTAACAAATCATAGCATAATTTTGGCTCTCTCAAATAGGTGTGTCCAGCAAGGATACAAGTGACAAACTAACAAGCAAAGCAAGCAAAGACTCAAATGATACAAGACGCTCCAAGCAAAACTCATGATATGTGACGAATAAAAATATAGCTCCAAGTAAAATACCGATGACCGTTAGAAGAAAGAGGGGATGCCACTCGGGGCATCCCCAAGCTTAGTTGCTTGTTTCTCTTTGGATATATCTTGGGGGTGCTGTAGCATCCCCAAGCTTAGGCTCTTTTCACTCCTTATTCCTTCATCCATCATGATCTTACCCAAAACTTGAAAATTTCAATCACACAAAACTCAACAAAATCTTCGTGAGATCTGTTAGTATAATATAGCAAATCACTACTTTGGGTGCTGTTGCAAACCCATTCATATTTTATTATTGCATTATACCTACTTTATTTTAACTTCACCATGGCTCATACCCTTCAATACAACCGATAGATTCATCAAAACAAGCACACAATGCAACGAAAACAGAATCTGTCTTAAACAGAACAGCCTGTAGTAATCTGTACTCTAACCATACTTCTGTAACTCTAAAAATTCTGAAACATTAGGAAACGTAACGAATTTTTATAGAAACACTGTGTTAAAATTTCAGCTCAATATCATGTTCCAGTAAAAAATGAAAATTCGAACACTGGAGGCAAAGTTTCTGTTCAGATTCAGCATCGCTTCTACTCATCTTATGAATCATCCTAAAGGCTCTACTTGGCACAAACACTAAATAAAACATAAAAACACAATTATAAAACAGGCATAATTTTTTCAACACTCAAAAACAGAAAGAAAAAGATGAAAATAAATTTATTCATTGGGTTGCCTCCCAACAAGCGCTATCGTTTTATGCCCCTAGCTAGGCATGATGATTTCAATGATGCTCACGTAAAAAGTAGTAATTGAAATATGCAAGAGAGCATCATGAATCTCATGACAAACACATTTAAATATAACCCACTTCCTATGCATAGGGATTTTGTGAGCAAACAATTTATGGGAACAAGAATCAACTAGCATAGGAAGGCAAAACAGGCAAAACAATCATGCTTTTCAATCAAGGAGCTATCATGAATCACCTTACAAATTTCTTCTTTCAACACTTCATCAAAAATTTCACATTCATGATTTTCAAACAAAACTTCATGGAGATAATCAAGTGCACTCAACTCACTAGAAATTGGTTCATCATAATTTGGTCTTTTGAAAAGATTAGCAAGTGGATGAGGATCCATATCAATGACTTTTTATCAAGCGTAGATGCAAGCAAATAGAAGGCACATGGCAACGCGAGCAAACAAAAGGAGATCCGGCGAGAAAAAGGCAAACGAAAAAGAGGGCGAATAAAACGGCAAATTTGGTGAAGTGGGGGAGAGGAAAACGAGAGGCAAATGGCAAATAATGTAATTGCAAGGAGATGAGATTTGTGATTAGGAACCTGGTAGATGATGATGGTGTCTCCTCGGCGCCAGAGATTGGCACGTAGAAGAGACCGCTTCCTCCCCGGCAACGGCACTAGAAATTTCTTTTGACGTGGCTTGAGACCGTGTTGGTATTTCCCCAAAGAGGAAGGGATGATGCAGCACAACGACGGTAAGTATTTTCCTCAGTTATGAAACCAAGGTATCGAACCAGTAGGAGGATCACCACCACCTAATAAACAACACCTGCACACAAAGAACAAATACTTGCAACCCGACACGAAAGAGAGGTTGTCAATCTCTCTACGGTAAAAAGATAGATTAGGTAGTGATAGATTAGAGAGATAGATCTCTCAAGAACACAAAATAAAAAGAGCAAATAAAAAGTGCAGCAATATATTTTTGGGTTTTTGGAATAATAGATCTGAAAACAAAAGCAGCAAAAAGATAGATCGAAAAGCAATATGTTGGAAAAGTAGACCCGGGGGCGTAGGTTTCACTGCTGGCTTCTCTCATGTGTATAGCACACGGTGGGTGAACAAATTACTGTTGGGCAATTGATAGAAGATCAAATAATCATGACGATATCCAAGGCGATGATCATTATATAGGCATCACGTCCAAGATAAGTAGACCGACTCCTGCCTGCATCTACCACTATTACTCCACACATCGACCGCTAAACAACATGCATCTAGTGTATTAAGTTCATGGAAAAACGGAGTAATGCAATAAGAACGATGACATGATGTAGAGAAGATCTATTCATGTAGGAATAGACCCCATCTTGTTATCGTTAATAGCAACGATACATGCGTGCCTCGCTGCCCCTTCTGTCACTGGGAGAGGACACCGCAAGATCGAACCCATCACAAAGCACCTCTTCCCATGGCAAGAAAAATCGATCTAGTTTGCCTAACTAAACCAAATATTCGAAGAAGAAATACGATGCCATAAGTAATCATGCATATAAGAGATCAAAGAAGACTCAAATAATATTCATGGATAGAAATTGATCATGAACTCAAAATTCATCGGATCCCAACAAACACACTGCAAAAGTTTACATCAAATAGATCTCCAAAAGACCATTGTATTGAGAATCAAGAGAGAGAGAGAGAGAGGAAGCCATCTAGCTACTGCCTACGGACCCGTAGGTCTATGGTGGACTACTCACGCATCATCAGAGAGGCACCAATGAGGATGATGAACCCCTCCGTGATGGTGTTAGGTTGGATCTCGAGGCTATGGAACTTGCGGCGGCTGGATGTGTTTTTCGTCGACTCCTCTAGGGTTTCTGGAATATTTGGGAATTTATAGGCATCAGAGGCGGTGGAGAGGGGCCCCGTGGAGGGCACAACCCATCAGGGAGCGCCGGGGGCCTCTGGCGCGCCTTGGTGGGTTGTGGTCTCCACAACCCACCTCTCTGGCACTTCTTTGGCCCATTGGGTGTCTTCTGGTCCAAAAAAATCACCAAAAAGTTTCATCGCGATTGGACTCCGTTTGGTACTGATATTCTGCGAAGTAAAAAACAAGCAAAAACAGCAACTGGCACTTTGGCACTATGTCAATAGGTTAGTCCCAAAAAATGATATAAATTTGCTATAAAGTGATTGTAAAACTTCCAAGAATGATAATATAACAGCATGGAACAAGCAAAATTATAGGTACGTTGGAGACGTATCAGCCAGCAAAATAGCGGCTGAGGAACAAAGCAATAGACGAACTTGTAATGAGGACAAAGCCACTCTGTGCCGACCACAAGCGGCCAGAATTAATTCCCCTGCAATGTCAAAGATATCAACATGATATATCCCGGTCATGTTTGAAGGGAGCAGGCATGCGCACCTACCCACTCGATAAGGGCAAATCCAGATCACCACGTTACAACAAATGACGGATTTCCCGATTCGTACGTAACCTTCACAGGAGCCCACCAGATCTCCGTTGTAGAGACACAGACACCACCGCACTACTTCTAGACCCCATCATGGATAGTTTTCACTTAACCCACGTGTTGATGGACTGCGGAAACAACTTTAATCTGCTCTACACCGATGCTATCAGGCATATGCACATCATCCGGCCAAGAATAAGGTCGGGCGACATCATGATCACAGGCTTCACGCCAAGGGTATGGACACAAAGTATTAGAAGTATCACGCTAGACGTGGTATTCGTCATGATCGATAATTTTCGCAGGGAGGATTTAATCTTTGAGATTGCTCCCCTTTCAGAGTTGTTATCAAGCACTCCTCGGGTAACTGGCTTTTGCTCACTTTCTTGTCTTCCCACGCTACGGCCATTTAAAACTCCAGATGGAGGGACCGAAGGGCATAATCACTCTAAATGGTTGCCAACATTCCCCCCACTAAAGGAAGAGAGAATCACGACACCAACAATCAAGGAACAAGCAGCCGAGGACAAGTAGAGAGGGCAGTGCGCCCCGCCGGCGTGATGGACTCCTCGTTAAGACAAGCCTTACCCCCAAATAGGGGTACGAGCTCCATCATCACCACCGCAGGACAGAGGACTATGTACCTCAGTGGCACAACTTCGCGTTAAAAATCCCATGGGGGATCATGGAGCAATTTCAAACCAAGCAACATAGCAGTTGGGACAAAACAACAAAATGCCTCCTCACATTCCGCATATCTCTCCCCTAGAATCACACGGTTTAACCGGGAGCTGGGCAAGTGATACGTCTCCACACAACAGGGCGCGCCAAGGGGGGTGGCCGCGCCCTATTATATGGTGGCCCCCTCGGGCGTCTCCCAGCGCCCCTCTCTAGCCTAAATTCCAATAAACCCCGAAATCCCTAGAGAGCCTCCCGAAATACTTTTTCCGCCGCCGCAAATCTCTGTTCCGCCGTGTGCCCATCTGGAGCTCTGTTCCAGTGCCCTGCCGGAGGGGGAATCGATCACGGAGGGCCTCTACATCAACCTTGTTGCTGCCGTGGTGATGTGTGTGTAGTTCCCTACAGACCTACGGGTCCGTAGTTAGTACCTAGATGGCTATCTCTCTCTCTCTCTCTCTTGATCTTCAATACAAAGTTCACCGCATCTTCACGGTGATCTATTCGATGTAATCACTTTCTGCGGTGCGTTTGTTGGGATCCGATGAATTGTGGGTTTATGTTCAAATTATTCATGAAAAAGATTTGAGTCTTCTCTGATTTCTATTATGATTCTTATTTGCATGATTATTATAGCTTCGTAAATCTCTCCGATCTACTGAAATAGTTAGGCCAACTAGATTGATATTTCTTCAGTGAGAGGGGTGCGTTGTAGTGGGTTCAATCTGGCTGTGCTCTATATCCAAGTGACAAAGTAGGGGACAAGACACGTGTTTTATTGTTGCCACTAAGGATAAAACGATGGGTGACGGTGTCCTGGACTAGGGGGTACTCACCACGTCGTCTCCCGACCAATTGGTCGGGCCGAAGACCCCATGATGATTCACTAATGGGCCACTTCGGTTAGCCCATGATGTATACAAGGGAGATTCCACAAGACTTGGCGCACAAGACAAGGATTCTTCTAAACCCTAGGTCTCTGGTGCATTATATAAACCGAGGCCAGACTAGTCAATAGACAATCTCATATTCATTACAACAATCTCGTGGTAGATACATGTACTATGTACTATCCCCCGTATGAATACAATCAAAAGCAGGACGTAGGGTATTATCTCTTCGAGGGAGCCCAAACCTGGGTCAAATCATGTGTTCATGTTACCATTGCTCCAAGATGCCTAGCTTAGGACCCCTACTATGAGATATGCCAGATTAAGAACCAACATTGGTGCTTTCATTGAGAGCCTGCTAGGTGTCATCGCGGATCGACTAGATAAATTAGGTGTTATGATTTCAATTCAATCTATTCAGTCTTCATCAGATTTCTTTTGCAATTATTGTCTGCAGGCTTGTGTTATTTTGTTCGCAGACTAATTTTGATCTCGAGCGCTGCCAGGCAATCTGAATATACTGGGCGAGCTGAGGCCTCCGCCAGGTATGCATGCGCTAAGCAGCGGCCGGCCCCATCTCGCTGGAGATCAGGCAACCGTGGTACCCTACAAGAAGTCAAATCAAGACACGTCAAAACGTTGTTCCAACTTGAAGCGGCGGCTTGGCACAAGTTGCCAGATTAATCTAATCACGGAGCAGTCCACTAGTACTACTACTAGTTGTGGCACATCAATCGGTGTTTGATGGATGCAAGTGTGCTAGTCTAATCTAGCTACCTCTCACGCTGAAACTCTAGAGCACTTCGGTGTTGTTTCTTTTACTCATCTGGCTACATCTGGAATCGGTCAAATCAAGATCAGGAAAAAGTGTCTAACATCTGGCAGTATACCAGAGCCGCGTGGTAAAGTTGTTGAATACACGCTCGGCTGGGCACGCAAGCCATGCCTAAGTAACTCTCATGCGCAGCAGCGAACGTTAGCCCAACAAGGGTTCTTCTTGGCGGGCATCCAAGAAGATGCTCTCCCTTTTCTATTTTTTATCCTTTTTCTTCCTTTTTTTATTCGGCACCTGGCGATAGTTGATCGTCCACTAACAGTGTTCTTTGCTTGCTAAAAAGAGTACATTGGAGTACCAGTATTGTTGCACGGTACTCTGAATTTGGTAATCAACTTAGACTGGGAGCGACATGGTTGTCCCATCTGTGTTGATCGAGTTGCATCGTCGCCTTGGCAAGCTATGTCGTCGCGTCTTCAAGCCGACGTATATCGTGTCGGCTTGCTCCATCACGTCGGCTGGCCCACGAACTCCGGCGTCACCTCGCCGACCTATCTGTTACCTCGGCTAGACTGGGGGCTTCGCCATCTCTTCATCAACCTGCTCAGAGGACTTTGGCATCACCAGCTGACCAGCTCCGTCGTGTCGCTGGACCAGGGGCTTCGCCTCGCCGCAACAACCGTGTTGCGTCGCCACTTCATCAAGCCAAGCTCCTCGCTCGGTCACCTCGGGACCGGCTTGAGGGCTGGGACCTCGACCCGCTGCAAGCTCGGCCCACGTCATCAACACCGAGCACATTAACCAACCGAGTCGCTTTCATGCTCAACTTTTTTCCATTTTTAATTTCTGTGCGGTTCAACCAAGCATTATATTTGTGTTAAACAAAAAAGTTGTTTGTTAAAAATTTAGATTGTTAAAAGCGTTGTTTATTGAAAAACACTTCCTTGTCCCATGTTAAGTGGGCGCTCTCAAATCTACATGAGCCGTTTTATAATAAATGTGTTTTCTTCTTGGTCATTGCAAAGTCTTTTTCTAGTACTCCTTTTTCCAACGTGAGTGTCTGGTCAATAGCTGGGTAGCCTGGATTCTCTCTAGAGCCGCTCGAGTTTAGTTTGCTAAACATGCCTCGGAGAAGCACTCCGCCTTCGGGATATGGAGGTCGAAGCCGAAGGCTGACCCGCTTAAAGTCCCGAGATTGGATATATCATGTTAAAGCACGAACGGAGCACATATTAATTTTAAGACCAATTTTCGGATTGGCACCAAGAAACTTGATTTAGTTCGGACGTAATCTGTTTGTTAAAGATTTTTGGTATTGCCGAGATTATGGCACCTTTAACCTATTTGCATGTTTTTGTTTTAGGAGAAGGGGCATCCTATTGACCGAGGTGCCCTATGTAATAGTTTGGCATCTTCCCTGCCGACCTGCACCTCGGCGTCTTGGATATTGCTTCATATGCATCAGTTTCGAAGTGTGTCTTTGGTCAATAGTTGGGTTGCCCGCCTCTTGTGCTTACTCCTTACATTCCCGATTGTTCGGCTAAGGGTAAAGGGAGAACCACTACGATTGTACTTCCGGTTTAACTGGTCAAGTACCTCAGTGGAGAAAGCCAAAAACTGACTATCACATTGAGCATAAATCGGTTAGCGATCTGATGACTGTGTCAAACTATAGATCGATAGAGATTACCCCGTGTTAAACGATGGGCCTTTCATAATAGTAGCCAAAGTGTTAATGGCTTGGCCTCGACCGGTGCCAAACACTAACCGGGGGCTATTAACTTTCCTCCCCACTTACAAGCTCCTATGACTAAGTGAAAGTTATAAAGCCTGAATATCTGATTGCCTCGTTTCCACTAACACAACCGCCTCCGGGCATCGAGACGTCGTCTAAGGGTTGTCTTGTTAGTACGGAAACACCCTTCGTAGTATCTACAAAGGGGTGAAAGCCGACGATGGGCCACTTTCAGATTATAAACAGTCACAATGGGGTCAAAATAAACCATACCAAGGGCTCCTTGAGGCATCTCGGCATGGTTACATCAGGACTCCTAGAGAGCCCAACATATAATCCGCGCTTGTATTCAATATATGAGCGCTGGTTTCCGTAGTCATCGTTATAAATCTATAAATATGCATCAATTTGACTCAAGACTTTGCCCAAGCTAGGTTGCCTGGCTCCTGTGCTTACCCCTACGTTCCCGATTGTTCGGCTAGGGGGTAAAGGGAGCACCTCTGTGATTGTTACTACCGAGTCATCCGGGTTAGTACCTCAGACTGGGTGAATCCAAAAGCTAGTTGTCATAAAAATGTAATTGGTCGGCAACGACGGAAGTGAACATTTAGGTTCATTAAGACCATAGAGTTCGGGAACTTTCCCCTAACTAAATCCTCACTATTTTCCTCCCACATTGATCGGAGGTGAGGTTTCATGATCATAGTTAACATGACAGCCTGGGAAAAGGAACTTATAAAGGAACTATTTTTCTCAGAAGATGTTTCTTATGTTAAATAGTAATATAACATATCTCTCCACGTACCTTTGTTTATAAAACCATATGGCCGGATTGCCTTGTTTGTCGCAAATCTTTGCCCTCATAAAGGCTTTATAAAGTAGGACAAACACTCCTCGGCTACTGGCCGAGGAGGTTGAAGCCGATGGTCGGTCAACAAAGTCTTGTACAATGCGGATCCGAGCATTAATGATGTAAAGTACTTGGATACATAGAATCGTTACACATAAATTGTGTCGAACGTAACAAAGTTTGTGTCAAACAAATATCGATCCTTAATTCAACCACCCATGCCCAAATTAAGGCTCGGGGGCTACTGCATTGCCTATTCAATGCAGCAAATTCAAAGTGCCATACGGCTTCCGAGTAGATTATGTTCCTCGGGTTGGTTGGCCGCACCCAACCTGAGTCTCGGGGACTACCTCACGCCGCGTTTTTGCTCCTAAAAATATGCTGACGAGCAAGGACCTGATCCACAGGGCGATTTCGCGAATCGACCTGAGCCTCAGGGGCTACTGCGATCAGTGGTTTTATGTTTTACTTCAGGTGCATCTCGTATTTTTGGCCGACCCACACCTTGAGGGCTACTAGCTATACATCTCGGCAGTAAATAAATTGCGGCAATCGGAAATAAATTCCGTGAAAAACAGCCTGAGACCAAGGTGGTGCACCACCTCGGAAGTAGTTCGGCATAAAGCTCGAATGCGAATGGATGGCTCCATAAAAGACTATTCCTACATTTAAGCTCGGATGAACTCCTTCAAATTTTTAGAGATCAAGGTAATCTATGACACCTCGGATGCCGACCAACGTTGGAGCTCGACTGCAAAAAGACACCTCGGATGCAGTTCGGCGTTGGAGCTCGGACGCAAGAGGACACCGCCGCATGGGAAACACCTAAAACCCGAGGTGTGGCATATAAATTACAAGGCATTGATAATGGCCGAGAATTTAAAGGTACTCCTCGGATGCCCGATGTATGAACTCTTCGGATACACTTCGGCGATCCTCAAGATGAAAGATGGGAAGATTTGTTGAACCAGTCTTCAAGACCGACGACCGAAGACAAAGAATTGTTCGGAAGAACCGAGGAGCGTCCCCAACTTGAAGACCGGTTCAGGGGGCTACTGGCGGTGTCCTGGACTAGGGGGTACTCACCACGTCGTCTCCCGACCAGTGGGTCGGGCCGAGGACCCCCATGATGATTCACTAATGGGCTACTTCGGGTAGCCCATGATCCATACAAGGGAGATTCCACAAGACTTGGCGCACAAGACAAGGACTCTTCTAAACCCTAGGCCTTGATATGTATCCAACGTATCGATAATTTGTGAAGTATTCATGCCATGATTGCCTATGTTTACAATACTTTTATATGGTTTGATGCACTTTATATGATTTATTTAGAACTAACCTGGACTGGCGTTGTTTTCAGCAGAATTACCGTGGTGTTGTTTTTGTGCAGAAAATGAAAGTTCTCAGAATCGCCCGAAACTTTTTGACGATTTTTTTGGAACAAAAGAGGCACTAGACGCTTAGTTGGAGGGACAAAAGACCCACGAGGTGGGCACAACCCACCTGGGCACGTCAAGCCCCTCTGGCGAGCCCAGGTGTCTTGTGCCCTCCTCGTGGCCCATCTTCGCATGAAACCGACGCCCAAAAATCCTATAAATACAGAAACCATCAGAAATAACCCTAGACTCTCCACTCCGCCGCCGCAACTCTCTGTATCGACGAAAACCCAATCTGGAGGCATTCCTGTACCCTGCCGGAGAGGGTAGATCATCTCCGGTGGCCATCTTCATCATCCCGACGGAGGCCATGACGAGGAGGCAGTAGTCCACCCTCGGGGCTGAGGGTATGTACCAATAGCTATGTGTTCAATCTCTCTCTCTCTCTCTCGTGTTCTTGAGATGTCATGATCTTGATGTATCATGGGCTTTGTTAATATAGTTGGATCATATGGTGTGTTTCCCTTACTATCTTGTTGTGATGAATTGAATCTTTCCCTTTGAGATATCGTTATGTTGGATTGAATATTGGATTTGAGAACACTTGATATATGTCTTGCATGTGGATACCCGTGGTGACAATGGGGTGTTCTATTGATTCACTTGATATATGTTTTGGTACTCAACTTGTGGATTCCCGCGGTGACATTGGGGTAATCTATGCATAGGGGTTGATACACGTTCTTGTCCTACTTTCTCCGATAGAAATCTTGGGGTACTCTTTGAGGTTCTTTGTGTTGGATTGAGTATTATGAATCTGAAATTGTTTGATGCGTATCGTATAATTAACTCATGGATACTTGTGGTAACATTGGAGTATCTAGGTGACATTAGAGTTGGTTGATGCGTATCATATGGTGTTATTCTAGTACGAACTCTAGATAGATCGATCGGAAAGGATAACTTGGTGCTATCTTAGTACGAACTCTTGGATAGATCGATCGGAAATAATAACTTTAAGGTCGTTTCGTACCCTATAAACAATTTCTTATTATATTCTCCACTAGATAATAACTTTGGAGTGATTCTTCGTTGCACGTTGAGGGATGGTTATGTGATCCAATTATATTAGCATTGTTGAGAGATTGCACTAGCGAAAGTACGGACCCTAGGCCTTGTTTTCAAGCATTGCAATACCATTTGTGCTCACTTTTGTTACTTGATACCTTGCTGTTTTTATATTTTCATATTACAAAAACCTATATCTACCATCCATATTGCACTTGTATCACCATCTCTTCACCGAACTAGTGCACCTATAGAATTTGCCATTGTATTAGGTGTGTTGGTGACACAAGAGATTTCTTGTATTTGATTGCAGGGTTTTTTGAGAGAGACTATCTTCATCCTACACCTCCCACAGATTGATAAACCTTAGGTCATCCACTTGAGGGAAAATTGCTACTGTCCTACAAAACTCTGCGCTTGGAGGCCCAACAAAGTCTACAAGAATAAAGTTTTGTAGTAGATATCAAGCTCTTTTCTGGCGCCGTTGCCGGGGAGGTGAGTGCTTGAAGATATATCTTTAGATCTTGCAATTAAATCTTTTAGTTTCTTGTTTTTCACTAGTTTGGTTTTATAAAATAAAAGTACAAAAAAATGGAGCTTAGGTTGCATCATTTGTATCGTCTTTATAATGTCTTTCGTGAAAATAAGGAGTCAGAAAATTGTGCTCAATTGGTAGAGGAAGAAATTATGAAAATACTTAATGAGGATTCCTTGAATGATGAGCATGATTGCAATGTTGTTAGTATGAATGCTATGAATATCCAGAATACTAATGATGATTGCACTAGTCATGATAAAAATGTTTCCTATAAGCATGTCAATTTTTGCGGAGTGCGTAAAGTTTGTGAAGACGTGCCTTATAGGGATGATAGATTTTGCAAGAAGCATAAACATGATAGAACCAATTTTTTGCTCAAAGTGATAGATGAATTTTCTACAAAATTGTGTTCTCTTTGTCCTATTACTTGTGAACTTTGCAATAAAGTTGGTCATCTTAATTTCCAATGCAAACTTTTTCATGATCAAATCATGGACAAATATTGTAATGACTTGATCACCCTTGAACTTTATAATGAGCTTTCTCTATTTTTGGGGAGTGAGTAATTGACACATAAAAATAGTTGGTTTGAAGTATTCATTCTCACGGACGACATTGAAACTAATCTAAAAAATATCTATATGTTTTGCATGGTAAATTGCAATGAGAATGCTTATATTGCCAACTATAGAAAGATGGGAAAACCAATAGAATATAAAAGGAATACTAATGAAAGGGTAAAGATTTCCATTTTCCCTCCTATTGTCTCTCATGATGAAATAGGTGACGAGGAGGAGCTCCCCATTCAACCAGTATCATCAATAAGAAGCTCGAAAAATAATAATTAAACCCACATATGATGTGGTGAAGAAGAAGAAAAGAAGAAAGAGTAGAGGTAAAAAAGTATCTCTCCCAAATGATGTTGCTCCTATTATTGTTGTGCCTCACGAGGATGAATCAAAAATAATTGTGGAAGATGATACACTTGATGATGATTTTGTTATGCCTATTGCTTGTTGTGACGACTATGATTGGGAAGATACTGATACTTCTTATAATCTTGAAAATCTTTTTTGCACCAACTTGGTAAATTATGATGATGATAATTGTTTTACTATTGGTGCTATTCATACTATTAATGATGAGAGTGATTATGCTTATGATATGCCAAGCCACAAGCTTGGGGATGCTATGTTTGATGAGAATGACATGTTTGAGAATTTATTTGCTGCAATAAATGTTAGTCCCAAGCTTGGGGATGCTATGCTTAATGAAGTGACCTTTTTAGTTCCCTTACTTTGAATTATCAAATTTGTTATGATGATTGCATGCCTCCTATTTATGATGATTGCGATATTTATGAAAGTGGGTTTGGAGGAGTGTCAACTTTAGATAATTATTATCCCACTATTCTGGAGGGTGTTGAATTTTATTATAATGATAAAAGTGGATTTGGAGAGGTCATGACTTTATTTAGTAATGATTCCACTATTTCGGAAGAGGTTTCACTTGACTTTGATGAGGACAAAGTTGCTACTTATGATGTTATTGTGATGATACTTATGTTATAAAAATTAGTGATAATTATTGTCATAATTTTGAATATCCTTTTACTGAACATTACTCTTTTAATGTGGAAACAATTTATAGTATTCGAGTTTCATTTGATGCTCCCACTATTATGAATGAGAAGAAATTTGCTTATGAGGAGAGTAATGAAAATTCTATGCTTGTGCATCATGAAAAGAATAATTTATGTGATATTTATATTGTGAAATTCCTTCATGATGCTACTGAAAATTATTATGAGGGAGGAACATATGCTTGTAGGAATTGCAATAATATCAAGTTTCCTCTCTATGTGTTCAAAGTTTTGAAGTTATGCTTGTTTTGCATTCCTATGCTAGTTGATTCTTGTTCCCATAAATTATTTGCTCACAAAATCCCTAAGCATAGGAAGTGGGTTATACTAAAGTGTGCTTGACATGTGATTCATGATGCTCTCTTGCATATTTCAATTACTATTCCTATGTGAGCACCATTGAAATCATCATGCCTAGCTAAAAGGCATTAAAGAAGAGCGCTTGTTGGGAGACAACCCAACACTTTTCCTTTCTATTTTTGTGTGTTCACATGATTAAGCTACTGTAGCAATCATGTTTTGTGTCTTTTATTTCAATAAAGTGCCAAGTAAAGCCTTTGGGATGACTCACAAGATGAGTAGAATTGATGCTGAACCAAAACAGAAACTTTTGAGTCCAGTACAGGAATTTTTATTTTTTACTGGAGCGTGATAATGACCTGAAATTTTTACAAAGTATTTGAATACAAATTATTCAGGTTGTCCTAATTTTTCAGAATTTTTAGAGATAGGGAAGTATGGCTATACTACAGATGTTCACAGACTGTTCTGTTTTTGGCAGATTTTGTTTTGCATGCATAGTTTGCTTGTTTTAGTGTTCCCATAACTTATATTCAGTGATATAAATTATTTGAATGGTATAATACAGTAGGTATTATGTGAGAACAATTATGAATCTTGTCTTGACAGTACCTAAATGAATGATCTATCTTTATTATACTAACCCATCTCACGAAGTTCCGTTAAGTTTTGTGTGATTGAAGTTTTCAAGTTTTGGGTGAGACACCGATATGAGGAGAATAAGGAGTGAAAAGAACCTAAACTTGGGGATGCCCAAGTCACCCCCAAGGTAATATCCAAGGAAGACTCAAGCGCCTAAGCTTGGGGATTCCCCGGAAGGCATCCCCTCTTTCGTCTCCAACATTATCGGTATATCTTACTTAGAGCTATATTTTTATTCGTCACATAATATGTGCTTTGCTTGGATTGTCATTATATTTTGTTATTTTCTGTTAGTTGTTATTTATAATCTTGTTTTTCAATAAAAAGTTCCAAGAATTGCCTTAGGATGCTTGCATTGCATGTTTGATGTGTCCTGTGTAAAAACAGAAAATTTCTCTGTAGTGTTCGAATTTTAATATTTTACTGGAACGTGGAAAGTTTCTGAAATTTTTACACAGTATTTTCATATAAATTATTTAGCATATGCTAAATTTTAATAATTTTTTGAGTTACAGAAGTACACTGTTTTCATAAATTGCTACAGACTGTTCTGTTTGGACAGATAGCTGTCATAGTTTTGTTATCTACTTATCCTATAGTTTCCATAGCCTATATTGGTAGATATAAATTGTGGAAACGATAGTAAATAGTAGATGATGTTTGAAAATTATTGTGCAACTTTTCTTGGCAGTACATGAAGTGTTGATTTATTCTTATGTGTACTAACCTATCTCACGAGTTCTTTTCGAGTTTTGTGTGGATGAAGTTTTTGAGAATAGGTGAAACCATGGTATGAGAGGATTGAACGAGATACAAAATCTCAAGCTCTGGGATGCCCAAGGCGTCACAAGTAAATATTTCAAGAAGTCTCAAGCATCTAAGCTTGTGGATGCTACGCATCCCACCTCTCTTCGACAACTATCGGTTAGCCTATGTTGAGCCTAAATTTTTATTTGTCCACACGATTTGTGCTATGCTTGGAGTGCTATTTTTGTTTAGTTTTCTGTTTGAATAAAATACTCAGATCTGAAAACCTTTATTGAGAGAGAGAGTCCTCACATAGCTACTTAATTGTTTGACTACTCATTGATCTGCACTTATATCTTTTGAGAGTAGTTGATGTTTACTCTTGTGTTTCACTTATATCCTAAGAGTAAATTGTGAATGAATGTAATATCATAAATCTGAAATTATCAATGTGCTATATTCTTAGTAGCAAGTTCACTTTTGGTTTAGAAAGTAAAATCTATTGAAGTTTAACAATCACAATATTGGTCATACAAGCAATTCGTGAATGATTACTATAGGGAAGAGAACTTTCACATACAAATATATTATCTTGGACATCTGCTATGATTGTGAATACCCATTAATTATTTTCAAACTTGAGAAAATTAGTTGAAGTTGGACATGGAAGACAACGTAATGAGTTATGGTTGTGTATATTTTCCTAGAAGTTATATTGTTATAGATCCTCCAACATGTGGCGCTTGTTTGGAAGACATACTACTTGTGCATCCAAATCCTTGAGCCAAGTTTCTTCCACAAGAGTCCGCCATACCTACCTATATATGGTATTTCACTGTCATTCCAAGTAAATTTGCATGTGCCACCTCTAAACATTCAAATAAACATCTGTTTTGTGTGCCTGGACCGCTCATGGAGCGACGGGGGGCGGTCAGTATCTTTCATGTTAAGCGGGTTATTCTCATGATGAGTGTTTATTCACTCATCCTTGCACGAGAGGGGCGGTAATAGGGATTCCCAGTCCAGAAATCAAAAAAATGCAAATAATTAAACAAAACTCCCCAAGGAATGTTGTTGGTATGGACGGTACCCATGGATTCGGCTAGCCGTGGAGTGTGTTTGTTGGTGGAGGGGGAGTAAACCTTTACTTTTACCGCTTGGGATTCGCCGCTAATGTGTTTAACATGGAAGATATTGATAACTCTTGGTCGTAACGTTGACAGGAAGGGTGCACCTCCCAAAAATTATATTTATCTCTTATTTAAGCTTTGAGCTCTTGCACCTCTGCAAATCCCTGCTTCCCTCTGCGAAGGGCCTATCTTTTACCTTTCAGTATTTACTTTTATGCAAGAGTCAATAGTATGCATTTTCATTTCAAACTTAATTATTCTCTAGTTGGCAAGCATCATGTGGTAGGGAAAGATCTAGGCACATATGGCCAGTCAAATATATTTGATCATGACTTATTATTGTTGCCAATTATATCTATGATAAATGAGTTGGGAGGCGAAACATTAAGCCCCTATCTTTCTCTGTGTTCGATGGATGCCATTTGTTCTAAAAATATGCTTTGAGTACTAGCAATCATAGAAGACTATATGATGATTGAGTATGTGGAGCTCTTACTTAGATTTTGTTGAGAATAGTTGAATTGCAATTGTTTGGTGACTAAGAACATAGGTTGTTTAGTTTCAAGAGAATTCATTATTCGAACCAAGACATGTGAATTGATTGCTCTATCATGATGATTTTTATGAGAAAAAGTTGCTGGTTGTGATGCTAGAAAATTGACTGAAATTATCAATGATCAAACTTATATATTATGCTAGCATTCACACTTCATAAATTAGTTCTTTTATCATTTACCTACTCGAGGACGAGCATGAATTAAGCTTGGGGATGCTGATACATCTCCAACGTATCGATAATTTATGAAGTATTCATGCCAGGATTGCTTATGTTTACAATACTTTTATATGGTTTTGATGCACTTTATACGATTTATGTAGAACTAACCCGGACTGACGCTGTTTTCAGCAGAATTACCGTGGTGTTGTTTTTGTGTAGAAAATGAAAGTTCTCGGAATCGCCCGAAACTTTTTGAAGATTTTTTTGGAACAAAACAGGCACTAATGCTTCATTGGAGGGCCAGAAGAACCATGAGGTGGGCACAACCCACCTGGGCGCGCCAGGCCCCTCTGGCGTGCCCAGGTGTCTTGTGCCCTCCTCGTGGACCATCTTCGCGTGAAACCGACGCCCAAAAATCCTATAAATACAGAAACCATCAGAAATAACCCTAGACTCTCCGCTTCGCCGCCGCAACTCTCTGTATCGATGAAAAACCAATCTGGAGGCGTTCCAGTACCCTGCCGGAGAGGGTAGATCATCTCCGGTGGCCATCTTCATCATCCCGGCGGAGGCCATGACGAGGAGGGAGTAGTCCACCCTCGGGGCTGAGGGTATGTACCAGTAGCTATGTGTTCAATCTCTCTCTCTCTCTCTCTCTCTCGTGTTCTTGAGATGTTATGATCTTGATGTATCACGGGCTTTGTTAATATTGTTGGATCATATGGTGTGTTTCCCTTACTATCTTGTTGTGATGAATTGAATCTTTCCCTTTGAGATATCGTTATGTTGGATTGAATATTGGATTTGAGAACACTAGATATATGTCTTGCATGTTGATACCCGTGGTGACAATGGGGTGTTCTATTGATTCACTTGATATATGTTTTGGTACTCAACTTGCGGATTCCCGTGGTGACATTGGGGTAATCTATGCATAGGGGTTGATACACGTTCTTGTCCTACTTTCTCCAATAGAAATCTTGGGATACTCTTTGAGGTTCTTTGTGTTGGATTGAGTATTATGAATCTGAAATTGTTTGATGCGTATCATATAATTAACTCATGGATACTTGTGGTGACATTGGAGTATCTAGGTGACATTAGAGTTGGTTGATGCGTATCATATGGTGTTATTCTAGTACGAACTCTAGATAGATCGATCGGAAAGGATAACTTGGTGTTATCTTAGTACGAACTCTTGGATAGATCGATCGGAAATAATAACTTTAAGGTGGTTTCGTACCCTACAAATAATTTCTTCTTATATTCTCCGCTAGATAAGAACTTTGGAGTGATTCTTCGTTGCACGTTGAGGGATGGTTATGTGATCCAATTATATTAGCATTGTTGAGAGATTGCACTAGCGAAAGTACGGACCCTAGGCCTTGTTTTCAAGCATTGCAATACTGTTTGTGCTCACTTTTGTTACTTGCTACCTTGCTATTTTTATATTTTCAGATTACAAAAACCTATATCTACCATCCATATTGCACTTGTATCACCATCTCTTCGCCGAACTAGTGCAACTATACAATTTGCCATTGTATTGGGTGTGTTGGGGACACAAGAGATTTCTTGTATTTGATTGCAGGGTTGTTTGAGAGAGACTATCTTCATCCTACACCTCCCACGGATTGATAAACCTTAGGTCATCCACTTGAGGGAAAATTGCTACTGTCCTACAAAACTCTGTGCTTGGACGCCCAACAAAGTCTACAAGAATAAAGTTGCGTAGTAGACATCAGGCCTCTGGTGCATTATATAAACCAAGGCCAAGCTAGTCAATAGACAATCTCATATTCATTACAACAATCTCGTGGTAGATACATGTACTATGTACTATCCCCCGTATGAATACAATCAAAAGCAGGACATAGGGTATTATCTCTTCGAGAGAGCCCGAACCTGGGTAAAATCTTGTGTCCATATTACCATTGCTCCAAGACGCCTAGCTTAGGACCCCTACTATGAGATATGCCAGATTAAGAACTGACAATGGGGTTAATTCATGTTGATTGAATTCTCTTTGTCTACATCATGTCATTGTTCTCCAAGCATTACTCTGTTTTACTTAATACTCTAGATGCATGCTGGATAACGGTCGATGGCTGGAGTAATATAGGTGCAGGCAGGAGTTGGCTTATTTGCTTATGGACGTGATGCCTATATATACGTGATCATTGCCATGAATAAATATTGCATAACTATGCGCTTTTCTATCAATTGCCTAACAATAATTTGTTTACCCACCGTATGCCTACTACATGAGAGATGCCACTAGAGAATACTACAGCCCCCGAGTCTATTCATTTATATATTTACAAAAGCTTTCAATACCTGATGCCATTTATTTCTTTTTATTTTATTTTGCAATTTACATTATTCAACTATCATCTACACACTTCATTTGCTTGCAAATAACGACTCCAAGGGGATTGGCAATCCTCTTGCCCGCGTTGGGTGCAAGTGTTTGCTTCTTTGTCTGCAGACGTTGAAGACAAGGGTTGCGTGCTACTCCTATTGGTTCGATAAACCTTGGTTCTCAACTGAGGGAAATACTTATCTATACTGTGCTGCATCACCCGTTCCTCTTCACAGAAAATCAAACGCAGATCACAAGTATCAGGAAGGATTTCTGGCGCCGTTGCCTGGGAGTATCACCAACTTACTATCAAGTAACTGCACACAAATTATCATTCACTTGTTCTAATTTTTATTTGCTGTTATATTTTTTGTTTCATAAAATTCAAAAATATAAAAATATTTATCTTTACTAGTTGCTAGTTTCTTCTTTGCTTGCTAGTTTACTTGTGCTGCTTGTTACTTTGCTTGTTCAGTCACCATGTCTCAAGATACAACTAATTTGTGTGACTTGTCAAATACTAGTAACAATGATTTTATTAGTACTCCTATACCACCCGCCACTAGTGCGGAGTTTTATGATATTAATGTTGCATTACTGAATCTTGTCATGAAAGAACAATTTTCAGGAAGTCCTAATGAGAATCCTGCTGCTCATCTTAATACCTTTGTTGAATTATGTGATATGCAAAAGAAAAAGGATATGGATAATTATGTGGTAAAATTAAAATTATTTCCTTTTTCACTACGAGATAAAGCTAAGGCTTGGTTTTCATCTTTACCACGTAATAATATTGGAACATGGGATAAGTGTAAAGATGCTTTTATTGCCAAGTATTTTCCTCCTGCTAAGATCATCTCCCTTAGAAATCAAATTATAAATTTTAAACAACATGATCAAGAACATGTTGCACAAGATTGGGAGTGGATGAAATTCATGATTAGAAATTGCCCTACTCATGGTTTAAACTTGTGGATGATTATCCAAAATTTCTATGCTGGACTAAACTTTGTGTCTAGAAATTGTCTAGATTCTGCTGCAGGTGGTACCTTCATGGAGGCGACATTTGGAGAGTCTACCAAACTTCTGGACAACATCATGCCAAACTACTCTCAATGGCATACAGAAAGAGGTCCAACTGGTAAGAAGGTAAATTATGTCGAAGAAATCACTACTTTGAGTGAAAAAGTGGATGCTCTTATGAAAATGGTTGTTAGTAAAAATGCTCATATTGATTCCAATGATGTGCCTTACTCTACCTTGATTGAGCAAAATGATGATGCTATTGATGTGAACTTTATCTCGCAAAACAATTTCAACAACAATGCTCATAGAGGAAATTTTAATGCTAGACCGTATCCCGGTAATTCCTCTAACAATTATGGAAATTCTTATAGAAATGCTTCTAGAAATAATAATAGGATATCCTCTGATATTGAGAACACCATTAAAGAATTTATTAGTTCTCAAAATATTTTTAATACTATGGTAGAAGAAAAGTTGCATAAAGTTGATGATTTGGCTAAAAACATGGATATGATTGCTCTTGATGTGGAAACTCTTAAAAATAAAAATTCGCCACCCAAGCATGATTTCAATGAGGCTATTAAATATATCCAAATATCTATTAATGAAAGTAAGGAGAGGACCGCTAAGTTGAAAGCTAAGCGGGAATTCTTAGAAAAAGTTCGTCCACCCGGTTTTTACCGGAATCATGATGAAGATCTTACAGTGATTGGTACTTCTCCTATTGAATATTTATTTACTAATCTAAAACTAAATGATAAAGGGACTGGAGATGATTCAACCTTAGCTAGAAGTCGTCCCATTTGCTTGGAGGGTGATGATTCTAATGGTAAAATTGAAAAAAGTGGGTTTGCAGAGGCTAAAACTTTAACTAGTGATGTGCCCACTATCTTGGATTACAAGGACTTTAATTATGGAAGTTTCTCTTTAGTAGAATGTATTTCCTTGTTGCAATCCATTAGTAGCTCACCCAATGCTTATGAACAAAATAAAGCTTTTACTCAACATACAGTAGAAGCGAATATAAAAGCTTATGATGAGAAACTTGAACTTGAAGTTTCTATTCCTAGAAAATTGCATGAGGAATGGGAACATACTATTAAAATAAAACTGAAAGAATATGAATGCAATGCCTTGTGTGACCTTGGTGCTAGTGTTTCAACAATAACTAAATCTCTTTGTGATGTGCTTGGTCTCACCGATATTCAAGATTGTTCCCTAATCTTGCATCTTGCAGATTCTACCATCAAGAAACCTTTGGGCAGGATAAATGATGTGCTTATTATTGCAAATAAAAAATTATGTGCCCGTAGATTTCATTTTTCTTGATATTGAATTCAACCTACTTGTCCAATAATACTTGGAAGACCTTTCTTACGAACTATAGGTGCAGTTATTGATAAGAAGGAAACATAAGGTTCCAATTTCCATGAAAGAAAGGGATGGAACACTTCCCCAGGAAGATAATTAAACAACCTTACGAATCTATAATGAGGGTTACTTATGGTGGAGTGTCAAAGATGACAACAGTTGAAACTATGCAATATGCCTATCTAGGGCCATAAAACAATAGCGCTAGTTGGGAGGCAACCCATTAGTTATCTTATTTTCTTGCTTTTTACTCTCTGTTTGTTTTTGATAACATGATTATTACCTCTGGAATGAGTGTATTTTTATGTTTAAATTAGTGTTTGTGCCAAGTAAAGCCTTTGGGATGACTTACAAGTTAAGTAGAATTGATACGGTGCAAAAACAGAAACTTTAGCAGCCAGTGCAGAATTTCTCTCATTTTACTAGAATGTCTTTTTTATCTGAATTTTTTACATCGTATTTCTATACAAATTCTTCAGGTTGTCCTAATTTTTCAAAAAATTAGAGTTCAGAAGTATAGGTTCTCTACAGATCTTTACAGACTATTCTATTTTAGACAGATGTTGTTTTTGCTTGCATAGTTTACTTGTTTTGATGATGCTATGGATTGTATCGGGGGGTATAAGCCATGGATAAGCTAGAATACAATACCTTATGCAATAATAAAATAAGAATCAATTTATAATAGTACCTAAAGTATTTTATATGTTTTCTATACTAACGGATCTCACGAAGGTTTTGTTGAGTTTTGTGTGCAGAAGTTTTCAAGTTTTGAGTGCTACCACAATGGATGAAGGAATAAGGAGCGGCAAGAGCCTAAGCTTGGGGATGCCCAAGGCACCCCAAGGTAATATTCTAGGAAGACTCGAGCATCTAAGCTTGGGGATGCCCCGGAAGGCATCCCCTCTTTCGTCTCAATCCATCGGTATGTCACTTGGAGCTATATTTTTATTCATCACATGATATGAGTTTTGCTTGGACCGTCTTTTGCTTTAGTTTGATTTTGTTTTAGTTTTCCACAATCATTGTTTTTCTGGACACACCCATTTGAGAGAGACACAAGAACACCATGATTTATTAGAATACTCTTTGTGCTTCACTTATATCTTTTGAGCTTAGCAGTTGCTCTAGTACTTCACTTATATCTTTTAGAGCACAGTGGCGTATAGATTTTATAGAAATAATTGCACTCTCGTTCTTCACTTATATTTGTTTGAGAGTTAATAAATAGTGACGGTAATTTGCAAGGGTAATAAAATTAGTCCAAAAATAATAGGTATCCAATGAGTGCATAATCAAAACCACATGTAGCAAATAAAAGAGAAATTGTGGGTTAATGATATTGATGTGGTAATATGAAAGGGCATGAGTGCATGATCATTGGTTAGTAAAAGTACCGTGAATTAGAGGGTGTTAACTTGTTGTTCATCTAAATATTTTTATAGCATGGTTATGATGTGTGAGCATACTTATTCTCGTTGAAATCCTAATGTTGTTTAAGTCGGTGGCACGCGATGCTTAACTCCTCCCAACCTCCTCCCTAGGGGCATGTGAGTAGTACTTTGCTTCGAGAGAGCTAATAAAATCTTGTAATAAGTATGTGAGTACTTTATGACTAATGTGAATCTATGGATGTACACACTCTCACCACCTCATATTTGCTAGCCTCTTTGGTACTGTGCATTGCCCATTCTCACCTCGAGGATCGGTGCAACCTTCGCCGGTGCATCCAAACCCCGTGACATGATATGCTCTATTGCACATAATCCTTATTATATCTTCCTCAAAACAGCCACCATACCTACCTATCATGGCATTTCCATAGCCATTCCGAGATATATTGCCATTCAACTTCCACCGTTACATCATATGACTAGTACACTCATTGTCATATTGCTTTACATGATCGTAAGATAGCTAGCATGATATTTCCATGGCTTGTCCCCTTTTTTGATATCCTTTGCTACGCTAGATCATTGCACATCCTGGTACACTGCCAGAGGCATTCATATAGGGTCATACTATGGTTTTCATGTTGAGTTGTAAGTAAATAAAAGTGTGATGATCATCATTATTAGGGCACTATCTCAGTGAGGAAAGGATGATGGAGACAATGAATCCCCCACAAGTCGAGATGAGACTCCAGTCGCAAAATAAAAAAAATAAAAAGAAAGAAAGAAAAAGAAGAAAAAAGAGAAAAAGAAAAAGAAAAAGAAAAAAAGAAATAAATGAGAGAAAAGGGAGAAGGGACAGAGCTACTACTTCTTTTTCCCCACTTGTGCCTCAAAGTGGCACCATGTTCTTCATATAGAGAGTCTCTTGTTTTATCACTTTCATATGCTAGCGGGAATTTTTCATTATAGAACTTGGCTTGTATATTCCGATGACGGGCTTCCTCAAATGCCCGAGGTTTTCATGAGCAAGCAAGTTGGATGCACACCCACTTAGCTTCATTTGAGCTTTCATACACTTATAGCTCTAGTGCATCTGTTGCATGGCAATCCCTACTCCTCGCATTGATATCAATTGATGGGCATCTCCATAGCCCGTTTATACACCTAGTCGATGCGAGACCTTCTTCTCCACTTTACCCCTTTGAAACCTACCACCATATTCTATTCCACCTTTATGCTATATCCATGGTTCACGTGCGTAAGTAATAAAAAGCTGAAGCGCGTTAAGAAGGATGATCCAATTGCTTGACTTGACACCGTGGTGCTTGACATTTGTATTTATGTGGTGAAGATGGAGACATGCTATTCTGATATGATAAAATCAATAGGGGGTGAACATTCTTTAAGGATCGTATATTTTGAAACTGTATGATTATGTTGCTTATGTTTATAAGTATTACTATGTTGATGTTTGTTAATTCATCATTTCTCAGTGATCATACCTGCAATAGATTACATGTTGGGTAGCATGTCACATCAAAAATCTTGTTTTTATCTTTTACCTACTCGAGGACGAGCATGAATTAAACTTGGGGATGCTTGATACGTCTCCAATGTATCTATAATTTTTGATTGTTACATGTTATAATATTATCATTCTAGGATGCTTCTTGGGTGATTATTTACCAATTCATATTATTTTTTAGCACTAACCTATTAACTCAGTGCCCAGTGCCAGTTGCTGTTTTCTGCATGTTTTTGACTTTTCCGGTTTACAGTACCAAACGAAGTCCAATTGCCCTGAAACTTTTCTATGATTTTTTCTCGACCAAAAGAACACCTGGAAGCTTCGGGAGGAGGCCGGAGGCTCCACGAGGGAGCCACCACACAACAGGGCGCGCCCAGGGGTGGTCGAGCCCTGTTATGTGGTGGCCCCCTCGGGCGTCTCCTGACGCCCCTCGCCGGCCTATAAATTCCAATAAATCCCAAAAACCCTAGAGAGCCGTCCGAAACACTTTTTCCGTCGGCGCTAGTATTTGTTCCGCCGTGTGCCTATCTGGAGCCCTGTTCCGGTGCCCTGCCGGAGGCGAGATCGATCACGGAGGGCCTCTACATCAACCTTGTTGCTCCCATGGTGATGTGTGAGTAGTTCCCTACAGACTTACGTGCCCGTAGTTAGTACCTAGATGGCTATCTCTCTCTCTCTCTCTCTCTCTCTCTCTCTCTTGATCTTCAATACAAAGTTCACCGCATCTTCGCGGTGATCTATTCAATGTAATCACTTTCTGTGGTGCATTTGTTGGGATCCGATGAATTGTGGGTTTATGTTCAGATTATTCATGAAAAAGATTTGAGTCTTCTATGATTTCTATTATGATTCTTATTTGCATGATTATTATAGCTTCGTAAATCTCTCCGATCTATTGAAATAGTTTGGCCAACTAGATTGATATTTCTTCAGTGAGAGGGGTGCGTTGTAGTGGGTTCAATCTGGCGGTGCTCTATATCCCAGTGCCAAAGTAGGGGACAAGACACGTCTTTGTATTGTTGCCACTAAGGATAAAACGATGGGGTTAATTCATATTGATTGAATTCTCTTTGTCTACATCATGTCATTGTTCTCCAAGCATTACTCTGTTTTACTTAATACTCTAGATGCATGCTGGATAGCGGTCGATGGGTGGAGTAATAGTAATAGGTGCAGGCAGGAGTCGGCCTATTTTCTTATGGACGTGATGCCTATATATACATGATCATTGCCGTGAATAAATATTGCATAACTATGTGCTTTTCTATCAATTGCCCAACAGTAATTTGTTTACCCACCGTATGCACTACTACGGGATGGTCCAAAGACGACACAGCAATCAGAGACCCTTCGACGGAACTGTGTGCGATGACCAAATCGCAAACGGGATAGTTATAGCTCCGTCGCTAATGACGTGAACTATGTGCGATGGCGGATCCATCAAGTACGATCCCCAAAACAGTTGCATGTGAGATCTGTGGCAAACAGCTGACTCAGATATACTGTTTGGGATTGGACAATATAACGCAAACGGTTAGAAAAATACAAGTGTGTGCGATGTACGGCATACAATTCACCCTGATAAACTATTTGCGCAGATCCAGCAGAACACAAACATTGTGCAGATGATTACGTGTGGGAAATATGGCATACAGGTCACTCAGATGAACTGTTTGTGATGAGATAAGATAACATAATTGGTTACATAGATCAAGATGTGTGTGATAGACAGCATACAGGCCACTGGGATGAACTGTGTGTGATAAGCAAAAATAACACAAACAGTTGCTCAGATCAAGATGTGTGTGATGTACAGCATACACATGCCATTCGGATGTGTTGTGGGAAAACGGTTCCGGATAAAGAACTGTCAGGGACTAATGAAATCATCACCGACGGATTCGGTTGTTTATTCCGCATGCGATGTGATTTGCTCAATCTGCCCACAAACATATATGCTTCTATTTAGAAGAACATGATTGGAGAACCAAATTAAACATCCAAATACATAAGTGACTACACACATAGCATTGGCACACCTCAATAAACAATTACACACATAACAACATGATTGCCATAACCTAATTAAGCATCCAAATACATAAGTGACTACACACATAACATTGGCGCACACCTCAATAAACTATTACATGCATAATAAA
The DNA here is from genome assembly GCA_039707655.1 of Elymus sibiricus. Lineage (NCBI taxonomy): Eukaryota > Viridiplantae > Streptophyta > Magnoliopsida > Poales > Poaceae > Elymus > Elymus sibiricus. Next base: position 356,828,302 of record CM077671.1, read on the forward strand.
CTTATCCCTCTAAAACTACAAATATTTCGGCATAGAGGGAGTATGAGAAATGATCATCAAATCATCTACTTCCTGTGACGCTTGCCGCCACCACTCTGCTTGTGGCTCGATCCCATGTCGTCTTCAGGTAGGAGGCACTTCCTCATGTCAACGATCTGCCTGAACATCTCGTAGCAAGTGTATGCTTCCTTGGCCGCGGTCTGGAGGTGATATTCATCTAGTTTCTTCACCCAGGACCTGTGCCAGACAGGCTTGTTGTTGTCATACTCAGCCTTCATGTCTCTATAGTAGGGGTCGATGATGGCCTCGGCCAGGTCAACATGGGAGTCCATGTTCTTCTTGCTGCCCCAGACCTTGTAGTGGCCGCGGATGTTGACAAGCTTCTGGCAGGCCAAGTCCGAAGTCTTGAGCACCTTTGGATCGTTGGTGGTGTCCACCGTAGCGAACCTGTAGTTGGGGCTGTTGACAAACCTGGTGAAATGCTCGCAAGGCACTGCGGCCAGGCAGTAGTGGTACAGGAGGACGTGATGGCCGACGCACAACTGGGCGACGGCAACCTTCTGATCATGCCCGGCACGACCGCCGGTGTAAGTGAGGTCGAAGCCGACCACTTTGTACTTGTCATCCGCATCAAGCAACCACTCCATAGTGCCGATGGAGTCCTCCACCATGCCCGGGTCATTGGTGTACACCACCATGAGGTCCGTCTTCCTCATGTGGGTCTCCACATGATGCACACCGTACTCCATTGGAGTGGCGTTGGACATCCTCTCTGTATGCGTCGTCGAGGGTGTGCTTATTGTGTTGTGGGGCACGATCGAAAGCGTGAAGATACTATGGTTAATGCCCATGGGTATAAATGGGGGCCGGACGTCCTGGAAAACCGGCACGTCCGGATGGCAGTTTTTGCAGTGCGTGATTCAGTCATGGAAGCACATAACTGCATGGGGCGACATGCGTGGCACAACCGCATGCATATGGAGCCCCGAACGTGATCGTGGGCCACCCCCAACCGCTGGCAGAGCGCGCGTGGAGGGGTGCAAGAGCAAAGCACACGAAGGGACGTGAGAGCAGAGCACGTGGTGGGATGCAAGGTCGAACCAGACCTGTTTGTACTTGTCCTCGTCAAGTAACAGGTCCATAACGTTGGAGTTCTCCACCTAGATCGGATGTTTGGTGTACACCACCGAGAGCCCCGCGAACCTTCTGTGTGTGTCCACTATGGTATGCATGGTGAAATGGCGCTCGTCGTCGGCAGCCGCTAGGAGCGCGATTGGAGCCACGCAGGATACCCTCGGTCGTGGTTCTGCTTCTTAATGTCCGGATATTAATCGTCAATTGCATATTAATGTCCATATATTAATCGTCCATTGCATACTAAGGAAAAGATGGTACTACCAAAATACGAGTCTCCCTCATAAGATGCCATTAGCTTGGTTGTATGTGATACCCAGCAAACAAGTCGCTCGGATGAACTGTTTGCGTTGATCAAAAGTAAAACAAATGATTCCGTGTAACAAGATGTGTGTGATACCCGGCAAACAGGTCAGTAATCGGAATTGTGTGGGATGACCGATAAAAAGACAGATGATTCCTGATAGTAAGCTGTGTGTGATGTGGCCTATGGGCAAACACTTGCTCGCACCCAATTATCTGTGATAGTTGAAATCATCACCGACGTGTTCCTTTCTTTAATCGTAAGCGATGTGATTTGCTACGTCTGCATACCATCTATTCTCTATCTACAGAACAACATCATGATTGCATAACCTAAATAAACATCCAATTACATTACCGACTACAGATAACATTTGCACACATCAATTAACAAGTACATGCATACTAAACTAGTAGTAACGACCATCAAATCATTCATCTATACTTCTTGTGACGAGGAGTGCTGGTCAGCGTAGGACGGAGGCACTTCCTCATGTCAACGATCCGCCAACACATCTCGTAGCTTACGTACGCGTCCTTGGACGCGTACTTGACGTGATCTTCATCCAGTCTTCGGATCCAAGCGCGGTGCCAGGCAATGTTCTTCTTCTTGCAGACATCCTTCATGCCTCTGTAGTAGGGGTCGATGATGTCCATGGCGAGGTCAACCAGGGTGTCCTTATGCTTCTCCTCGCTGCCCAAGATCTTGTACATGCATTGGATGTCCACAAGATTCCGGCAGGCCAAGACCGTGGCCTTGAGCACTTTTTCATCATTGGTGGTGTCCACCGTAACGAATATGTAGTCGGGGCTATTAACAAACCTTGCGAATCGATCACAAGGCCTTGTGGCCAGGCAGTAGTGGTAGACGAGGACGTAATGGCCCACGCATAGTTGGGCGACGGCAACCTTCTGATCATGCCCGGGACGACTGCCAGTGTATTCGAGGTCGAAGCCGACCACTTTGTACTTGTCATCCTCAGCAAGCAGCTGATCCATGGTGTGGATGGAGTTCTCCACCCAGACCGGGTCATTGGTGTACACCACCGTGAGGTTCTTGAACCTTACGTGGGTGTCTACGTACACACGAATGGTGAACTGCCGCTCATCGTCAGGAGCCGCTGGGAGCTCCGCCATTGGAGCCGAGCAGGATATCCTCTCTGTATTTGGAGTGTGGGTGTCCTTCTTGCGTTGTGGGGAAAGGTTGAAGAGATACAATAGGTCAAATGAACGGTGGAGTAAATGAGGGCTGGACGGGCTGTAATTGGCACGTCTTGTCACCGCGTTCCCGGCGGAGGATTGTTGTGCAAGCTTGACCAGCGCACGAACAAGCGTTCCCAGCGGTTCGTTTGGCCACGCGGCGGCTCGAAGTGCCGCCAACGTATCGTTGGTGAGCCCGTTCCCGCGCACAATGGCGCACAACTTCCCGCCCAACTCGGTTGGCCACGCGTCGGCTGGAAGAAGCTCCCATTATTGTGGGCGTTAAATGGGAAACGGTTAGCAAAAACGAAGCATGCGCAATGATTTAATGTAGCGTACACGTTCAACACTAAGCAGCGGTGTGACATATGCAGTGCGGGTGCGACTAGGAAGGACGTTGAGGGTTTTGTTAAGCAGGGACGATGGTGAGGGTTTTCTCGGCCAGAATAATAATGCGCTTCGGAGGCGACGGTTCAGTAGACATAGCCGTTTGCGATAAGTGTCACTATGGTGTAAGGGGACTGTCGTGGTCCGTGTAAATCCTACAGCCGCAGACGTGCTATCCGCGGGAATGCGTTCTGAACAATCAGGACACACGCGTGTCGCGGCACAATGTTAGTCCTCACACCCGGTTTCAATCCGAGAAAATAACCAAGTTTGTGGGTTTCAAATTTCCTCTTTTGAGTGACACCTGAATGTTTTTACCGCATTCAACAAGTATCCAGGTTAGTATAACATTTTTTACCATAATATGCATAGTGTAAAAAAACGGCCAACACTCACACGTAGTTGTGCGTGCTGTGGGCAAACAGTTGGTAGTAGTAAATTGTGTGGGGACTCTATGATAAGCATAAATATTCCATTAACCAAACTGATTGCAGCTCAAGATTGCAATTACATTGCTCTATGTATTAGTTCATAAAACAGAGTCTCACCAACATCTAGATCAACATATAATAAACATAACTCAAGCAGAGATATAAGATGCACAAACTACAGATAGCTAGGGTTGTGGTGGCATCAGGACCTGTATATATAACTCGATCCTAATCGTACCCACCAACAACGTAAACTTTCTCCAGGTACTCCGAGTACGCGGTGTGCGCCACCCTTCGAGAATACTTCTGCCTGAAGGAGCCAACGGCTCCTCCTCTAGCATGCGCCAGAACACTTGCAAATGCGGGGTTAAGCCTTTGGGCGCAGAACGGGCATCTGAAGCCCCCATTCCGGGTCCTGATGTGATGATTATGCGTTCCTGCATAGAGCTCCCTGAGCTTTTGTTTCTTGTACCTCCTCTGGTCATATTTATAGCTGCCAACGTCGTCGGAGAGCACCTATACATATAATAAAAAAATCATGACATTGATCAATCAAATGCATAAAATGATATCACAAACAACTTATTGCAACAAAATTATTTACTAATGACTATAAATGCATGAACCGGTTATTGTCAAAGAAACAAGGAACTTTCAAGTAAGTACTACTCCCCATTATCACTAAAGTAGTGATCTAAATGCTCTTATACAATGTTCATTTACAAATGGGTACATGTATAATCATCTATGTAGATGGATTATTGGCAAAATGATCATTCGTACAGGTCAACCATTAAATCACTGTCAAACCTTAGACGGAATATTAGCATAATCGTTTGTACGGATGTCACTTATCCAAGTCACTTATCATTTACCTAACAAACTATCAATACGTACACACTAACACGGATCTATCGAATCTTACTCTGATTACATGGATTGAAATAACATGAACCCCGGGCTCTCCATTCCAAAAAAAGGCGGAAACAGAACTAATCAGAGATACCCTATGATATGGTTACCAAAATAGGGGGGGGGGGTCTAACCGGTTTTCCGCCGTCATTGGAGTTGTCGCCGTCGGAGTCGTCGTCGCTGGAGTGGTCATCAGAGAGGTCGTAGTAGTCTCTGTGCAGCACCGCCTCCCGCTGGGGAGGCACGACGGGGCTTACGACGTCATGGACGCGCTTCTGTCTGCACGAGACCTCGTCGGTGGGGAGGGCAACCTCGTTGCCCAGCATCAAGAGATGCTTAGTTGCTTCGCCGGCCCCAGCTTCGAACCCCGCGTCACCACTCCCTCCGATGGTGCGCTTGGTCGCCATATGATACACTTTCGAGAGCGTTTACGACTGGGAACAGCGGCGAGGATGCAGGCGCGGTGTGTGTAGAGAGGGGAGTGCGGCCGCCTGCTATAACTAGCGGCACATGCGCGATTAATATAGAGTGGTTGGGAGCTAGACGGGAGGCGGTTAAACAACTCGCCTCCCGGTGAGCCCGCGCAGCGGTCTTCTCGCATGCCTCACCCCTGCTCGCATGTCTCCGCCTGTGCAGACGTCTGCTCGCACGCGTCCCGTCAATTCACACACCAGCTCGCACGTCTCCCAGTGAGCCAGAGCGACCTGCGCGCACGCGTCCCATCAATTTACACACCTGCTCGCACGCCTCAAGGTCAGCCTGAGCAGCGGACTGCTCGCATGCGTCCCGTCAACTCACGTCTGCTTGGACGGCACACGGGGCTCAAGGTGGTATACGTAATATTTTGTTGGGACCAACGCACACGGTTGAATACTTTAATCGTTCGTGATGGTAACGTGACAAGTGTGTGTACCAACCTTTAATAAGCTCCCGTTTGTAAGAAAGATATATAAAAAACTTGTCTCCAATTAGGCCAAAAATTAGCACAATACTCCCTCCGTTTCTTTTTAGTGTGCATATAAAATTTGGTCAAAGTCAAGCTATACAAAGTTTGACCAAATTTATATCAAAAGATATCAACATCTACAATACCAAAGCTATATGCTATGAAAATTAACATCATGACACATCTAGTAATATTGATTTCATATTGTGAATGTTGATATTTTGTCCTATAAAGTTAGTCAAAGTTTATGAAGTTTGACTTTGACCTAACCTTATATGCACACTAAAAAGAAACAGAGGGAGTATATATATGTATCATGAAATGGAATCCCAAGTTTCATGATTTTCAGCTGATTTTTGGATTTACTTCAATTTAAAATGATTTTTTTAATGTTTGAGGCCGAGCTGTCTAAAAACCAAGATTTTCAATGTTTTCCACGACGCCAAGATGATTGAGGTTTCTTACCATTTATTGCATGGCTACTAAACATGAACCCAAAGGGACGTATGATTTCCTCCAATGAATTCCTGTAAACTATATTATTGCATATTTTTCGAATGATATATGAACATTATATAATTATAACACAGACTGATGTGCCACGTGTTTTATGCATAAAAAATGTTTGACGCGCCTCGAAGTGGTGTTTTCGGTGGTGGTCCCGCGGGGGGTGGGGGGTCTTTCCAATTTGTGAAGCACGCACCCGATCAAAGTCGTGTACTTGGCATTTTGACATCAAAAAACAAACCCATGCATATGCTTGGGTCACATATAATTGATGGTGGTCCTGAGTGGCTCCCTCACATGGTAATCGGTGAAGCGTCAATCTATGGGGCCCATGTGTGGTCACCTATATTATATATCGTTTTGACCAAGGTGGATCCTTTTCGGTATGCATTACGATATCCCATGGTTAGACATCGAGACAAATGTTTTTTGAGCGCATGCATATATACCCATGAACCCATTCCACCACCATCTCGAAATGTGGGGTGGGGGTGGGGAGACATACATAAACTATACACATTGTGATCGATCCTCTTCGTAAGTCGACTTACAGTTTCTGAGGCAAGTGACATTAAAGTTCCATTGGGTACTAACTAAACAAACACTTAATTACATGTATACATATATGTGTGGGCCTCATGGAGTGGTCGTTTGTTTTGTCAAACACCCTCTCACGTGGTCATCGGCATCACGCCGGCCCATCCATGTCCACGTGGGTCGTCACTTTGACAGGTGGCTGTAGAGATGTTAATTTGACCAAGGTGGATACTTCTTGTTGGTATATGTGTTATATATATTGTACGTTGTTGACATATGCATTGATATTTCTAACCAAAATTCGAATGCATCGTACACACTGAATCCCTCCTATCGGCTCGAAATTTGGGCGTGCGTGGGGCTATATCTGCATGGGTCGTTAACCTCAGTACGGGGCCATTCTGGTCTGGGAGACACACATGTGGCGGCGAAAGTTGTGCGTTTGGTATTTCAAAACATCGCACAACGCTTTCATACATACGTGCCTGGGGCCAGGCATGTGCATTGGTGTTGTCTATAGACACTCCCTCGTGTGGTTATGAACGACATGCCAAATTTGTGGACCCGTGTGGTGGACCCACTTGGTGGACCCCCGGAACCCATTCGTCACTCCCGGTACACTGCCAGAAATGCCCGAAACTTTTCCGGAGTTCAAACACCACCTTCCTATATATCAATCTTTACCTCCGGACCATTCCGGAGCTCCTCTTGACGTCCGGGATCTCATCCGGGACTCTGAACAACCTTCGGTCACCAACATACATAACTCAACTCTACTAAAACGTTACCGAACCTTAAGTGTGCAGACCCCGCGGGTTCGAGAACTATGTAGACATGACCGAGACTCCTCGACGGTCAATAACCAATAGCGGGACCTGGATGCCCATATTGGTTCCTACATATTCTACAAAGATCTTTATCGGTTGAACCTCTATGTCAAGGATTAAATTAATCCCGTATGTTGTTCCCTTTGTTCTTCGGCATGTTACTTGCCCGAGATTCGATCGTCGGTATCTCTATACCTAGTTCAATCTCGTTACCGGCAAGTCTCTTTACTCGTTCCGTAATACAAGATCCCGTCGCTAATTCCTTAGTCACATTGCTTGCAAGGCTTAGTGTGATGTTGTATTACCGAGTGGGCCCCGAGATACCTCTCCGTCACACGGAGTAACAAATCCCAGTCTTGATCCATGCCCACTCAACAGACACCCTCGGAGATATCTGTAGAGCATCTTTATAGTCACCCAGTTACATTGTGATGTTTGATACACACAAGGTATTCCTTCGGTGTCAGTGAATTGCATGATCTCATGGTCATAGGAACAGATACTTGACATGTAGAAAACTATAGCAATAAACTGACACGATCATATGCTACGTTCATAGTTTGGGTCTTGTCCATCACATCATTCTCCTAATGATGTGATCCTGTTATCAAATGACATCTCATGTCCATGGCTAGGAAACCTTGACCATCTTTGATCAACAAACTAGTCTACTAGAGGCATACTAGGGACACAGTGTTGTCTATGTATCCACACATGTATCGGTGTTTCCAATCAATACAATTATAGCATGGATAATAAACGATTATCATGAACAAGGAAATATAATAATAACTACTTTTATTATTGCCTCTAGGGCATAATTCCAACAGTCTCCCACTTGCACTAGAGTCAATAATCTAGCTCACATCACTATGTGATTTACATTGTAATGAATCTAACACCCATACAGTTCTGGTCTTGTTCATGTTTAGCCCTTGGAAGAGGTTTAGTCATCGGATCTGCAACATTCAGATCCGTGTGTACTTTGCAAATATTTATGTCGTCCTCCTTGATGTAATTGCGGATGGAATTGAAACGTCGTTTTATGTGTCTAGTCCTCTTGTGAAACCTTGTTTCCTTGGCTAGAGCAATGGCACCAGTGTTGTCACAGAACAGAGTCATTGGGTTTAGTGAACTAGGCACTACTCCAAAATATGTCATGAACTCCTTCATCCAGACACCTTCCTTCGCCGCCTCCGAGGCAGCGATGTACTCCGCTTTGCATGTAGAATCAGCTACCACGCTTTGCTTGGAACTGCACCAGCTTACCGCACCCCCATTGAGAATAAATACGTATCCAGTATGCGACTTAGAGTCATCCGGATCAGTGTCAAAGCTTGCATCGACGTAACCCTTTACGACGAGCTCTTGATCACCTCCATAAATGAGAAACATGTCCTTGGTCCTTTTCAGGTACTTCAGGATATTCTTGACCGCCATCCAGTGTTCCACTCCTAGTTCACTTTGAAACCTTCCGGCCGTACTTATGGCAAGGCTGACATCGGGTCTTGTGCACAGCATTGCATACATGATAGAGCCTATGGCTGAACCATAGGGGACGACACTCATCTTTTCTCTATCTTCTGCAGTCACTGGGCATTGAGTCTTACTCAACTTCACACCTTGCAACACAGGCAAGAACCCCTTCTTGGACTGATCCATTTTGAACTTCTTCAAAACTTTGTCAAGGTATGTGCTCTGTGAAAGTCCTATTAAGCGTCTTGATCTATCTCTATAGATCTTGATGCCTAATATGAAAGCAGCTTCTCCTAGGTCCTTCATTGAAAAACTCTTGTTCAAATATTCCTTCATGCTTTCCAACATTTCTATATTGTTTCCAATGAGCAATATGTCATCCACATATAATATTAGAAAAGCTATAGAGCTCCAACTCACTTTCTTGTAAATACAAGCTTCTCCGTAAACTTGTATAAACCCGAACGCTTTGATCACCTCATCAAAGCAAAGATTCCAACTCCGAGATGCTTGCACCAGTCCATAAATGGATCGCTGGAGTTTGCAAACTTTGTCAGCATTCTCTGGATCGACAAAACCTTCTGGTTGCATCATATACAACTCTTCCTTAAGGAAACCGTTAAGGAACGTTGTTTTGACATCCATCTGCCAAATTTCATAATCGAAAAAGGCAGCTATTGCTAACATGATTCTGACGGACTTAAGCATCGCTACGGGTGAGAAAGTCTCATCGTAGTCAACTCCTTGAACTTGTGAAAAACCCTTTGCCACAAGTCGAGCTTTATAGACGGTGACATTACCATCCGCGTCCGTCTTCCTCTTAAAGATCCATTTGTTCTGAATGGCCTTATGCCCTTCAGGTAATACTTCCAAAGCCCATACTTTGTTTTCATACATGGATCCCATCTCGGATTTCATGGCCTCTAACCATTTCTCAGAATCCGGGCCCATCATCGCTTCTCCATAGCTCGTAGGCTCATCGTTGTCCAACAACATGACCTCTAAGACAGGGTTGCCGTACCACTCAGGAGCAGTACGCGTCCTTGTCGACCTACGAGGTTCGATAGCAACTTGATCCGAAGCTTCATGATCATCATCATTAACATCCTCTTCAACTGATGCAGGCTCTACAGAAACATATTTCTGCGCTGCGCTACTCTCAGGTTGAAGTAAAGGTTCAATAACCTCATCAAGTTCTATCTTCCTCCCACTCAATTCTTTCGAGAGAAACTCTTTCTCAAGAAATGTTCCGTTTTTAGCGACAAACACTTTGCCTTCGGATCTGAGATAGAAGGTATACCCAACTGTCTCTTTTGGTCATCCTATGAAGACGCATTTCTCTGCTTTGGGTTCTAGCTTTTCAGGCTGAAGCTTTTTGACATAAGCATCACATCCCCATACTTTAAGAAACGACAACTTTGGCTTCTTGCCAAACCACAGTTCATATGGCGTCGTCTCAACGGATTTCGATGGTGCCCTATTTAAAGTGAATGCAGCTGTCTCTAATGCATAACCCCAAAACGATAGTGGCAAATCGGCAAGAGACGTCATAGATCGCATCATATCCAATAAGGTTCGATTACGACGTTCGGACACACCATTACGCTGTGGTGTTCCAGGCGGTGTCAATTGTGAAACAATTCCACACTGTCTTAAGTGACTGCCAAACTCATAACTCAGATATTCTCCTCCGCGATCAGATCGTAGGAATTTAATCTTTTTGTTACGATGATTCTCAAGTTCACTCTGAAATTGCTTGAACTTTTCAAACGTTTCAGACTTGTGTTTCATTAAGTAAATATACCCATATCTACTTAAGTCATCAGTGAAGGTGAGAAAATAACGATATCCACCGCGCGCCTCAATGCTCATCGGACCGCACACATCAGTATGTATGATTTCCAACAAGTCACTTGCCCGTTCCATTGTTCCAGAGAACGGCGTTTTAGTCATCTTGCCCATGAGGCATGGTTCACATGTGTCAAGTGATTCAAAATCAAGTGACTCCAAAAGTCCATTAGCATGGAGCTTCTTCATGCGTTTTACACCAATATGACCTAAACTGCAGTGCCACAAGAAAGTGGTACTATCATTATCAACTCTACATCTTTTGGCATCAATGTTATGCACATGTGTATCATCACTATCGAGATTCAATAAGAAAAAACCCCTCACATTGGGTGCATGACCATAAAAGATATTACTCATATAAATAGAACAACCATTATTCTCTGATTTAAATGAGTAACCGTCTCGCAATAAACAAGATTCAGATATAATGTTCATGCTTAACACAGGCACTAAATAACAATTATTCAGGTTCATCACTAATCCCGATGGTAATCGAAGAGCGAGCGTGCCGACGGCGATCACATCAACCTTGGAACCATTTCCCACGCGCATCGTCACTTCGTCCTTTGCCAGCCTCCGTCTATTCCGCAGTTCCTGTTTTGAGTTGCAAATGTGAGCAACCGCACCAGTATCAAATACCCAGGCACTACAACGAGAGTTGGTAAGGTACACATCAATAACATGTATATCATATATACCTTGTTTGTTGTTGGCCGCCTTCTTGTCAGCCAAATACTTGGGGCAGTTCTGCTTCCAGTGACCAGTTCCCTTGCAATGAAAGCACTCAGTTTCTGGCTTGGGTCCAGTCTTGGGTTTCTTCACGGGAGGGGCAACTGCTTTGCCACTCTTCTTGGAGTTACCCTTCTTACCCTTGCCATTCTTCTTGAAACTAGTGGTTTTATTGACCATCAACACTTGATGCTCCTTCTGAATCTCAGACTCAGCGACTTTCAACATCGCAAATAGCTCGGCGACTGACTTGTTCATCCCGTGCATGTTATAGTTCAACACGAAGCTCTTGTAGCTAGGTGGCAATGATTGAATAACTCTGTCAGTGATCGCCTCTGCTGGAAGGGGCATCCCCAATTCAGCCAGACGGGTGGAATACCCAGACATTTTGAGCATGTGCTCACTGACAGACCCGTTCTCCTCCATCTTGCAGGCATAGAACTTATCGGAGGTCTCATACCTCTCGATCCGGGCATTCTTCTCAAAGATAAACTTCAACTCTAGGAACATATCATATGCTCCATGACGTTCAAAACATCTTTGAAGTCCCCGTTCTAAGCCATACAACATTGCACATTGAACCATTGAGTAATCATCAGAACGAGCCTGCCAGGCGTTCACAGTGTCTGGAGACTCAACTGGAGCGGGTGGATCACCAAGCGGTGCATCAAGGACATAACCCTTTTGGGAAGCCGTAAGGATAATCCTTAGATTACGGGCCCAGTCCACAAAGTTACTTCCATCATCTTTCAACTTAGCTTTCTCTAGGAACGCATTAAAATTCAGGGGTGCTACTGCGCGAGCCATGATCTACAATATAAATTTAGCAAAGACAACTTAGACTATTGTTCAAGATAATGAGTTTAGTTAATCATATTACTTAAAAAACTCCCACTCAAATTGACATCCCTCCGGTCATTCGAGTGTCACATGATCCAAATCCACCAACTCAAGTCCGATCTTCACGTGAGTTGAAGTGGTTTCAATGGTGAACATCTCCATGTTGATCATATCTACTATATGACTCATGTTTGACCATTCGGTCTCTTGTGTTCCGAGGCCATGTCTGTACATGCTAGGCTCATCAAGTTTAACCCGAGTGTTTCGCACGTGCAACACTGGCTTGCACCCATTGTATGCGAATGTAGAGTCTATCACACCCGATCATCACGTGGTGTCTCGAAACGACGAACTTTCGCAATGGTGCACACTCGGGGAGAACACAATTTATCTTGAAATTTAAGTGAGGATCACCTTATAATGCTACCGTCGTCCTAAGCAAAATAAGATGCATAAAAGGATTAACATCACATGCAAATCATAAGTGACATGATATGGCCATGAACTTGTGCTTTTGATCTCCATCTCCAAAGCACCGGTATGATCTCCATCGTCACCGGCATGACACCATGATCTCCATCATCTTGATCTCCATCAATGTGTCGCCATGAGGTTGTCGCGCCGACTATTGCTTCCACGACTAGTGCTAACTCATAGCGATAAAGTACAGCAAAACGGCGAAAATAATTAAAGACAACCCTATGGCTCTTGCCGGTTGCCGTACTCATCGACATGCAAGTCGTGATATTCTATACAATACATGATCATCTCATACATCACATATATCTCATCATGTATTTGGCCATATCACATCAAAACATACCGTGCAAAAACAAGTTAGACGTCCTCTAATTATTGTTGCAAGTTTTACGTGGCTGCTACGGGTATCTAGCAAGAACAATTCTTACCTACGCAAAAACCACAACGGTGATACAAAAATTGCTATTCAACCTTCTCAAGGACCGCCTTTGTCAAATCCGATCCGACTAAAGTGGGAGAAACAGACACCCGCCAGCCATCTTTATGCAACAAAGTTACATGTCAGCTGATGGAACCGGTCTCTCGTAAGCGTACGAGTAATGTTGGGCCAGGCCGCTTCATCCCACAATACCGCCGAAACAAGAAAAGACCAAGGAAGGAAACAATCCGAATATCAACGCCCACAAACTCCTTTGTGTTCTACTCGTGATTTCATCTACACATAGAACTAGCTCTGATACCACTGTTGGGGAACGTTGCATGGGAAATAAAAAATTTCCTATGCACACGCAAGATCCATCCATGGTAATGAGAATCTACGAGAGGGAGAGTGGATCAACATACCCATGTAGATCGCTAAGCGGGAAGCGTTAAGAAATGCGGTTGATGTAGTCGAACGTCTTCGCGATCCAAATCGCCGAGTGTCCTGCGATCCAATCACGATCTAGTACCGAACGGACGGCACCTCCGCGTTCAGCACACGTACAGCTCGATGACGATCTTCGCCTTCTTGATCCAGCAAGAGGGAGCGGAGAGGTAGATGAGTTCTCCGGCAGCGCGATGGCGCGGCGGCGGCGGTGGTGGAACTATTCCAGCAGGGCTTCGCCTAAGCACTGCTGAAAAACTAGAGGAATCAATCTATCGGGAGAGAGGGCTGCACTATGGCCTTTTGGGTTGAAGTGCTTTTGCCCTCTCTCCCTCTAGTATATATAGGAGGGAGGGGAGGGGCTGGCCGGCCGAAATCTCCTCCTAGGAGTCGGCCGCAAGGAGGAGGAGGTGGAGGAGTCCACCTCCAATCCTACTCCTAGTAGGATTCCTTCCCTTCCCCCACTTGGACTTTCCTTTCCCTCAAGCCCAGCCGCATAGGCCTTCTTGGGCCGGCCGTCCAGCCCACCAGGGGCTGGAGCGCCACCCTCAGGTCCATGTGACCCACTTGGGGTGTGGTGGGCCCACTTGGTGGACCCCCGGAACCCATTCGTCACTCCCGGTACACTGCCAGAAATGCCCGAAACTTTTCCGGAGTTCAAACACCACCTTCCTATATATCAATCTTTACCTCCGGACCATTCCGGAGCTCCTCGTGATGTTCGGGATCTCATCCAGGACTCTGAACAACCTTCGGTCACCAACATACATAACTCAACTATACTGAAACGTTACCGAACATTAAGTGTGCAGACCCTGCGGATTCGAGAACTATGTAGACATGACCGAGACACCTCTACGGTCAATAACCAATAGTGGGACCTGGATGCCCATATTGGTTCCTACATATTCTTCGAAGATCTTTATCGGTTGAACCTCTATGTCAAGGATTCAATTAATCCCGTATGTTGTTCCCTTTGTTCTTCGGCCTGTTACTTGCCCGAGATTCGATCGCCGGTATCTCTATACCTAGTTCAATCTCATTACCGGCAAGTATCTTTACTCGTTTCGTAATACAAGATCCCGTGGCTAACTCCTTAGTCACATTGCTTGCAAGGCTTAGTGTGATGTTGTATTACCGAGTGGGCCCTGAGATACCTCTCCGTCACATGGAGTAACAAATCCCAGTCTTGATCCATGCCCACTCAACAGACACCCTCGGAGATACCTGTAGAGCATCTTTATAGTCACCCAGTTATGTTGTGACGTTTGATACACACAATGTATTCCATCGGTGTCAGTGAATTGCATGATCTCATGGTCATAGGAACAGATACTTGACATGCAGAAAACTATAGCAATAAACAGACACGATCATATGCTACGTTCATAGTTTGGGTCTTGTCCATCACATCATTCTCCTAATGATGTGATCCTGTTATCAAATGACATCTCATGTCCATGGCTAGGAAACCTTGACCATCTTTGATCAACAAGCTAGTCTACTAGAGGCATACTAGGGACACAGTGTTGTCTATGTATCCACACATGTATCGGTGTTTCCAATCAATACAATTAGAGCATGGATAATAAACGATATCTTGAACAAGGAAATATAATAATAACTACTTTAATTATTGCCTATAGGGCATATTTCCAACAATTTGACCCAGGTAGATATAGCCTTCTCATTATTTGTTACGATATAGTTCATGGTGAGATATCAGATAGAAGTTTGAGCACATACATATATATAGGGTGTGTTGTCGGTTCGAAGCATGTGTGTGTGGGGTGGGGTGGGGGCGGGGGAGGGGCAACACAATAGCACGTATACACGAAACCTATTTATGAGGTCAGGTACTACGTATCATTCGACCTTTGAGAGGCATATGTGCCACATCAAAAAGTTATGCACTCACGAAATATCACACCACCTTAATTAATTAGTTGAGCCACACACATGTGGTTGCGGTCTCACCCATCTTGTGAAGTTTCAGAGACGCGCCCATCAGTGGGCCCGCACAGTCTACCCTCAGAATTAAAACACGGGGGAGGGGTGATCATGATGGATTTCTATTGGTTTTGTGTTACGGTTGGGTGAAATTGCAGTCATAGTATAAGTGTGTACGTTCATATATATATTGTAGCTAACATCCCCCCACCGACTCGAAGGTGTAGGGGGGAGGGGTGCATAAGCCAACATTACCGTGTGCTCTGCGAGACATTATGTGTCACATGAAAGTTGTGCATTCCGTATTTGAACAACACAACAACCTTTCCATACATACATTTGGTCCACAAGCAGGTCTTTTTGTGCTATGACCCTAAATTTATAGTGTTTATTTTCCAATGTTGTTATATAAATGGCAAAGGAGTCTTTTTTTGAAACTTAAATAGCAAACAAGTCGAACGAGACAACTGTGTGCGATTGTGTATGCAGTAGACAATGTTCCCGCATGCTAATTGTGTGCCAAGCCCGGCCCGTGGTTGTCACGTAACTACAGACCACCTTTGCACCAACCCGCATAGAGAAATCTTAAAAATGGCTACCTGCCTTGATCAATTTAAAAATCGATGGTTCCACGGGTTTTTCTCTTTGAATTGCACACAGGTATTATGTTCGGGCCATGTGCGATGTTTGTTCCTCCGACTCCACTTCAAACCCTTCATATAAATTTCAATTGTCCTGGCTTTTCATTCCCTCCAAGTAAAATTTAAAGTAGCCGCGGCATTTCCTCAAAGACCACCTAGGCCCCTCCTACCCCACACCCCCACACAACTCCCTCGCTCGAACCCTAGCTACCTCGCCATCGCCGCCACCGCCCCTAACCTGGCTCTATGTTCCACAGTCAACCTCTCCTACTCTCCCCGTGTAGGTTACCAACCCATCACCATACCCTCGCCGCCCTGAATTTCTTAGATGGCACCTACTAAACACCCCCTTCCTCACAGATTCGCATCCCCCACTGCAGGCCGTCGCAGCCTAATCCCAGCTACACTTCCAGGGGAGATCGAGGAGCTAATGTCCAAAAGGAGGTATGCCGAGGTGGCCACCGAGGTTGCTGGGGAAGCTGACTACGATGACGAGGTGCCCACCGGGATCGCCGGGGAAGCTACTACGATGCCGAGATGCCTGCCGAGGCCGCTGGGGAAGCTGTCTACGATGACAAGGTGGCCGCCGAGGCCGTCGGGGAAGCTGACTACGATGACGAGGTAGCCTCCGAGGTCGCCGGGGAAGCTGACGACTACGAGGCTGTAAGACATCAGGTTCCCGTTGGATGTGTATCGACGCAGTCGGCTACGAGATCGAGCTCATCGACGTTGATGGCTTGTCGCGGGCTATGTCACAGGTTAAGTGGCCCAACCCCGACCCCTCGGGTTCAACCCCCGTCGACCTCATGCAAGGCGCAATCGATGATCTACTCTGCTTTTCTCTCAATAATTTGCCTTCGTTCATCTCCATGGAGCCTCTTTTGTCATTTCTGAAGGACACGTTCTATGGAGGTGGCTCGGCATCGTCAGCTGGCAAGTCAGATCTCATCAACGACGCTGAAAACGGCACCCTATCCGTCTCTTCCAAGGGGAAAGAGCCCATCCGTGACATCAGGGAGGGCACCCTGCATCCCAGCTCTTCCAAGGGGAAGGAGCCCATCTATGACAACAGGGAGCACACCAATAATCCGCGTTCTTCTAATGGGAATGAGCCCATCTGTGACAGGTGAGGAAACCCATCTCATGTTAAATTATTTCACTCATGCTAAATGTATGGACTCTGCAGTTGAATTTCATCAATACCTGTTTCAAGAGCCATATATGGTTCCTGTTAAACCTGGTGTAGTTAACATGTGCACTGTTTATTTCAGTTCTTTCGCATGTGATGTTCAGTTATACAATTTCATGTTTAAGCACCAGCTACGTTCTATGCAATTTCAGCAGTACAGTACGAATGACTATTTTTGGTTGCTATCAAGCCTGTTGTAGTGAGCTTATGCCTTGTTTAACTATTTTTCCTAGCTCGGTTGTTTGTAGTGGGCATATGTCCTGATTCAATTGTTGTATAGTATGCCTTGTTTATTTCAGTTATTCACATTGTGAAGTTCTATATCTGCAAGTATGTACTTTCCAGTTCAATTTCATCATACCAGTTAACACGCCCACTGTTTATTTCTATTTTTTTCACAATGTGATGTTCAGTTATACAATTTGATGTGTAAGCACCAGCTACATTCTATGCAATTTCAACAGTACCACTATGTATGACTATATTTGGTTGTTGTTAACCTTGTTGTGGTGAGCACAAGCCTTTCCATTTTTATGTAAAAATAACTAGTGTGCTTAAACGTGCACAATACCAGTTTGAATGACTATATTTTGTTGTTGTTAAATGCTAAGCCTATTGTAGTTAACACACATCTCCACTTATTATTAGCTTAGCTAGCGTGCTTAAACCTGCACACTGAGGCTATCATTTTGTGATCATGTTGTTTACCATGCATATATTTGGTTGATGTTTAGCCTGTCAGTACTTAACATGCCTTTCGATGTACTTACCCAGGACAATATTGGGAACGGTTGTTGTTTTCCATCGAGGTTAGTTTCATCACATGGCTTATATATATATTCCATCCACCCCAAAGTAAAAGATGTTAATACATCAAATATGTGAGTATTTTGGATGTAATAAGATCTTATATACTGGGACAGGGAATACTGTACTACGTCATTGTGCAATTTAAGTTTACCTTCTAATACTAACTTGTTGCTTGTAGGTACATATGTCACTGGTAAAGATCCGCGTGTCAACCCGTTTTGTATGGGGCAATGAGATATTCATGAACCAGCATCAAGTGAGGAAACTTATAAAGGTTGTTAATAAAATGGGACAAAAGATGGCAATTAAACTATTTCTTTACACCTTATCCAAGACAACAGTGACCTGCAGAATGGTAACTACGAACTCTATACTCTTCTTTTTAATGTCCAAAATGAGTTGTTAGCTTACAAATTTACAATGTCTGAATCTATTTTGTTTGTAGTGGTTCTCAAAGTAGTTTACTCAGGATTACCTCTCAAACTACATGATTGGTGGACGTGCAAACATTAAAGTATATCTACCAGGCCGCGATGAGTACCTAGATGTCCTCATCAAGACAGAGAATGATGGGCGGTCCGCCATCACAATGGGGCTGGCCTAGAGTCGTCTATGCATTCTGCATGGAGGAGGACACAATATGGACATTCCGCTTCACCTTGTACAGCTACCAGAGTGTCTTTTGCCTCTTCCTTTACCGTATTTAATACAAGTCTGCAACCGTGGTTCATCATTATTTATCTGGTCGTAATGTAGTTATTATTTCTTGATGTAATTCCTGAACGTATGTACATGTGAATGGAATAATACATTGGTTGTTGAACCTATGTCGATATAAGGTGGATATGAAAAATATTATAGCCTACTATCAAATTCAAATCCTGTAGAATTTTAAATTATGACGATTAAAATAGCGGAAAATAAGCTCTGCAGGTCATTACACCGCACACGGTTTGTAAAGTAGAACGTGTGTGATATACCTCATGATTCGACATGTTTCAGAGAGAGAAACCGTGTGCGACAATGCACACAATTGCCGTCTGCAAACCGTGTGTGATGTTAGACAATATCAGAAACGGTTAAGCAGACCTAAATGTTTTGTGACAGTCTGCTTATCATACACGATTTATAATCTTTAACTGTTTGTTATGTCATATGCATCCGACACGAGTATGACTGTTGGAGCGTTTGGGAATCTTGGTATATCGCAAATGATGAGGTAGGACAAAATGTGTGTGATTGTCTCTGTATCATACACGCTTTGCAATTATGAACTGTTTGCGATTCGGCGTACATCGTAAACGGTGCGCTATAGAATAGCGTGTGCGATGTTACTGTGATCTCACGCGAGTTGCAAGGATGGGTCGTATGGGAAGGATGCCATATCTCAAACGGTTGACCGGTGACTCTCATTTGTGATAGATACGGACATCCCATATGCTTAGTTTTGGCAAACGTTTGCGTTCGTTGGCTACCATCGCCGACGATTTTTCTATGTCGTGTGGGATGGACCCCCCTATCGCCCACACAGGCAAGGCGGCGGTTTAAAACTACGTCACGGAAAGGGGTTAAAAACCGTTTGTATAGCACGTCGCTATGCCTACTACATGAGAGATGCCACTAGAGAACACTACGGCCCCTGGGTCTATTCACTTATATATTTACAAAAGCTTTCAACACCTTGCTGCCATTCATTGGTTTTTATTTTATTTTGCAATGTACATTATTCAACTATCATCTACACACTTCATTTGCTTGCAAATAACGACTCGAAGGGGATTAACAACCCTCTTGCCCGCGTTGGGTGCAAGTGTTTGCTTCTTTGTCTGCAGACGTTGAAGACAGGGGTTGTGTGCTACTCCTATCTGTTGGGGATATAACCCCGCGGTATATCCCGTCCTATTGGGCAGGGTTAATGTAATGGCGGCTCTGGCATCATACTCAAGAAAGCTCATGTCGTTAAGATAAGGCGAACGAGACGGTTACTCAATAAGCCGCCAGGCGGCCCAACCATGTAGAGACGGCGACTCAAGGCCCACAGGGCAGAAGACGCCAGAGGATCCCTTGCTCAAGAGGCAAGGCGTGTTAGAGATGTGAAAGGTTACGAGTTGTAATGTGACTTGGACTCTGTTGTAAACCCTAGGGTATTGACCTGTATATAAAGGCAAGCCCCCAGGACCGAAAGACTCAAGTTAATCCCCCTCGAAAGCTAGGTTAGCGATTCCGCATCCTTGAAATCGAGATCATCATCAATATAGACAAAAAGCATGACGTAGGCTATTACCTTCATCGGAGGGGGCAAACCTGGGTAAACTCGCCTCCCATTCCCGTTTAACCCCTTTGAGTCGCCACCTAGCGGCGATGACCTCACACCTAAGTCCTTGCACGAGGACATCTGCCGTGACAAAACCACGACAGTTGGCGCCCACCGTGGGGCTCGCGCCCGGTGGAGTTGAGTTCTCGAAGGGAAATTGTCCAGGGTTCGGGAAGTTCACGGTTGATCGGATGATCAAGAGTCGCCGCGAAAAGATCTACATCGACGATCCAATCTGGGGCACCGAGGCCGGCTCAACTGAGCATGAATACCAGGTCCCCTTTGGCGGGATCGGCACCACGGTTTCCGAGTTGGACATCTACATCAACGTCGACGAGCCGGCTCGGCGCACACGACCGGGCCAGGATCAAACGAGCCGGCGTCATGTGTTCGTCGGCTTTACTCAGGGAGTTTGCCTCTCGGATGAGCCGGCGAGCAGCGACGACATCCTTGTCAACTCAGATGGCGATTCTTCCATGGGAGAAACTGAATCGATCTCTCCTCTCTATGATGGCAGAGTCGGGGGATCGTTGGAGATTGAAGCCCCTGAGGAATCCCATGAGTCGCCTCGGCAGGTTGCTGTCTACATGGCAGGAACCGCGGCGGCTCAGAACCCGTTTGCGGCTGGAGCGGCGGGTGGATCTAGCGGGTCTGGCAAGACGCCGGCTCAAGCCATGTCAGATCTAATGGCTGAGATGGCAAAGCTCGTGGAGAGTCCCGTCACTGCGGAAAATCAAGAAGAACGCAACACGAAATTAACCAAACTACGTAACCAGATGACCGAGGTACACAGGGAAATCGATGCTGAGAACGCTAGGATGGCGGAACTACAGGCTCGCATACATAGTGAGTCAGAGCGTCTTAAGGCTGAGGCTTGGCAGTTAGGACTTCAGAGAGATGCATCTGAGGCGGTTTACCAGAGGAGACATCAGAGCCGGCTATCGACGAACCTCGAGCCACAACAACTTTTTAATACCCCCCAGTAGACTCCGGGGGCTGGGCAGTCGCTTCGAAATCAACAAAATGAGCCGCCTCATCCACCACCAACTCACTCGCCGCCACGACGTTTCCAGACACCACGGGGTCACTTTTCTAACCCTGTTGACAATGTGCTGGCGGCAACCCGGCACCTGGAAGTGCTACTTATTCATGGAAATACCCCTGTTGATGTTGAGGCCAGGAACGCCATAGAGATGTTGAAAACAGCAGTAGTGCAGCAAGCACAGTATTCTTATAGCCGCGATCGGATGCACTCCACCCCATATGCCAGCCGCAGCTAGAGTCGCCATCTGGAGTCTCCGGCTGTTTCTAGCAGTGGGCGCAGGCAATTTCCCCGACCCGGCCTATTCCATCAGGAGCTCAGGCGATTGTTGATGCGGCTAGGGGTGCGTGACAGGCAGAGGTGGAAGCAGTAGCACTAGCAATTTAGCAGCTTCATCCTCAACCGGAGGCTGGGACCAACAGTAAGACGATTGGGATACCTTGCCTATCCCCGGCCCTCCGCGCCGAGCGTATGCCCAAAGACTTCAAGGGGCCTAGCAAGGTTCCAAACTACACAACGGATCTTGAGCCGGCGGCTTGGATCGAAAGCTACGAGTTAGCGATGGATATGTTTGATGTCAGTGACGCCGTGTGTGCCAAATACTTGACCATGATGTTGGAAGGACCGGCTCGAACATGGTTGAAGAATTTACCGCCCAATTCCATCAATACTTGGTCAGAGCTTAAGGAACGCTTCATCAAGAATTTTCAGGCAATGTGCAAGAAGCGGATGACGATAGTGGACCTTCAACATTGCGTCCAGCGCGTGGACGAGTCGGCCCATCATTGGACTCGCCGGGTTGCAGAAATCATACACTCATCAGACAGCATTACGGTGGCTCAAGCCGTCCTGATCCTATAAAAGAATTGCCACTTCCAGCCGCTAGTCCAGAGGCTCGGGCGACTCAAGCGTAAGGTACAGGATATGGGCGACTTAATGGATGTCCTCACCAGGTACGCCGAGTCAGACGGCACGAAGGATCCCGACTCAGATGAGGACAAGACTAGGAAAGGAAAGAAAGGTGAAGGTGGTAAAGGCCAGCATAATCACGGTGGTAACCAGGGAACCCAGAATAACAATGGCAAGCGGAAGCAGCCAGATGGCGGGTCAGACTTCGTTGCCAATACCAATGTTGGTTTCAAAAACCAACGTCGTAATGGCCGCCCTAGAGGGACTTATAATGGGAATAAGCCTCGTAATTACGAGGAGGCGCTCAAGGGACCATGTCCCAAACATAGTACCCAGGACAAGCCGGATACCCACTCATGGGAAAACGGTTACATCATGCAGGAATTCCTCAACCAAGCCTTCCAGAATCATCAAGGGGGCAACGGTGGTGGACACCCGGGTCAGCATGGTCCTGGCGGGTCACAGAGTGGCTCAGGAGCTGGTTTCCAACATCAGGTGAATAATGGCAATGCACATCATACTAGCCCAGGAAATCAACATAACAACCAAGGTAGTTTCCAGAGTAACCCCAAGCAGTTGAATAGCGGTCAGTACCACTAGCACCTAATTCCTCAAAACTAATCCATATTATCCGGAGAAATCTACGAGAAGGATCATAAACCTCCGAGAAGAAAACAACGCGGGCTTGGAGCACTGCTCACCTACGGTCATATTATATTGGCTCTTTTGCTTTTTCTAATTCACCCCCTACCCTGCAAATTCTGTACATACTTCTTTATGTTTAAAATATAATAAAGCCGGCACACCCGAAACTCGGAGTTTCTGTCGTTTTAGCCTTCAAACTGACCATGAGTCTTTATTTTCTGAAATATTTGGCACTTGGGGCCTTCCAACTCACTGAGTTCAACTTTCTCACCCTTGTGACCCGGCAAAACGCCACAATACATTGGGCATTTGGGGGCTTCCAACTCACCGAGTTCAGCTTTCTCACCCTCTTGACCCGGCAAAAAAAACGCCACACCATATGGTTAAACCTGCCTGTATGCTTGATGCGACACCGATCAGGTGACCCCGTGCACTCTTAACAAGTCAATCCTTTTTTGGACCCTGAAATTCTTAAGGTTAAAACATCGGTTTGAGTCACGTGAGAGCTGGCATAGAGAGCTAGGATAAACCATGGGTTATCATACCCACTTCATGGAAGCAAGACTCGAGTCTCAAAAGCATGTCTTTATGTCAAGCCTTGAAAGCCAGCATATTTTTCTGTTGTCACATACATACATCATTTTGCATGGCATCACGACATCATGCATGCATATTCATATTTGTCTATTAAGACCGGTTTTTCAAAATCGGGTTGCATCTTAAATTTCTACAAAGGAAATAAATCTTTTTGCCTGACCTTCATCATGGTTTCTTATAACCAGGATTAGATGGTTGGAGTTTCCAAAACCAGCTAAGAAGAGCATGTTTATCTTGCTGAGCCTCGAAACCCAGTCTCACCGAGCCTCACTAGGTCGTCTTGTTAACAATATTTGGTATTGTTATAAAACTATTATTACTACCTCACAAAGTTTTGTAGGTACAGAATCATGTTATTACCGGCTCATACATGAGCGTTTGGATTACCAACCATTGTCATATTATGACCGGTTCAATCACTATTATTATTCAACAGGACCCGAGTTTCGAAAGCCACGTTTCTTTGCCGGCTCATTATTTGGCATGTCCTCTCTATTTCAATCAAAAGACTCATTGAGCATAGCATAGATATTCAAAGATCGGCAAAGAAAGCAGCACAATCAACACAGATCAAAGGATCAGAGATTCTTAAAGTGCCTTAACGAAATGCAAACATGCACGAAGGCATGAACTTTTCAAGAAGTTTTTTAACTACTCCTATTAATGGCTCATCTCAGGAGCCACAAAAATTTCATTGTTTTTGCCCAACACTTGGGGGCTGGAGAAACATGCGACTTAAATTGTTAACACATATCACTTCTGAGACTCGCCCTCTGCGCCTTTCGGGTTGACCTCAGGCTGACTTCTCGCCTGAGCCGCCTCTGGGTCATCCTCCACTGGATCTTCCGGCTCTTCGATCTGAAGGTTTTCCACATCCCAGTTGCAATGGGTCAAGGCATGGAAAACAGCTTCGTTATTCAGGATGGAGGACGGGTCAACATCAGGGGCAAAAATGTGCTTACGACGTTCAAGGGTCAGGTTCACCGGCACAAAGGAAGGTGGCCGAACTCGAGAGTTGCTCGCATCATAAACCGCCTGATAACTTTTCAGCTCCATCTCTGCGACAAGTTGTGTGGCCAACACTCGAGATGTCTTAACACATTTCAGATAGTCAGCATCACCGAAAGCCGAGCCATCAACCTTGAGCTCAGGAAATCCTTTGGCCATTTCTGCCGGATCAAGCTCTTCTGAATAGGCAAAGGCTTGGCTCAAAGAAGATGTTGCACCAGCTCGGGCGGCTGATCTTTTCAATTCTTCAACTTGTTTGGGGATCGTCCAGAGAAACCTCAGCACATCCTTCATAAGCTTCACCGGCTCTTTATTCCCCATAACTACCTTGATGGCAAGATAGCTTCCAGCATAAAGTTGCTCGGTCAAAGTATATACAGCCTTCAGCATAAGCAAACTGTCATCTTGAAGTTTGCATGTCCGTGGACCTACAATACAATTTAAAGTATGTGAGTCACCGACCGGCTTATCCATGAACATAGGTGTTTTTTGCAAGATACAAGATACTTACCGAAGATAGCCTGGGTCATATGGGCAATATGCCGCTTTAACCCGGACAACTCTTCCGTGATGGGTTTCAATTGACCCTCAGCATTTTCTGCATGCTCTAATAAGACGGCTTTCTCAGATTCAAAAGATTTACTTTGCTTCTCATGGTGTGCCTTGGTTTTCTCGAACTCCTCCAAAGCAAGGCGAAGTTTCTCAACAGTAGCTCGGGCGTTTTTCCCTATTTCCATATCTTTCTTGAAACCGATCACACCTGACTCGGCTGCTTGTAGAGCTTTCTGCATAATAAGGGACATGATATTCAACGGAAGTAAGCCGGTAACAGGATGCAATATCATATGACAAAGAAAAATTATAACAAGTCTCAAACAGATTGCAAAGCACTATATTTGACACTTGGGGGCTAATGCATGTCATTTTCTACAAAGCAGGGATATGGAGAAGACCCGACTCATCTCAAGGAGATGAGCCGGCCCTTGGGGGCTACAGGTCAAACTCTTTGTCATTAATTACAAGACCTGACTCATCTCAAGGAGATGAACCGGCCCTTGGGGGCTACAGGTCGAATTCTTCATAATAATTACAAGACCCGACTCATCTCAAGGAGATGAGCCGGACATTGGGGGCTACAGGTCGAATCCTTCATAATTAATTACATGACCTGACTCATCTCAATGAGATGAGCCGGCCCTTGGGGGCTATAAAAGGATATGTGGAGTACACAGCAAAGAGGAACATACCTCGTATTTCTTTCTCATCATGCTGACAAGGCCGACTTCCATCTCCCGGATCGTAGCAAGACGGTCCAAATAGCCAGCATGTAGTTCTTCAGCACTCATGTTCTCATAACTAGGAAGCTCTAGCTTGGCTTTTCCTTTCTCAGGCAGCAATATTTCATCCTTGGCAACAAGTTTTGCCAACACTTTAGAGACCTCAGGAACGGTATAACTCGACCCAGTAATGACGACCTCCTCATTTTTATCACAAGGATCATTTTTAGTTGTCTTTAGAGGACTGGGCGGGTTAAGATTGGCAACCGGATCAACTCCAGTGTCCATAACATCAGCGCTTGTTGGCTCAGATTGAGGGGGTAAATTAGTCTGCGCCTCCTGATGATCTTCAGGCTGATCTACATGAACTTCAGGGGTTACAAAATCAGGTTCCCCCGGCTTAGGGGCCTCAGGGTCAGTGGACGGCTCACCAATTTTTCTCTTCTTGGCCATGGCTTGAGCCCTACAAAACAAGAAGACACAATCAAGAATATGCGAAAAGCCTCACATAGGCAGAAATATGACGAAAGAGAATTTACCCAGGGTTGATGACTAATGGTGGCAGCTTGGAGGCGGTTGAGTCGCCTGATGAAGGTGGCGACTCCTGATAAATGGAATCAGAATGAGTAAAATGTTGCTAATTTAAACTAGCCTCGAAAGAAAGAATTGGGGCTAAAAGGTACCTCAGTTGGTCGTTTACGGGCGACTGGTTTATTGGGTAAGCCATCTGAAAGATCGCCATTACCACTCCGAGTTTTGCGTCTCGAATTATGCTGAGTTTTCTTCAAAACAAAATTGGGATCCAAATAAGCATCCGGATGAGAGAAGCTTACTTTCTGAATGACCCACCTTGTTCTTGTTGGAAGCAAGGATTCTAAGCCGGAGGAAATGGAAATTACCTCAACATCTTTAGCCCGGGTTGTCTTGACATTTCCCTAAGAGAGAAAAAGGAGGCGTCAGCTAGATTCAATAAAATACGGTTAAAGGAAATTGATTTCTTCCTTCGATTGAACATCGGCTGTCGCTGATTCGCCCATAAGTGACGGCTCTTCTACGACCGCCTTATCTTTCTTTGAACTTCGAAGGGCCTTAGGCTTTTTGGCCGTGGTTTTCACTCGTTTCTTACCTCAAAATGAAGACTTAGCCTACAAAATTGATGATCGAAATTAACAGGTAAGGATTTGGAATTTAGAAGAAGAAAACATTCATACAAGTCAGACATAAGAGTTACCAATGATCCTTACTGGAGGAGCCGGGTTAAGAGCGTAAAAGGGCTTCAATCCGTCTTTGCTGCAAGCGGCTAGACTTTCACCCAATAGCTTCTTCAAAATCTGATTTATTTCGTCAGCATCGAAGGTTATATTGTTATATCTTTGGGCGTCATCTAAGTCCCAGGAATAAGCGCACATTAGACTGTCACAACGGCTTAGAGGTAAAATACTCTAGGGTACCCAGCACCGGGTCAAATCAATTCCAGTTAACCCATTGGCTGTTCAAGCACTCAGCCTTGGATATATAGGAGCATGTTGAGCATGTTCTTCCGGAGGAGCCCAGCCAGGAAGTTCGAGGTCCATGGGAAGACGATTTGGTCTGTAACCCGACAAAGGGTTCTCACCAGTAGGGGTCGTATTCCGGCAATAGAACCAAGTTTTATTCCACCCTTTAGGATGGCTTGGCAGAATAGCATCAGGAAAGGCAACGTCTCTCTGCCTTTGGATTGAGACCTCGCCAAGTTCTAGGCTGGAGCCATTAGCGCATTCAGTTTGGCGATCCAAATAGAAGAATTCACTAAAGAGGGAAACAGAGGGCTCTATCTGCAGATACACCTCACAAAGTACATGGAATTGACAGAGATTGTATATAGAATTGGGGCCAAGGTCTTGAGGATGAAGATGGAAAACGTGTAAAACGTCTCGAAAGAATTTTGACCCGAGAGGGGAGAAGCCTCTGAAAAGATGGTCCAGGAATATTACCACTTCCCCCTCACCAGGTTTTGGAATTTCTTCTCCAAGAGCAACCCGCTAGGCAACTACTTCCTTGGATGGCAGAATACCCTGATCTTGATAATCTTGAAGTATAGACTCGGAAACTTGGGAAGGCACCCAGTTGTAAACTTTGGATTCCGACATAATGAGTCGCCTGGATAAAGCAAAAGGGGGCGGCTCAAGCAAATGGTTCAAATAAGATGATCTAATTATTTACAATGGAAAATCTACTTTGTGAGGAGCCGGAGCCTTAACACAACAGTTTAATGCATGGCGGGTTACAACTATTGAGCCGGTAGGAGTAAGGGCGACTTACGCTAAAAACCAAAGACCTCTAAATTTTGCTATAGTGTGGGACAAACAAGTTTCTACCAAAATGGATATAATTATGGATCTGTGAATGGTTCGGAAAGGAAAAATATTTGTTAGACCTAGCGACAAGGCATGGGAGAAGTGATGGTCCAATGTACAGGACCTTAAGGAGGGTTTGAAAATGTTAAGCGAGAAATGAATCTGCCATTATAACCGCCCTATTACCATGATAAAGCTCGTGGAATCTATACACGAACAAACAGTGGCAATGAACGAAAAGGGGGCTACCAGAGTGTTCAAGAACTTCGATGAACTACTGCGGATATGGAAAGGGAGAATGATTTACCTAAAGGAGGTCGAGGGCGGTGGAGACGGTCGGCTGAACCTCGACGAAGATACAGCGTCGCTGCAGTCACAAAGGTGGTCACCGGCGACAGACGAGCGGCGACGCTGGCATGATGAAACCCTCGGGAGCGAGGAAGAAGAAGCGAGAAGGGCGAGGTAAAAGTGAAAGAAGGGACCCCCAGTGAATATTTAAAGGGGGAAACCCGAAGGGGCAACCGACGGGCGCAAAAATCAAGGAGACGTGGTAATTTTGGAAAATCAAGATGCCTCGATTTTCGGGATATGCGGATATACTCAGATTTATCATGATGTCACCATTGGCTTCCTGGATTTCTCGCGGGTGACTTCATTAAATGGACGGGACAAGAAAAATGATAAGTCTGGAAGTGTAGCGAGCCGGCGCTTCAGGATCTATGAAGAACATCGATGCAAGCAGATGGTGAGCCGCCAATAGAAGGTAAAGGAAATTGACGTGAATAAATTCAAATCAATCTGGGGCCTAATGGCGGGGATATAACCCCACGGTATATCCCGTCCTATTGGGCTGGGTTAATGTAATGGAGGCTCTGGCATCATACTCAAGATAGGCCGTGTCGTGAAGATAAGGCGAACGAGGCAGTTACTCTATAAGCCGCCAGGCGGCCCAAGCACGTAGAGACGGCGAATCAAGGCCCACAGGGCAGAAGACGCTAGAGGATCCCTTGCTCAAGAGGCAAGGCATGTTAGAGATGTGAAAGGTTACGAGTTGTAATGTGACTCGGACTCTATTGTAAACCCTAGGGTCTTGACCTGTATATAAAGGCAAGCCCCCAGGACCGAAAGACTCAAGTTAGTCCCCCTCGAAAGCTAGGTTAGAGATTCCGCACCCTTGAAATCAAGATCATCATCAATATACACACAAAGCAGGACGTAGGCTATTACCTCCATCGGAGGGGCCGAACCTGGGTAAACTCGCCTCCCGTTCCGGTTTAACCCCTTTGAGTCGCCACCTAGCGGCGATGGCCTCACACCTAAGTCCTTGCACGAGGACATCTTCCGTGACAAAACCACGACACTATTGGTTTTATAAACCTTGGTTCTCAACTGAGGGAAATACTTATCTATATTTTGATGCATCACCCGTTCCTCTTCACGGAAAACCCAACGCAGATCACAAGTATCAGCAAGCAGCCTCAAGCTGTTTCATGATAAACTTCCGCCATTGAGCGCCTCTTCAAGCCAATCACCGGTCAAGCGCCCTTGGGCAAAAAACTTAACAAATCAAGGGTAGGCAATCCCTTGTCATTCTAAAACCAGAAAATAGAGACGAGCATCTACACAGGGGAATAAAGCAGAATGCTGGTAAACATCGTCCCCGTTGTGTGAACCTCGGCGCACTCCCCCCACCTTAGCTCTCCTCTTTTTTGTGAAATTCGTATATCTTTTAAGCTATATCATACTCGGACTATGTGGTTTGACCCTCCCTATAAACAAAAATATAACTTTTTTTTACCTCAAGCATAACTCTTAGGGACATGCAAAACATGAAAACCTTAAAAAAGGGGGCTTCTCCTTTAATTCAACCCCCACTAAATATATGAGGTATTTTGCATTATATGCATTGATTTTACCTCAAGCATAGCCCTCGGCCCCAAGTCATCGGTATTTTGCATTATATGCATTAATTTTGAGTTGTGTCTTTGGTTAATAGCTGGATTGACCGAATCATGTGCTTGCCCCTTACGTTTCCGCTTTCTTCGTCTAAGGGGTAGAGGGATAACCACTGCAGTTGTCACTGCCGATTTAACTGGTCAAGTGCCTCACATGGACAAAACCGAAAGTTGACTCTCATAACAAGCGTAAATCAGTCTGCAAACCATATGCAGTGTTATACTAAACATAGCAGCTTGAGGTTATCCAAGTAAATCGAAGGGCATTGATACGTGTCCAACGTAACTATAATTTTTTATGGCTTCATGCTACTATTTTATCAATCTTATATGCTTTATATGTCATTTTATATCATTTTGGGGAACTAACCTATTAACTCAATGCCCAGTGCTAGTTGTTGTTTTCTTCTTGTCTTTGGTTTTTCAGAAAATTAGTACCAAACGGAGTCCAAACATGACGATTTTTGTGGATTTTTCTGGACCAAAACAAGACCACGGAGCGTCGGAGGTAGACCAGACACTGCACGAGGCAGCCACAAGGGCAGGGGGAGCGCCCTAGGGGGTAGGGCATGCCCTCCCCCTTGTGGCTCTCTTGTGGGCCCCTCAGCCACTTCTTTGTTCTATAAATTTCCTCAAATTCTAAAAAGCCTAGGGGAGCATCTGAAAAACTTTTTCCACCACCGCAAGTCTCTGTTCCGCTGTGATCCCATTTGGGGGCCTTTTCCAGTACTCTGCCGAAGGGGAATCCATCACGACGACCATCTTCATCAACCTTGCTGCCTCCCAAATGACGTGTGAGTAGTTCCTACAGGACCTAGGGTCTCGTAGCTATAGCTAGATGTCTCTCTCTCTCTCTCTCGTTTGATCTTCAATATAATGATCTCTTTGGAGACCTATTCGATGTAACTTTTGTGGCGTGTTTGTTGGGATCCAATGAATTGCGAGTTTATGTTCAGATTATTCATTGAAAATAGATGATCCAATCTGAGATTTATTATGTGTGATTTCATATAGCTATGCATGCTTTCCGATCTATAAGTTTTCTCTAACCAAGTAGATGAGTAGATCATCAGAGGGAGTGGTGCATAGTAGTAGGTTCAATCTTGCAGTGTCCTCACCTCGTGACAGAAGGGGTAAAGAGGCACGTATTTGTATTTTTGCTACTAAAGATAAAATGACGGGGTCTGAACATATTGCTTGACTTACTTTGTCTAAGTTGTGTCATCTTGCTTCAAGCATTACTCCGTTTGTCATGAACAAAATACCATAGACGCATGCTAGATAGCGGTCGATTCGTGGAGTCATAGTAGTAGAGGTAGAATCGTTTCGGTCTACTTGTCACTGACGTAATGCCTATATATAGATCATGCCATGAATATCGCATAATTATTTACTTTTCTATCAATTTCCCAACAATATTTGTGCACCCACCGCTACTATGCTCATGAGAGAGATGCCTCTAGTGAAAGCTATGGCCCCGGATCCATCTTCATATTCTATATTCACAAATACATAAAAATACTTGTTGCACTTTATTTACTTTTACTTAGTTTTCATCTATCCTACTCCCTCAAGATTTAATCCTTGCAATTAACGAGTAAAAGGGGCTTGACAACCCTATTGCCTGCGTTGGGTGCAAGTATTTGCTCTTGTGTGTGCAGGAACTGTTGATCATGTGTTTGCATCACTTCCTATTGGTTTGACAAACCTTGTTTCTCAACTAAGGAAAATACCTACCGCTACTGTATTACATCATCCCTTCCTCTTCGGGGAAAAACCCAACGCATCTACAAGTAGCAGAAGGAATGTATGGCGTCGTTACCGGGGAAGCTATCAAACATACTGAAGTTTCCTTCACACACATTATCATCTACTTGTTTTTATTTTTAGTTCGCAAAAAAAATTAAAAGTACCAAAAATATCTTGTGTGCTATCTTGCTTTGAATCGCCATCATGCTACTCAAGAGAATAATAAATTGTGCGATTTCTCGAATACTAAGAATGATTTTATTAGTACTCCAATATCACCCGCCAGTAGCGCGGAGTCGTATGATATAAATGTGGCATTATTAAATCTTGTTATGAAAGAACAGTTTTTTGGAAGTCCTAATGAAGATGATGCATCCCATCTTAATACCTTCATTGAATTATGTGATGTACAAAAGAAACAAGATGTGGATAATGATATTGTGAAGTTGAAATTATTTCCTTTCTCACTAAGAGATTATGCTAAAACTTTGTTTTCATCCTTACCCCGCAATAGTATTGATTCAAGGAGTAAGTGTAAGGATGCTTTCATTGCGAAATATTTTCCTCTTGCCAAGATAATATCTCTTAGAAATCAAATTATGAGCTTTAAACAACATGAGCAAGAACCTGTTGCACAATGTTGTGAAAGAATAAAATTAATGATTAAGAATTGTCCTACACATGGAGTGATTTTTGGATGATTATACAAAACTTCTATGCTGCATTAAACTTTGCTTCGAGAAACCTTATAGACTCAGCTGCAGGCGGAACATTTATGGAGGTCACATTAGGAGAAACCACGAAGCTTCTCGACAATATAACTACAAACTACTGCCAATGGCACATCGAGCAAGCTCCACTGGTAAGAAGGTAAATTCCGTTGAAGAAGTTTCTACTTTGAGTGACAAAATGGATGCTATCATGAATATGCTTGTTAGTAAAAATTCTCAAATTGATCCCAATTATGTTCAATTATCTACTTCGATTGAGCAAAACAATGATGCTATTGATGTAAATTTTGTAGCTAGAAATAATTTCAATAACAATGCTTATAGAGAAAATTTCAACAATCCTAGACCGTATCCCAAAAATCCCTCAAATAACAAAGCTCCTCATGATAATGCTTATGATAAAAAATGCTAGAGATTTAAAAAGCTACTAAGAACTTCATGCACTCTCAGTACGAACAAAATGAATATTTGCTAATGAAGCCAAGGAACATTCCACTATGCTCAAAACAGTTAGGAAACAACTTAATGATATTAATAGAGAAGTCGTGAACCTCCCATTACAACTTGTTCAAACTAAAAGCATTATAGGAAAAATCACTGATAAGGAAACTACACTAGTCAATAGGATGAAACCGGAATCCGGTTTTCATGATAATAATGATGAAGATATTAAAATTATTGGTGTGACACCTATTGAATCTCTCTTTAGTTATATTAAACTTGATTATAAAGGGACCGGAGATGAGTCAACTTTAGGTAGAAGGCGTCCCAATTGTTTGATTGGTGATGATCTTTATGCTAAAAAAGATAAAAGTGGGTTTGAAGAGGTCAAGACATTAGATAGTGATGTGCCCACTACTTTGGATTGTAAGAAATAAATTTTGATAGTTGTTCTTTAATTCAATGCATATACTTATTACAATCCATGATCAATTCACCTAATGATTACGAATAGAACAAATCTTTTACTAATTAAACATTTCATACAAGCTCTTATCAAAGCTCATGAAGAAAAACTTATACTATAAGTGTCTATACCAAGTAAGTTGCATGATGAATGGGAACCTACAATTAAAATTAAAGTCAAAGATTATGAATGTAATGCCTTGTGATGTAGGAGCTAGTGTCTCTACTATACTAAAATCTTTATGTGATGTTCTAGGTCTCACCGATATGGAAGAATGTTCCCTCGACTTGCATTTAGCGGATTCCACAATTAAGAAACCATTGGGAAGAATTAATGATGTGCTCATACTTACTAATAGAAATTGTGTTCCCGTGTATTTCATTGTGCTTGATATTGAGTGCAATCCGTCTTGTCCAATAATACTTGGTAGACACTTTCTACAAACCATGGGTGCGGTTATTGACATGAAAGAAGGTAATATAAGATTTCAATTCCCACAAAAGAAAGGGATGGGAAACTTTTCAAAAGATAAAATAAAACCTCCTTATGAATCTACTAGATCATGGATGGTGCACGTTGCTGCACCCATCCATATCTTCGATATAATGATAGGAAGTATGTAAATATGTGGAGACCTGAATGAGAAAACAATGAATTCGTCTGTCCTTGAGAAACTACTTCATCTCCAATATTTAAAATATGCAAAGAAAATCATTCATATATTAATTCACTAACAATGATCTGCATCCTAAGTTGGACTTACGTCAAACAACTTGTGTACATAAATTTAAAGGCTGCAAAATTTGAACGTGGCACAAATTCTTGAACATAAATCTGAATGGTTATGGATTTAATATGAAGTGGGAAATCCTTTTGTCGATGACTTTCCAATTCATGATATGGGAATATATTAAGGTCACCATACATGTTCAGCAACAAAATTGCAACAGGCGGCAAGCTCATCGACTGCACTCAGTTCTGGCGGCGTGCAGTGTGCGCTTCTTGTTGGCCTAATAGTAAAAGACCTTACCAAAGAAGAGAAAAAACTTTATAGGACGGAGATGTAGCTCACACCTAATAGCGAAGGTATGTGTCGGCCTTGCCACTCTCCTATAGACTACATTATACAGTGGTCGGGAGATTCATCTTCGCTTAGCACTCCATGTTAACAAACCTGATTGCCATTGCAAATAGTCAACTCATCAATATCTCTTCCAATAACATTCCAGGACCAGCCTCAAATAGTCCCCAAACAATATAGCATAACCTGCAGCAAAAAGAGAAAATATAAAACAGATTTAGGACGAGTAGGACTGATCAGATGGAAAAGGTACCGGGGAGGGAAAAAATATACAGATATAGCAGCCTGGTGGAGAAGCATGGCCAGTTAGACATGGTATTGAGGGCCGTGCATAGCTTATATACATAGCAGAGCTAAATTGTACCGCACCTCCACCATCCGTCACCATCGCTCCCTCGACCGCCATTAATTGCTATACGAAACAGACCAGCGCTTGACTCCTCACTTGAAAAACAGCGGATGAACTTCCTTGAATCGACCAGTGAGACCTTCTCTGCATCGATTGGCGAGTCCCACACTGTATGCACAAGTGATCTGAGCAATCGTGGGACATAAAACCATGGACGGTAAAACATGCAAGGATTAGGTATGGAGTAATTACCTGCTCAGAAGCCATATGAGATTATGAGTTGCTGAAGTAAAAATATAAAAATCCGATTGACAGTCTCTAAGATATGCCCATGTCAATTGATCACAACCAGCATATATATCACCTGTATGCACAAGTTCGATTGAGAAGAAATTAGTATAATGTAATTATTTGGTGGAAGAAGGAATCCTACATGAACTGGAAGGAAGTACAGGGGACCTAGTCACCTAGCCGAGCATCAT
Organism: Elymus sibiricus; assembly: GCA_039707655.1. Lineage (NCBI taxonomy): Eukaryota > Viridiplantae > Streptophyta > Magnoliopsida > Poales > Poaceae > Elymus > Elymus sibiricus. Next base: position 356,863,699 of record CM077671.1, read on the forward strand.
GCTGAAGGATGTTTTGTTGCCGGAGTGGAAAGGATGTGGGAAGACTTGTAGGGGTGGACGTACTTGTACCGTGAGACAGCAGAAATGATAGAGCATCCCCCGCCATGAATTTGTGCAGACTAACAAAAGAATGATTGCGGCCTTCAAATATGAGCAGAGCAGTTTCGATCAGATGAAGCGTCGGCTTGCATCACCCGCATCCCTCCATTTCCCCCTCGCTGCGATTGATTGCCCCCACGTCGGATGGATCGAGCGGCCCCCGACTGGGCTAGATCGCGCGCGTGGGCTGGATCCTGGGTAAACTTAAAATTGTTGTAATCCTGCGTATCAATTGATCCTGCAAACACAACAGGAAAATAATTTTTTTACCAAAAAGAGATCCCAGTCATCTGTCTTCGTCTAGCAATCTTCAGATCAGAGGAACCAAATCGACCAGGAGGAAGAAGATAGGAGCGGAGAGAACACATCCTGGAATTGTTTATACCGCAGATTTGCAGGAGCAGAAGGGGCGAACCGATGGCCACTGCTGCTCCACGAATTGATGAAAAAATGGCGAATGTCGAGCAAACCAATAACACCACGCCGCTACCAGAAAATCAATCCAAGAAGGCCACTCAGATGGCTTAGGAACAGGGGCGTGAGTGCAGCCACCGCCGTCTTCAACGTGTAGTGTCTTCTGTTGGGGAAGGTGGAGGGAGAGATCGAGGCCCATGGAGAGGAGCCGCCGCCGGGCAATTCGCCACCACGGTGTCTGAACCGTGGACACGAAACCAAGGGCATGGGTGGGAGGCGAGGAAGAACAGGGCCGAGGAGGAGGTCCCTGTCCTTTCGTGGTCCAGCTGATGGGCCTTGCTTTCCCGTGCTGCTTGCTAGAAAGGCTACCTGGCCCAATCAACCAGAGGCGTCGAAACAAGCCACGGGAGTAGCCGCCCCCAGGACAACAGGCACAGTTTGCAGGAAAGTTGTGTTTCACATGCATCCAACAAATGAAAATGGTTAGATCGGGACAATAGACGGCCGAGAAAATTGATGGCGTGAGAGGCCTCGGTTTAGGCTCCGTTTTACTGTCCTTAATTATGAGAGCCACCTATGGTATAACTTTGAAAGATGACAAAACGTGAAACTATGAATTATGCCTAGCTAGGAGCATAAAAGAATAGCGATTGTTGGGAGACAACCCAATATTTATGTTAGTTAGCGTTTGTTCCAAGTAAACCGTTTCAGATGATTCGGATGATAGTTGAATTGATATGGTGTAGAAACAGAAACTTTTACGCCAAGTATTTGAATTTTGATTTTTTACTGAAACATTATAAATTGCTAAACAATTTACAACGTATTGAGATACAAATTACCCATGCTTTCTTAATGTTTCAGAATTTTTGGAGTTACATAAGTAAGGTTTCAATACAGATCTTTACAGACTGTTCTGTTTTAGACAGATTCTTTTTGTATTGCATAGTGTGCTTATTTTAATGATTCTATGGATTGTATCGGGTGGTATAAGTCATGGAGGAGTTAGAATACATTAGGTATTATGAAAAAAAATCTATTTATAAATATTCCTAAGTGTTTGATCTTATTATTATTGTACTAACGGATCTCACGAAGTTTTTGTTGAGTTTTGTGTGCTGAAGTTTTCAACTTTTGGGTGAGATCATGATGGATGAATGAATAAGGAGCGACAAGACCCTAAGCTTGGGGATTCCCAAGGTACACCAAGGTAATATTCAAGGAAACCCAAGCGTCTAAGCTTGGGGATGCCATGCATCCGGATGGCATCCCCTCTTTCGTCTATTGTCCATCGGTAATTTTACTTTGAGCAATATTTGCATTCATCACATGATATGTGTTTTTCTTAGAATGTCGTGTATTATATTTTTTGCTTGCTTTGCTTGTTAGTTTGTCGAAATCATTGCTTGTTGCACACACCTATTATGAGATACATACATCCATGTGCGTTTATTACAATGCTCATTATGCTTCACTTTATCTATTGAGTTAAGGCAATTATACTAACATGGTTCACTTAAATTTTTAGAGCATGGCGGAAATTATATTTTGTAGAAATCATGTGGACTCTCATACTTCACTTATATCTTTTTGAGAGTCTGAATAGTAAGTGGTAATTTGCACGATTTATATATTTAGTCAGAAAATGATAGGTATACAAGAGGGATACAATATAAACTTGCATGTAGATCACTAAATGGAAATGTATGATCAACTATTGAGGTTATAATATGGGGGCTTACTAGTTTATGAAAATTGATTAGTAAGAATAATGATATTAAGGTTTGTGATTGAATATTTATTAAAGTGTCGGTCATGGCATGACAAGGAAGTTGGAGTGTTATGTATCTTGTGTGTTGTCTGGTCGGGGGCGCGCAATGGTTAACTCATCCCAACCACCCCCCTAGGGGCATGCGATGAGGACTTTGCTTCAAGAGAGCTAATAGAGGACACAATAAGTATCTGAGTTCCTTGTGTTTAATGTGAGTTTGTGGACCGTAAGAACTTCCCATCTTTCCGCAATTTGCTAGCCTCTTCGGTACCGTGCATTGCCAATTCTCACCTTGAGATTTGGCTCATACATCGCCAGTGCATCCACACCCCGTGATATGATACACTCGATCACACGTAAGCCTTATTGTAACTTCCTCAAAACAGCCACCATACCTACCTATCATGGCATTTCCATAGCCATTCTGAGATATATTACCATGCAACTTTCAATGTTACTGTTCATATGACTTGACCATTCATTGTCATTTTGCTTTGCATGATCATATAGCTGACATGATATTTGTGGCAAAGCCACCGTTCATCATTGTATACATGTCACGCTAGTATCATTGCAAATCCTGGTACACCGCCAGAGTCATTCATTTGTAGTCATATAGTTTTCAGTTTTATCGAGCTGTAAGTAGATAGAAGTGTGATGATCATCATTGTCATTATTATTAGAGTGTTGTCCCTACCTGTGAGGAATTATCAAAGAAACAAGAAATAAAAAAGGCCAAAAGAGCCAAAGAAAAAAAAGAAAAAAAAGAAGAGAGAGATGAGAGAGGAGGCAACATTACTATCCTTTTCTACACTTATGCTTCAAAGTAGCACCATGTTTTTCATATAGAGAGTCCTCATGTTTAGTCACTTTCATATACTAGTGGGAATCAATGTAGAACTTATCTTGCATTTTTCATTATGGGTTCCGCAATTACCCGAGTTCTTCATGTTGCAAGTAGGTTAGATGCACACCCATTTAGTTTCATTAGAGAGCTTTCATACACTTACAGCTCTAGTGCATGAAAAGTTGCATGTCAATCCCTACTCCTCGCATCGATATGGATTGAAACGTGTCACCATGGCCTAATGATCCACCTAGTTGATGCGAGACTATCCTTATTTTTGTCTTCTCCTATCAATTCCTACCATCATTCTATTCCACCTAAAGTGCTGAAAGTCCATGGCTCACGCTCAGGTATTGAGTGAACTTGTCTGCTGTTGCTGCTGCTGTTGCCGTTGCTGCGGCCTTTGCTGGTGGAACTTCTTCAAAGAAGGCCATGCCGAAGAAATCAGTTGTGAAGCCAAAATCTTCAAGCTCAATGCCATCACGGCCAAGTTCCTCATCTGCTAAGTCCTCACAGCAGATTCCTCAAGCAACTTCCTCAAAGGCTGCACCAAAGCCCTTTGTTGCTGCACAATCTTCAGACGCTGCCACCAAGTCCTCAACACTTATGCATCTTGCAACGTGTCAATGGACTGCTGGATTTTCAATTGCCTCAGGGGCATCAGCAACTTCCTCAGCTCACCCACATTCCTCAAGCAGTCCCACACTACTAAATGTGAAGGCCACTGCTAGACGCGGCAAGAAACCAAGTCCTCGCAAGAAGCAAGTGGTTTTCCATGTTCCCTCACAATCTGAGGATGATGAAGCTGTTGGAAATATGCCCTAGAGGCAATAATAAATTAGTTATTATCATATTTCCCCGTTCATGATAATAGTTTATTATTCATGCTAGAATTGTATTGACCGGAAACTAAATACATGTGTGAATAGATAAACAAATACGGTGTCCCTAGTAAGCCTCTACTAGACTAGCTAGTTGATCAAAAGATGGTCAAGATTTCCTGACCATGGACATGAGTTGTCATTTGATAATGGGATCACATCATTAGGAGAATGATGTGATGGACTTGACCCAACCGTTAGCATAGCAAATGATCGTTCAGTTTATTGCTATTGCTTTCACTATGTCAAATACACGTTCCTCTGACCATGAGATCATGCAACTCCCGGATACCGTAGGAATACTTTGGGTGTATAAAACGTCACAACGTAACTGGGTGATTATAAAGGTGCACTACAGGTATCTCCGAAAGTGTTTGTTGAGTTGGCATGGATCGAGATTGGAATTTGTCACTCCGACTATCGGAGAGGTATCTCTGGGCCCTCTCGGTAATACAGCATCACAGAAGCCTTGCAAGCACCGTGACTAAAGAGTTAGTTACAAGATGACGTATTACGGAACGAGTAAAGAGACTTGCCAGTAACGAGACTGAACTAGGTATTGGATACCGACTATCGAATCTCGGGCAAGTAACATACCGCCAGACAAAGGGAACGACGTATGTTGACATATGAGGTTCACCGATAAAGATCTTCGTGGAATATGTAGGAACCAATATGAGCATCCAAGTTCTGCTGTTGGTTATTGACCGGAGAGTCGTCTCGGTCATGTCTACATCATTCCCGAACCCGTAGGGTCCGCACACTTAAGGTTCGATGACGATTTAGTATTATATGAGTTATGTGATTGGTGGCCGAAGTTTGTTCGGAGTCCCGGATGAGATCACGGACATGACGAGGAGTCTCGAAATGGTCGAGAGGTAAAGATTCATATATTGAAAGGCTATATTCGGACGTCGGAAAGGTTCCGAGTGATTCGGGTATTTTTCGGAGTACCGGGGAGTTACGGGAATTCACCGGGAGAAGTAATGGGCCTTATTGGGCCATACGGGAAAAGGAGAGGCAGGCCACGTGAGGAGGCTCGCGCCCCCCCTTGCCCAAACCGAATTGGACTAGGGGAGGGGGCGCAGCCCCCTCTTTCCTTTCCCTCTCCCTTCCCTCTTTCCTACTCCGTATGGGAGGTGGAATCCTACTAGGACTAAGGAGTCCTAGTAGGACTCCCCACACTTGGCGCACCCCTAGGGGGCCGGCCTCCTCCCTCTCATCCTTTATATACGGGGGCAAGGGGGCACCCCAAAGGACACAATTGTCCCATAGCCGTGTGCGGTGCCCCGATCTCCGTTTTCCACCTCGGTCATATTTTCGGAGAGCTTAGGCGAAGCCCTTGTTGGAAATATGCCCTAGAGGCAATAATAAATTGGTTATTATCATATTTCCTTGTTCATGATAATCGTTTATTATCCATGCTATAATTGTATTGATTGGAAACTCAAATACATGTGTGGGTACATAGACAACACTGTGTCCCTAGTAAGCCTCTAGTTAACTAGCTCGTTGATCAAAAGATGGTGAAGGTTTCCTAGCCATGGACATGAGATGTAATTTGATAACGGGATCACATCATTAGGAGAATGATGTGATGGACAAGACCCAAACTATAAACGTAGCATATGATCGTGTCAGTTTATTGCTATTGTTTTCTGCATGTCAAGTATCTGTTCCTATGACCATGAGATCATGCAACTCACTGACACCGGAGGAATACCTTGTGTGTATCAAACGTCGCAACGTAACTGGGTGACTATAAAGGTGCTCTACAGGTTTCTCCGAAGGTGTCTGTTGGGTTGGCATGGATCAAGACTGGGATTTGTTACTCCGTGTGACGGAGAGGTATCTCAGGGCCCACTCGGTAATACAACATCACAATGAGCCTTGCAAGCAATGTGACTAAAGTGTTAGCCACGAGATCTTGTATTACGGAACGAGTAAAGAGACTTGCCGGTAACGAGATTGAACTTGGTATAGAGATACCGACGATCGAATCTCGGGCAAGTAACATACCGAAGAACAAAGGGAACAGCATACGGGATTAATTGAATCCTTGACATAGAGGTTCGACCGATATAGATCTTCGTAGAATATGTAGGAACCAATATGGGCATCCAGGTCCCGCTATTGGTTATTGGCCGTAGAGGTGTCTCGGTCATGTCTACATAGTTCTCGAACCCGCAGGGTGTCGTGGTATTTTCACGGCAGATGTCCTCATAGGACTTGATCTCGAAGCCATCGCGTAAGTAGTAGACCGAAGGGGTTAAACGAGGAACACGGGAGGCAAGGTTTACCCAGGTTCGGCCCCTCTCGTGGAGGTAAAAGCCTACTCCTGCTAGATGTATTGAAGATCTCGATTACAAGTGTTTTGGAACTTGTCTAGCCCTAGCTCCCGAAAGGTTTCAACGTGATCTCTCTAGCCCCAGGGCTCCCCCTTTATATATAGGCGGAGGTCCGGGGCTTACATAAGAGTCCGGGTCGGGATAGCAATCCGAGCCCAACTCTCCTTTACTTGTTTCCTAAGTTATACCTCGAGGCGGTTTGCACATACCGCCTCTCACGGCGGGTCTTGGGCCGGCCCTTCCTTGGGCGGCTCTTCTTCTGGGCCTCTTGAGAACGCTCCGGCCCAACTAGCCTATCTTCAATAAAGATCCCCAGAACCCGGCCCTAAACGGGCGGGTCTCACCGAAAGATATTTCCCTGACATTAGCCCTCAGGTTGACTTGAACTGGTTCTGGACAACCTTGTCTTCATACAAAACTGTCTTTGACATTTGGCGAGTCTCCGCAGAACCCGCCACTTCTGAATATTTCTTAATTGTTTTTCTTTTAAACCTGTTCGCCTTGTGACGTCACCGAATCTTTAAAACGGATATTTCCATGACATCATCCATGTCTCAAATGAATCGATTAGGCACGAAAATCGGGGCGTCGGGGTACTGTAGATCCATAATTTCCGCCCCGACTCTTGAGCGTCCCATCCTCTTATAAATACCCCCTCGGGTCATTACTTTATCATTTCCTCGTCTTCTTCCTCCTGCCGCCCGAACCGTCGCGTCTTTGCGCCACCTCTCGAGCTCGCCGGCCACTGGAAGGAGAAGCATCCCCGACGCACCGCCGTCGCCCGTCTGCAACCGCGCTGCGCCGCCGTCAACCCAGGTAATCCCTGTCCCTTTTCATCTCTCTTAGGGTTCCGCCATTGTAGAGCTTCAACTCCACCTCGGCTTCTCCGTGGCTGCCGCCGCCGGCCTCATCTTAAGGCTTCCTCGGCATAGAAACGGCGCCGTTGAACTCCCCTTTATCCCAGGAATCAAATCTGCGTTAGAATAGATCTAAGAGAAATCCATCAGTGATGACTTGCTGCGGCTGGACGAACAGTAGCATGAACTGCTCTTTTCCTTATTTTTACAGGCTTCTTGATCCAAAATTTCACCTTCCTCGGTAGAAAACTGTTATCAAAGGCTTAGTAAAAAATTTCACCTCGCCAAGCAGCTCTCACTTGTGGCGACTTATGTAAGCTGCCGTATATATTCAATGATTTCTCCAACCATATGTCTCAGGCCCTAGGAACATAATCCAACTGCCGTCTTTCATTTCTTGTAACATCCCTTACTTTGTGCCGAAAGCCGCTAACTCAACTCCTTGCTCCCTTAACTAGGATGACAAAGAAAACAATTGAATGCAACTGGGTTCCTTCTGAGATCACCAAAGATTTTCTCAAAAATGCCATTCAGACAGGCATACTGAAAGGGGCTACCAACACCCAACTTGGAAGAGGCGAATGTCCCCCAACGCCTAAAGAAGGAGAAGTTATTATATTCCTTGATCATGTGGAGAGGGGATTTTCCCCTCCCGGCTCCAAGTTCTTTAGGGACCTTCTGAACTTCTATGGGTTGCACCCACAAGATCTTTCCCCCAATTCAATTGTCAACATGAGCCAGTTTGCAGTGATATGTGAAGCTTATCTTCAGATAGAACCTATAGTTCTATTGTTTCGGGAATGCTTCTATGTCAACAAACAAACTGAAACCGCCCAAGGCCGTCATCAAGAGCTTGGTGGCGTTTCTTTCCAGAAACGACGAGGAGTCACCTTCCCCGGAGCTGATCTGCTAAGCCACCCCAAGGGCTGGGGCAAGTCTTGGATATACTGTAAGGCGCCTGTTCCTGAAGGAGAGCACCCATTGCCGGGTTTCAGGCCAGGGCGCTTGGATCACAAAAAGAAATACCCTCCCAGGCCTACACCCGCGGAACAAGCAGAGCTGAAACCTTGGATGGATAAGATATCTGCCTTGGCCGCCAACGGCCTGGAAGGTGCCGATTTAATCCGTTGCTGGCTATCATGGAAAATCCAGCCACTGAGTCTCCGGAGTAAACTGATGCATGAATACTCCGGCTTACAGAATCCACAAAGGATCAGCGCTACAGACATCTCCTTCTCATCTGTAATCAATCATATGAGAATTATTGTTAACTTGCCAGACAAATACACTGGCGAGTTTGGATTGGCGCCTTTCACCAGTACTAACCCGCCACCAGCAGTAAGAAACTTTCAAGCAATCTTTCATTTTTCTGCTTAAACTTTCATATCATGAAAACCTTTTCTCTGATAAACCACAGGCGGATAGCTCCTTCTGGCAAGCGAGGCCGATGTTGAAAGAAATAGCTACGAAGGGCCAGAAGAAGACGGGGAAAAAAGCCGTCGCTAAGAAGAAGAAGCAGAATACCATCAATCCTTTAGAGGTGGATCCGTCCATCTTCGAATCCTCTAAAGATGAGTCAGAGGCAAGTATATAACTTGAATCAATCTGTCTTTCATCTGCAACTTTCTGCTAATAAATTTAATCTGTAACTTTCCAGGACGAAGAAGAAGAAGAAGACCAGGATGAAACTGAGGTAACTTCGACCTTGTCTGACTTCGACATTCGTAACCCTAAGAAAAACAGAGTAGCTGTGAGAAAATACCCTTTTTCTCATCCTTTTGCTCGTTTGGACCCAAATTATTCATGGAAGACGTCTCAGCACGCCGAGCTCCGCCAAACTGATTGTGGCGGCTCTAGGACTGGTACGGGCGGGTCTGACGCCGATGCGGGCGGCTCTCATAAGCGCCCTCGTGAGGTACTTCTTCACCCGACTCTTCTGTTTCCCAAAGCCGGCTTGTTTAAACGACCTCTTAATCCCGAAGATCCGGACTATCAGGACACATCCTCTGATGATGACGCCTCAGAGTCGCCAGATACGACTTTTGTTATTAAAGCAGGGTAAAGATATGATCACCCTTATTCTCACTCCTCTTACATAAAGCAAAAGATAGTAGTTATTGAGATCTTTGTCGAAAATGCAGGGTTACCTCCAAGAAACTAAAACCCACAACTTCTGCCTCGTCTCCGCCTCCTGAAGGTTCTGAAGACCCGGCCAAAGACACAGAGGAAAGGGCCAATGATCCTCCTCTGCCAGATGTTTCCACCGCTCCAGAAACTCAGGTTTCTTTAGAACCAGAGATGGCAGCGCCGGCTGATAACATTGAACAACAGCCGGATACTATTATCCCCTCCTTCGATATTGAAGAGGGTACTGTTACTACTGCCACTGCCACCGCCCCAGACTCGTCGGCGGCTTTGGGCAAATCTTCCTTTGAAGCCATGTCTTCTAAAGAGAAGAATAAATTAGATCTCTCCTCCTTGGAGAGCACTGATTTAAATGATCTTCATGAAGCCCTTCAGACTCGACTACTTGAGAGTCAGGAGATTGCCAAGACCTTGGCCAACAAACCAAAGGTGAGTCATAATTTTCTTATGGCCCTTATTAGTCGCCCAAACCTGCATATTACTGATTTCATAGTTGTATGAAGGTTTGTAAGCTTACATATTTGAAAATACGTAAATACACACATGCAGTCCCCAAGAGCCGGCTGTTTTCTTGAAACAGCCAGGTCTTACATGGAGCAAAGAACCACATGCTTATATAGAACAAAGAGCCAATTGTAGTCCCCAAGAACCGGCTGTCTTCTTGAAACAGCCGGGTCTCAGAGCAAAGAACCACATGTAGTCCCCAAGAGCCGGCTGTCTTCTTGAAACAGCCGGGTCTTAGAGCAAAGAACCACATGTAGTCCCCAAGAGCCGGCTGTCTTCTTGAAACAGCCGGGTCTTAGAAGCAAAGAACCACATGTAGTCCCCAAGAGCCGGCTGTCTTCTTGAAACAGCCGGGTCTTAGAGCAAAGAACCACATGTGTCCAAGTCTTAAATGCTTCCAGCTATTCGATAATATTCCTTTGTAAAACTTCGGGATTGCATTAGCCCCCAAGTGCCATGTGGATTACTTGTAATCAATATGGAACTTCATCTGCATAAATAACTTGAACTTTTCCTTTCTTTCAGGTTCAAATAACTTCCCTTCACACCCAGCTGGCTGACAGTCAGAAAGAGCTGAAAACTGAGCAAGAGCTGAGAGTCGCCGCTGAAGAAAGGGTGAAGACATTGGAGGAAGCTGCGTCTGAGGTGGCCACCAAGCTGGCTGCTTTGACCGCTGAGCATGAGAAGGAGAAGCAGCTCCTTGTTCAACGTGCTAAAAACGCTGAAGGCCGCCTGAAGACTGCCTCCGATGAGCTCAGCGGATTAAAATTGCACCTCCAGCAAATGAGCAGCGCCATCTTTGGTAAGTCGCCTGTTTATAATCCCTATTTTGATAATCTTGATAACTCTGACACTTTTCCCTTGCAGGTCCTAGAAGTGATAAACTGGCGAAAGAACCCGTAATGCAGCTCAAGGCGGCTTATGACTTCCTTGAACAGTTATACACTGGGAGTCGGCGGGCTATTCAAGCTGCCTTCTATGGAAAAGAAAACCCATCCACCATCAAGGAAGTCCTGAAGACTTTATCCACTCTTCCTGCTCAGCTGCAGATCATGAAAGAGTCCAGCGCCCGCATCGCCACTATGCACACCATGGCCCGCGCTAAAGCTCATTACGAGGATTTAGAACTTTCAACTTTAGTTGGTGGCTTTCCCGAAACTTATAAGGGGCAAGCTCTTGATCAGCTTACCTATAACGCTTTGAAGAAGGAGACCTTTGTCCCTGCAAGCCAGTTGGTCCAAGAGATGAAGCTTACAAGGTTTCAGTCAGCCTACAGCGAAGACGGAAAACGCGTAAAGCCCGGTCCTCTTCCGCCTCTCGATCTTACTCCTGAAGGCCGTAAGGACGAGTTTGCTCCGGACATTGATTCTTCAGATCTTATTGATGATGGAGAAATTTTTTATGCCTTTGCCACTGTTGACTGGGCTGCCGATCAAGCCAAGACAGATCCTTCAACAGACGCAGCCCAAGCCGGAGGCAGCAAGACCCGGGAGTAAAACCGGAACCTTGAAAGTCGCCAGTTGTTTAACTGCTTGTAATATATGTCTTGAACAATGATTCTGAAATGCCCTCTAGTGGCCTTTTGTAATAGACTTAGAAAAAATTCTGTTTAAATTCATACTGGCTTCCTTGGGAAGCAAGTCTGCTTCTTTTGCCCGAAGCTTCCTTATGAAAAGTTATTCTGGCTGCTTCTGTAAGAAATTGAATCCTTTGACGCTGGCGGCTCTTGGCCAAACATCAAGACAGTCATAAAGCTTGATAAGATGTATAATTTATTCTTAACAAGTATTAAACCAATAACTAAAGCAGTCATGGCGGCTTATAACCAGTAAACTTGCAGATGCTTACGGTGTAGCCAATATAATACAACTGGCGGCTCTTGGCCAAATACGAACATTAAAAAGAGCTCATAAGAGCGGTCATAAAACTCTTTAAAGCAGTATATCTTAAATAAAAGCTTTAGCGAATTTCTAAAGATTGCAAAGTCCCCAGTATGGTGGCGACTCTTGGATCACCCCCAACCAGATCAGTTACTTCTTTTCCTGTGTGGTGGCAACTTCTGGCTTGCCAGTTATTTCGGCCCATAAGGTTGATTATTTCAAGATGGTAAAGCCTTCTGGATTACCAGCAGGCAGCATCCCATCTAAATCGTTTGTGCCCGTACACGGATGAAGGTTCTGGATTACCAGTAACACAGCCCGTTTGTTAGGTCTTTTTCCCAATATGGCGACTTCTGGTTTACCAGTAAGTTTAGCTTCATAAGGGCTGAAGGTCCCAAGATGGTGAAGGCCTCTGGATTACCAGGTGGCTCAACCCACATGAGTCTTTTATGCCTATACACGGATGAAGGTTCTGGATTACCAGGAACACAGCCCGTTTATTAGGTGCCTGTACACGGATGAAGGTTCTGGGTTACCAGTAACACGGCCCGCTTATTAGGACTTTGACTCGATATGGTGGCGACTTCTGGCTTACCAGTAAGTTCGGCCCATAGGGTTAAGTGTCCCATGATGGTGAAGGCTTCTGGATTACCAGGAAGCTCATCCGAAGTGGGTCTTTTGTTTCTGCACTTTCACAATATATGTATGATAAAGCACAAGTAATAATGTAATAAAACTTACTCATCATGTTGGATGGAAAACGACAGATACCCCGAATTTCAGGGCCGCCGGCTTTTACTCATTATTGATAATATATACATGAGAGGTATGTACAAGATTCCCAGAGCCGGAACTCTAGGTGTAGTAGGGTCTCAGATGAGCTATGTTCCAGGGCCTGTTGGTCTCTTCTTCAGATGATCGAGACTCCTTCCCAGGCCGGAGATCAATCAGATAATAAGACCCGTTATGAAGATTTTTGCTGACAACAAAGGGCCCTTCCCAAGGAGGCGAAAGCTTATGCATGCCTGACTGGTCTTGTATTAAACGAAGCACCAAATCTCCTTCTTGGAAAGTCCGGCTTCTGATCCTACGGCTATGATAGCGACGCAGGTCTTGCTGGTAGATAGCAGATCGGGCGGCTGCCAAATCCCGCTCTTCCTCCAAGGCGTCCAGAGAGTCCTGACGAGCCAACTCATTATCCTCTTCAACATATGCTGAGACCCGGGGCGAGTCATGGCGGATGTCGCTTGGCAAAACGGCCTCTGCCCCATAAACCATGAAGAAAGGTGTGAAACCCGTTGATCTGTTGGGACTTGTCCGTAAACTCCATAAGACGGAGGGAAGTTCTTCTACCCAACAGCCGGGTGTACGCTGAAGAGGAACCATAAGCCGGGGCTTTATTCCTCGAAGGATCTCCTGATTGGCGCGTTCAGCTTGCCCATTGGACTGTGGGTGCGCAACAGCCGCCACATCCAGTCTGATGTGCTCCTCATCACAAAACTGCTTCATGGCGCCTTTCGAAAGGTTTGTACCATTGTTAGTAATGATGCTGTGCGGGTACCCGAAACGAAAGATTAACTTTTTGACAAACTTAACAGCCGTCTCTGCATCCAAATTGCTGATAGGTTCTGCCTCTACCCACTTGGTAAATTTGTCAACAGCCACCAAAAGGTGAGTCTTTTTGTCACTAGAAGCTCTGAAAGGCCCCACCATATCCAGCCCCCAGACCGCAAAGGGCCATGTGATAGGGATCATCCGAAGTTCCTGAGCCGGCACATGAGCTTGGCGGGCAAACCTCTGACAACCGTCACACTTCCTGACTATTTCCTTTGCATCAGCATGAGTCGTGAGCCAAAAGAAACCGTGGCGGAAAGCCTTCGCCACCAATGATTTAGAGCCGGCATGATGACCACAGTCGCCGGAGTGTATCTCATTGAGGATATTCCGGCCTTCATCAGGCGATACGCAGCGCTGAAAGACGCCTGTGGCACTTCTTCGGTGCAACTCGCCATTGACAATGGTCATGGATTTGGACCTTCTCACAATCAGGCGGGCTTCAATCTCGTCAGCTGGCAAGACGCCACGAGTCAGATAATCCAAGTATGGGACAGTCCAATCCGGGATCTCATGGAGAGCCGCCACGAGCTGGGCCTCCGGGTCTGGGACAGCAAGGTCCTCCTCCGTTGGCAGCTTAACTGACGGGTTATGGAGCACATCCAGGAAAACATTTGGAGGAACCGGCTTTCGCTGTGAACCAAGTCGTGATAAAGCATCAGCCGCCTCATTCTGCCGCCGATCAATGTGATCCACCTGATAACCCTTGAAGCAACCAGCCACATTAGTAACAGCTTGTCTGTAAGCCGCCATGAGCGGGTCTTTAGAATCCCAAGTCCCTGAAACTTGCTGTGCCACCAGATCAGAGTCGCCTCGGCACCTAACCCGGCTGAGATTCATCTCCTTTGCAATCCAGAGCCCATGGAGCAGGGCCTCATACTCTGCAGCATTGTTAGTGCAAGGAAACATAAGCCGCAAAACATAGCAGAACTTGTCACCTCGAGGGGAAGATATTATAACTCCAGCCCCCGAGCCTTCCAGCTGCCTAGACCCATCAAAGTGTATGGTCCAATATGTTTTATCCGGCCTTTCTTCCGGGGCTTGAAGCTCTGTCCAGTCATTGATGAAATCCACCAATGCCTGAGATTTGATGGCCGTGCGAGGCACATACTTGATCTCATGAGGTCCAAGCTCAATGGCCCACTTTGCAATTCTCCCTGTAGCTTCCCTGTTATGAATGATATCCCCCAAAGGGGCTGAAGATACCACCGTGATAGGATGCTCCAGGAAATAATGTCTCAGCTTCCGACTTGCCATGAAAACTCCGAAGACCAGCTTCTGCCAATGTGGATAACGCTGCTTAGACAAAGTCAGGACCTCACTAACATAATAGACCGGCCTCTGGACAGGATACTCCCGGTTTGCCTCTTTTCTTTCCACCACCATTGCAACACTAACAGCTTTGTTATTTGCTGCAATGTACAGAAGCATCGGCTCCTTGGTGATAGGAGCCGCCAGTATGGGCGGCTCTGCCAGCTGCCTCTTCAGAGCTTCAAAGGCCTCTCCAGCAGGTTTGCTCCATTGGAAGTCGTCCGCTTTCTTCAGCATCTGATATAAAGGAATTGCCTTCTCCCCCAGGCGACTTATGAAGCGACTCAAAGCTGCAATACGACCCGCCAGGCACTGAACATCATTGATGCACTTAGGCTCAGCCAGAGAGGTGATGGCCTTGATTTTCTCCGGGTTAGCTTCAATTCCACGCTCAGAGACCATGAAACCTAGAAGCTTTCCTGCAGGAACACCAAAGACACACTTGTCCGGGTTAAGCTTCATCTGGTAAACTCTGAGATTGTCAAAGGTCTCCTTGAGATCATCTAACAAGGTCTCTTGCTTTTCTGACTTGACCACAATATCATCCACATAGGCATGCACATTGCGGCCAATCTGTCCATGAAAACAATTTTGCACGCAACGTTGATAAGTCGCCTGGGCACTCTTGAGCCCGAAAGGCATAGAAACATAACAGAAGGCGCCAAAAGGTGTAATGAAAGCCGTCTTCTCTTGGTCCTCCACTGCCATCTTGATTTGATGATAACCAGAGTATGCATCCAGGAAACATAACCTCTCACACCCCGCTGTAGCATCAATGATTTGATCAATGCGAGGGAGAGCAAATGGATCAGCTGGACAAGCTTTGTTAAGATCCGTGTAGTCAATACACATACGCCAAGTGCCATTTTTCTTCAGAACCAGCACCGGGTTAGCCAACCACTCCGGGTGTAAGACTTCTATGATAAACCCGGCAGCCAGAAGCCGGGCTATCTCTTCCCCGATAGCTTTCCGTCTCTCTTCATTAAAACGGCGAAGATACTGCTTGACAGGCTTGTACTTAGGATCCACATTAAGGCGGTGCTCGGCGAGTTTTCTCAGCACACCCGGCATGTTAGAAGGTTTCCATGCAAAGATGTTCCGATTCTCACGGATAAACTCGACGAGCGCGCTTTCCTATTTGGGGTCCATGTTGGACCCTATAGTGAACTTAGCAGAAGAGTTGCCAGGGGTAAATTCCACTTCCTTGGTGTCTCTGTGAGCCTGAAACTTGAGAGGCGGCTCGCCTTCTATAGAGGGCTTCTTGAGAGGCGTCATATCCGCCGGGTCTACATTGCTTGTGTAGATTTTGAGCTCCTCCGAGGCACAAGCCGCTTCAGCATAAGCAGCATCTCCTTCTTCACACTCCATGGCGACTTTCCGGTTTCCATGAACTGTGATTGGACCCTTGGGACCCGGCATCTTGAGCTTGAGATAAATATAACAGGGCCTAGCCATGAATTTGGCATAAGCCGGCCGCCCGAAGAGAGCATGATAGGGACTCTTGATCCTGACTACTTCAAACGACAATGATTCACATCTGGAGTTATCCTCTGATGTCCCAAAGGCCACGTTCAACTTGATCCTTCCAACCGGGTATGCTGATTTGCCAGGTATAATCCCATGAAAAACTGTGTTAGATGGCGTAAGGTCTTTCTCCGTCAATCCCATACGTCGGAAAGTGTCATAGTACAGAATATTGATGCTGCTTCCGCCATCCATCAGAACCTTGGTGAGAGCATATCCTCCAACTTGGGGTGCTACCACAAGCGCCAGATGACCCGGATTATCTACTCTGGGCGGGTGATCCTCCCTGCTCCAAGTAATCGGCATCTCTGACCACTTCAGATACTCTGGAACAGCCGGCTCTACCGCATTAACAGAACGTCTCCTGACCTTGCGCTCCCTTTTATCTGCACATGTAGTGAACACATGATACTGTCCACTATTCAACTGTTTAGGATTACTCTGGAACCCGGTCTGATTGTTCTGCTGTTGTTGAGAGTGTTGGCCGCTGTTGTATTGGTTTCCTTGAGGTTGCTGACCACTGTTATTCCCCTGGAAGCCGCTACCAGACCCACCCGGGTGGTGCGACTGTTGATGAAAGCCGCCAGGAGGGCCTCCACCAGGTGGTCCGAACCCGGGCCCGGAACCCGGTCCGTATCCGCCACCCCCGCCACCCGGCGGGTTCTGGAAGCGCTGAGCGAAAGCATCCATAATGTGACACTATTCCCAAGTATGCCTTGCTGGTCTCTCTTTGGTACCGTGTTTTGGACACGGCCCCTTGAGGAACTCATCAAAGTTTTGTGGCTTAAAAGGTCTGTTACCAGAACCACCCTTCTGAAACTTAGCCTCTGCATTGGTATTAGCCACCAGCTCAGATCCGGCTTCTGGACCCTTACGCTTCTTATCATTGTTCTGCTGCTGACTCTTGCCACCAACAGGCTTTTTACCTTTCGGATCAGGAACCTCTGGCTCATCACCTCCTGGGTCCTTCGTAGGATCAGACTCAGCATACTTGGTGAGAGCATTCATGAGCTCCCCCATATCTTTGACACTCCGTTTGAGCCGCCCTAACTTCTGCGTGAGAGGCTCATAGTGGCAAGCCTTCTCCAGCACCAAAACTGCCTGAGGGGTGGAGATATTATCTGAAGAATGAATGATCTCTGCAACTCGGCTGACCCAATGGTGAGCCGACTCTCCCTGCCGCTGAACACAATGCTGAAGATCAATGATAGTCTTCGGACGCTTGCAGGTACCTTGGAAGTTTTTGATAAAACGTTCCCTTAACTCGCCCCATATCTTGATGGAATTCGGGGGTAAATTCTTCAGCCACGTACGCGCTGCTCCTTCCAACATCATGGTGAAATATCTTGCACAAGCCTCATCGCTGACCCCCTACATATCCATGGCAAGCTCATAACTTTCTATCCACTGGGCCGGGTCCTGGTCTGGTGTATAACTGGACACCTTCCGCGGGCCCTTGAAATCCCTGGGCAGGGGTGCGCTGCGGAGAGCCGGGCTCAAGCAAGGCACTCCAATGGATCTTCCTGTTGGGGTGACTGTTGTAGTCAGGACTGGCGCGAGAGCCGCCTCCTGAGCCGCGAGAGCCGCCGCATGAGCCGCCTCCTGATCTGCCGCGTGAGCCGCCGTATGTGTTGCGTGAGTCTCATGTACTCCGTGCCCTGGGATCATGGGATTTGGTGAATACGGCAAGCCCCCAGGCGCACCCCGATGATGGCGGGTGCTAGACACCGCAGGGCTTTCAGCGTGGCGGCTTCTAGTACGGCTTCTGTTAGGAGCGGGTGTAGAATGCAATCTCTCCCGGCTGTACGAATAATTCGCTTGCTGGACCACGGCGGTTTTCAGTTTTGCAATTGCATTGCGAACCTCGATCTCAAGGGGCGTGTCTCCATTGATGGGCAGACGTGCCAGCGCCGTGGTAGCCGCGTAGAGGTTGTCCACAGGGTTCGTAAAGTGCCCTTGTGCCGTAAGCATCGGTACCTCTGGCCGCTCCCCATGATCCGCCGAGCGTCGGGTTCCTGGGTCTGGCGACCTCTGGGGAGTTCCTGTCGCTGGACCTCGAAGGCGTTCCCCTGGCGGGGTGCTGAACTGCAGGGCCTGACCTTCAACCTCGGCCGTAAGCCGGCTCCGGTGTCGTCTGTGATGAACCGCGTCAGACTCCACCCGGCGCTGCTCCAGATGATAATTCTCCTGTTGCAGACGCGCCGATTCTTCCCGTAACTCTCGTTCACAAGTCGCCAGACGGACGTTCTCCGCATCAATGCCAGCTTGAGCCTATACCATCTGATCCTTGATCCTGACGATCTCTGCATTGAGCTCTGCCTGATTTTCCGCAGTGACCTGTGTGCCCAGCAGTGTAGACAACGTAGCCGTCAATCCCACCAGGGTCTGTGCTGGCGAAACTCTTGACACCGCATTGGAGGTTCCAGCATCCGCTGTCGGGTCTGGTATATCAGCCGCCCCCGCCATGTAGACAACAGGGCGAGCGGGCGGGCCTAAAGAATCCTGCGCCGGCGAGTTCTGCTGAAAGCCCCCAAGATCCTCTTGGTGAAGAGAATAAAGCGACTCTCCGCCAGAGGAATAGCCACCATCAACGTAAGTCGCCGAGCCCTCCGTGGAAGCCGACGATCCAGAATACTCCACCCCTTGAGTGAAGCCAACGAAGACGTGCTCTCGCCTGGCGGGCTGCGTGTCCTGGACCGGCTTGAAGGTGTCGGTGAAGATATCCGGCCCAGTTCCAGATCCGCCGGCCTGCACAGGAGCCGGAAGCCTAGGGGCGGCTCTCGCCACGGCGGGTTGCGCACGGCGGGCCGTTTCAACGACCTCCGTGGAGGTGGCCGGTTTAGAGCCGTCGGCCTTCCCGATGAAGACATGGATTCCGCCAAAGGGGACCCGGTACCCGTACTCAAGAGAGTCGGCCTCGGGGCCCCAGCCTGAGTCATCGATGAGCAGATTGCCGCGGCGACTCTTGGTTATCCGGCCAATCACGTATCCCTTGAGTCCTTGGGGAGGACCCTTCGAATACTCAACACCACCATGCGATAGCCCCACGGTGGGCGCCAACTGTCGTGGTATTTTCACGGCAGATGTCCTCATAGGACTTGATCTCGAAGCCATCGCGTAAGTAGTAGACCGAAGGGGTTAAACGAGGAACACGGGAGGCAAGGTTTACCCAGGTTCGGCCCCTCTCGTGGAGGTAAAAGCCTACTCCTGCTAGATGTATTGAAGATCTCGATTACAAGGGTTTTGGAACTTGTCTAGCCCTAGCTACCGAAAGGTTTCAACATGATCTCTCTAGCCCCAGGGCTCCCCCTTTATATATAGGCGGAGGTCCGGGGCTTACATAAGAGTCCGGGTCGGGATAGCGATCCGAGCCCAACTCTCCTTTACTTGTTTCTTAAGTTATACCTCGAGGCGGTTTGCACATACCGCCTCTCACGGCGGGTCTTGGGCCGGCCCTTCCTTGGGCGGCTCTTCTTCTGGGCCTCTTGAGAACGCTCTGGCCCAACTAGCCTATCTTCAATAAATATCCCCAGAACCCGGCCCTAAACGGGCGGGTCTCACCGAAAGATATTTCCCTGACACAGGGTCTGCACACTTAAGGTTCGGTGACGTTTCGGTAGAATTGAGTTATGTATGATTGGTGACCGAAGGTTGTTCGGAGTCCCGGATGAGATCCCGGACATCACGAGGAGCTCCGGAATGGTCCGGAGGTAAAGATTGATATATAGGAAATCCCGTTTTGGCCACCGGAAAAGTTTCGGGTATTTCCGGTAGTGTACCGGGAGTACCGGAGGGCCATCGGGAGGGGCCACCCACGCCGGGAGGCCACATGGGCCTGAGGGGGGGTTGCACCAGCCCTTAGTGGGCTGGGCAAACCAGCCCTACAAGGCCCATGCGGCTAGGAATAAGTGGGAAAGGAAAAACCCCAAAGAAAAGGGAAGGGAGACCAAATATGGAAGGTGTCCTATTTGGACTAGGATTGAAGTGGAGGAGTCCACCTCCTCCACCTCCAATTTCGGCCAACCCTTGAGGGTTTGAGGCTGCCTCCTCCCCTCCCTCCCTCCTATATATACTAGAGGATTTAGAGGAGAAAACTAACCCTAATTGCCACGTGCTCCCTCTACTTCATCTAGATCGGTTTCTCCTCTAGTCTAGTTTCAGCGGTGCTTAGGCGAAGCCCTGCCGGAATTGTTCCACCACCATAGCCGCCGCGCCGTCGCGCCGCCGGAGAACTCTTCTACCTCTCCGCTCTCTCTCTTGCTGGATCAAGGAGGCGGAGATCGTCATCGAGCTGTACGTGTGCTAAACGCGGAGGTGTCGTCCGTTCGGCACTAGATCGGAAGGACCGTGATCAGGATCATGAGACGATTCATGATTTGATCGCGGGACAGATCGTGATGGGATCGTGGGACGGATCGAGATTGGATCGCGAGATGGATCGTGATGAGATCGCGGGACACTCGGCGATTTGGATCGCGAAGACGTTCGACTACATCAACCGCGTTTCTTAACGCTTCCGCTTAGCGATCTACAAGGGTATGTAGATTCACTCTCCCTCTCGTAGATGCTCATCACCATGGATAGATCTTGTGTGTGCGTAGGATAATTTTTGTTTCCCATGCAACATTCCCCAACAGTGGCATCTGAGCTAGGTCTATGCGTAGATGAGATCTCGAGTAGAACACAAAGGAGTTTGTGGGCGTTGATATTCAGATTGCTTCCCTCCTTAGTCTTTTCTTGATTCAGCGGTATTGTGGGATGAAGCAGCTCGGACCAACCTTACTCGTCCACGTACGAGAGACCGGTTCCATCTACTGACATGTAACTTTGTTGCATAAGATGGCTGGCGGGTGTCTGTCTCTCCCACTTTAGTTGAATCGGATTCGACAGAGGCGGTCCTTGTAGAAGGTGAAATAGCAACTTTTATATCACCGTTGTGGTTTTTGCGTAGGTAAGAATCGTTCTTGCTAGATACCCGTAGCAGCCACGTAAAACTTGCAACAACAATTAGAGGACGTCTAACTTGTTTTTGCAGGGTATGTTGTGATGTGATATGGCCAATTACATGATGAGATATATGTGATGTATGAGATGATCATGTGTTGTATAGAATATCACGACTTGCATGTCGATGAGTACGGCAACTGGCAGGAGCCATAGAGTTGTCTTTAATTATTTTCGCCGTTTTTGCTTTACTTTATCGCTATGAGTTAGCTATAGTCGTGGAAGCAACAGTCGGCGCGACAACCTCATGGCGACACGTTGATGGAGATCAAGATGATGGAGATCATGGTGTCATGCCGGTGATGATGGAGATCATGCCGGTGCTTTGGAGATGGAGATCAAAAGCACAAGTTCATGGCCATATCATGTCACTTATGATTTGCATGTGATGTTAATCCTTTTATGCATCTTATTTTGCTTAGGACGACAGTAGCATTATAAGGTGATCCCTCACTTAAATTTCAAGATAAATTGTGTTCTCCCCGAGTGTGCACCGTTGCGAAAGTTCGTCGTTTCGAGACACGCCGTGATGATCGGGTGTGATAGACTCTACGTTCACATACAATGGGTGTAAGCCATGTTGCACGTGCGGAACACTCGGGTTAAACTTGACAAGCCTAGCATGTACAGACATGGCCTCGGAACACAAGAGACCGAAAGGTCGAACATGAGTCATATAGTAGATATGATCAACATGAAGATGTTCACCATTGAAACCACCTCAACTCACGTGATGATCGGACTTGAGTTGGTGGATTTTGATCATGTTACACTCGAATGACCGGAGGGATGTCAATTTGAGTGGGAGTTTTAAGTAATATGATTAACTAAACTCATTATCATGAACATAGTCAAAGTGTCTTTGCAAATTATGTTGTAGATTACTAGATCGCGCTGTAGCTCCCTTGAATTTTTATATGTTCCTAGAGAAATAGATTTGAAAGATGATGGTAGCAATAATGCGGACTGGGTCCGTGATCTGAGGATAGTCCTCAAATTGCTTCACAGAAGGCTTATGTCCTTAATGCACCGCTCGGTGCACCACCCCCTCTAGCGTCGTCTGTAGATGTTGTGAACATCTGACAGGCACATTCCGATGACTACTTAATAGTTCAGTGCGTCATGCATTACGGCTTAGAATTGAGGCTCCAAAATGTTTTGAACGTCACGGAACATACGAGATGTTTTAAGAGCTGAAATTGGGATCTCAGACTCGTGCCCATGTTGAGAGGTATGAGACCTCTAACAAGATTCTTTGCCTGCAAGATGATGGAGAATAGCTCAATCGTTGAGCATGTGCTCAAATTGTTTGAGTGCTACAATCACTTGAATCGAGTGGGAGTTGATCTTCCAGATAAGATAGTGATTGATATAGCTCTCCAAGTCACTGTCACTAAGCTACTAGAGCTTCGTGATGAACTATAAAAGGCCAGAGATGGAAATAATGATCCCTGAGCTGTTCGCAATGTTTGACACCGTGAAGGTAGAAATCAAGAAGGAAGCATCAAGTGTTGATGGTTAGTGAAACCACTAGTCTCGAGAAGGGCAAGGGCAAGGAGGGATACTTCATGGATGGCAAGCCAGTTGCTGCTCCAGTGAAGAAACTCAAGGTTGAACCCAAACCCGAGACTAAGTGCTTCTATTATGAGGAGAACGGTCGCTGAAGTGGAACAACCCTAGATACTTGGTAGATAAGAAGGTTAGCAACGTCGACAGAAGTATATTTGATATACGTGTTATTGATGTGTACCTTACTAGTACTCCTAGTAGCACCTGGGTATTAGATACCGGTTCGGTTGCTAAATGTTAGTAACTAGAAATTAAAGCTACGGAATAAACGGAAGCTATCTAAGGGTGAGGTGACGATGAGTGTTGGAAGTGTTTCCAAGGTTGATGTGATCACCATCGCACGCTCTCTCTACCTTCAGGATTAGTGATGAACCTAAATAAATGTTATTTGGTGTTTGCGTTAAGCATGAACGTGATTAGATCATGTTTATTGCAATACGGTTATTCATTTAAAAAGAAATAATGGTTATTCTGTTTACATGAATAATACCTTCAATGGTCATACACCCAATAAGAGTGGTTTATTGAATCTTGATCGTAGTGATACACATGTTCATAATATTGATGCCAAAAGATACAAAGTTAATAATGATAGTACCACATACTTGTGGCACGCATGAAGAAACTCCATGCTGATGGATCTTTGGACTCATTCGATTTCGAATCGGTTGAGACATGCGGACCATGCCTCATGGGCAAGATGACTAAAACCCCGTTTTCCGGTATGATGGAGCGGGCAATTGACTTATTGGAAATGATACATATTGATGTATGCGGTCCAGTGAGTATTATAGTGTGCGGTGAATATCGTTATTTTCCTACCTTCACTGATGATTTGAGTAGATATGGGTATATTTACTTAATGAAACACAAGTCTGAAACGTTTGAAAAGTTCAAACAAAATCAGAGTGAAGTTTGAGATCATCGTGACAAGAAGATAAAATGTCTACGATATGATCGTGGAGGTGAATATCTGAGTTACGAGTTTGGTATACAACTTAAGACAATGTGGAAGTTGTTTCACAACTCACGCCACCTGGAACACCATAGTGTGATGGTGTGTCCGAACGTCGTAGTCATGCTCTATTGGATATGGTGCGAACTATGATGTCTCTTATCGATTTACCACTATCGTTTTAGGGTTATGCATTAGAGACAACCACATTCACTTTAAAAGGGGCACCATCTAAATCCATTGAGATGACACCGTATGAATTTTGGTTTGGCGGAAACCTAAGCTGTCATTTCTTAATGTTTGGGGCTGCGACGCTTATGTGAAAAAGGGTTTTTCACCTAATGAGCTCGAACCCAAAGCGAACAAATGCATCTTCATAGAATACCCTAACGTAACAGTTGGGTAAACCTTCTATCTTAGATCCAAGCACAAAGTGTTTGTTGCTAAAACGGGTCTTTTCTCGAGAAAGAGTTTCTTTCGAAAGATTGAGTGGGAGGAATATAGTACTTGATGAGGTTGTTGAACCTTTACTTCAACCTGAGAGTAGCGCAGCGCAGAAAGTTGTTTCTGTGGAGCCTACGTTAGTTGAAAAGGAAGTTAATGATGATGATCATGAAACTTCGGATCAAGTTACTATCGAACATCGTGGGTCGACAAGGACGCGTACTGCTCCTGAGTGGTACGGCAACCCTGTCTTAGAGGTCATGTTGTTGGACAACACCGAACCTATGAGCTATGGAGAAGCGATGATGGGCCCAGATTCCGAGAAATGGTTAAGACCATGAAATCCGAGATGGGATCCATGTAAGAAAACAAAGTATGGGCTTTGGAAGTATTACCTGAAGGGCGAAAGGCCATTCAGAACAAATGGATCTTTAAAAGGAAGATGGACGCGGACGGTAATGTCACCGTCTATAAAGCTCGACTTGTGGCAAAGGGTTTATCACAAGTTCAAGGAGTTGACTACGATGAGACTTTCTCACCCGTAGCGATGCTCAAAGTCTGTTGGAATCATGTTAGCAGTTGCTGCATTTTTCAATTATGAAATCTGGCAGATGGATGTCAAAACATCGTTTCCTTAACGGTATCCGTAAGGAAAAGTTGTATGTGATACAACCGGAAGGTTTTGTCAGTCCTAAGGATGCTAAAATATATGCAAACTCCAGCGATCCTTCTATGGACTGGAGCAAGCATCTCGGAGTTGGAATATACGCTTTGATGAGGTGATCAAAGTTTTTGAGTCTATACAAAGTTTATGAGAAACTTGTATTTACAATAAAGTGAGTGGGAGCACTATAGAATTTCTGATAAGTATATGTGGTTGACATATTGTTGATCGGAAATGATGTAGAATTTCTGGAAAGCATAAAGGGTCGTTTGAAAAGAGTTTTTCAAAGGAAGACCTAGAATGAAGCTACTTAAATATTGGGCATCAAGATCTATAGAGATATATCAAGACGTCTAATAAGACTTTCAATGAGTACATACCTTGACAAGATTTTTAAAGAGTTCAAAATGGATCAGTCGAAGAAAGAGTTCTTGCCTGATTTGTAAGGTGTGGAGTTGAGTGAGACTCAAAGCTCAACCACGGCAGAAGAAAGAGAAAGGACGAAGGTCGCCCCCTATGCCTTATCCATAGGCTCTGTATAGTATGCCATGCTGTGTACCGCACCTGATGTGTGCCTTGCCATGATTCTGTCAAGGGGTACAAGAGTGATCCAGGAGTGGATCATTGGACAGCGGTCAAGATTATCCTTAGTAACTAGAGGACTAAGGAAATATGTCTCGATTATGGAGGTGATAAAGAGTTCGTCGAAAGGGTTACGTCGATGCAAGCTTTGACACCTATCCGGATGACTCTGAATAGTAGTCAGGATACATATAGTGGAGCAGCCATTTGGAATAGCTCCAAGTGGAGTGTGGTAGAAGTGTCTACAGTATGACATAGAGATTTGCAAAGTACACACGGATCTGAATGTCGCAGACCCGTTGACTAAAGACCTCTCTCACATGCAAAGCATGATCTGATCGAACCCCAGAACTCATTGGGTGTTAGATTCATAACAATGTAAATCACATGGTGATGTGAACTAGATTATTGACTCTAGTGCAAGTGGGAGACTGTTGGAAATATGCCCCAGAGGCAATAATAAATTGGTTATTATCATATTTCCTTGTTCATGATAATCGTTTATTATCCATGCTATAATTGTATTGATTGGAAACTCAAATACATGTGTGGGTACATAGACAACACTGTGTCCCTAGTAAGCCTCTAGTTAACTAGCTCGTTGATCAAAAGATGGTGAAGGTTTCCTAGCCATGGACATGAGATGTCATTTGATAACGGGATCACATCATTAGGAGAATGATGTGATGGACAAGACCCAAACTATAAACGTGGCATATGATCGTGTCAGTTTATTGCTATTGTTTTCTGCATGTCAAGTATCTGTTCCTATGACCATGAGATCATGCAACTCACTGACACCGGAGGAATACCTTGTGTGTATCAAACGTCGCAACGTAACTGGGTGACTGTAAAGGTGCTCTACAGGTATCTCCGAGGGTGTCTGTTGGGTTGGCATGGATCAAGACTGGGATTTGTTACTCCGTGTGACGGAGAGGTATCTCAGGGCCCACTCGGTAATACAACATCACAATGAGCCTTGCAAGCAATGTGACTAAAGTGTTAGCCACGAGATCTTGTATTACGGAACGAGTAAAGAGACTTGCCGGTAACGAGATTGAACTAGGTATAGAGATACCGACGATCGAATCTCGGGCAAGTAACATACTGAAGAACAAAGGGAACAGCATACGGGATTAATTGAATCATTGACATAGAGGTTCGACCGATATAGATCTTCATAGAATATGTAGGAACCAATATGGGCATCCAGGTCCCGCTATTGGTTATTGGCCGTAGAGGTGTCTCGGTCATGTCTACATAGTTCTCGAACCCGCAGGGTCTGCACACTTAAGGTTCGGTGACGTTTCGGTAGAATTGAGTTATGTATGATTGGTGACCGAAGGTTGTTCGGAGTCCCGGATGAGATCCCGGACATCATGAGGAGCTCCGGAATGGTCCGGAGGTAAAGATTGATATATAGGAAGTCCCGTTTTGGCCACCGGAAAAGTTTCGGGTATTTCTGGTAGTGTACCGGGAGTACCGGAGGGCCATCGGGAGGGGCCACCCACGCCAGGAGGCCACATGGGCCTGAGGGGGGTTGCACCAGCCCTTAGTGGGCTGGGCAAACGAGCCCTACAAGTCCATGCGTCTAGGAATAAGTGGGAAAGGAAAAACCCCAAAGAAAAGGGAAGGGAGACCAAATATGGAAGGTGTCCTATTTGGACTAGGATTGAAGTGGAGGAGTCCACCTCCTCCACCTCCAATTTCGGACAGCCCTTGAGGGTTTGAGGCTGCCTCCTCCCCTCCCTCCCTCCTATATATACTAGAGGATTTAGAGGAGAAAAATAACCCTAATTGCCACGTGCTCCCTCTACTTCATCTAGATCGGTTTCTCCTCTAGTCTAGTTTCAGCGGTGCTTAGGCGAAGCCCTGCCAGAATTGTTCCACCACCATAGCCGCCGCGCCGTCGCGCCGCCGGAGAACTCTTGTACCTCTCCGCTCTCTCTCTTGCTGGATCAAGGAGGCGGAGATCGTCATCGAGCTGTACGTGTGCTGAACGCGGAGGTGCCGTCCGTTCGGCACTAGATCGGAAGGACCGTGATCAGGATCGCGAGACGATTAATGATTTGATCGCGGGACGGATCGTGATGGGATCGTGGGACGGATCGAGATTGGATCGCGAGATGGATCGTGATGAGATCGCGGGACACTCGGCGATTTGGATCGCGAAGACGTTCGACTACATCAACCGCGTTTCTTAACGCTTCCGCTTAGCGATCTACAAGGGTATGTAGATTCACTCTCCCTCTCGTAGATGCTCATCACCATGGATAGATCTTGTGTGTGCGTAGGAAATTTTTTGTTTCCCATGCAACGTTCCCCAACAGCCCTGCGGAATCACTTCACCGTCACCGTCGCCACGCCGTCGTGCTGACGGAACTCATCTACTACCTCGACGTCTTGCTGGATCAAGAAGGCGAGGAACGTCACCGAGCTGCACGTGTGTAGAACTCGGAAGGTGCCGTACGTTCGGTACTTGATCGGTGGAGCTCGAAGGATTGTTCGACTACATCAACCGCGTTGTGAGACGCTTCCGCTAACGGTCTACGAGGGTACGTAGACACACTCTCCCCTCTCGTAGCGATACATCTCCATGGATAGATCTTGCGTGAGCGTAGGAATTTTTTTGAAATTCATGCTCCGTTCCCCAACAGTGGCATCCGAGCCAGGTCTATGCGTAGATGTGATTTGCACGAGTAGAACACAAGTGAGTTGTGGGCGTGGGTGTATACATATTGCTTGCCGTTACTAGTTGTTACTTTAATTCGGCGGTATTGTGAGATGAAGCGGCCCGGACCGACATTACGCGTACGCTTACGCGAGACAGGTTTCACCGCTACATGCACTCGTTGCATAAAGGTGACTGGCGGGTGTCTGTCTCTCTCACTTTAGTTGAATCGGTTTCAATGAAGAGGGTTCTTTTAGAAGATCAAAAAGCAATCACTACACCACGTTGTGGTTTTGCGTAGGTAAGAACGGTTCTTGCAAACCCGTAGCAGCCACGTAAAACTTGCAACAACAAAGTAGAGGACGTCTAACTTGTTTTTGCAGGGTATGCTGGTGATGTGATATGGCCAAGACATGATGTGATATAAGTTGTTGTATGAGATGATCATATTTTGTAAGTTATCAGGCAACCGGCAGGAGCCTTATGGTTGTCTCTTTATTGTATGCAATGCCAACGCTATGTAATTGCTTTACTTTACCGCTATTAGTTAGAAGTAGTAGTAGTAGCAATAGCCGGCGAGATGACCACGATGCTACGATGGAGATCAAGGTGTCACGACGCTACGATGGAGATCAAGGTGTCAACCCGGTGACGATGGAGATCATGACGGTGCTTTGCTGATGGAGATCAAAAGCACAAGACGATGATGGCCATATCATGTCACATATATTGAATTGCATGTGATGTTAATCCTTTTATGCATCTTATTTTGCTTAGGACGACGGTAGCATTATAAGATGATCCCTTCACTAAATTTCAAGATAAGTGTTCTCCCCTAGTATGCACCGTTGCGAAGGTTCGACGCTTCTAAGCACCACGTGATGATCGGGTGTGATGGATTCTTTCGTTCGCATACAACGGGTGGAAGCCAGTTTTACACACGCAGAATACTTGGGTTAAACTTGACGAGCCTAGCATGTACAGACATGGCCTCGGAACACAAGAGACCGAAAGGTCGAACATGAGTCATATAGTAGATATGATCAACATGAAAGATGTTCACCATTGATAACTAATCCACCTCACGTGATGATCGGACGTGGTTTAGTTGATGTGGATCATGTTACACTTAGACAACTTGAGGGATGTTAATCTAAGTGGGAGTTCTTAAGTAATTTGATTAATTGAATTTCAATTGTCATGAACATAGTCTTACTTGTCTTAGCAAATTTATGTTGTAGATCAATAGAACGCGCTGTAGTTCCCCTGTTTTTATTATGTTCCTAGAGAAAACAAAGTTGAAAGTTGATGGAAGCAACTATGCAAACTAGGTCCGTGATCTGAGGATTGTCCTCACTGCTGCATAGAAGGCTTATGTCCTTAATGCACCGCTCAGTGAAATATCCCTACGGCTTCGTCTGAGAACGTTATGAACGTCTGGCAGACAAGAAAAGATGACTACTCGATAGTTCAATGCGCCATACTTTACGGCTTAGAACCGGAGCTCCAAATATGTTTTGAGCAACACGGAGCATATGAGATGTTCCAAGAGCTGAAAATCTATTTTTCAAGCTCACACCCGGGTCGAGAGGCATGACACCTTCGACAAGTTCTATAGCTACAAGATGGAGGAGAAACAGCTCCGTTAGTGAGCATGTACTCAGAATGTCTGAGTACTTCAAACACTTGAATCAAGTGGGAGTTATACTTCCGAATAAAGTGGTGATTGATAGAGTTCTCTAGTCACTATCACTAAGCTACTGGATCTTCGTGATGAACTATAAACATGCAAGGGATAGAAGATCCTTAAGCTATTCGCGATGCTACAATCTGCGGATGTAGAAATAAAAAAAAAAGGGAGCATCAAGTGTTGATGGTTAATAAGACCACTAGTTTCAAGAAGGGCAAGGGAAAGAAAAGGGAACTTCAAGAAGAACGGTAAAACAGTTGCCGCTCACGCGAAGAAACCCAAGGCTGAACCAAACCCGAGACTTAGTGCTCCCATTGCAAAGGGAAATGTCACAAGGAGCAGAACTTCCCCAAAGTAACTGGCAGATAATAAGACTGGCAATGTCAACAAAGATATTTGATATACATGTTATTGATATGTACCTTACTAGTACTCGTAGGAGCACCTGGGTATTTGATACTTGTTCAGTTGCTTACAACTTGAAACATGGAGCTTCGGAATAAACGAGGGCTAGCTAAGAATGAGGTGACGATGTGCATTGGAAGTGTCTCCAAGGTTGATGTGATCACCATCGCCACGCTCTCTCTACCTTCAGGATTAGTGATGAACCTAAATAATTGTTATTTGGTGCTTGCGTTAAGCATGAACATTATATCTGATAGTGTTTATTGCAAGACGGTTATTCAATTTTAGAGAATAATTGTTATTCTATTTATTTGGATAATATCATTGATGTTCATGCACTTAAAATGAAAGGTTTATTGAATCTTGATCGTAGTAATACATATGTTCATAACACGAATGCCAAAAGATAATGATAGTACCACATTTTTGTGGCACTGCCGCTTAGGTCATATCAGTGTTAAACACATGAAGAAACTCCATGCAGATGGGTTTTTGGAATCTCTTGATTATGAATCATTTGAGACATGTGAACCGTGCCTTATTGGCAAGATGACTAAAACTCCGTTCTCCGGAACAATGGAGCGAGCAACCAACTTATTGGAAATAATACATACCGATGTATGCGGTCCGATGAGTGTTGAGGCGCGCGGTGGATATCGTTATATTCTCACGTTCACTGATGATTTGAGTAGATATGGTTATGTCTACTTGATGAAGCATAAATCTGAAACATTTGAAAAGTTCAAAGAATTTCAGAGTGAAGTAGAGAACCATCGTAACAAGAAAATAAAGTTCTTACGATCTGATCGTGGAGGAGAATATTTGAGTTACGAGTTTGGCAATCACTTAAGACAATGTGGAATTGTTTCACAGCTCACGCCACATGGAACACCAGAGCGTAATGGTGTGTCCGAACGTCGTAATCGTACTCTATTGGATATGGTGTGTTCTATGATGTCTCTTACCGATTTGCCACTATCATTTTGGGGTTATGCATTAGAGACAGCTGCATTCACTTTAAACAAGGGCACCGTCTAAATCCGTTGAGATGACACCGTATGAACTGTGGTTTGCAAGAAACCTAAGATGTCGTTTCTGAAAGTTTGGGGATGCAATGCTTATGTCAAAAGGCTTCAGCCAGATAAGCTCGAACCCAAAGCGGATAAGTGCGTCTTCATAGGATACCCAAAGGAGACCGTTGGGTACACCTTCTACCACAGATCCGAAGGCAAAGTATTCATTGCTAAGAATGGATCCTTTCTAGAGAAGGAGTTTCTCTCGAAAGAAGTGAGTGGGAGGAAAGTAGAACTTGACACTACTAGAAAAAGGCCTATCCCCAATATCTCTACTAGTGGCGTACTATGCTAGTAGTGCGCCACTACTATGTAGCAGTGGCGCACATATGTATGGTGTGCCATAGCTATCACAATTACCAGTGGCGCACCTGGTGTATAGTGCGCCACTACTAAGTTTGACCAAGGTTTGACCCATCCCCTAGACATACCAATGGCGCACTATGTATAGATGCGCCACTGCTATTTCAGGTAACAATGGTGCACCTACACAAAGTGCGCCATTGCTATGCACCTATTCATGTCCAGTGAGCTAGCAGCCACCACCTACCGCACATCCCGCTGCCGCCAGCCCCCCCCCCCCCCCCCCCGCGCGCCCGCCGCAGGTCTCCTCCCCGCGCCCCGTCTCCTTCCTCTCCTCCTTTCACCTCCCTCTCTCTCCCCGCGCAGGAGCCCGCCATGGCCATGGCTCGAGCTCGAGCTCGGCCGAGCCCCGCGCCTCCCCTGGAGCCCGCCAGTCGGCGGCCTCCCCGCGACCAGATCCGTGCGCCATCGCACCGCGCGCCACGGTCACGATCCAGCCGCCTCAGCCCGTGAGCGAGCTCTGAGCCGCCGAGCTCGAGGCCGCGCGCCGCCCCTGCCCGGTGAGCCCCGCAGGTCTCCTCCTCCCTGCGCCCCTTCCTCTCCTCTCCTCCCAGCTCTCTCATCTCTCTCTCTCTCTCTCTCTGTTCCGAGCAGGAGCTCGGCCGAGCCACCATGACCACGGCCCCCAGGAGCCTGAAGCCCGCCACCGCGCCGCCTAAGCCGCCCGACTCCGGCTGGATCCGGCTACGCCGGCCCCCTGCACCGCTGCCGCCGGCCTCCCCGGCCTTCCCCCATCGACCTGTGCCGCCCAGCCCCACCACCAGCCTGCCACTGCCCCAGATCACAAGATCCATCGGCCCCCTCTCCGACGGAATTTACTACTCTGATTCATCCCCTACATCAGCTTGTACACTGAGATCTACAGGTAATAATTTGCAGATCCTCTACTCTGTTCCCAGTGTTTTGCTTTATTTTTTGATGCCTTATCAGTACAGCAACATGTTAGATAGGTGTAAAATTTCAAGACTTTGATGTTTCTGATGTGAAAGCATGCCCATATATGTTAGTACTTTGCATGACTAGTAGATCGATGGTGATATCAGCTTTGCATATTGACTAGATGCATAAGTGTGTTGACTGTTCTTGTAGTTTTCTGATGTGCAGAACTAGTTTTTTCAGTTTGGATTACGATTGTCACACTTTCTCTGAAAGTCTCTAGTCTAAGCTAGTGGACGGGTTTGTTTTCCTGATGTGAAAATTTATTTGGATCGATTGCACCTTTGCATGACTAGTCTAAGCTAGGGAACTGTCTTCTGTCCCCAAGTTATAGTTTTCTGCAACAAGAGTTAGTGTATCCAGAAGAATCACCGCTTCCTGTGAAATGAAACATTCAGTATTAGAAGCAATCACAAGGGTTGAATATTCATATGTGCACTGAGATAGAGGTTACTAATTGTGAGCAGAGATTTGTAAGAAGTGCAGCATGCTTCATACTTCAATGTTCTGGGCATTTTGCTCTCAATATATTTTGTTTTCCCACCACCAGCTGCAAGTTATGAAGCGTATTATTAACCCTGCTTGTTATGATTGGATCTTGGAAATGCAGTGAAAATTTTATTATGTTTCGGTTTGTAATTTTTGGCTACCACACCTATGCATATCATTTGTTTTATTCATATTGCTTACCTGATGACGATAAGATTTATCATATGCGCAATTTCAAATCTGAGCCGCAGCTCATTTAGTGGTATGCTCATATTAGTTGAGTGCTTGGAGCAAGGAGAAAGCTCAAAAGGTAAATTGGATGATGACTATAGCAAGTTTCTTTGTCATTAGCGCCTCTCCTTTGCTTGGTAGCTCCACATCCAATTTTTCAGGCCACACATATTTGTTTCCTTGATGTCTTTTATCGGAATTTTTCTGTGCTGAAACCTGGTTGATATAAGAAAGTTTCAAGTAGTCCAGTACTAATATTTTTGTATGCACGTATATGTGCATTCACCCCTTCTATGTAGATATGATTCAAAGCATCTTTACTTTACATTGTTTCTTTGCTCCGTACAAAATGTGCTGCAAGTGCTTTCCATTATTTTTTCCTTTGCCTAAATATACTATAGACCCTGTATAGGCTCCCTGTAACTATCTGTGTGTGTCATGTATGAAATATTTCTTCTCTTCAAGGTGGCGTTGTGTGCAGTTTCATGCTTGTTTATAAGTGTGTGCTCAAGCTATATTATTTATGTTATTTGTATATATTAATTGATGCCATTTATCTTCACATTTCAGTCTGGTTTCCTAATATACTAGCACAAAATTAGCAATGTCGAATCGTTGGATGAAAGGTAAAAGAGTGGTTTGTTTTGTTTTCTAAAATGTTCCAAGAAAAGCAGTAGTTCTATTGCAGTGGTTGTTGCAAATTTGTTCATGATAATATGTACTGGAGATCGCAGGATGTGCCATGCATTGATTTGGGAGATCTGGCTAATTTGGGAGATATGGCAGGAGCGCACTCGCCGCATTTTTAACAATTTGGAGTTGTCGGGCATCGTCTTGCCACTGACGAAGCCAATGTTGGAAGAAGGGTGACACAAAACACACCATTTTGCGATAGTAGTCTAGGGTAGTGGGTTTTCTTCTGCTTTTCATGTGTTCCCTATGGTGGTATTTACTCCTTTTGTCAATGGAATCAACATCTCTGTTGGAACAAGCCGATAGTGTAGTCTAGCGTAGTGGATTTTCTTCTGCTTTTCATGTGTTCCCTACGGTATTTACTCCTTTTGTCAATGGAATCAACATCTCTGTTGTCGGGCTTAAGAAAAAACTGTGTTAGAGCTTAGTTCTTATTCATGTTGGATATTTTGAACTGTATGAATAAACCAAGTGTTTGATTTTTCTTGATGTGTACTTATTAACGTATAAAATTTGTCTACTTGCCCTACCAAAATGGTTTGTCTTCGTCAAAAACCATTTTTCTTTGTTCCTTCCTATATCTCAGATTTAGCAATGTATCGTTTTTGTTTTTTTCGGTCACCTGCCTATTTATATGAAAGATTTGCTATTGACCTAAGGCCAAGTGTGTCACTATCCAGATGATGAGTATGATGATGTCATTGATGCACATGATGATCTTGGTGATGAGTATGATGATGCCATTCTGTTGATATATAGTATTGACATGTTATAAATTGTTTGTTTGTATTTCTGTTTATTTTGTTACATTTTGCAGGGATAAAGTGAAGAAAAAGAAGAAAAGATTACTAGAAGATTAGTTTTAGGATTTTCTTTTATTTCCTTGCAATTTTCCTTTTATTGGAAACTTGTAAAGACATTGTAATATTCTTACTATAATAAAAATTATGATTCTATTTCATTTTTTGTTTTTAAATTATTTTTCCTTATAGGTTGTTTTCTGTAAATTTGGATTTTTTTTTTGTTTTCCAAATACATTACTAGTGGCGCATTTCAGCCCTTATTAGTGGCGCACCTTCCTTTATTACTAGTGGCGCACCTATAAGGCTATTAGTGGCGCACCTGGAGGGAATACCAGTGGAGCACCTAAGGGTTAGTAGTGGCGCACCACCAGGTGCGCCACTGGTATTTGGAATAGTAATGGCGCACCAGAGGTGCGCCATTACTAACCATTACTAGTAGCGTGGTAATAGTGGCGCACCTATAGTGCGCCATTAATAGCAAAAACAGGTGCGCCACTAATAGCCTTTTTTCTAGTAGTGTGATGAGATAATTGTACCTCCTCTGGATAGTAGTACGCCACAGAAAGAAATTTCTGTGACACCAACACAGACCAGAGAAGAAGTTGATGATGATGATCATGAGGCTTCGGATCAAGTTGCTATAGAACCTCGTAGGTCAACCAAGACACGCTCCGCACCAGATTGGTACGGCAATCCTGTCTTGGAGGTCATGTTATTAGACAACGGTGAACCTACGAACTATGAAGAAGCGATGGCGAGCCCGGATTCCGACAAATGGCTTGAGGCCATGAAATCCGAGATTAGATCCATGTATGAGAACAAAGTGTGGACTTTGGTAGACTTGCCCGATGAAACGGCGAGCTATTAAAAATAAATGGATCTTTAAGAAGAAGACGGACGCTGATGGTAATGTCACCGTCTATAAAGCTCGACTTGTTGCTAAAGGTTATCGACAAGTTCAAGGAGTTGACTACGATGAGACTTTCTCACCCGTAGCGATGCTAAAGTCTGTCAGAATTATGTTAGCAATTGCCGCGTTTTATGATTATGAAATCTGGCAAATGGACGTCAAAACGGCATTCCTTAATGGATTCCTTAAGGAAGAATTGTATATGATACAACCGGAAGGTTTTGTCGATCCTAAAGGTGCTAACAAAGTATGCAAGCTCCAGCGATCCATCTATGGACTGGTGCAAGCATCTCGGAGCTGGAATACTCGCTTTGATGAAGTGATCAAAGCGTTTGGGTTTATGCAAGTTTATGGAGAAACTTGTATTTACAACAAAGTGAGTGGGAGCTCTATAACATTTCTAATAAGTATATGTGATTGGAAATGATGTAGAATTTCTGGAAAGCATAAAGAATTAATTGAAAGGAGTTTTTCAATAAAAACCTGTTTTTTGAGTTATCCACGGTTTGGGCATCGAGATCTATACAGATAGATCAAGACACCTGATAAAAGATTTTCACACACCTTGATTAGATTTTGAAGAAGTTCAAAATGGATCAAGTCAAAAGAAATAAGTTCTTGGCTGGTGTGAAGTGGAGTAAGACTTGAAGATCTAGGTAAAGGTTGTTTACATGTTAGGCATCAAAATCTATAGAGATAGATTGCGACGCCTCATATGACTTTCACAAAACATATACCTTGACAAGATTTTGAAGAAGTTCAAAATGGATCAGTCAAAGAAGGAGTTCTTGACTGTGGTGAAAGGTGTGAAGTTGAGTAAGACTCAAATCTCGACCACGGCAAAATAAATAGAATGGATGAAGGTTATCCCCTATGCCTCGGCCATAGGTTCTATAAAGTATGCCAAGCTGTGTGCCTTGCCATGTGTCTGGCAAAAGAGGTACCAAAGTGATCCAGGAGTAGATCACTGGACAGCGGTCAAATTATCCTTAAGATGACTAAGGAAGAATTTCTCGGGAATAGAGATGATAAATAGTTCGCCGTAAGGGGTTACGTCGATGCAAGCTTTAAACACTGATCCGAAAGACTATGAGTCTCAGACCGGATAAGTATAGTGGGGAAATTTTTTGGAGTAGCTCCAAACAGAGTGTGGTAGCAGCATCTACATAGAGATTTGCCAAGAACACACGGATCTGAATATTGCAGACCCGTTGACTAAAACCTCTCTCACAAGCAAAACATGATCAGCTTTAGAACTGATTAAGTGTTAATTACATGGAGATGTAATCTAGATTATTGACTCTAGTGCAAGTGGGAGACTGTTGGAAATATGCCCTAGAGGCAATAATAAATTAGTTATTATCATATTTCCCCGTTCATGATAATAGTTTATTATTCATGCTAGAATTGTATTGACCGGAAACTAAATACATGTGTGAATAGATAAACAAATACTGTGTTCCTAGTAAGCCTCTACTAGACTAGCTCGTTGATCAAAAGATGGTCAAGATTTCCTGACCATGGACATGAGTTGTCATTTGATAATGGGATCACATCATTAGGAGAATGATGTGATGGACTTGACCCAACCGTTAGCATAGCAAATGATCGTTCAGTTTATTGCTATTGCTTTCACTATGTCAAATACACGTTCCTCTGACCATGAGATCATGCAACTCCCGGATACCGTAGGAATACTTTGGGTGTATCAAACGTCACAACATAACTGGGTGATTATAAAGGTGCACTATAGGTATCTCTGAAAGTGTTTGTTGAGTTGGCATGGATCGAGATTGGAATTTGTCACTCCGACTATCGGAGAGGTATCTCTGGGCCCTCTCGGTAATACAGCATCACAGAAGCCTTGCAAGCACCATGACTAAAGAGTTAGTTACAAGATGACGTATTACGGAACGAGTAAAGAGACTTGCCGGTAACGAGATTGAACTAGGTATTGGATACCGACGATCGAATCTCGGGCAAGTAACATACCGCCAGACAAAGGGAACAACGTATGTTGACATATGAGGTTCACCGATAAAGATCTTCGTGGAATATGTAGGAACCAATATGAGCATCCAGGTTCTGCTGTTGGTTATTGACCGGAGAGTCGTCTCGGTCATGTCTACATCATTCCCGAACCCGTAGGGTCCGCACACTTAAGGTTCGATGACGATTTAGTATTATATGAGTTATGTGATTGGTGGCCGAAATTTGTTCGGAGTCCCGGATGAGATCACGGACATGACGAGGAGTCTCGAAATGGTCGATAGGTAAAGATTCATATATTGGAAGGCTATATTCGAACGTCGGAAAGGTTCCGAGTGATTCGGGTATTTTTCGGAGTACCGGGGAGTTACGAGAATTCACCGGGAGAAGTAATGGGCCTTATTGGGCCATACGGGAAAAGGAGAGGCAGGCCACGTGAGGAGGCTCGCGCCCCCCCTTGCCCAAACCGAATTGGACTAGGGGAGGGGGCGCAACCCCCTCTTTCCTTTCCCTCTCCCTTCCCTCTTTCCTACTCCGTATGGGAGGTGGAATCCTACTAGGACTAAGGAGTCCTAGTAGGACTCCCCACACTTGGCGCACCCCTAGGGGGCCGGCCTCCTCCCTCTCATCCTTTATATATGGGGGCAAGGGGGCACCCCAAAGGACACAATTGTCCCAAGGCCGTGTGCGGTGCCCCGATCTCCGTTTTCCACCTCGGTCATATTTTCGGAGAGCTTAGGCGAAGCCCTGCCGGAATCACTTCACCGTCACCGTCGCCACGCCGTCGTGCTGACGGAACTCATCTACTACCTCGACGTCTTGCTGGATCAAGAAGGCGAGGAACGTCACCGAGCTGCACGTGTGTAGAACTCGGAGGTGCCGTACGTTCGGTACTTGATCGGTGGAGCTCGAAGGATTGTTCGACTACATCAACCGCGTTGTGAGACGCTTCCGCTAACGGTCTACGAGGGTACGTAGACACACTCTCCCCTCTCGTAGCGATACATCTCCATGGATAGATCTTGCGTGAGCGTAGGAATTTTTTTGAAATTCATGCTCCGTTCCCCAACAGAAGCTGATGATGATGAACTTGTTGAAATCATCAGAAACAAGCAACAGAGAGTTTCTGAGGCAAAGGGCACTCAAATTTCTCTTCTACTGGATCTGAGGACTGTGCTCGACTTCATTGACATCTGGCACAAAGATCCTCATACCCCAATTGATGACTTGAAGCTGCCTCCTGGTCCAAGTCATGTGCTGACAGTTTTCATAGCCGAAGAAAAGTGGAAATTTGAGAAAGCCAGAAAGGCCAAGAAGGATCAGTATAAGAAGGAGCGATTTCCGAGGAACAATGTTCTAAACCTCACTCCTAACCAACTAGTCTCTCTGCAAGCTGAAATCAAGAGCTTCTGTGACGAATATGACCGCTATTATGCTGATTGGCAAGGCGCCAAGGTCAGATTTGTCAACCTGGCGAACAGGGTCATCAAGGACCATAAAACAAGGGTTGCAGCTCCATCGCAACCACAAATTCCTCAGACTAAAACATCTGCTCAGCCTGCTCAAGAAACTGCCATGGCTGTTAAAGAAATTCCAGCTCCTGAAGAAATTGCCAGGGCAAGCCCCAATGTTGCGCGTGAAGAAAAATCCGGGCCAGTTGAAGAATTTTTTGCGCCTGAAGAATCTGATATTGTCAGGGCGACTGCATCATCCGTGCCTGAAGAAATTGCACCAACTTCATCCTCTGCCCCTCTTGCCAAATCTTCAAGGGTGAGGAAAGACACACTTCCTTCTGCATTAGAAGTGAAGAAAACTAAGGCTGTGGAGAAGGAAGCCGCAAAGAAAAGGAAGGCATCATCTACTCCAGAACCCTCATCTGCTAAGAAACTAAGGATTTTGCCAAGTTCCTCAGATGAGCCTATAAATGCAACACCAATCTCTGCAGTGCCATCATATGAGATAGTCCCATTTGGTGAAGAATATGTCATTCCAGATGAAGAAGATGATGAAGAAACTAATTCTGCTACTTCCTCAGAGCAGATTGATGAAGAAATTGAGGTGGAAGCAAATGCTTCACCCCTGCAGGTATCATCGCCCCAGCCTCAGTTCACAGCTAAAGAGGCTGGAGTTGAAGAAATTAAAAAGGACGTGGACATTGGATCTACAACTCCTCTTATCAATGATGAATATTAGGGAGCAGCTCACCCAAATTGACCACTCCCCTCACTCAAATTCCTCAGTCCCCAGCACAGACTGAAGAAATACTGACTAGATCTGAAGGGCGTCCAACCTCTCTCAAATCCATTCTTGAAGAAATTCCAGCTGCATCAGCTGAAGAAATCAACACCAATACTGTTGTGGAGGAACCTGTTAATTCCTCAATCTGAAGCAACTAAAGCTGTGCTCGAGAGATTGTGGGGCGCTTCAAACCAAATCTTCAGCCCAAGCCCTCAGCACCATACTCAGGCACAAAGAGACCGAAATTCAACAAGGCCAATTTCTTCGCTGAGCATCACTTCTTCACTGATGAAAATCCTTATGACTCGGTAAGGATTAGGCGAAAGAGGTTCTGGACTTCAACACAGGTGACCTTCTATGGCTTTGTTCTGTATGAGAAGAACAAAGTCTTCCAGCACCGACAAATTCATCATCTGGATATGGAGTCCATCCCATGCTTCACTCTCGTACTGAATGTTCTTCATGAAGCTGGACTGCTTCCATTCTGTTCTGGTATATGTGATGGGAATGAGGAGCTAATTCTTCAATTCTATACAACCCTGCACATTTCTGGAAATGCCTCAGACATCAACTCATGGGTACTGGACTGGATGACTGAGAATACTCACTACAAAGCTCCAACCTCTGAATTGCTTCATGTTGTCCCAGTCAGTCCTCCGTCAGAAGGTGCAAGGCTCATATATGAGGAATATGAACTTCCAAATCATCTCATGCAAGTACTAATGAAGCCTTTGCCTCAAGGCCAAGCTCCAAGAACAACCTTCCTTGTGAAGGATTTGCTTTATGTGCCCAGAACAGTCAACCGCATTCTGACCAAGACCCTCAGTCCTATCAAGGGCCGCAACTCTGAAGAAGAATAAGTTGTTAGCATCATGAAGAATCTGTTGTTCAACATCATTCATGGGATTCCC
Source organism: Elymus sibiricus (assembly GCA_039707655.1). NCBI lineage: Eukaryota > Viridiplantae > Streptophyta > Magnoliopsida > Poales > Poaceae > Elymus > Elymus sibiricus. Next base: position 356,904,514 of record CM077671.1, read on the forward strand.
ATCAACTTTCACGATTTCTTCGTGAGGACTTTGGCTAATGTTGCATTGTCCCCTTTTGACTTGAAGTCTTACGCTCCCTGGATTATGAGTTTCATCAGATCAAGGTATTCAATTCCATACAAGGCTGACTTTCAGAATCACTTCAGCTTTCTGCCTCCGATTGAAGTCCTCAAAGGGACATTTTCCTCAGTTGAGGGAAAAGGCAAAGCTGTTATTGAAGAAGGCACTCGATCATTAGATGGCCAATTTTGTAACGCTGCATCTTACTCCACCAATGATGACTCTGCCACATAGGACTCTGCAGCCAAAGCCACTCGGCAAAATCCTCAAGCCTCTGCCCCGCGTATTATGACGGATCGCGAACTTCTTATAAGTCTTCATCAGAAAGTTGACCGTAGTCATAAGTGGGTCAAGCGTCAGTTTGGTTCAATTCTTCAAAACATGACTGTGACACAGAATTCTGTGAGGAAGAACCACTACTATGTGCATGAAATCTTCGGCCGCACCTAGGCCATCCTCTCACACTTCAAGACTCCTGAAGAACTCAAGGAGATGGACTTCCAGCAGAACTTTGATTGGTCTCACCCTCCTTAGAAGAAGTTCAGGAAGGTCAAAGTTCCTCTACTCGTCACAAGTTCATATTCTTCATCTCGTGAGATGGATGAAGCTGAGGATCTTGACGACACAGTTGTGGGCCCTACACCAACAAACGACCCCGACAACAACAACGCTGGCGCTCCTCCACCAACTTCAGGATGAAATTCTTCAGGGGCGTTAGTCCTCAATTTTCGTCCCTTTTGGTCACTTAATGACAAAGGGGGGGAATTTTGAGTTAGTCTTCAAGCGGGTCTCTATCTATGGGCGGTTTTTGTTTAAGTTACAACTCTCGCTCTTCTGAGGTGTTTATCTGTTGAGTTGTAAACCTAAGTCCAATGGTGGTCTGACTCTTTTGAACTGCTTTCTGCATGCTCATTTCCTCAAGTTCCTTAATGCACGCATGCTGAATTTCGTCAGACACCATTTTCCATCATTCATTTCATTTTCCTCATGATATATGTTAAATGCGTGTATGGATTATAAGATATAGGGCGAGATCTCCAAGATTTTATCCTGCCATGCGCATTCCCAGTCCAAAGCAAATTCCTTAAATATGCACATCTTTAGAGGGAGTTCCTCTATATCTTGCAATCAAATTCCTCAAACTATGTACTTACACTTCATATGTTTATCCCCGTTGAAAACTTAACCTATTTGTCATCAATCACCAAAAAGGGGGGGGGGATTGTAAGGTTCTATGAGTCACTAAGGAGTTTGATATATCCGACGAAAGTTGACCCCTAAAAATGAATGTCTTCAACTGAAGATTTTGATGCTTTCTTGAAGACTTTGAAAATGAGGAAATTGGTGTGACCTTGAAGATATTGATGCGAGGAGTATGAAGCATGAAAACTTTAGTTTTCTTGTTTCATTTCCGTTCTTTTGAGTCATAGGAAACACCGTACTGTTAATGGGGGTTGAGGTAATACTAAGGAAATTTTTCAAAGTGATGCTCACCTCAAAGCCTACACCTACCCAATCCTTTGAGTGAAGCCTTTGGAAATCTCTTACAATTCAGTCAAGTTCTTCAGTGACAGAGACGATGTTCTTCTGGCCTTTGAGGAAATTGGTCTGACTAAGGAGTTAGGATTTCGCCAGTGCCAATTGCCTATCGTGAGGAATATGATAGCCCTGAAGAATTTGAGATCTCAAAGTTCCGACCGTTGTTCTGCTTAGCGCCAGCTGTTCAGATATCTTATCCACATAATGGTCATATCATTAGGGGCATTTATGTCATATCATGTCGGGTTGTACCCTGGTTATAAATAGCCGCCCCCTACAACCACTAGTTGGTTGGCTGCTCCGAGAGAGATTGACAAGTGTCATTTAGAGCAACCCATCCTTTGAGGACTTTGAGAGAAAATCATCAGTGAGGAAAAACCCAGAACCCCAAAACCAAAACCCAAAGTGATTGAGCATCACTGAAGAGATTGTTCCTGTGTGGAACCGATGCTTGTTACCTTTGAAGACTGTGCATCTTCCAGACGGTTAGGCGTCATGGTCTAGAGAATCCAAGAGGAAATTGTGGATTGCTAGGTGACCGAGTTTGTGAAGGTTTGGAAGTCTACCTTGAAGACTTACCACGAGTGTCGGGCGAGGTTTGTGTGACCTTAGCTCAAGGAGAATACGGTAAGGACTGTGTGTCCTGGGACTGTGTGTCTTTTTGTTTAAATACCAAGATGCTCCAAACCAGACGTACGACTATCACAACAGTTGGAACTGGGTCATCAAATCATTGTCTTCACTGAGTCCCTGGTTCTATTTCCTCAACCCTTTCATTTCCTCATTAACTTGCTAATGAAATTGATCGTTACTGTTTGAAGACTTTGACTGAAGACTTTCTCAAATTCCTCATCTTAAATTCTTCAGTCACCTTGTCTTTCACCTGCTTATCATGTTTACACGCTACTTGTGCTCTGTGTATGTTTCATTTCATCATGATGACTATGCTACTGCTATGTTATGCATGCACTTGAGTACTTATTCCGCTGCTCATATTTCGTCACTTAGCAAATTCCTCAAGGAGTATTTCCTCAATGAAGAATTTGTAAAAATCGCATATTCACCCCCGTCTAGTTGATATAACGCACTTTCAAAGGTCGCCCCCTATGCCTCAGCCATAGGCTCTATAATGTATGTCATGCTGTGTACCAGACCTGATGTGTGCCTTGCCATAAGTCTGGCAGGGACGTACCCGAGTGATCCATGAGTAGATCACTGGACATCGGTCAAAAATATGCTTAAGTACCTAAAGAGGACTAAGGAAATGTTTCTCGTTTATGGAGGTGATGAAGAGCTCGTCGTAAAGAATTATGTCGATGCTAGCTTTGACATTGATCCGGATGACTCTAAGTCTCAAACTGGATACGTGTTTATTCTAAATGGTGGAGCTATCAATTGGTGTAGTTCCAAGCAAAGCGTCGTGGCGGGATCTACATGTGAAGCGGAATATATAGTTGCTTCACAAGCAGCGCGGGAAGGCATCTGGATGAGGGAGTTCATGACTAATCTAGGAGTTGTGCCTAGTGCGTCAGATCCGATGACTATCCTTTGTGACAATACTGGAGCCATTGTCATTGCCAAAGAGCCTAGGTTTCACAAGACCAAGAATATAAAGCGCCGCTTCAACTCCATCTGTGATTGGATCAAAGAGGGAGACATAGAGATTTGCAAAGTACATACAGATCTGGATGTTGCAGACCTGTTGACTAAACCTCTCTCACGAGCATACGACGATCAACACTACAACTCTATGGGTGTTAGATTCATTACTATGTAAGCTAGATTATTGACTCTAGTACAAGTGGGAGACTGTTGGAAATATGCCCGGAGGCAATAATAAATTGGTTATTATCATATTTCCTTGTTCATGATAGATGTTTATTATTCATGCTAGAATTGTATTGACCGGAAACTTAAATACATGTGTGGATACATAAACAACAATGTGTCCCTAGTGAGCCTCTACTAGACTAGCTCATTGCTCAAAGATGGTTAAGGTTTCCTAGCCATTGACATGAGTTGTCATTTGATAATGGGATCACATCATTAGGTGAATGGTGTGATGGACAAGACCCAACTATAAGCTTAGCATATGCTCATATCACTTAAGTTTATTGCTACAACTTTCTTCATGTCAAGTATCTATTCCTAAGACCATGAGATCATGCAACTCCCTAATACCGAAGGAATACCTTGTGTGCTATCAAAGGTCACTTCGTAACTGGTGTTGGAAATATGCCCTAGAGGCAATAATAAATTGGTTATTATTATATTTCCTTGTTCATGATAATCGTTTATTATCCATGCTATAATTGTATTGATTGGAAACTCAAATACATGTGTGGGTACATAGACAACACTGTGTCCCTAGTAAGCCTCTAGTTAACTAGCTCGTTGATCAAAGATGGTTAAGGTTTCCTAGCCATAGACATGAGATGTCATTTGATAACGGGATCACATCATTAGGAGAATGATGTGATGGACAAGACCCAAACTACGAACGTAGCATATGATCGTGTCAGTTTATTGCTATTGTTTTCTGCATGTCAAGTATCTGTTCCTATGACCATGAGATCATGCAACTCCCTGACATCGGAGGAGTACCTTGTGTGTATCAAACGTCGCAACGTAACTGGGTGACTATAAAGGTGCTCTACAGGTATCTCCGAGGGTGTCTGTTGGGTTGGCATGGATCAAGACTGGGATTTGTTACTCCGTATGACGGAGAGGTATCTCAGGGCCCACTCGGTAATACAACATCACAATGAGCCTTGCAAGCAATGTGACTAAAGTGTTAGCCACGAGATCTTGTATTACGGAACGAGTAAAGAGACTTGCCGGTAACGAGATTGAACTAGGTATAGAGATACCGACGATCAAATCTCGGGCAAGTAACATACCGAAGAACAAAGGGAACAACATACGGGATTAACTGAATCCTTGACATGAGGTTCGACCGATAAAGATCTTCGTAGAATATGTAGGAGCCAATATGGGCATCCAGGTCCCGCTATTGGTTATTGATCGTAGAGGTGTCTCGGTCATGTCTACAAAGTTCTCGAACCCGCAGGGTCTACACACTTAACGTTTGGTGACGATTAGTATAGTTGAGTTATTTTGTTGGTGACCGAAGGTTGTTCGGAGTCCCGGATAAGATCCCGGACATGACGAGGGTCTCCGGAAGAGTCCGGAGGTAAAGATTAATATATGTGATAATAGTGTTTTGATCTCCGGAAGGGTTCCGGAATTCACCGGACGAGGTTCTGGATGTTTACCGAAGTGTTCGGGTGCAGCAACACTTTATATGAGCCAAAGGGGTAAAGCCCACGAGGTATTGGAAAGTGCAAAAGGAAGTTTTGCTGCTGCCTTAAGCGGTACTACCGCTGGTAAGGCAGTACTACCGCGTAAGCGGTACTACCGCTTGTGTGAAGCGGTACTACCGCATAAGCGGTACTACCGCTTGGGTGAAGCGGTACTACCGCTCAAGCGGTACTACCGCTCGTGAGCAGTACTACCGCTTGTGCGCAGTACTGCAGGGATCCGAGTTGGACTCTTTCCCTGCGGGCCAAACCGACCTTGTGCGGGCAAAACCGACCTGGAGGAGGCTTTTACTCCAAGTTTAGACCCCAAGGCTCAACATATAAATAGAGGGGCAGGGCTAGCACACGGGACACATTAAGATTTCCCAAGCCGTGTGTCGGCAACCCTAACCCTCTAGTTCTCCCGTCATAATCTCCGTAGTGCTTGGCGAAGCCCTGCAGAGATTGTTCCTCACCATCATCACCACGCCGTCGTGCTGCCGGAACTCATCTACTACTTCATCATCGCTCGCTAGATCGAGGAGGTGAAGGCGTCATCAAGCCGTACGTGTGTTGAACGCGGAGGTGCCATCCGTTCGGCACTAGTTCGTGATCGGATCGAGGGATGACTTGCGATTTGGATCGCGGAGACGTTCGACTACATCAACCGCGTTTCTTAACGCTTCCGCTTAGCGATCTACAAGGGTATGTAGATTCACTCCCCCTCTCGTAGATGCTCATCACCATGGATAGATCTTGTGTGTGCGTAGGAAAAAATTTGTTTCCCATGCAACGTTCCCCAACAGTGGCATCTGAGCTAGGTCTATGCGTAGATGAGATCTCGAGTAGAACACAAACGAGTTGTGGGCGTGGGTGTATACATATTGCTTGCCGTTACTAGTTGATACTTGATTCGGCGGTATTGTGAGATGAAGCGGCCCGGACCGACATTACGCGTACGCTTACAAGAGACAGGTTCCTTCAACTGACATGTAACTTCGTTGCATAAAGATGGCTAGAGGGTGTCTGTCTCTCTCACTTTAGTTGAATCAATTTCAATGAAGAGGGTTCTTTTAGAAGATCAAAAAGCAATCACTACACCACGTTGTGGTTTTGCGTAGGTAAGAACGGTTCTTGCAAACCCGTAGCAGCCACGTAAAATTTGCAACAACAATTAGAGGACGTCTAACTTGTTTTTGCAGGGTATGTTGTGATGTGATATGGCCAATTACATGATGAGATATATGTGATGTATGAGATGATCATGTGTTGTATAGAATATCATGACTTGCATGTCGATGAGTACGGCAACTGGCAGGAGCCATAGAGTTGTCTTTAATTATTGTATGACCTGCGTGTCAATCATTAAGCGCTATGTAAATGCTTTACTTTATCGCTAAACGTTAGCAATAGTCGTGGAAGCAACAGTCGGCGCAACAACCTCATGGCGACACGTTGATGGAGATCAAGATGATGGAGATCATGGTGTCATGCCGGTGACGATGGAGATCATGCCGGTGCTTTGGAGATGGAGATCAAAAGCACAAGTTCATGGCCATATCATGTCACTTATGATTTGCATGTGATGTTAATTCTTTTATGCATCTTATTTTGCTTAGGACGACAGTAGCATTATAAGGTGATCCCTCACTTAAATTTCAAGATAAATTGTGTTCTCCCCGAGTATGCACCGTTGCGAAAGTTCGTCGTTTCGAGACACGCCGTGATGATCGGGTGTGATAGACTCTATGTTCACATACAACGGGTGCAAGCCAGTGTTGCACATGCGGAACACTCGGGTTAAACTTGACGAGCCTAGCATGTACAGACATGGCCTCGGAACACAAGAGACCGAAAGGTCGAACATGAGTCATATAGTAGATATGATCAACATGAAGATGTTCACCATTGAAACCACCTCAACTCACGTGATGATCGGACTTGAGTTGGTGGATTTGGATCATGTTACACTCGAATGACCGGAGGGATGTCAATTTGAGTGGGAGTTTTTAAGTAATATGATTAACTAAACTCATTATCTAGAACAATAGTCTAAGTTGTCTTTGCTATATTTATGTTGTAGATCATGGCTCGCGCAGTAGCACCCCTGAATTTTAATGCGTTCCTAGAGAAAGCTAAGTTGAAAGATGATGGAAGTAACTTTGTGGACTGGGCCCGTAATCTAAGGATTATCCTTATGGCTTCCCAGAAGGCTTATGTCCTTGATGCACCGCTTGGTGATCCACCTGCTCCAGTTGAGTCTCTAGACGTTGTGAAAACCTGGCAGGCTCGTTCTGAAGATTACTCAATAGTTCAATGTGCAATATTGTATGGCTTAGAACCGGGACTTCAAAGACGTTTTGAACGTCATGGAGCATATGAGATGTTCCAGGAGTTGAAGTTTATCTTTCAGAAGAATGCCCGGATCGAGAGATATGAGATCTCTGATAAGTTCTATGCTTGCATGATGGAGGAGAACGGGTCTATCAGTGATCACGTACTCAGAATGTCTGGGTACTCCACCCGTCTGGCTGAATTGGGGATGCCCCTTCCACCAGAGGCTATCACTGACAGAGTTCTTCAATCATTGCCACCTAGCTACAAGAGCTTCGTGTTGAACTATAACATGCACGGGATGAACAAGTCAGTCGCCGAGCTGTTTGCGATGCTAAAAGCCGCTGAGTCTGAAATTCAGAAGGAGCATCAAGTGTTGATGGTCAATAAAACCACTAGTTTCAAGAAAAATGGCAAGGGTAAGAAGGGTAACTCCAAGAAGAGTGGCAAAGCAGTTGCTCCTCTCGTGAAGAAACCCAAGGCTGGACCCAAACCAGAAACTGTGTGTTTTCATTGCAAGGGAACTGGACACTGGAAGCGGAACTGCCCCAAGTATTTGGCTGACAAGAAGGCGGCCAACAACAAACAAGGTATATATGATATACATGTTATTGATGTGTACCTTACCAACTCTCGTTGTAGTGCCTGGGTATTTGATACCGGTGCGGTTGCTCATATTTGCAACTCAAAACAGGAACTGCGGAATAGACGGAGGCTGGCAAAGGACGAAGTGACGATGCACGTGGGAAATGGTTCCAAGGTTGATGTGATCGTCGTCGGCATGCTCGCTCTTCGATTACCATCGGGATTAGTGATGAACCTGAATAATTGTTATTTAGTGCCTACGTTAAGCATGAACATTATATCTGGATCTTGTTTATTGCGAGACGGTTACTCATTTAAATCAGAGAATAATGGTTGTTCTATTTATATGAGTAATATCTTTTATGGTCATGCACCCAATGTGAGGGGTTTATTCTTATTGAATCTCGATAGTAATGATACACATGTTCATAACATTGATGCCAAAAGATGTAGAATTGATAATGATAATACCACTTTCTTGTGGCACTGCCGTTTAGGTCATATTGGCGTAAAACGCATGAGGAAGCTCCATGCTGATGGACTTTTGGAGTCACTTGATTTTGAATCACTTGACACATGTGAGCCATGCCTCATGGGCAAGATGACTAAAACGCCGTTCTCTGGAACAATGGAACGGGCAAGTGACTTATTGGAAATCATACATACTGATGTGTGCGATCCGATGAGTATTGAGGCGTGCGGTGGTTATCGTTACTTTCTCACCTTCACTGATGACTTAAGTAGATATGGGTATATTTACTTAATGAAACACAAGTCTGAAACATTTGAAAAGTTCAAACAATTTCAGAGTGAAGTTGAGAATCATCGTAACAAGAAGATTAAATTCCTATGATCTGATCGAGGAGGAGAATATCTGAGTTATGAGTTTGGCAGTCACTTAAGACAATGTGGAATTGTTTCACAACTAACACCGCCTGGAACACCACAGCGTAATGGTGTGTCCGAACGTCGTAATCGAACCTTATTGGATATGGTGCGATCTATGATGTCTCTTGCCGATTTGCCACTATCGTTTTGGGGTTATGCATTAGAGACAGCTGCATTCACTTTAAATAGGGCACCATCGAAATCCGTTGAGACGACACCATATGAACTTTGGTTTAGCAAGAAGCCAAAGCTGTCGTTTCTTAAAGTTTGGGGATGTGATGCTTATGTCAAAAAGCTTCAGCCTGAAAAGCTGGAACCCAAAGCGGAGAAATGCGTCTTCATAGGATACCCAAAAGAGACAGTTGGGTATACCTTCTACCTCAGATCCGAAGGCAAAGTGTTTGTCGCTAAAAACGGAACATTTCTTGAGAAAGAGTTTCTCTCGAAAGAATTGAGTGGGAGGAAGATAGAACTTGATGAGGTTGTTGAACCTTTACTTCAACCTGAAAGTAGCGCAGCGCAGAAAGATGTTTCTGTAGAGCCTACAACAGCTGAAGAGGAAGTTAATGATGATGATCATGAAGCTTTGGATCAAGTTGCTATCGAACCTCGTAGGTCGACAAGGACGCGTACTGCTCCTGAGTGGTACGGCAACCCTGTCTTAGAGGTCATGTTGTTAGACAACGATGAACCTACGAGCTATGGAAAAGCGATGATGGGCCTGGATTCCAAGAAGTGGTTAGAGGCCATGAAATCCGAGATGGGATCCATGTATGAAAACAAAGTTTGGACTTTGGAAGTATTACCTGAAGGGCGTAAGGCCATTCAGAACAAATGGATCTTTAAGAGGAAGACGGACGCGGACGGTAATGTCACCGTCTATAAAGCTCGACTTGTGGCAAAGGGTTTTTCACAAGTTCAAGGAGTTGACTACGATGAGACCTTCTCACCCGTAGCGATGCTTAAGTCCGTCAGAATCATGTTAGCAATAGCTGCCTTTTTCGATTATGAAATTTGGCAGATGGATGTCAAAACAGCGTTCCTTAACGGTTTCCTTAAGGAAGAGTTGTATATGATGCAACCAGAAGGTTTTGTCGATCCAGAGAATGCTGACAAAGTTTGCAAACTCCAGCGATCCATTTATGGACTGGTGCAAGCATCTCGGAGCTGGAATCTTCGCTTTGATGAGGTGATCAAAGCGTTCGAGTTTATACAAGTTTACGGAGAAGCTTGTATTTACAAGAAAGTGAGTGGGAGCTCTATAGCGTTTCTAATATTATATGTGGATGACATATTGCTGATTGGAAACAATATAGAAATGTTGGAAGGCGTGAAGGAATATTTGAACAAGAGTTTTTCAATGAAGGACCTAGGAGAAGCTGCTTTCATATTAGGCATCAAGATCTATAGAGATAGATCGAGACGCTTAATAGGACTTTCACAAAGCACATACCTTGACAAAGTTTTGAAGAAGTTCAAAATGGATCAGTCAAAGAAGGGGTTCTTGCCTGTTTTGCAAGGTGTGAAGTTGAGTAAGACTCAATGCCCAGTGACTGCAGAAGATAGAGAAAAGATGAGTGTCATCCCCTATGCTTCAGCCATAGGCTCTATCATGTATGCAATGCTGTGCACAAGACCCGATGTCAGCCTTGCCATAAGTATGGTCGGAAGGTTTCAAAGTGATCCAGGAATGGAACATTGGACGGCGGTCAAGAATATCCTGAGGTACCTGAAAAGGACTAAGGACATGTTTCTCGTTTATGGAGGTGATCAAGAGCTCGTCGTAAAGGGTTACGTCGATGCAAGCTTTGACACTGATCCGGATGACTCTAAGTCGCAAACCGGATACGTATTTATTCTTAATGGGGGTGCGGTTAGCTGGTGCAGTTCCAAGCAAAGCGTGGTAGCTGATTCTACATGCGAAGTGGAGTACATCGCTGCCTCGGAGGCGGCGAAGGAAGGTGTCTGGATGAAGGAGTTCATGACAGATCTTGGAGTAGTGCCTAGTGCGCTTAACCCAATGACTCTGTTTTGTGATAATACTGGTGCCATTGCTCTAGCCAAGGAACCAAGATTTCACAAGAGGACCAGACACATAACGCGACGTTTCAATTCCATCCGCGATTACATCAAGGAGGACGACATAAATATTTGCAAAGTACACACGGATCTGAATGTTGTAGATCCGATGACTAAACCTCTTCCAAGGGCTAAACATGAACAACACCAGAACTGCATGGGTGTTCGATTCATTACAATGTAAATCACATAGTGATGTGAACTAGATTATTGACTCTAGTGCAAGTGGGAGACTGTTGGAAATATGCCCTAGAGGCAATAATAAATTGGTTATTATTATATTTCCTTGTTCATGATAATCGTTTATTATCCATGCTATAATTGTATTGATTGGAAACTCAAATACATGTGTGGGTACATAGACAACACTGTGTCCCTAGTAAGCCTCTAGTTAACTAGCTCGTTGATCAAAGATGGTTAAGGTTTCCTAGCCATAGACATGAGATGTCATTTGATAACGGGATCACATCATTAGGAGAATGATGTGATGGACAAGACCCAAACTACGAACGTAGCATATGATCGTGTCAGTTTATTGCTATTGTTTTTTGCATGTCAAGTATCTGTTCCTATGACCATGAGATCATGCAACTCCCTGACATCGGAGGAGTACCTTGTGTGTATCAAACGTCGCAACGTAACTGGGTGACTATAAAGGTGCTCTACAGGTATCTCCGAGGGTGTCTGTTGGGTTGGCATGGATCAAGGCTGGGATTTGTTACTCCGTATGACGGAGAGGTATCTCAGGGCCCACTCGGTAATACAACATCACAATGAGCCTTGCAAGCAATGTGACTAAAGTGTTAGCCACGAGATCTTGTATTACGGAACGAGTAAAGAGACTTGCCGGTAACGAGATTGAACTGGGTATAGAGATACCGACGATCAAATCTCGGGCAAGTAACATACCGAAGAACAAAGGGAACAGCATACGGGATTAACTGAATCCTTGACATAGAGGTTCGACCGATAAAGATCTTCGTAGAACATGTAGGAGCCAATATGGGCATCCAGGTCCCGCTATTGGTTATTGATCGTAGAGGTGTCTCGGTCATGTCTACATAGTTCTCGAACCCGCAGGGTCTACACACTTAACGTTTGGTGACGATTAGTATAGTTGAGTTATTTTGTTGGTGACCGAAGGTTGTTCGGAGTCCCGGATAAGATCCTGGACATGACGAGGGTCTCCGGAAGAGTCCGGAGGTAAAGATTAATATATGTGATAATAGTGTTTTGATCTCCGGAAGGGTGCCGGAATTCACCGGAAGAGGTTCTGGATGTTTACCGAAGTGTTCGGGTGCAACAACACTTTATATGAGCCAAAGGGGTAAAGCCCACGAGGTATTGGAAAGTGCAAAAGGAAGTTTTGCTGCTGCCTTTAGCGGTACTACCGCTGGTAAGGCTGTACTACCGCGTAAGCGGTACTACCGCTTATGTGAAGCGGTACTACCGCATAAGCGGTACTACCGCTTGGGTGAAGCGGTACTACCGCTCGTGAGCAGTACTACCGCTTGTGCGTGGTACTGCAGGGATCCGAGTTGGACTCTTTCCCTGCGGGCCAAACCGACCTTGTGCGGGCAAAACCGACCTGGAGGAGGCTTTTACTCCAAGTTTAGACCCCAAGGCTCAACATATAAATAGAGGGGCAGCGCTAGCACACGGGACACATTAAGATTTCTCAAGCCGTGTGTCAGCAACCCTAACCCTCTAGTTCTCCCGTCATAATCTCCGTAGTGCTTGGCGAAGCCCTGCAGAGATTGTTCCTCACCATAATCACCACGCCGTCGTGCTGCCAGAACTCATCTACTACTTCATCATCGCTCGCTGGATCGAGGAGGTGAAGGCGTCATCAAGCCGTACGTGTGTTGAACGCGGAGGTGCCGTCCGTTCGGCACTAGTTCGTGATCGGATCGAGGGACGACTTGCGATTTGGATCGCGGAGACGTTCGACTACATCAACCGCGTTTCTTAACGCTTCCGCTTAGCGATCTACAAGGGTATGTAGATTCACTCCCCCTCTCGTAGATGCTCATCACCATGGATAGATCTTGTGTGTGCGTAGGAAAATTTTTGTTTCCCATGCAACGTTCCCCAACAACTGGGTGGTCATAAAGGTGCTCTACAGGTATCTCTAAAGGTGTCTGTTGGGTTGGAATGGATCAAGACTGGGATTTATCACTCCGTATGACGGAGAGATATCTCTAGGCCCTCTCGGTAATACAACATCTTAAAGAGCTTGCAAGTAATGTGGCTAATGAGTTAGTCACGGGGTCTTGTATTACGGAACGAGTAAAGAGACTTGCCGGCAACAAGATTGAACTAGGTATGAAGATACCGACGATCAAATCTCGGGCAAGCAACATATCGCTAGACAAAGGGAATTGCATACGGGATTAACCGAATCCTCAATATCGTGGTTCAACCGATGAAAGATCTTAGTGGAGTATGTAGAAACCAATATGGGCATCCAGGTCCCACTATTGGTTATTGACCGGAGAGATGTCTCAGTCATGTCTACATGATTCTCGAACATGTACGGTCCGCACGCTTAACATTCGATGACGCTATAGTAGTATTGGGATATGTACGTTGATGACCGAACGTTGTTCGGAGTCCCGGATGAGATCCCGAACATCACGAGGAGCTCCGGCATGGTCCCGAGGTAACGATATATTTTGGTCGCCAGAAAGGTTCGGGCATTTATCGATATTGTACCAGGAGTGCCGGAAGGGTCTGGGGGGTCCATCGGGGGGTCTACCTGCCATGGGGCCCACATGGGCTATAAGGGGGGTGCCCTAGCCTACATGGGTTAGGCACACCAGCCTCCCAAGGGGCCCATGTTTCTAGGGTTAGGAAACCCTAGTGGTGAAGGGCCTCCAACCTAACTTGGGGGCTACTCCACCCCCTAGGGCGCCGCCCCTCCCTTGGTGGAGGGGCTAGGGCTGGCCGCCCCTCCCTCCTCCCTATATAAAGGGTGGGGGTGCAGGGGAGGCTCACCCCTTTTGCCTACGCAGTGCCCCTCTCCCATCTCTCCATCTCTCCCTCGTACGACGTCCCGACAGCGCTCGGCGAAGCCCTACCAGCATTGTACCATCACCATCTGCACCACGCCATCGTGCAGGTCAAGATCCCATCTACTTCTCCTCCCTCGCTTGCTGGATCAAGAAGGAGGAGACGTCACCGAGCCGTGCATGTGCTAAACGCGTAGGTGGCGTCCGTTCGGCGCTCGATCGGATTGGATCGTGAAGAGTACGACTACATCAACCGCGTGATATACGCTTCCGCTTAACGGTCTATGAGGGTACATAGACACGCTCCCCCTCTCGTTGCTATGTATCTCATAGATTAGATCTTGGGTGTTTTGTAGGATTTTTGTTGATTTTCATGCTACGTTCCCAACATTACCTTGTATCATTGTTGGATGGAAATTAAAGATTGTCAAAAGTAGAAAGACCTCTATGCATCCCAAAAAAAGTTGGGAGAGGGCTCGTCAGTCATTGACCCAAGTGAGAAGAGGCCGAGGGGGAAGACCAACTCCAAGCTAGATGTGAAGTGTGATGCTTCGACAATCACCTTGCAAGAAACATTGGAGGGGTTCATAACCCAAAACGAGATGACAAGTGAGAAGAGGGAAGATAGGAAACACCATGATAAAGAGGAGATAATGGAGAACTTCTTTGAAATATCAGACTTCCTGGAGTGATTGTGGAAATCTTCAGACGGGTTTTAGAGCTTCCACTGTTATTTTTATTCATTGCTTGTACATGTTGTTGTTTTGGTGTTGTTTGTTTCCTTTAGTTTTTTTTTCTTTTCTCCATTTTTCCTTTTTTATCTAATACATGTTGATTTTTAATACACATTATACAATTTTTTATACACACAGAATATTTTATTGAGACAAGGTGAAAAATTTCAAATCCGTGATAACTACTTTTTAAAATACAAGTTTGAACATTTTCCGAATACATGTTAGCCATTTTTAAATACACATTGACCATTTTTTGAATGGTATGAAACATTTGTTGTACATTACGCAAACATCTGTTGACATTATATAATATTGTTTTAAAGGCCGTGAACTTTTTTTCCAACACATTAATTTCTTAAATTTCAAACACATTCTTTACAGTGTATAATTCTTTTCTCAAAATGCCATGGACATCTTTCTGAAACACGTGAACATCTTTTAAATGTTAGGAACATTTTTCTAATGGTACGACCATTCTTAAAAAAAATCCATAAACACCTTTTTTAAATTGTGTCAATAGTTTAGAACTGTATGTTGAATGTTTTAAATAATATGTAATTTAATTCTTGAATTATATGTATGTAACATTTTTCTAAATATATATAAAAAAGGTAAGAAAGCAAGAAACTTATGAGGAATCAAAAGCAACAACAAATGAGCGAAGAAACAGAAGAAAATGTACAAAGAAGCAAAAGGAACGGCGAAGGACCGAAGAAGGGAGCTCTTAGGGCCTGTTCGGCAATGCTCCAGCTCCCAGCTTCGTCAACTCCACGCATGAAGCTGAGCCGAACGCTCTAGCTCCAGGAAGCAGGAATTGAGAAGTTGGCGGTCTGTGTAGTGTAAAAAAGGAGGAGTTGCGGAAGTTGGTATTTTCCAAATCCGTAAAAACGAAGAAGTTGGAGTTGAGGCGACTTACGCCGGGTTGCCTCCGCCAAGTGACTTTCAGCGTACCGGTTTGATTTTCTTTCCCGAACTCTCTCGAAGTGGGAGGGGGATGAGAGGGGCACGACCGGAGCTGAGTGAGGCAGAGGTGAGATGGGGTGGTCGCCGGCGTAGTTGTGCTCGGGCGGAGGAGCTTCGGCATCAGTATAGGGGCTGAGCGGGGCCAGTCGAGCCTAGACGTGGAGGCGAGCAGGTCGTTCGGGAGGGCAGCAGGGGCGACGGGTGGAGCAGCTCGGGCACGGGACACGTGGAGGAAGAGGACAGACGGGAGGCTGGGGCGCTCGCACCTGCGGCGATGGTGCCATGGCCATCCGGCGAGCAGAGGACGGGCGCGCGGGGGTCGCGCGTCTCTTGTGGGTGGCGGCACACAGAGGAGGGGTCGAGGGGATCGGAGAGAGAGATGAGTGAGGTGAGCGGCTAGGTTTGTTTTGCGCCCCAACCTGCTTGCTAATCCCTCCGAGTTGGGCTTATTGCTACTCAAATGGGCTGGCAGCCCGTGCCTAATGACAGAAACTGGAAGTTGCGTTGCCAAACGCATTCCAAGTCACCACCTGAAGTGAGAAGCCACGCGAGAAGCTGAATCTAGGAAATTTTGGAGAAGTTAGGCAGTTTCAGAACACGCCCTTATTCAGCACTTTCACTGTCGCTTAGCATTGCTGGCACTCACGCGACGCCTAGTGGGTCGGCCCTGCAAAGAAAAAAAATCAGCATTAATATGGGAGACGTGGGATTCGGACCAGCTTGCTAATTTCTGCGGGGCGAGACTTCACACAAAACCCACTAGACCAAGTTCACTTAGTTGTCTGAAATTAGAAAACAGTTCTATTTCATACTTCTTTCAGTACAACATTAACATAAATTCTGTACCCATATAAATCATTTGAAAAAAGAAAGCATAAATATGAAAAACCATTTCATAGAGTTACAATTAACAAGTTCACAAATATGGGAAAAAAAATTCAATTTTGAAGAAAAAAAATCATGGAATTCAAAAAGTTCATAGATCTTTTGAAAAGACTTCATCTATTTTTTTAATTTTTTAGCAATTTTCGAAAAAATAGACATGAATTTGAAAAAAGTTCATCAATTTTAAAGAAAAAATTACAAATTTGAAAACGTTCGTTGATTTTGTAAAAAATCCAAAAATTGTAAAAAGTTCAATGAATTTGAGAAAATTTGAAAAAAAATCATCATTTTTTCGACATGTTCATCGATTTTGAAAACAAGTTCACGGATATTAAAGAAAATTTTATGAATTTGAACAAAGTTTTGAATTTTCAAAAAGTTCACGCATTTTAAAAAAGAAAAAGGAAAGAGAAAAAAGAAAATCAAACCCAGCCTAGAAAACCAATCAGCGAACCATGAACAAATGAATGAACATAAAGGGGAAAAGAAGTAAATGGCCACACTTGTTGAGTTGTCCAAGTTTGTTATTGCGATTCGAACTGAAGGAATAGCTCTCTAGTTCGACTCACGGCGCCTGCATATTTATTTTTTGAAGTTTGAGAAAAGAGAAAAACAAAATAGGCCAGCCCAGAACGGAGGGGTGCGCGCACGCAATTTGTTTTCGAAAGAGCCGCCCCAGGTAGATCGTGTCCAACAACCTTCCCAGATCGGGTTTCTTTTTTTCTCCTTTTTAAAAATAGTTTTTTACTTTTTTAGATTTTTCATTTAGTTTTTATTTTGATTTAATTTCTTTTCTTTTTATATATCAATCTTATTCTTCATTCCTTTATTCTTCTCATTTAATTCCTTTTTCTCGTTTTCCTGAATATGTTTTAAAAATTGTGAAAATTGTTTTGTTCAGTGAATTCAAAAAATGTACATAAACTTCAATTTTTCTATTGTATTTCAAAATTTGTTCACGATGATTTTATTTTTTTCCATAAAATTCAAAATATGTTTATCCATTTTTCAGAAAATTCATCCAATTTTCAAAAAAGTTTTCTTGAATTAAGAATTTGTTCATCAAGTTCAAAACAATGAAGAATGTTCACCATATTCAATATTTGTTCACCACAATTTTTTAACAGTTTCATGAAATGCAAAAAAAAATCATAAATGTTCAAAAAATTCTGATTTTAGAAAAATGTTCCTGAATTGAGAATTTGTTCATTAAGTTCAACAAATGTTATTCAAATTAAAAATTTATTCATCTGATAAAAAGATATCATCGATATCGAAATTGACGAACATTTTTGAAATTACGAAAGTTTTTTGAAATCACGAATATTTTTTCAAATTCTTGAACACTACTCGAATTCAGGGTCATTTTTTGGCTCAAACATTTTAAAAATTCATATTTTGTTTACTTTTGAACTTTTTTCAAAATCCTAAATTGTTTAAAGAAGAAAAAAACGGAAGAAAAAGAACGAAACATGAAAATAAGGGGCGCCCTGCCGCCTCTATGGGCCAGCCCAAATGGGAGAGCGGGGGTTGCCGGGGGTGCGTGCGCGTCGCCCTCCTGGTGTACACCGCCCGAAATAGGGGCTCCCTTTTAACCTGCCCAGAAGGTGTCACATAGGGTTTACCGACGAGAAACATTTCCTAGATTGACACTTGTGGATCGAACAGATACCCCTCAGTGCAGTACTTGCCAAATGGACCGGTCCAATGCGTGCTTTTCTATTCTCTTTCCTACCAATTTGGGAAAGGTGTTTTATTTTTTGTGTTTTTATTTGCTAGTTTTGTCGATTTTCGTACAGAAGTTTTCTTCTTACTTTTACTGTTTTTGGTTTTTATTATTTTAAATAAATAAATATTTTTAAAACATTTTGACAAATTTTGGAATATTTTTATAAATACGGTAAAAATTTATGAGTTGACAAATAATTTGCAAATCTGTATTTTCATATGCATTGGAGAACATATTTCTAATTCAGGAATATTTTTCAAACATTTTTTATCCTTGATTTTCTTATAAATTTGTGGGCGTTTTCTGAAATTAATTTTGTACTAGGAGAACATTTTTTAGCAATTACAAATTATTTTTGGAAAATTGGAAACATTTTTTGAATTTTGGTGAACTTTTTAAATGCCTGAAAAATATTAAATTTAGAAAATATTTTAACCGATTGAAATAACTATAAATATGGCTTCGCCAATTAATTAAGGACAGTAAAACTGCACCTAATCCCTGCTCTGTCACGAATTTGGCATTCCTGGCCGGTCGATTCCGTCCGGTAGACATTCCTGTAGGAACGTTACATGGTGTGTTTAGCACTAAACGAGTCACACGTCGCAAGGGCAGCTATTCCCATAACCTTTTTTGGACCCATGTGGTTAATTAGGCCTGTTTTTCATGCTTAGCCCAAGGCATCGAGCGGCCCTCTCAGACACAGCACACCCGTCTCGATAAAAGAAAAAAAAATCGCTCAAGAGAGGAATCAATCAAGGGCAGTCGATACAGAGAGGATGCGGCGGGCGATCGATGCAGACGACGCGGGCGGCCTGCGATGGAATCCAGCCGAGGCGCGACTGGATGGGGATCCAGCGGAAGCGCCGGATGCGATGAATCGGGGGCCGGCCAACCCAGCCATCGGGTGATCCGCTGCGAGGTAATCCGTATAAAGGTGGGGAGACATGGGCGATAATGGCGGCTCATCTCATGGAAACTGCTCCACTCAGACTTCAAACACACAATCATACTTCAGTTTCTAATCACGCATTCATGGCGGGTGCCGACGTCTCATGTGCTGGACACTTTAGTTTCCAAATGGTACGTGTATATAGGCTTCCTCCCCTGCCCCTTTTTGCACATCCTCTCTGATCCAGCAGCAAGCACAACATCTTCAGCAGCGCCCGCTAGAGCCGTAGAAGCATGCGGGCGAACGGCCCGGCTAGCAGCACCCCTGCCTCACCGTCCTCTTCGTCGGCAACGGCTGGCGGTGGCGGCACAGCCCAGAAGCCGTGGTTGTTCGTCGGGCTCGGGAACCCCGGGCATTGACGAGGAGAGGTGGAAGCTTGAGGTACTAGCTGCTAATGCTTCAATCCTACTAGGCAGTGCCTTGCTATTAATCTCTACTACGGCAGCGGAAAGGAGGAGTTCATTGCGATCTGTAAGATGGTTGTGTGATCCGTGAAGCAAAGATCCATCCGGCATCCGTGGATGGCCGAGGCAAAGATTTGGTGCTGAATAGAAAATAAGTAGATCTGTGGGAAGTGCAGCAGTAGGATGCAAATGCAACTTTTGAGACTTAATGAAGTTGAGCAAAACTGCAGAAAAGAAATTCAGTCATGCAACCGAAGTAGAGCCTCTTCAGCAAGAGAACATAAAGATTTTAAGTTTTTTATAGCCTGCTCCGGATGCGTAAGTTAAGTTTGTAAACTTTGTGAATCATTTTGTTCCAGCTTTTCTTGGTGTATAGTCTAACTGTATCAGGTCATTTACTACGTGCAGATTTGCTTTTGCCATTGCTGATCACGTCCTTCTCTCTGTGCTAGGATGCATATACCTACTTATTGAATTCTTAGGATCCTTTTTAGTTATGCTAAACTTACATCTTTCTGTCAACAGGTTAGAGATTATTCAGAAGGGATGTTGCATATCCTTAGATGCACCAGATCACTAGATGTGGTCTGACTTGGCCTTTGTACTTCACTTCACTCCACATCAGAGACTGTTAATGATTTCCCGCAAAAAAAAAGAGACTGTTAATGATATGTTAGTTGGTATAATTTGTGGTCAAACTTGTTGCCTGCTACCTTATTAAATCTAATTGCACAACTTAGTGGGTAGGCTCGGTTTGCCTGAAGCTTGATGTTCTTGCCTACATTTTTTGCTACTTTCATTGGTATTGCAAAGCCATGTAATGTCTGTAGTAGCATAGCCTTTCTTATATACTCACTCCGTCTCATAATGTAAGACATTTTTTGGCACTGAGAGAGGGAGTAGATTGTAATAGCACTGCGATTGTTTTTGACGGATAACACTGGGATTTTAGACAGTTTTCTTTGTTAGAATTCTCAAGTTGTTCTTAATTATGCAACCCTGTCTACTTGGATATCGCCTCACTTGTTCCAAGGGAGTTGTGCCTTCTCAGCTGGTAGCCACTATCGACTGTTGAAGTTAATCATGATGCAATTCATAAATCGTACTGTAGTTGCTAGAATTTAAATTTGCTGGAGCCATTTTAACTTTGTCCAGCAAAATAGATGTTACATGCTTGGAAAAGGCTACTTAGGCTTGATGCTAAGCTCTTCTCAGGGTAAAAAGGTATTGTTTTTTTGGTTGCTTGAGGCTACAAATTCTTGGTATTCAGTTAACTGTGTACCGTCCTGTACTCATCAGTACATACAGCTGAGACTAGTAGAGGTCCTGAATACTGTGATTAGTTAATCTATAGTCTGGCTTCAATATCTTACTATTATAACTTGTTGTAATCTAAATTAGTCGCCTGAAAAAGTAAGGCTACGAGACCAATTTGAATTATGGGACCCATTTGTTTGGTTCTGTGTTCGCTCAGCAAGGAATAGCAACAAGAGGTGCTTTGTAGTATATTGCACTGTACTGGTAACATTTTGTTGCCTTAAAATATATTGAAACGATCTGCTATTGGAAATTTATTCATTCATTTAACCTGCTTGTGTGGTCTCATATTTTTGTTGTTGTGGACTCTGGCTCACATACTATCCAATTCTGGCCATTTGATTTCATTCCCTGGACGTTACTGGCCGTCAGATCGTTGTGTTAATCTACTACGTGAGCCGAAATGTCTTAAGGAGACGCTACTCTCAGGAAGAAAATTGCAGTTCGCTGGTTCATTGGGCCGTTGTCAACCAACCCATTAGAACCTCTACGGCCACACGGGATTGGTCCGTCCTATTGTCATTCGTGATAGACATGGAACCAGAGCACGACCATTGCTGGACAGATTATAGACGTTGATGCCTCCACAACTCTGCATCAGTTCCGACATTGCCGCAGTCTCCGCCGGTGGCCGGCTGTGGCGGCGGCTCCAGGAGTAGTCCGTTCGCGAGGTCCGTGTAGTAGGAGCACGTGTCCAAGTCCATTTCCCCGGTCGTGTGGAGGTCAAAGATGTCGCTGCTCACTGTGGCCAGTACGGCCGAGACCAACGTTCCATCGGCAGGAGGATGGGACGTGGCCGCAGACGAGCCTGCATTGTGCGGAGACGACCACGTCGGCGCTGAAGGGTTAGAAGTTACCTCGTTGATGGAGGCTTCGGCGGCGCCGTCCTTGGCCTGCTTACGCTGGAAGTCCACGACGGCCGCGAGCGCCGCGCGCCGAACGTCGGGGGGATCGGACGGCACGTCGAGCAGCCACGCGGAGTCCGCGAAGTTGAGGCGCGGGGCGGCGGAGGCAGAGCAGCCGCGTAGCGCGAGCATGGCGGCGTCGTGCGCGCGCGCGGCTGCCTCGGCAGTGACGTGCGTCCCGAGCCAGAGTTTCTCGCGGCTGTTTCCGGGTACGCGAACCTCGCACACCCACCGCCCCCCGCGGTGCCGCACGCCGCGGTACACCGGGTGTCGCGTCTCGTTGACCTTCTTGCGCCCCGACGGCCGCTTCGCCGGCGCCGCCGTCCCGTGCTGCTCCCGTGAGGAGGAGGAGGACGACGATGGGGGGAGGCAGGGGGAGGGACAGCTAGTCCACTGGTTGCGCCCCGTGTCCATGACCTCCGAGATCGCTCGAACCGTATGATGGTGGCTAAGCTCTGAGCTTGAGTAATAAGTGTGTCAGACCAGCGTCGTGTGCGGAGCGCGCTTATTTATAGGTATGCGTTGACGCGGAGACGACACGGCTGTGGATGCCGGCCGGACTGGTAGTAGCCGTCGCCTGTGTTAAGCTTCATGCACTAGCCAACACAACCAAAAGTCCGAACTGATGGAAAGGGCTAGACAATCCACATATACACTTCAACACCCCCTCTCACGTGTGACGCGGAAAGTCAACACGTGGACAGACTTAGAGGTATGGCTCAATAGGCCTATACGTGGACAAATGGGGGCAGCAACAATTTTTTAGATAAACTGCGAAAGCCAGGACTTGAACTCAAGACCTTGGGCTCTGATACCATGTTAAGCTTCATGCACTAGCCAACGCAACCAAAAGTCCGAACTGATGAAAAGGGCTAGACAATCCACATATACCCTTCAACAGCCTGCATGCGACGTTAACAACTACAGCAGCCGGTACTATGTGGCAATGCATATTCCATGGATTGTAGTGGGTGTTGCTTTTCATATTCTATATGGATTCTTAGGAGTAACTCTTGTGAGGTTGACCCGCGTTAAGCAAAGGCAGCTTGCAGCAAAAAATAAAATATAATGAGCAAGGCAGATTCCTGGTTTTTTTCTGGAAACTAGTACTACGCAGCTTCCTTGTTTGGGAAGTAGTGAATTGGGCTCCACGGGATCAGGCCATGGAGGCCGAGAGAGGCATCCCGCGCTTTCCTACTATAAGTCTGGTAGTAATTCCATTTTTTATCCTGTAGTTATACATTTGTGACACATATTACTACCTCATTTGGTGGAACCTCTATCGAAATATCATGTCAAAATAGTTGTACATTTTCCTGCTATTTTTACCCTAATTAGAGTGAATTACAGGGTAAAATCATGCTATTTGACAAGATCAAACAAAAACAGCTTTGTCGCTTTCTTTTCTAGGAAAATGTTGACTCGGGCCAATATCGATTCTAGATGGACACCAAAAATATATGCTCCATTTGTGAAAATAGACACATTGAAGTTTTAATTGTATGTGTTTTTACATGCAGCACAATATTCATTATTTACGCATCGGTATAACTTTGTGCCGTGATATATGCACATGGACGCTTTTTTTTTTCCTTTCGAAACCATGCATGAGAGTTGCAACAGAAGCAAAAGTGGAGTTGATCAGAGGAGCTGAAAATTCAGTCACCATGCTTTTAGTAACTATATGGTACATGCCAATCAAGTGCCTTTGTAAAACGTAGGATATCGATATCTACCGAACGTTCGGTCTGTGATCTCCCCAGACCGAACGATTCGTTCGCTGGGATCGAGCGAGCAAATCGAACGAGAACGTTCGGGCTAGGAAGGAGCCCACACCGAATGCGTCCCTTCCCTGTGATCTGTTCCTACTTTTTTTTAAAGTATGATCTCATGAATGAATCCAGCCCGGCCCAAAAAACAAAAAGGCCTAGTCGGTACAAAAAACATATATTTTGTACTGAAAAAAATAGAGCAAAAACATATTACAAAAAATGACATGGCAAAAATGGTGTGGCAAAAGTACTTACAATGGAATTTTTATGTTCGATAATAGTGACTTCGTCCACATTTTATTTCCTATTTTTTTAGCATTTGATCTTTTGAAAAAAATAATTTCTGTTGCAAAGAAAGTTAGAAAAACTTCGTGGCAAATTTTAGTTTATACCAATGGCAAAATTATTGCATGTGCTATGGCATTTTCGTACTGATCGCAATATATATCCACAACAAAGAAACACATGGGTTATGTAATGAAAAAAGAAGAACTAGATTTTGCCATGATCAAAAAATAAAAAGATACCGGGGTAAACAAATGTAACATATTGCCATGGCCCATCTGAAAATGCCATGTCGTATGGCAAAATCTATTTGCAAAATTGCCATGTGAAATTTACCAAGGTACATAAAAGTTAAAATTGACATGTCAGGAAATAAATTGGCATGGCAATAAAAGTAGAAAATTTGTCATGTCGATGAAGGTAACCAAGGCAAATGAGAAGTACAAATTTTCCATGTCATTAAAAAGAAAAAAATTGCCATGGTATTAAATTAAATATGCCGTGGAGTGTAAAGTTAAAATGCCATGGGTGTAACATACTAATAAAAAATTGGTGTGCCCCATAAACTAAATTTGCCAACCTGCATGAACTTAGGTTGCCATGTTCCATTAGAAACTAAATTTTTTAGCCATTGATGCTAAAAGAGGGATAATTTGCCATGATACATAAACTACAAACGCCATGCTCCATGAACGTAATATGCCATGATCTCATAGAAATTAATTGTTGTCGTGTTGCAATGAGAAAAGAAAAAAGGTATATGAGTTATAGATCATTTCTCATGGCAATGTTCAGAGATATCAAAATTAAAAGATTTCTATTACATGGCAAGTATATACAGCATGGTGGATTGGCATGGCAAGAATGGGATGTAAAAGAATGAAAAGCAATTTGCCATGGTCCACATAGTAAGTTTGCCATGTCAGAGAAATAAAAATAATATACATTTGAAGAAAATGGTGGGAAACTATTTGAAGCATGGCAAGTTTGCCATGTTTTAGAAACTTTCAGAATTTGCCATGTTTTAGTGATTGTTTTGTCATGGCAATTTTAGAGCTGTCCACAAAATATGGCAAATTTAGACAAGGGACCTGAGTATAAACTTGTCGTGTCAAATCTTTAAAGAAAATTTCATTTACTAAAAAAAATCACAAGTTTGCCATGTTTTAGAAACTTTCAGAATTTGACATGTTTTTGTGATCGTTTGTCATGACAATTTTGGAGATGTATAAAAATATGGCAAATTTAGACATGGGGCTTGAGTTAAACTTGCCATGTCAAATATTTATAGAAAAATGTCATTTATGAAATTTTGGCAATGATAAGACAAAAGAATCCGATAAATCCCGAACGTTCGAATTTTAAGCATGTCATCTGAACGTTTTTTCATGGCAATTTTACTTGACGCGATGTAGCAACTTTAGTTGTTAACACATGGCAACTTTGTCTCAGTTCATATTTTTGTGAGAAAATTACCATGTTTGCTAACCTCACTTAAACTAAAAGTTGCCATAAAAACGTTCGGGTTGCCATGCTTAAAATCCGAATATTCGGTATTTATTATTTCTGAAGAAATTTTGCAATGGTATTTGAATTAAAATTGCCATGATCTATAAAATAATTTTTCTATGGTTCGTGTAGTAAGTTTGCAATATTAGAGAAACTAAAAAAACATTTTAAGAAAAATGGTGGCAAACTATTTGAAAGATGGCGAGTTTGCCATGTTTTTGAAAAACTTTCACAAATTGCCATGTTTTAGAAACTTTCATAAATTGCCGTGTTTTAGAGAAGATCAATTATAATTTTTCCATGTGCAGGTTGTCCCAAATTTACCATCCAGTACATGTTAAATTGCCGTGGCGAAAACACGTCATAGTTTCGTAAGCCTATATCTACATTGTCTTTAGTTTGGTGGTAACTTGTCCTTGTTGCCATGGTAAAACATATGTTTAGATCAGAGAAAATAACCATATAAAAACATCTTAAAACAAAATTACAAATACTTTTCCATGCAAATCTGATATATCTACTACACGAGCAACTGTGACCAAACTACATCTCACCATATTCTCAATTCAGCCATATCATACCACATACTGATCTAGCAATCTGATAGCTCAAAAATCCCAAGCCACGCCCTCCATCGTCCAACTCGAGTTTGCCATCGTTGACACTATACCAAAATCGCCTCAAAAACATGAAAGCCGAGATGCATAATAGAGCGGGATTTGCTTCGTACCTCCGGCGAGAGAACACGTGGATGTGTAGCTTGTGGAGGTTCGCGAGGGACGCGGCCGTGGTGGACGTCGAGCACGGGACAACGGCAAGGGTTCCCATGGGCAGCAACCCGCGTTGTGCGTCCATACGCCTCGACGCACGTCGCCTTCGGGCCGAAGGCCATGGACGCCATGCCGTCGGAGGGCATTGCTGCCGCTTGCCTCTGCCCCAGCCGTTGCTCTGGCCCCGGGCCTGAAGGCGTCATTGACTGACGGAGAACGCGACGCGCGCTCCCGGCGAGCCCCCCCCCCCCCCCGTCGGCTGCTCCCCGTGCGCTCTCCGACGAACTGCTCTTCTGGCGAGCCTCCCTATGGCCGGACATCGCGCGCATAACGGGTCCTCCCAAGGATGGATGTTGGGAGGCGGTTGGACGACGTTGCTGATCCCATGTCGAGGTTCAACTTCGGGGGAGTTTGGGAGGGGCAACACCGGCGAGGACACAGCAGCCCGTCCCATCTCCGCCACGCAATGTCCGGATGTTGGAGCCGGCAGAGCTCCTCCCCGCGCCGCTCGCCTGGTCGCCGACGCTTGGTGCTCTTCCTCCATGCCCTGTAGAAAGGAGAGGGAATGGAAGTGGTGCTCTGTTCGATTTGTGCGATGGGTGCACAGTGTCGATCCAGTGGGAACCTGGGTACCATGACCCGTCTACATGCGGCCCAGGAGCGACACCTGGCGAAAGGCCCAGTAGGTGGCCCACTCTAGATCTCCACAGGCGAAGCACCTCGCGAGGCTTGATACTTGTGATATGCATTGAGTTTTCCGTAAATAGGAACGGGTAATTGCAGCACAATACGGGTAACTATTTCCCTCAGTTAAGAAACCAAGGTTTATCGAATCAATAGGAATATCAATCCACAACCGTCTTCAGCGGCTCCAAACAAAAGAGCAAACAACTTGCACCCAACGCGGGAAAGAGGGTTGCCAATCCCCTTGATCTCGTTATTTGCAAGCAAGTAAAGTGTGTAGATAATAGTAGATAATTGTAAATTGCAAAATAAAATAAAAAGTAAATAATGGCAGCAAGGTAATTATAGGTTTTGTAAAGATATAAGTGAATAGACCCGGGGGGCATAGTTTTCCTTAGCGGCATCTCTCATGTAGGCAACATACGGTGGGTAAACAAATTACTGTTGGGCAATTGATAGAAAAGCGCATAGTTATGTGATATTAACGGAAATGATCATGTATATATAGGCATCACATCCATAAAGAAATTGGCCGACTCATGCCTGCACCTATTACTATTACTCCATTTCAAGAGTGCTTCTATGCTTGCCTCTCTACGTATTAAATTCATGACAAACAGAGTAATGCTTGGAGAACGATGAAATGATGTAGACAAAGAGAATTCAATTAATATGAACTAACCCCATCATTTTATCCTTAGTGGCAACAACACAAAGACGTATCTTGTCCCCTACTTTGTCACTTGGATATAGAAACCCGTCAGGTTGAACCCAACACAACGCACCCCTCTCGCTGAAGAAATATCAATCTAGTTGGCCAAACTATCTCAATAGATCGGAGAGATTTACGACGCTATAATGATCATGCAAATAAGAATCTTAATATTCAGGTTTGACTCAAATACTTTTCATGAATAATCTTAAACATAAACCCACAATTCATGGGATCCCAACAAACGCATAATACAAAAGAATTACATCGGATAGATCAAAGCAAAGATGCGATGATCATGGTATTGAAAATCAAAAGAGAGAGAGATAGCCATCTAGGTACTATCTACAGACCCGTAGGTCTGTGGTGAACTATTCACACATCATCATGAGGGTAACAAGGTTGATGAAGAGGCCCTCCATGATCGATCCCCCCTCCCGCAGGGTGCCAGAACGGAGCTCCAGATGGGATCGCGGCGGAACAGAGACTTGCGGTGGCAGAAAAAGTGTTTCGGTATGCCCTTTAGGGTTTTTGGAATATATGTGAATTTATAGGCCAGGGAACGGGGCCAGGAGGTCCACCAGGGAGGGACAAGCCATCAGGGCACGACCACCCCCCCTGGGCGCGCCCTGTTGGCTTGTGCTTCCCTCATGCGGCATCCGGTCTTCTCCCGAAGCTTCCAGGTCTTCTTTTGGTCCAGAAAAAATCATAAAAAAGTTTCGGGGCAATTGGACTTCATTTGGTACTGTAAACCTGAAAGCTAAAAAACATGCAGAAAACAACAACTGGCACTGGGTCAATAGGTTAGAGCTAAAAAATAATATAAACTGGTAAATTATTACTCAAAAAGTATCCTAGAATGATAATATAATAGCATGGAACAATCAAAAATTATAGATACATTGGATACGTATCCGCATCCCCAAGCTTAATTCCTGCTCGTCCTCGAGTAGGTAAATGATAAAAACAGAATTTTTGATGCGTCATGCTACCCAATATGTAATCTTTTGCATGTATGCTTATTGAGAAACGATGAATTAACAAACATCAACATAGTAATATTTATAGGCACAAGCAACAAAATCATCAATCTTTCAAAGTATACGATCCTAAAAGAATGTTTACCCCCATTCATTTTATCATATTAGCAAGGCATGGCCCCGTCTTCACCACATTAATACAAATGTCAAGCACCAAGGTGTCCAAGTCAGGCAATTGGATCGTACTTTTTCAGTGTGCATCAACTTTTTATTCTTCACGCAATACATGAGCGTGAACCATGGACATAACATAAGGGTGGAATAGAATATGGTGGTAGATATGAAAGGGGTAAAAAGTGGAGAAGAAAATCTTGCATCAACTAGGCGTATCAACGGGCTATGGAGATGCCCATCGATAGATGTCAATGCAAAGAGTAGGGATTACCATGCAAATGATGCTCAAGCGCTATAAGTGTATGAACTCTCAACTGAAGCTAAGTGGGGTGTGCATCCAACTTGCTTGCTCATGAAGACCTCGGCATTTGAGAAAGTCCATCATCAGAATATACAAGCCAAGTTTATAATAATGAAAAAGTGATTCCCACTAGCATATGAATATAACATAACATGAGACTCTCTACATGAAGATCAAGGTGCCACTTTGAGGCACAAGTGTGGTAAAGGATAGTCGCAAAGTCCCTTCTCTCTTTTTCTCTCATTTTTTTCGTTTTCATTTTTTTATGGTGGTCTCATTTGGCCTCCACCATTTTTATTTCCTCACTGGTACAATGCTCTAATAATGATGATCATCAAATTTTTATTTACTTACAACTCAACATGAAAACTTGATATGAAGAACTATGAAACAATATGACTCAATATGAATGCCTCTGGCAGTGTACCAGGATGTGCAATGATCTAGCGTGACATGTATCAAAAATATGATGAATGGTGGCTTTGCCACAAATACTATGTCAACTCTATATGATCATGCAAAGCAATATGATGATGAACGAACTAGTCATATGAAGTAACGGTGGAATTTGCATGGCAATATATCCCGGAATGGCTATGGAAATGCCATAATAGGTAGGTATGGTGGCTGTTTTGAGGAAGATATAAGAAGGCTTATGTGTGACAGAGCGTATCATGTCATAGGGTTTGGATGCACCGCCGAAGTTTGCACCGATCCTCGAGGTAAGAATGGGCAATGCACGGTACCAAAGAGGCTAGCAAAATAGGAGATGGTGAGATTGCGTATGTCCACGGGTTCACATTAGTCATAAAGAACTCATATACTTGTTGCAAACATTTATTAGTTTATCACAAATCAAAGTACTACTCGCATGCCCCGAGGGAGGAGGTTGGGAGGAGTTAACCATCACGCGCCTCCGACCCGAAACAACCCTAGGATTTCAACGAGGAATAGAAATGCTCGCACATCCCCACCATGCCTTTTTAATATTTAGACAAACAGGAAACTAACACCTCTTAATATCGATACTTCTACAAATCAACAATGATGCACTCACAACTTTTTCATATTACCACATCAATATCATTAGCCCAAGATTTCTCTTTAATGTGCTACATGATGGTTTTGATTATCACTCATTGAATACCTATTATTTTTGGACTAGTCTTATGACCCGTGGAAATTACCGTCACTATTTATTAACTCTTAAACAAATATAAGTGAAGAACGAGAGTGCAATTATTTCTACAAAATCTATATGCCACCATGCTCAAAAAGGTATAAGTGAAGTACTAGAGCAACTGCTAAGCTCAAAAGATATAAGTGAAGCACATAGAGTATTCTAATAAATTATGATGAAGGTGTGTCTCTCTCAAATAGGTATTTCCAAAAAATGATGATTGTGGCAAACTAAAAATAAAAGCAAACGACGCTCCAAGCAAAACTCATATCATGTGACGAATAAAAATATAGCTCCAAGTGACATACCGATGGATTGAGACGAAAGAGGGAATGCCTTCCGGGGCATCCCGACTCTTCCTAGAATATTACCTTGGAGTGCCTTGGGCATCCCCAAGCTTAGGCTCTTGTCACTCCTTAATCCTTCGTCCATCGTGATAACACCCAAAACTTGAAACCTTCAATCACACAAAACTCAACAAAACTTCATGAGATCCGTTAGTATAAGCAACATATCAGATACTTTAGGTACTGTTATTAATTGATTCTTATTTCATTATTGCATAATAGGTACTGTATTCTAACTTCTCCATGGCTTATCCCCCCCCCCCCCCCGATACAATCCATAGCATCGTCAAAACAAGCAAACTATGCAAGCAAAAACAGAATCTGTCTAAAACAGAATAGTCTGTAAAGATCTGTAAAGAACCCATATTTCTGTAACTCTAAAAATTCTAAAAAAATAGGAAAACCTGAAGAATTTGTATAGATATTGTGTAAAAACTTCCGAGCAAAAAGACGTTCCAGTAAAATCAGAGAAATTCTGCACTGGACGCTAAAGTTTCTATTTTTGCACCGTATCAATTCTACTCATCTTGTGAGTCATCCCAAGGGCTTTACTAGGCACAAACACTAATTAAAACATAAAAACACAATATTTACAGAGGCAATAATCATTTTATCACACACAAACATAAAGTAAAAAGCAAAAATAAAGATAACTATTGGGTTGCCTCCCAACAAGCGCTATTGTTCTATGCCCCTAGCTAGGCATAATGCATAGTTTCAAGTGTTTTCATCTTTGACATAAAGTTCCTTGATAACACAATGATTGTTAGGAACAATAGGAGGCTTGAAAATAGGGTCTTTTATCAGGTTTATAAAGTTGAGGGTCCACACTAATCATTTTGAGATCTTCGTTTCTTTTGCTAGGAGGAGTACTAATGCTCTTAGGAATATAGATGAACTTGGGGCTTTTATTTAGAGAAGTACTAGCATTTGCTTTTGATGGTGTGAAAGTGGAGCCTACTTTATCAATGACATCCTCCATTTTATCAATCCTATTCAAACTTTGTTCTACCCTGCCATCAGTAATTGTGTCTTTTTCCTTCAAAGTTTACAAAGTCATTCCTACCCATCACCCAAATTGAGTGATATGATTATGAAGTTTTTTGTCTACTCCTAAATTTGTTCACTAGTAATAATTTTCTTTTCAATAGCATCAAGCCTTTGCATAACATGTGTAAGAGCACATTTCTCCATCTGTGGTTTTGGTAATTGATCCCTATGGAGTAATGGTTTCCTTGAGTTATATTATGTACTGTTATAAATTGATTCATATTTCATTATTGCATAATAGGTACTATATTCTAACTTATCCATGGATTATACCCCCCGATACAATCCATAGCATCGTCAAAACAAGCAAAATATGCAAGCAAAAATAGAATCTGCCTAAAACAGAATAGTCTGTAAAGATCTGTAAAAACCCATACTTCTGTAACTCTAAAAATTCTGAAAAATAGGACAACCTGAAGAATTTGTATAGATACTGTGTAAAAACTTCTGATCAAAAAGACATTCTAGTAAAATCAGAGAAATTCTGCACTGGTCGCTAAAGTTTCTGTTTTTGCACCGTATCAATTCTACTCATCTTGTGAGTCATCCGAAAGGCTCTACTTGGCACAAACACTAATTAAAACATAAAAACACAATCATTAGAGAGGCAATAATCATGTTATCACACACAAACATAAAGTAAAAAAAGCAAAAATAAAGATAACTATTGGGTTACCTCCCAACAAGCGCTATTGTTCTATGCCCCTAGCTAGGCATAATGCATAATTTCAAGTGTTGTCATCTTTGACATCAAGCTCCTTGATAACACAATGCTTGTTAGGAAAAATAGGAGGCTTGAATATAGGGTCTTTTATCATGTTTATAAAGTTGGGGTCCACACAAATCATTTTGAGATCTTCGTTTCTTTTGCTAGGAGGAGTACTAATGCTCTTAGGAATATAGATGAACTTGGGGCTTTTATTTCTAGAAGTACTAGCATTTTCTTTTGATGGTGTGAAAGCGGAGCCTACTTTATCAATGACATCCTCCATTTTATCAATCCTATTCAAACTTTGTTCTACCCTGTCATCAGTAATTGTGTCTTTTTCCTTTAAAGTTTTCAAAGTTATTCCTACCCATCACCCAAATTGAGCGATATGATTATGAAGTTTTTTGTCTAACTCCTCAATTTGTTCACTAGTAATCATTTTCTTTTCAATAGCATCAAGCCTTTGCATAATATGTGTAAGAGCACATTTCTCCATGTATGGTTTTGGTAATTGATGACAATCCCTATGGACTAATGGTTGCCTTGAGTTATATTCGAAGGATTTGTCCATAGGCACTTCTTGAAGTCCATATGTTGGTTTCAAGGAGTGTATATGGTGACCAAGGTGGTATTCAAGGTTTTATCCAAAGATTGGTCATGTGAGAGTTGAGCTTATTGCAAGCATGTCTTGAAGAAAAAGATTGTGTGAGCATTCATGTTTACCTTTTAGACATCATCTTTATGAAGAGAGAAGATAAGATACAAGGTTGATCAAGACTAAATCAAAGAGTGAATCAAGTTGATCAACATACAAAGCGTACAAGATGTACCGAGAGGGATCAAGTGATCCCATGGTATGGTAAGCACAGGCCCGACCCTGGGGCAGGGCAAGCAGGGCGACCGCCCTGGGCCCCCGATCGCGAGGGGGCCCCAAGTATGTCACGTCAGCCTTTGTAATGCCTTCGGCTGCGCTAAGAAAGTAACTGGGTCGTATGCTCGAATTGGAACGTTCCACGGGGAGGCTAAACGGAGAAAAATAAAAAAGAAAATGAGTAGCCAGTCATCACGCGTACGCACGAGGCACGACGTTTGCTTCTCTCCTGATCTGATGCCCTAATCGCCTTCGCCAGATCGGCTCGGCGGCTCGGCGCCTTCTCATGAAGGCCGTAGTATCTGACGGGAATAGCACATTACACGGTAGTGTCACTGCTCACGCCAAAACTTCAGCTAGAGACGCCCCCATGTAACTCGTCAACAGGCGGCCATGATTTTTCCCTATTCCCTAGCCTATAACGTGGTGATTTTGCCATGGTACCTCCATATTTTTCAATTATTTAAGTACTATGTTAGATGTAGCATGTTTATTGTTAGACAAGGTAATCAACCTCTTCCTTAGTTTGGTGTGTCAGTATCGAATTTAATATCTGTTTGCTACAGAGATGTGGAGCTCATCATGTGGATAGAAAGAAGGCTTTCTAAACGCAGAAGACTATGTTCAAAAAGAAATCACAGAAGACTTGGTAATACTGACCACTGAGAGGAAGAGATTAATATGATTTGCCAGGTCACATGTTCAGCCAGAATTTTTCAATAGGTTTGCCGCATTTCTCTGATAATCAATCATCTTAAGCTCACATATGACCATGTAGATTGTTGTTGATTGCCTAGAATTTTGCTGGATGTTACAGTTTTCTAGCATCCTAACTTTTAGAAATTTTCAGAGCGATTTTTATATACCTAGTGAGGCCTGCACTTGGCTAGTTCTTCTTGATTAATATTAAATATGATTCTTAACATGGATTCCGATCCATTCTGTTGAAACTATATCATAAGTAGTAGTACTACTGGTTAGGGATGACACCGGTTGATACATTTTATGGGGAATTGTGATAAGATGGTTAGACTTTTGCATGAAACTTAACCTTCGTTGCTTTTCTCTATTATTTCTTGACACAATGATGCTTCGTTATTTTGAGTGTTTATCCTATGGGCCCCATATTCTAGTTTCGCCCCGGGCCCCTAAAATCTCAGGACCGGCCCTGGGTAAGCATTGTCCATTATGCTTTGTGTACTAACCCATGGTCTACGTGAGAGTTCTATGTGGGGTTAGGTATGTTTCCATGGGCTTGTGTCAAGAGGAAGATATCATACAACCCATGGAGGATGACATCAAGTGGTGATCGTCATCAAGATTGCAGTGTGCAAGTTCAAGTGGAGCATAACGAAGAGATCATGCTTGAAGCCTGCAGTCCATTGATACGTCTCCAACGTATCTATAATTTTTGATTGTTCCATGCTGTTATATAATCATTCTTAGATGTTTTATAATCATTTTATAGCAACTTTATATCATTTTTTGGGACTAACCTATTGACATAGTGCCCAGTGCCAGTTGCTGTTTTTTGCTTGCTTCTACTTCGCAAAATATCAGTACCAAACGGAGTCCAATTGCCACGAAACTTTTTGGAGATTTTTTTTGGACCAGAAGACAACTTGGGAGCCAAGGAAGCACCTGGGGGGAGGCCCGTGGGGCCCACGATACACCAGGGCGCGCCAGAGGCCCCTGGCACACCCTGATGTATCGTGGGGCCCACGGAGGTCTTTTCCACCGCCTCTCAGCTCTATAAATCCTCAGAAATTCCAGAAACCCTAGAGGGGTAGACGAAACACAATTCCATCCGCCGCATGTTCCAGAACCATGAGATCCAATCTAACACAATCACGGAGGGATTCATCATCCTCATGGGTGCCTCTCCGATGATGCATGAGTAGTCCACCATAGACCTACGGGTCCATAGGCAGTAGCTAGATGGCTTTCTCTCTCTCTCTTTTGATATTCAATACAATAGTCTCTGGGAGATCTATTTGATGTAATGACTTTTTGCGGTGTGTTTATTGGGATCTGATGAAGTTTGAGTTCATGATCAGTTTCTATCCATGAATATTATTTGAGTCTTCTTTGATCTCTTATATGCATGATTATTTATAGACTCGTATTTCTTCTTCGAATCTTTGGTTTAGTTAGGCCAACTAGATCAATTTTTCTTGCCATGGGAAGAGGTGCTTTGTGATGTGTTCGATCTTGCAGTGTCCTCTCCCAGTGACAGAAGGGACAGCGAGGCACGCATGCATCGTTGCTATTAAGGATAACAAGGTGGGGTCTATTCCTATATGAATAGATCTTGTCTACATCATGTCATCGTTCTTATTGCATTACTCCGTTTCTCCATGAACTTACTGTTGGAAATATGCCCTAGAGGCAATAATAAATTAGTTATTATCATATTTCCTTGTTCGTGATAATCGTTTATTATCCATGCTAGAATTGTATTGATCGGAAACTCAAATACATGTGTGGATACATAGACAACACCATGTCCCTAGTATGCCTCTAATAGACTAGCTCGTTGATCAAAGATGGACAAGGTTTCCTAGCCATGGACATGAGATGTCATTTGATAACGGGATCAAATCATTAGGAGAATGATGTGATGGACAAGACCCAAACTATGAACGTAGCATATGATCGTGTTAGTTTATTGCTATTGTTTTCTGCATGTCAAGTATCTGTTCCTATGACCATGAGATCATGCAACTCACTAACACCGGAGGAATACCTTGTGTGTATCAAACGTCACAACATAACTGGGTGACTATAAAGATGCTCTACAGGTATCTCCGAAGGTGTCTGTTGAGCTGGCATGGATCGAGACTGGGATTTGTTACTCCGTATGACGGAGAGGTATCTCGGGGCCCACTCGGTAATACAACATCGCAATAAGCCTTGCAAGCAATGTGACTAAAGTGTTAGCCACGGGATCTTGTA
Organism: Elymus sibiricus; assembly: GCA_039707655.1. NCBI lineage: Eukaryota > Viridiplantae > Streptophyta > Magnoliopsida > Poales > Poaceae > Elymus > Elymus sibiricus. The sequence continues at coordinate 356,940,500 of CM077671.1, forward strand.
TTACGGAATGAGTAAAGAAACTTTCCGGTGACGAGATTGAACTAGGTATAGAGATACCGACGATCGAATCTCGGGCAAGTAACATACCGAAGAACAAAGGGAACATCATATGGGATTAACTGAATCCTTGACATAGAGGTTCAACCGATAAAGATCTTCGTAGAATATGTAGGAGCCAATATGGACATCCATGTCCCGCTATTGGTTATTGACCGTAGAGGTGTCTCGGTCATGTCTACATAGTTCTCGAACCTGCAGGGTCTGCACACTTAACGTTCGGTGACGTTTCGGTAGTATTGAGTTATGTATGGTGGAGACCGAAGGTTGTTCGGAGTCCCGGATGAGATCCCGGACGTCACGAGGAGCTCCGAAATGGTCCGGAGGTAAATATTGATATATAGGAAGTCCCGTTTTGGCCACTGGAAAAGTTTCGGGTATTTCCGGTAGTGTACCGGGAGTGCCGGAGACCCATCGGGAGGGGCCACCCACGCCGGGAGGCCACATAGGCCTGAGGGGGGGGGTGCACCAGCCCTTAGTGGGCTGGGCAAACCATCCCTACAAGGCCCATGCGGCTAGGAGGTGGCAAAAAGGAAAAAGGCCAAGAGGGGGGAAGGTTTTCCATGTAGGATTGGAATCCTACTTGGAGTAGGATTGGAGGTGGACTCCTCCACCTCCTCTCCACTTCGGCCGAAGCCAAGGGGGAGCCCTAGGGCGCCTGCCTCCTCCCCATCCCTCCTATATATACTAGAGGAATAGAGCCCCAAAACACAAGTTCACGTGCTAGTTCTCTATTCCCTAGTTCCTCCACCAAATAGATTCCGACGGTGCTTAGGCGAAGCCTTGCCGGAATAGTTCCACCACCGCCGCCGCCGCACCGTCGCGCTGCCGGAGAACTCATCTACCTCTCCGCTCCCTCTTGCTGGATCAAGAAGGCGGAGATCGTCATCGAGCTGTACGTGTGCTGAACGCGGAGGTGCCGTCCGTTCGGCACTAGATTGGAAGGACCGTGATTGGATCACGGGACGGATCGTGATTGGATTGCGAGACGGATCGTGATGGGATCGCGGGACGGCTTGTGATTTGGATCGCGAAGACGTTCGACTACATCAACCGCGTTTCTTAACGCTTCCGCTTAGCGATCTACAAGGGTATGTAGATCCACTCTCCCTCTCGTAGATGCTCATCACCATGGATAGGTCTTGCGTGTGCGTAGGAAATTTTTTGTTTCCCATGCAACGTTCCCCAACAGTGGTATCAGAGCTAGGTCTATGTGTAGATGAGATCACGAGTAGAACACAAAGGAGTTTGTGGGCGTTGATGCTCAGATTGCTTCCTCCCTTGGTCTTTTCTTGATTCAGTGGTATTGTGGGATGAAGCGGCCCGGACCAACATTACTCGTACGCTTACGAGAGACCGGTTCCATCAACTGACATGTACCTTCATTGCATAAAGATGGCTGGTGGGTGTCTGTCTCTCCTACTTTAGTTGGATCGGATTCGACAAAGGCGGTCCTTGAGAAGGTTGAATAGCAATTTGTGTATCGCTGTTGTGGTTTTTTTGCGTAGGTAAGAATCGTTCTTGCTAGATACCCGTAGCAGCCACGTAAAACATGCAACAACAATTAGAGGACGTCTAATTTGTTTTTGCAGGGTATGTTGTGTAGTGATATGGCCAATTACATGATGAGATATATGTGATGTATGAGATGATCATGTATTGTATAGAATATCACGACTTGCATGTCGATGAGTACGGCAACCAGCAGGATCCATAGGGTTGTCTTTAATTTATTTTCGCCATTTTGCTTTACTTTATCGCTATGAGTTAGCAGTAGTCGTGGAAGCAACAGTTGGCGCGACAACCTCATGGCGACACGTTGATGAAGATCAAGATGATGGCGATCATGGTGTCATGCTTGTGACGATGGAGATCATGCCGGTGCTTTGGAGATGGAGATCAAAAGCACAAGTTCATGGCCATATCATGTCACTTATGATTTGCATGTGATGTTAATCCTTTTATGCATCTTATTTTGCTTAGGACAACGGTAGCATTATAAGGTGATCCCTCACTAAAATTTCAAGATAAAATTGTGTTCTCCCCGAGTGTGCACCGTTGCGAAAGTTCGTCGTTTCGAGACACCACGTGATGATCGGGTGTGATAGACTCTACGTTCACATACAACGGGTGCAAGCCAGTGTTGCACGTGCGGAACACTCGGGTTAAACTTGACGAGCCTAGCATGTACAGACATGGCCTCGGAACACAAGGGACCGAAAGGTCGAACATGAGTCATATAGTAGATATGATCAACATGAAGATGTTCACCATTGAAACCACCTCATCTCACGTGATGATCGGACTTGGGTTGGTGAATTTGGATCATGTGACACTCGAATGACCAAAGGGATGTCAATTTGAGTGGGACTTTCTAAGTAATATGATTAACTAAACTCATTATCATGAACATAGTCAAAATGTCTTTGCATATTATGTTGTAGATTACTAGCTCGCACTGTAGCTCCCTTGAATTTTTATATGTTCCTAGAGAAATAGAGTTGAAAGATGATGGTAGCAATAATGCGGACTGGGTCCGTGATCTGAGGATTGTCCTCATTGCTGCATAGAAGGCTTATGTCCTTAATGCACCGCTCGATGCACCACCCCCTCAAGCGTCGTCTATAGATGTTGTGAACATCTGACACGCACGTTCTGATGACTACTTGATAGTTCAGTGCGTCATGCATTACGGCTTAGAATTGAGGCTCCAAAACGTTTTGAACGTCACGGAACATATGAGATGTTCTAAGAGCTGAAATTGGGATCTCAGGCTCGTGCCCGTGTTGAGAGGTATGACACCTCCAACAACATTCTTTGCCTGCAAGATGAAGGAGAATAGCTCAATCGGTGACCATGTGCTCAGATTGTCTGGGTGTTACAATCGCTTGAATCGAGTGGGAGTTGATCTTACAGATAATATAGTGATTGATATAGTTCTCCAAGTCACTGCCACTAAGCTACTAGAAGCTTCGTGATGAACTATAAAATGACAGGGGTGGAAATAATGATCCCCGAGATATTCGCGATGTTTGACACCGCGAAGGTAGAAATCAAGAAGGAGCATCAAGTGTTGATGGTTAGTAAAACCACTAGTTTCGAGAAGGGCAAGGGCAAGGAGGGAAACTTCATGGATGGCAAGCCAGTTGCTGCTCCAGTAAAGAAACCCAAGGTTGATCCCAAACCCGAGACTGAGAGTGCTTCTATTATGAGGAGAACGGTCACTGAAGCGGAACTGCCCTTGTACTTGGTAGATAAGAAGGCTGACAACGTCAACAGAAGTATATTTGACATACATTTTATTCATGTGTACCTTGCTAGTACTCCCAGTAGCACCTGGGTATTAGATACCGGTTCAGTTGCTAAATGTTGGTAACTCGAAATAAAAGCTACGGAATAAACGGAGACTAGCTAAAGGCGAGGGGACGATGTGTGTTGGAAGTGTTTCCAAGGTTGATGTGATCACCATCGCACGCTCTCTCTTTGGGATTAGTGATGAACCTAAATAAATGTTATTTGGTGTTTGCGTTGAGCATGAACGTGATTAGATCGTGTTTATTGCAATACGGTTATTCATTTAAGTTAGAGAATAATGGTTATTCTGTTTACATGAATAATACCATCAATGGTCATGCACCCAATGTGAATGGTTCATTGAATCTCAATTGTAGTAATACACATGTTCATAATATTGATACCAAAAGATGCAAAGTTAATAATTATAGTACCACATACTTGTGGCACTGCCGCCAAGGTCATATTGGTGTAAAACGCATGAAGAAACTCCATGTTGATGGATCTTTTGACTCACTCGATTTCGAATCGGTTGAGACATGCGGACCATGCCTCATGGGCAAGATGACTAAAACCCCGTTTTCTGGCTTGATGGAGCGGGCAAGTGACTTATTGGAAATGATACATGTTGATGTAAGCCGTCCAATGAGTGTTGAAGCGTGCAGTGGATATCGCTATTTTCTTACCTTCACTGATGATTTGAGTAGATATGGGGATATTTACTTAATGAAACACAAGTCTGAAATGTTTGAAAAGTTCAAACGAATTCAGAGTGAAGTTTGAGATCATCGTGACATGAAGATAAAATGTCTACGATATGATCGTGGAGGTAAATATCTGAGTTACGAGTTTGGTATGCAACTCAAGACAATGTGAAAGTTGTTTCACAACTCACGCCACCTGGAACACCATAGTGTGATGGTGTGTCCGAACATCGTAGTCGTGCTCTATTGGATATGGTGCGTACTATGATGTCTCTTATCGATTTGCCACTATCTTTTTGGGGTAATGCATTAGAGACAATTACATTCACTTTAAATAGGGCACCATCTAAGTCCGTTGAGATGACATCGTATGAATTTTGGTTTGGCAGAAACCTAAGCTGTCATTTCTCAGAGTTTGGGAATGCGACGCTTATGTCTGATAAGCTCGAACCCAAAGCGGAAAAGTGCATCTTCATAGGATACCCTAAGGAAACAGTTGGGTATACCTTCTATCTCAGATCCAAGGGCAAAGTGTTTGTTGCTAAAAACGGCTCCTTTCTCGAGAAAGAGTTTCTCACGAAAGAATTGAGTGGGAGGAAGGTAGAACTTGATGAGGTTATTGAAGCGTCACTTCAGTTGGATGGTAGCACGACACAGAAAGATGTTTCTGTGGCGCCTACACCGAATGAAGAGGAAGTTAATGATGATGATCATGACACTTCGGATCAAGTTACTACCGAACCTCGTAGGCCGACAAGAAATCGTACCGCCTCTGAGTGGTACGTCAATCCTGTCTTGGAGGTCATGTTGTTAGACAACAGTGAACCTACGAGCTATGAAGAAGCGATGGTGGGCCCGGATTCCAACAAATGGCTAGGAACCATGAAATCCGAGAAAGGATCCATGTATGGAAACCAAGTATGGACTTTGGTAGACTTGCCCGTTGAACGGCAAGCCGTTGAGTACAAATGGACCTTTAAAGAAAAAGACAGACGCTGATGGTAAATGTCACCATTTATAAAGCTTGACTTGTCGCAAAGAAGTTTCCGACAAGTTCAAGGAGTTGACTACGATGAGACTTTCTCACCCGTAGTGATGCTAAAAGTCTGTTGGAATTATGTTAGCAGTTGCTGCATTTTTCAATTATGAAATCTGGTAGATGGATGTCAAAACATCGTTTCCTTAACGGTTTCCTTGAGGAAAGGTTGTATGTGATACAAACGGAAGGTTTTGTCAGTCCTAAGGATGCTAAAATGTATGCAAGCTCCAGCGATCCTTCTATGGACTGGAGCAAGCATCTCGGAGTTGGAATATACGCTTTGATGAGGTGATCAAAGTTTTTGGGTTTATACAAAGTTTATGAAAAACTTGTATTTACAAGAAAGTGAGTGGGAGCACTATAGAATTTCTGATGGGTATATGTGGATGACATATTATTGATCAGAAATGATGTAGAATTTATGGAAAGCATAAAGGGTTGTTTGAAAAGAGTTTTTCAAAGGAAGACCTGGATGAAGCTACTTAAAAGTTGTGCATCAAGATCTATAGAGATAGATCAAGACGCTTGATGAGACTTTCAATGAGTACATACCTTGACAAGATTTTGAAAGAGTTCAAAATGGATCAGTCAAAGAAGGAGTTCTTGCCTGATTTGTAAGGTGTGAAGTTGAGTAAGACTCAAAACTCGACAACGGCAGAAGAAAGAGAAAGGACGAAGGTCGTCCCCTATGCCTTAGCCATAGGCTCTATATAGTATGCCATGCTGTGTACCGCACCTGTGTGTGCCTTGCCATGAGTCTGTCAAGGGGTACAAGAATGATCCAGGAGTGGATCACTGGACATCGGTCAAGATTATCCTTAGTAACTAGAGGACTAAGGAAATATTTCTCGATTATGGAGGTGATAAAGAGTTCGTCGTAAAGGGTTACGTCGATGCAAGGTTTAACACCAATCCGGATGACTCTTAGTAGCAATCCGGATACGTATAGTGGAGCAGCCATTTGGAATAGCTCCAAGTGGAGCGTGGTAGCAATATCTATAGTATGACAAAATGATTTGCAAAGTACACACGGATCTGAATGTCGCAGACCCGTTGACTAAAACCTCTTTCACATGCAAAACATGATCGAACCCCAGAACTCATTGGGTGTGAGATTCATAACAATGTAAATCACATACCGATGTGAGCTAGATTATTGACTCTAGTGCAAGTGGGAGACTGTTGGAAATATGCCCTTGAGGCAATAATAAATTAGTTATTATCATATTTCCTTGTTCGTGATAATCGTTTATTATCCATGCTAGAATTGTATTGATCGGAAACTCAGATACATGTGTGGATACATAGACAACACCATGTCCCTAGTATGCCTCTACTAGACTAGCTCGTTGATCAAAGATGGACAAGGTTTCCTAGCCATGGACATGAGATGTCATTTGATAACGGGATCACATCATTAGGAGAATGATGTGATGGACAAGACCCAAACTATGAACGTAGCATATGATCGTGTCAGTTTATTGCTATTGTTTTCTACATGTCAAGTATCTGTTCCTATGACCATGAGATCATGCAACTCACTAACACCGGAGGAATACCTTGTGTGTATCAAATGTCACAGCGTAACTGGGTGACTATAAAGATGCTCTACAGGTATCTCTGAAGGTGTCTGTTGAGCTGGCATGGATCGAGACTAGGATTTGTTACTCCGTATGACGGAGAGGTATCTTGGGGCCCACTCGGTAATACAACATCATAATAAACCTTGCAAGCAATGTGACTAAAGTGTTAGCCACGGGATCTTGTATTACGAAACGAGTAAAGAGACTTGCCGGTAACGAGATTGAACTTGGTATAGAGATACCGACGATCGAATCTCGGGGAAGTAACATTCCGAAGAACAAAGGGAACAGCATACGGGATTAACTGAATCCTTGACATAGAGGTTCAACCGATAAAGATCTTCGTAGAATATGTAGGAGCCAATATGGACATCCAGGTCCCGCTATTGGTTATTGACCGTAGAGGTGTCTCGGTCATGTCTACATAGTTCTCGAACCCGCTGGGTCTGCACACTTAACGTTCGGTGACGTTTTGGTAGTATTGAGTTATGTATGGTGGTGACCGAAGGTTGTTTGGAGTCCCGGATGAGATCCCGGATGTCACGAGGAGCTCCGGAATGGTCTGGGGGTAAAGATTTATATATAGGAAGTCCCGTTTTGGCCACCGGAAAAGTTTCGGGTATTTCCGGTAGTGTACCGGGAGTGCCGGAGGGCTATCAGGAGGGGCCACCCACGCCGGGAGGCCACATGGGCCTGAGGGGGGGTGCACCAGCCCTTAGTGGGCTGGGAAAACCATCCCTACGAGGCCCATGCGGCTAGGAGGTGGGAAAAGGAAAAAGGCCAAGAGGGGGGAAGGTTTTCCAAGTAGGATTGGAATCCTACTTGGAGTAGGATTGGAGGTGGACTCCTCCACCTCCTCTCTACTTCGGCCGAACCCAAGGGGGAGCCCTAGGGCGGCTGCCTCCCCCCCCCCCCTCCCTCCTATATATACTAGAGGAATAGAGCCCCAAAACACAAGTCCACGTGCTAGTTCTCTATTCCCTAGTTCCTCCACCAAATAGATTCCGACGGTGCTTAGGCGAAGCCCTACCGGAATAGTTCCACCACCACCGCTGCCGCGCTGTCGCGCTGCCGGAGAACTCATCAACCTCTCCGCTCCCTCTTGCTGGATCAAGAAGGCGGAGATCGTCATCGAGCTATATGTGTGCAGAACGCGGAGGTGTCGTCCGTTCGGCACTAGATTGGAAGGACCGTGATTGGATCGCGGGACGGATCGTGATTGGATCGCGAGACGGATCGTGATGGGATCGCGGGACGGCTTGCGATTTGGATCGCGAAGACGTTCGACTACATCAACCGCATTTCTTAACGCTTCCGCTTAGCGATCTACAAGGGTATGTAGATCCACTCTCCCTCTCGTAGATGCTCATCACCATGGATAGGTCTTGCGTGTGCGTAGGAAAAAATTTGTTTCCCATGTAACATTCCCCAACACTTAATACACTAGATGCATGCTGGATAGCGGTCGATCTGTGGAGTAATTGTAGTAGATGCAGAATAGTTTAGGTCTACTAATCTTGGACGTGCTGCCTATATATTGATCATTGCCTTGGATATCGTCATGATTATTTGATCTTCTATCAATTGCCCAACAGTAATTTGTTTACCCACCGTGTGCTATTTTCTTGAGAGAAGCCACTAGTGAAATCTACGGCCCCCGGGTCTATTCTTTTAATATATTGCTTTTCGATCTATGTTTTTCCGCATTTGTTTTCAGATCTATTATTCCAAAACCCCAAAAATACCTTGCTGCACTTTTTATTTGCATCTTTTATTTTGTGTTCTTGTGCGATCTATTTATCCAATCTAATACAAACCAATCTATCTTTTTACCGTGGAGAGATTGACTACCTCTCTTACGCGTTGGGTTGCTAGTATTTGTTCTTTGTTTGTAGGTACCGTTTACATAGTGTTGCTTGGTTCTCCTAATGGTTCGATAACCTTGGTTTCATAACTGAGGGAAATACTTACCGTAGCTGTGTTGCATCATCCCTTCCTCTTTGGAGAAATACCGACGCAGTCTCAAGCCACGTCAAAGGAATTTCTGGCGCCGTTGCCGGGGAGACATCATCAACATCTATCAGGTTCCTAATCACAAATATCATCTCCTTGCAATTTACATTATTTTCCATTTGCCTCTTGTTTTCATCTCCCCCACTTCACAAAAATTTGCCGTTGTATTCACCCTATTTTTCGTTTGCCTTTTTCTCATCAGATCTCTTGTTTGCTTGCAATATTTTTTGCGTAGTCACGATGACTCAAGAATATACCAAATTGTGTGATTTTTCCAATACCAAAAAAATGATTTTATTAGTACTTAGATTGCTCCTCCCGCCACTAGTGCGGATTCTTGTGATATTAATGCCGCTTTGTTGAATCTTGTCATGAAAGATCAATTTTCCGGTACTCGTAATGTGGATGTCGCGTCCCGTCTAAACACATTCGTAGAATTGTATGATATGCAAAAGAAAAAAGATGTGGACAATGATATAGTGAAGTTGAAATTATTTCCTTTCTCCTTGCGGGATTGTGCAAAAATTTGGGTTTCTTCTTTTCCTCGCAATAGTATCAATTCTTGGGATAAGTGCAAGGATGCCTTTATTGCTAAGTATTTTCCGCCCGTGAAAATTAATTCCCTTAGAACTCAAATCATGAATTTTAAGCAACTTGAGCATGAACATGTTGCACAGTCTTGGGAAAGAATGAAATTGATGCTACGAAATTGTGCTACTCATGGTTTAAATCTTTGGATGATCATACAAAAATTTTATGCGGGGTTGAATTTTGTCTCTAGAAATCTTTTAGATTCCTCCGTGGGTGGTACTTTTATGGAAATTACTTTGGGTGAAGCTACTAAATTGCTAGATAATATTATGGCAAATTATTCACAATGGCATACTAAAAGAGCACCTACTAGTAAAAAAGTTAATTCGGTTGAAGAAATTAGTACTTTGAGTGGAAAGTTGATGCTCTTATGAAGTTGGTTGCTAGTAAAAATGCTCCTATTGATCTTAATGATGTGCCTTTGTCTACTTTGATTGAGAAAAATAGTGATCCGTAGATGTGAATTTCATCTCGCGAAACAATTTTAATAGCAATGCTTATAGAGGTAATTTTAATCCTAGGCCTTTTCCTAGAAATTCCTCTAATAATTATGGTAATTCCTATGGTAATTCTTCTTACAATAATAATAGGAACCCCACTGATCTTGACAGTAATATTAAAGAATTTATCAATGCTCAAAAAGATTTCAATACTACAATAGAAGAAAAGTTGAATAAGATTGATGATATGTCTAGAAGCATTGATAGAATTTTCCATGATGTAGAAAATCTCAAGTTGAAAGCCTTTCCACCTAATATTGATGAATCAATTAAAGCTTTATATGTTTCTATGGATGAAAGTAAGAAAAGAACCGCTATGCCTAGAGCTAAAAGAGAATTTTTAGAAAAAGCGTTTTCTAGTGATTGCTTTCATAAAAATGATGAAGATCTTAAAGTGATTGGTGTTTCTTCTATTGATTCCTTGTTTAGTAATATTAAAATTGATGATAAAGGAACTGAAGAAGAGTCAACTTCATCTAGAAGGCGCCCCAATGATTTGGAGGGTGGAAATCTTGATGAAAAAATTGATGAAAGTGGGTTTGGAGAGGTCAAAACTTTAAATAGTGATGTGCCCACTATTTTTTATTACAAAGAATTTAATTATGATAGTTTCTCTTTGATTGAATATATTTCTTTGTTACAATCCATGATAAATTCACCCCATGCTTATGAAAAAATAAAACATTTACTAAACATATTGTTGATGCCATGATGAAATATTTTGAAGAAAAGTTGGAGTTAGAGATTTCAATTCCTAGAAAATTACATGATGAGTGGGAACCTACCATTAAAGTCAAGATTAAAAATTATGAGTGCTTTGCTTTATGTGATTTGGGTGCTAGTGTTTCCACAATTCCGAAATCTCTATGTGATGTGCTTGGTCTTACCAATATTGAAGAATGTTCTCTTAATTTGCACTTGGCATATTCTACTATTAAAAAGGCTTTGGGAATAATTAATGATGTTCTTATTCTTGCAAATAGTAACTATGTTCCCATAGATTTTATTGTTATTGATATTGATTGCAATCCGTCTTGTCCCATTATACCTGGTAGACCGTTTTAACACACTATAGGTGTCGTTATTGATATGAAAGAGGCAATATTAAATTTCAATTTCCACTAAGAAAGGGTATGAAACACTTCCCTAGAACAATAATTAAGGCACCATATGAATCAATCATGAGAGCATCCTATGGAGCAAAAACTAAAGATGACAACACTTGAATCTATGCATTATGCCTAGCTAGGGGCATAAAACGATATCGCTTGTTGGGAGGCAACCCAATGAATAAAATTTATTTTTACCTTTTTCTTTATGTTATTGAGTGTTGAAAAAATTATGCTACTTTTATGATTGTGCATTTTATGTTTTAATTAGTGTTTATGCCAAGTAAGCCTTTGGGATCATGTTGGGTGATAGTTGATTTGATCTTATTGAAAAACAGAAACTTTTGCGTCCAGTAGCAGAATTTGAAAAAATCACAGAAGTGACTAAAAATTCTGATTTTTTTACACATGATTTCTATACAAATTTACTACGTTGTCCTAATTTTTCAGAAATTTTGGAGTTAGAGAAGTATGGTTAGAGTACAGATTACGATAGACTGTTCTGTTTTCGTTGCATTGTGTGCTTATTTTGATGAATCTATGGTTTGTATTGGAGGGTATAAGCCATGGTAAAGTTAGAATACAGTAGATATAATTTAATAATAAAATATGAATGGGTTTGTGACATTACTTAGAGTGGTGATTTGCTTTATTATACTAACGGATCTCACGAAGGTTTTGTTAAGTTTTGTGTGATTGAAGTTTTCAAGTTTTGGGTAAGATCACGATGGATGAAGGAATAAGGAGTGAAAAGATCCTAAGCTTGGGGATTCTATGTCACCCCAAGATAATATCCAAGGAGAAACAAGCAACTAAGCTTGGGGATGCCCCGAGTGGCATCCCCTCTTTCTTCTAACGACCATTGGTATTTTACTTGGAGCTATATTTTTCTTCGTCACATATCATGAGTTTTGCTTGGAGCGTCTTGTATTATATGAGACTTTGCTTGATTTGCTTGTTAGTTTGTCACAAGTATCCTTGCTCGACACACCTATTTGAGAGAGCCAAAATTAAGCTATGATTTGTTAGAATTGCTCTATATGCTTCACTTAATTTTTTAGAGCTATGGAATTGCTCTAGTACTTCACTTACATCTTTTTGAGCACGATGTGCTTTAAATTTTTGAAGAAATTCTCTCTTGCTTCACTTATATTATTTTGAGAGATGAAATTTTTATGCTCATTTTCTTCACTTAAATTTATTTGAGCTTGTCAAAAGTAATGACAATATATGAAACTAGTCCATAGCTCAAAGTGATAGATATTCAAGAGGGATATAATAAAAACTTTCATGAAGATCATTGGACAAATTAAACTTGATACCTGGTAATAGTTTTGAGACACGATGATAGTAATATGTGAGTCATGTTGGTGAGTAATTATGCTTTAGTAAGAATATTGGTGTTAAGGTTTGTGATTCCCTATGCAAGAACGAAACTCAATGGTTATGCAATGAAATTACATCCTACTTGTGGTGCATTATTCGGTGTTAGTTATGCTTAATGCCCGTTTATGTGAATTTTCATTTCTTGGTTGGTTGCTTCTCAATCTATTTGCTAGCCTCCACTTGTACTAAGTAGAAATACTACTTGTGCATCCAAAATCCTTAAACCCAATTTTGCCATATGAGTCCACCATACCTACCTATATGCGGTATACCTGTGATGTTCTAAGCAAATTTGTATGTGCCATATCTAATTTTCAAAATGATTTTTCTTTTTGTGTGCTCGTACCGCTCATGAAGTGATAGGGGGTGGCCGATATTTTTCCATGCTAGATGTGTTATTCTCAAGATGAGTGTTTATTCACTTGTCATTGCGCGAGAGTACGGCGGTAATAGGGATGCCCAGTCTCGAAATGAAAAAGAAATTTACTTTATGTTGTGAAATAATAAATTCCTTGGAAAGTGTTGGTATGGAAGGCATCCGTGGATACGGCTAACCATGGATTGTGAAAGAATTGTGGAAAAAGGAATAAACTATATTTTCTGTTTGGGAACTGCCTATGATATATCTAGCATGGAAAGTATTGGGAACTACTCGGTCATTTTCGTTGACAAGAAAAGCATGCCTCTCAAAAAAAATTCTCTCAATTTAAGCTTTGAGCGCTGGCACCTCTACAAATCCCTACTTCCCTCTGCGAAGGGCCTATCTATTTACTTTATGCAATTTTTACTTTTATTTGAGTCTCCATCTTCTCTTATAAAGCACCAACTAGGGAGCACTATGATCATACTTGTGCATTGGGTGTAGCTAATATTCGAGTGTGTTTCATGAATGGATCAATGATTGAGCATGATGGGCTAGGGATAACTTTCTTTAGTGTTGATATTTTGAAAGACATGGTTGCTTGTTGGTATGCTTGAGTATTAAAGTCTTCATGTCAAAACTAGACTATTGCTTTGAACCATCTAAAATTCCAAATGTCCATGCTACAAAAGAAAAGAATATGTGATGAACATGTTAGGCAGCATTCCACATTAAAAATTCTGTTTTTATCATTTACCTACTCGAAGACGAGCATGAATTAAGCTTGGGGATGTTGATACGTCTCCATCGTATCTATAATTTTTTATTGTTACATTCTATTATATTATCATTATTGGATGTTTTATAATCATTTTATAGCAACTTTATATCATTTTTTGGGACTAACCTATTGACATAGTGCCCAGTGCCAGTTGATGTTTTTTGCTTGTTTTTTTTACTTCGCAGAATATCAGTACCAAACGGATTCCAATTGCCACGAAACTTTTTGGAGATTTTTTTGGACCAGAAGACAACTTGGGAGCTAAGGACGAACCTGGGGGGGAGGTTCTTGGGGCCCATGATACACCAGGGACGCTAGAGGCTCCTGGCGGTGCCCTGATGTATCGTGGGGCCCACGGAGGTCTTTTCAACCGCCACTCAGCTCTATAAATCCTCAGAAATTCCAGAAACCTTAGAGGGGGAGACGAAACACAATTCCAGGCGCCACAAGTTCCAGAACCACGAGATCCAATCTAACACCATCACGGAGGGGTTCATCACCCTCGCGGGTGCTTCTCCGATGATGCGTGAGTAGTCCACCATAGACTCGCGGGTCCGTAAGTGGTAGCTAGATGGCTCTCTCTCTCTCTCTCTCTTTTGTTTCTCAATACAATCGTCTCTTGGTGATCTATTTGATGTAATGACTTTTTGTGGTGTGTTTGTTGGGATCCGATGAAGTTTGAGTTCATGATCAGTTTCTATCCATGAATATTATTTGAGTCTTCTTTGATCTCTTATATGCATGATTATTTATATCCTCATATTTCTTCTTCGAATCTTTGGTTTAGTTAGGCCAACTAGATCGATTTTTCTTGCCATGGGAAGAGGTGCTTTGTGATGGGTTTGATCTTACGGTGTCCTCTCTCAGTGACAGAAGGGGCAGCGAGGCACGCATGTATCGTTGCTATTAAGGATAACAAGATGGGGTCTATTCCTATATGAATAGATCTTGTCCGCATCATGTCATCGTTCTTATTGCATTACTCCGTTTCTCCATGAACTTAATGCACTAGATGCATGCTAGATAGCGGTCGATGTGTGGAGTAATAGTAGTAGATGCAGAATCGTTTTGGTCTACTAATCTTGGACGTGATGCCTATATATTGATCATTGCCTTGGATATCGTCATGATTATTTGATCTTCTATCAATTGCCCAACAGTAATTTGTTTACCCACCGTGTGCTATTTTCTTGAGAGAAGCCACTAGTGAAATCTACGGGCCCCGGGTCTATTCTTTTAATATATTGATTTTCGATCTATCTGTTTCCGCATTTGTTTTTAGATCTATTATTCCAAAAACCCAAAAATACCTTGCTGCACTTTTGATTTGCATCTTTTATTTTGTGTTCTTGTGCGATCTATTTATCCAATCTAATACAAACCAATCTTTTTTTACCGTGCGATCTTTTATTTTGTTTAGATAGTGTTGCTTGGTTCTCCTACTGGTTCGATAACCTCGGTTTCATAACTGAGGGAAATACTTACCGTAGCTGTGCTGCATCGTCCCTTCCTCTTTGGGGAAATACGGATGCAGTCTCAAGCCACGTCATCCATTATGGTGACAGTGGACTTGTGAAGATGTGTCGAAGAGTGGCTCACCCATAGTGGAGTGACGTGGCTTGAGACTGCGTCGTTATTTCCCCAGAGAGGAAGGGATGATGCCGCACAACGACGGTAAGTATTTCTCACATTTATGAAACCAAGGTATCGAACCAGTAGGAGGATCACGCAACACTATGTAAACAACACCTGCACACAAAGAACAAATACTTGCAACCCGACGCGAAAGAGAGGTTGTCAATCTCTCTACGTTAAAAAGATAGATTAGGAAATGATAGATTGGATAGATAGATCTCGTAAGAACACAAAATAAAAGAGGCAAATAAAAAGTGCAGCAAGGTATTTTTGGGTTTTTTGTAATAATAGATCTGAAAACAAACGCGGCAAAAATATAGATCGGAAAGCAATATGTAGGAAAAGTAGACCCGTGGGCCGTAGGTTTCACTAGTGGCTTCTCTCATGAGTATAGCACACGGTGGGTGAAAAAATTACTGTTGGGCAATATATAGAAGATCAAATAATCATGACGATATCCAAGGCAATGATCATTATATAGGCATCACGTCCAAGATTAGTAGACCGAAACAATTCTACATCTACTACTATTACTCCATACATCGACCACTATCCAGCATGCATCTAGTGTATTAAGTTCATGAAAAAATGGAGTAATGCAATAAGAAGGTGACATGATGTAGACAAGATCTATTCATGTAGGAATAGACCCCATCTTGTTATCCTTAATAGCAACGATACATGCGTGCCTCGCTGCCCCTTCTATCACTGGGAGAGGACACCGCAAGATCGAACCCATCACAAAGCACCTCTTCCCATGGCAAGAAAAATCGTTCTAGTTGGCCTAACTAAACCAAAGATTCGAAGAAGAAATACGAGGCTATAACTAATCATGCATATAAGAGATCAAAGAAGACTCAAATAATATTCATGGATAGAAACTGATCATGAACTCAAAGTTCATCGGATCCCAACAAACACACCGCAAAAAGTTTACATAAAATAGATCTCCAAGAGACCATTGTATTGAGAATAAAAGGAGAGAGAGAGGAAGCCATCTAGCTACTGCCTACGGACCCGTAGGTCTATGGTGGACTACTCACGCATCATCGGAAAGGCACCAATGAGGATGATGAACCCCTCTGTGATGGTGTTAGATTGGATCTCGCGGTTCTGGAACGTGCGGCGACTGGATGTATTTTTCGTCGACTCCTCTAGGGTTTCTGGAATATTTGGGTATTTATAGAGCTAAGAGGCATTGGAGAAGGTTCCCGACGTGGTCACAACCCATCAGGGTGCGCCCTGGTGGGTTGTGGGCGGCCTGGTGGGTTGTGGGTGGCCTGGCTCCCTCCTAGTTGTTTTTTTGTCCCACTAGCCTTCTTCTGGTCCAAAAAATTCTCCAAAAAGTTTCATCGCGATTGGACTCCGTTTGGTACTGATATTCTGCGAAGTAAAAAACAAGCAAAAAAGCAGCAACTGGCACTTGGCACTATGTCAATAGGTTTGTCCCAAAAAATGATATAAACTTGCTATAAAATGATTGTAAAACATCCAAGAATGATAATATAACAGCATGGAACAAGAAAAAATTATAGATACCTTGGAGACGTATCAGCATCCCCAAGCTTAATTCCTACTCGTCTTCGAGTAGGTAAATGATAAAAACAGAATTTTTGATGTGGAATGCTACCTAACATGTTCATCACATATTTTTTTCTTTTGTAGCATGGACATTTGGACTTCTAGATGGTTCAAAGCAATAGTCTAGTTTTGACATGAAGATTTTAATACTCAAGGATGCCAACAAGCAACCATGTCTTTCAAAATATCAACACTGGAGAAAGTTATCCCTGGCCCATCATGCTCAATCATTGATCCAATCATGAAACACACTCAAATATTAGCTACACCCAATACACAAGTATGATCATAGTGCCCCCTAGTTGGTGCTTTATGAGAGAAGATGGACACTCAAAATAAAAATAAAAATTGCATAAAGTAAATAGATAGGCCCTTCGTAGAGGGAAGTAGGGATTTGTAGAGGTGCTACAGCTCAAAGTTTAAATTGAGAGAGAAAAATATTTTGGGTGGCATGCCTTTCCTGTCAATGAAAACGACAAAGTAGTTCTCAATACTTTCCATGATACATCATAGGCGGTGCCCAAACATAAAGTAAACTTTATTCCTTTTCCACCATTCTTTCACAATTCATGGCTGGCCGTATCCACGGTTGCCTTCCATACCAACACTTTCCAAGGAATCAATTATTCGACAACATAAAGTAAATTTCTTTTTTTTCATTTCGGGACTGGGCATCGCTATTACCGCCGTACTCTCGTGCAATGAAAAGTGAATAAACACTCATCCTGAGAATAACACATCTAGCATGGAAAAAGATTGGATACCCCCTACCGTTTCATGAGCGGTACGAGCACACAAAAAGGAAATTTATTTTGAAAATTAGAGATGGCACATACAAATTTGCTTAGAACGGCATGGAAATACCGCATATAGGTAGGTATGGTGGACTCATAAGGCAAAACTGGGTTTGAGGATTTTGGATGTACAAGTAGTATTTCTACTTAGTACAAATGGAGGCTAGCAAATAGATTGAGAAGCAACCAACCAAGAAACGAAAATCACATAAACGGGCATTGAACAAAACTAACACCGAATAATGCACCATAAGTAGGATGTAATTTCATTCCATAACTATTGATTTTCGTGCTTGCATAGGGAATCACAAACCTTAACACCAATATTCATACTAAAGCATAATTACTCACCAACATGACTCACATATCACTATCATCATGTCTCAAAACTTTTACAAGGAATCAAGTTTAATTTGTCCAATGACCTTCATGAAAGTTTTTATTTTATCCCCCTTTAATATCTATCACTTTGGGACTAATTTCATGTATTGCCATTGCTTTTGACAAGCTCAAACAAATTTAAGTGAAGAACATGAGCATAAGGATTTCACCTCTCAAAATAATATAAGTGAAGCATGAGAGGATTTCTTAAAAATTTACTAACTCTCAAATTAATCTATCTGAATCATGAGAGTATTTCTTCAAAAATTTCAAAGCACACCGTGCTCAAAAAGATATAAGTGAAGCACTAGAGCAATTCCATAGCTCAAAAAATTTAAGTGAAGCATAAAGAGCAATTCTAACAAATCATAGCATAATTTTGGCTCTCTCAAATAGGTGTGTCAAAAAAGGATACTAGTGACAAACTAAAAAGCAGAACAAGCAAAGACTCAATTGATACAAGACGCTCCAAGCAAAACTCATGATATGTGACGAATAAAATATAGCTCCAAGTAAAATACCGATGGTCGTTAGAAGAAACAGGGGATGACACTCGGGCATCCCCAAGCTTAGTTGCTTGTTTCTCTTTGGATAATATCTTGGGGTGCTGTAGCATCCCCAAGCTTAGGCTCTTTTCACTCCTTATTCCTTCATCCATCGTGATCTCACCCAAAACTTGAAAACTTCAATCACACAAAACTCAGCAAAATCTTCGTGACATCCGTTAGTATAATAAAGCAAATCACCACTTTAAGTATTGTTGCAAACCCATTCAAATTTTATTATTGCATTATAAATACTGTATTTTAACTTTACCTTGGCTTATAACCTTCAATACAAACCATAGGTTCATCAAAACAAGCACACAATGCAACGAAAACAGAATCTGTCTTAAACAGAACCGTCTGTCATAATATGTACTCTAACCATACTTCTGTAACTCTAAAAATTCTGACAAATTAGGAAAATGTAAAGAATTTGTATAGTAATACTGTGTTATAATTTAATATCATTATCACGCTCCAGTAAAAAATGAAAATTTGCACACTGGAGTCAAAGTTTCTGTTTCAGATTCAGCATTGTTTCTACTCATCTTATGAATCATCCTAAAGGCTTTACTTGGCACAAACACTAAATAAAACATAAAAACAATCATAACAGAGGCATAATTGTGTCAACACTCAAAAACATAAATAAAAAGATTAAAATAAATTTATTCATTGGGTTGCCTCCCAACAAGCGCTATCGTTTTACGCCCCTAGCTAGGCATAATGCATAGATTCAAGTATTGTCATCTTTGGTTTTTGCTCCATTGGATGGTCTCATGATTGATTCATATGGTGGCTTAATTCTTGTTCTAGGGAAGTGTTCCATACCCTTTCTTAGTGCAAACTGAAATCTAATATTGCCTTCTTTCATATCAATCACGGCACCTATAGTGCGTAAAAACGGTCTACCAAGTATAATGGGACAAGACGGATTGCAATCAATATCAAGAACAATAAAATATATGGGCACATAGTTCCTATTTGCTAGAATAATAACTTCATTAATTCTTCCCACGGGCTTTTTAATAGTAGAATCCGCCAAGTGCAAATTAAGAGAACATTCTTCAATATTGGTAAAACCAAGCACATCACATAGAGATTTCGGAATCGTGGAAACACTAGCACCCAAATCACATAAAGCATAGCACTCATAATTTTTGATTTTGACCTTAATGGTAGGTTCCCACTCATCATGTAATTTTCTAGGAATAGAAATCTCTAACACAACTTTTCTTCAAAAGATTTCATCATAGCATCAACGATATGTTTAGTGAAAACTTTATTTTGTTCATAAGCATGAGGTGAATTTAACATGGATTGCAGCAAAGAAATACATTCAATCAAATAGCAACTATCATATTTAAAGTCTTTGCAATCCAAAATAGTGGGCACATCACTAGTTAAAGTTTTGACCTCTTCAAACCCACTTTCGTCAAATTTTTCAACAAGATTTTCACCTTCCAAATTATTGGGACGCCTTCTAGCTAAAGTTGACTCTACTTCAGTCCCTTTATTATCAATTTTAATATTACTAAACAAGGAATCAATAGAAGAAACACCAATCACTTTAAGATCTTCGTCATTTTTCTGAAAGCAATCACTAGAAAACGCTTTTTCTAAAAATTCTCTTTTAGCTCTAAGCATAGCGGTTCTTTTATTTCTTTCATCCATAGAAACATATAAAGCTTTAATTGATTCATCAATCTTAGGGGCGAAATCTTTCAACTTGAGATTTTCTACATCATGAGAAATTCTATCAATACTTCTAGACATATCATCAATCTTATTCAACTTTACTTCTATCATAGTATTGAAAACCTTTTGCGCATTGATAAATTCTTTAATATTACTCTCAAGATCAGAGGGGTTCTTATTATTATTGTAATAAGAACTACCATAGAAATTTCCATAATTATTACAGGAATTTCCAGGAAAAGGCCTAGGATTAAAATTACCTCTATATGCATTGTTATTAAAATTGTTTCACGAGATGAAATTCACATCTACGGAATCATTATTTTTCTCGATCAAGGTAGACAAAGGCACATTATTAAGATCAATAGGAGCATTTTTACTAGCAACCAACTTCATTAAAGCATCAAAGTTTTCACTCAAAGTACTAATTTCTTCAACTGAATTAACCTTTTTGCTTGTAGGTGCTCTTTCAGTATGCCATTGTGAATAATTTGCGATAATATTTTCTAGCAATTTAGTAGCTTCACCCAAAGTAATTTCCATAAAAGTACCACCCGCGGCGGAATCTAAAAGATTTCTAGAGACAAAATTCAATCCCGCATAAAAAAATTGTATGATCATCCAAAGATTTAAACCATGAGTAGGACAATTTCTTAGCATCAATTTCATTCTTTCCCAAGATTGTGCAACATGTTCATGCTCAAGTTACTTAAAATTCATGATTTGTGTTCTAAGGGAAATATTTTTCGCGGGCAGAAAATACTTAGTAATAAAAGCATCCTTGCACTTATTCGAAGAATCGATACTATTGCAAGGCAAAGAAGAAAACCAAATTTTTGCACGATCCCGCAAGGAGAAAGGAAATAATTTCAACTTTACTATATCATTGTCCACATCTTTTTTCTTTTGCATATCACACAATTCTACGAATGTTTTTAGATGGGACGCGGCATCCTCATTAGGAGTAACGGAAAATTGATCTTTAATGACAAGATTCAACAAAGCGGCCTTAATGTCACAAGACTCTACACTAGTGGCGGGAGGAGCAATCGGATTACTAATAAAATAATTATTATTAGTATTGGAAAAATCACACAATCTGGTATTTTCTTGAGTCATCATGACTACGCAAACAATATTGCAAGCAAACAAGAGATCTGGCGTGAAAAAGGCAAAGGAAAAAGAGGGCGAATAAAACGGCAAATTTGGTGAAGTGGGGGAGAGGAAAACGAGAGGCAAATGGCAAATAATGTAATTGCAAGGAGATGAGATTTGTGATTAGGAACCTGATAGGTGTTGATGGTGTCTCCTCGGCGCCAGAGATTGGCACGTTGAAGAGACTGCTTCCTCCCCGACAACGGCTCCAGAGATTCCTTTCAAGTGCCTTGAGACTTTGTTGGTATTTTCCCAAAGAGGAAGGGATGATGCAGCACAGCGACGGTAAGTATTTCCCTCAGTTATGAAACCAAGGTATCGAACCAGTAAGACGATCGCGCAACACTATGTAAATAGCACCGGCACACAAAGAACAAATACTTGCAACCCGACGCGAAAGAGAGGTTGTCAATCTCTCTACGGTAAAAAGATAGATTAGGTAATGATAGATTGGATAGATAGATCTCGCAAGAACACAAAATAAAAGAGGCAAATAAAAAGTGCAGCAAGGTATTTTTGGTTTTTTTGGAATAATAGATCTGAAAACAAAAGCGACAAAAAGATAGATCAGAAAGCAATATGTTGGAAAAGTAGACCCGGGGGCCGTAGGTTTCACTAGTGGCTTCTCTCATAAGTATAGCACGGTGGGTGAACAAATTACTGTTGGGCAATTGATAGAAGATCAAATAATCATGATGATATCCAAGGCGATGATCATTATATATGCATCACATCCAAGATTAGTAGACTGAAACGATTTTGCATCTACTACTATTACTCCACACATCGACCGCTATCCAGCATGCATCTAGTGTATTAAGTTCATGGAGTAATGCAATAAGAACGGTGACATGATGTAGACAAGATCTATTCATGTAGGAATAGACCCCATCTTGTTATCCTTAATAGAAACGATACATGCGTGCCTCGCTGCCCCTTCTGTCACTGGGAGAGGACACCGCAAGATCGAACCCATCACAAAGCACCTCTTCCCTTGGCAAGAAAAATCGATCTAGTTGGCCTAACGAAAACAAAGATTCGAAGAAGAAATATGAGGCTATAAGTAATCATGCATATAAGAGATCAAAGAAGACTCAAATAATACTCATGGATATATCATGAACTCAAAATTCATCGGATACCAACAAACACACCGCAAAAAGTTTACATCAAATAGATCTCCAAGAGACCATTGTATTGAGAATCAAAAGAGAGAGAGAGGAAGCCATCTAGCTACTGCCTACGGACCCATAGGTCTATGGTGGACTACTCACGTATCATCGGAGAGGCACCAATGAGGATGATGAACCCCTCCGTAATGGTGTTAGATTGGATCTCGCGGTTTTGGAACTTGCGGCGGCTGGATGTATTTTTCGTTGACTCCTCTAGGGTTTCTAGAATATTTGGGTATTTATAGACCTCAGAGGCGGTGGAGAAGGTTCCTGAGGCGGCCACAACCTATCAGGGCGCGACCGGGGCCCCTGGCGCGCCCTCGTGGGTTGTGGGCGGCCTGGGCTCCCTCCTGGTTGCTTCTTTGGCCCATTGGCCTTCTTCCTATCCAAAAAAATTCTCCAAAAAGTTTCGTCGCAATTGGAGTCCGTTTGGTACGTATATTCTGCGAAGTAAAAACCAAGCAAAAAGATAACAACTGGCACTTGGCACTATGTTAATAGGTTAGTCCCAAAAAATGATATAAAGTTGCTATAAAATGATTGTAAAACTTCCAAGAATGATAATATAACAGCATGGAACAAGCAAAATTTATAGATACGTTGGAGACGTATCATGGAGTATGGGGGAGCAATCAACTAGTCTTCATCGAGCCAGCACAATCAAGAAAGGTGGTCCATCTTGAGTAAGTCAAGATCATCATCATCTAGCTCAAGTGGACTATATGCAAGGTATAGGTTTGCCCTTGACATGTTTTCTATGTTACCGGTCTCATGGTGGTAGTTGGGAGACCGGGTTATATGATCGACTGTCGTAGTATCAAGGGGGGCTCTCAAGTGAGTAGCTTGATCATATCGTTCGTTGAGAGCTCAAACTATTTGCATCCTTGCACGATATTTCTTAGTTCTTTTTTGATGTTTCTCTTCGTGAGTTTTAGAGCTTATGGTCATCTTCATGACAAGCTCGAGTTCATCGAAAATGGAGTCCATATGCATCTTCTATGATGTTTTCGATGTTGGAGTTTTTGCCGGTTCTTCATTCATAGAGGTTTCACATCTCTATATCATTGGCATTTTTATACTACCTATTCTTAATATACTGTTGGATAGCTCTTGTCATCCTCTATCCAACAAACTTGAGTTTGCTCAATTCGGAGCTCGTATGAGAAAGTTATGGCAGTTTCTTTCTCAAGACAGTTGTCAGCGCTCAGGCGGTAGTACCGCTTGGTACCACGGTAGTACCGCTTAGGTGGTACTTCCGCTATATTCTACCACTGCTACTACCGCTTATTTTATTCTTCTGGTGCCTTTGCCCTTGTTGAGCGGAAGTACCACTGCTATGGAGCGGTAGTACCTTGAAAGCCACCAGACACCTTCTGTCATGTGTCTGATGCCCCGCGCCACCTGAGCGGAAGTAGAGCGGTTGTACTAAGTGGTAGTACCGCTAGCAGGAGCGGTAGTACTGCTCCGACGGCACTACCGCCTCGAGGTTTTTGCTGTTTGCATGTTTTTCCCTGGAACTACCGCACTAAGCGGTAGTACCGCTCAGCCGAGCGGTAGTACCGCTTGTGTGCGGGCTGTGGGGGTAACGGTTGGATTTTTCCCCACCTATAAAAGGGGGTCTTCTTCCCCAATGGATCTCATCTTTTGAGCTCGAGTTTGCCCTCCATTATTGACCTTCTTCGAGCTTGCTATCTCTCAATCCCTCAAATGATTCTTGCTAGTTCTTGAGGGGAAAGAGAGAGGAGATCTAGATCCACATTTCCACCAATCACTTTCTCCTCTATGTGAGGGGAAACCCTTGGATCTAGATCTTGGAGTTCTTCATGTTCTTCTTTGTTCTTCCTCTCAGTTTCTTCCATAGCATTAGTTGTTGTGGTGGGATTTGGGAGAGAAGGACTTGGGCACTCCGTGTGCCCTTGCCATTGCATTTGGTGCATAGGTTTGAGTTCTCCACGGTGATAAGTGGAAGTGAAGTTTGAGAAGCTTATTACTCTTGGGTGTTTGAGCACCCTAGAGCTTGTTCCTCTTGGGTGCTTTGGCGCCCTAGACGGTTGGTGGTGTCTTGGAGCTCAATCATTGTGGTGTAAAGCTCCGAGCAAGCGTCGGGGTCTCCAATTAGGTTGTGGAGATTGCCCCGAGCAATTTTTACGGGTTCCAGTGACCGGCCCCAAGGGTTACCAAAGTGTATGGGTATAGTGACCGCCCCAAGGGTTTCCATTTGTACGGGTTCGGTGACCGCCCTCAAGGGTCCCTTAGTGGAATCACGGCATCTTGCATTGTGCGAGGGCGTGAGGAGATTACGGTGGCCTTATTGGCATCTTGGGGAGCATTGTGCCTCCACACCTCTCCAAAGGGAGATTAGCATCCTCAAGGGTGTGAACTTCGGGATACATCGTCGTCTTCGCGTACCTCGGTTATCTCTTACCCGAGCCCTTTACTTATGCACTCTACTATGTGATAGACATATTGTTTCATGCTATATATCTTGCTATCACTCAGTTGTTTATCTTGCTTAGCATAAGTTGTTGCTGCACATAGGTGATCCTAGTTGTTTTAGGTTTTGTGCTTGACATATTAAACGCTAGTTTTATTCCGCATTTGTTCAAGCCTAAACCGTAATTATTTTAAAGCGCCTATTCACCCCCCCCCCCTCTAGGCGACATCCACGTCCTTTCAACATGTTCCAAGGTCAAAATAGTTTCATTAATGATAACAGGTGGTGCTCCTACAAGCTTTTCAATAGAATTATAAGCATCCAAGGTGTGACACATTAAGAAATTGCCACCGGTAATGGTGTCAAGAATAGACCTATACCAAGTTGTCACACCCGCATAAAAATTACGAAACAAGGTAGTTTTGGATTGCTTATGAGTTGATTTATTTTGAGCATTGCAAATTCTATATCGTGCATCTTTCAAATTTTCTCCTCCCCTTTGTTTGAAACTTAGTACCTCATTATCGAGAGCAACGAGAACATAAGAAGAACTAAACATAGTAACAAGCAACAAGCAAAGATATATATTTTTGTATTTTTGATTTTTATGAAACAAACTAAATATAACAGCAAATAAAAAGAAGAACAAGTGAATGATAATTTGTGTGAAGTTACTTGATAGTTGGTGATGATATTCCCCGGCAATGGTGCCAGAAATCCTTCCTGATACTTGTGATCTGCGTTGGGTTTTCCATGAAGAGGAACGGGTAATTGCAGCACAATACGGGTAAGTATTTCCCTCAATTAAGAAACCAAGGTTTATCTAACCAATAGGAATATCAATCCACAACCGTCTTCAGCGGCTGCACACAAAAGAGCAAACAACTTGCACCCAACACGGGCAAGAGGGTTGTCAATCCCCTTGATCTCGTTATTTGCAAGCAAGTGAGGTGTGTAGATAATAGTAGATAATTTTAAATTACAAAATAAAATAAAAAGTAAATAATGGCAGCAAGGTAATGATAGGTTTTGTAAAGATATAAGTGAATAGACCCGGGGGCCATAGTTTTCCCTAGCGGCATCTCTCATGTAGGCAACATACGATGGGTAAACAAATTACTGTTGGGCAATTGATAGAAAAGCGCATAGTTATGTGAGATTCACGGCAATGATCATCTATATATAGCATCACGTCCATAAGAAATTAGGATGACTCCTGCCTGCACCTATTACTATTACTCCACTTCAAGAGCGCTTCTATGCTTGCCTCTCTACATATTAAGTTCATGACAAACAGAGTAATGCTTGGAGAATGATGACATGATGTAGAAAAGAGAATTCAATTAATATGAACTAACCCCATCGTTTTATCCTTAGTGGTAACAACACAAAGACGTATCTTGTCCCCTACTTTGTCACTTGGATATAGAAAAGGTTGAACCCACTACAACGCACCGCTCTCGCTGAAGAAATATCAATCTAGTTGGCCAAACCATCTCAATAGATTGGAGAGATTTACGAAGCTATAATGATCATGCAAATAAGAATCTTAATATTCAGGTTTGACTCAAATACTTTTCATGAATAATCTAAAACATAAACCCACAATTCATCGGATCCCAACAAACACGCCGTACAAAAGAATTACATCGGATAGATCAGAGCGAAGATGCGATGATCATTGTATTGAAGATCAAAAGAGAGAGAGATAGCCATCTAGGCACTAACTACGGACCCGTAGGAATGTGGTGAACTACTCACACATCATCATGAGGGCAACAAGGTTGATGAAGAGGCCCTCCATGATCGATCCCCCTCCGGCAGGGTGCCAGAACGGAGCTCCAGATGGGATCGCGGCGGAACAGAGATGTGCGGCAGCGGAAAAAGTGTTTCGGGATGCCCTCTAGGGTTTTTGGAATATATGTGAATTTATAGGCCAGAGAACAGGGTCAGTAGGTCCACCAGAGAGGGACAAGCCATCAGGGCGCGACCACCCCCCCTGAGCGCGCCCTGTTGGCTTGTGCCTCCATCGTGCGGCCTCCAGTCTTCTCCCGAAGCTTCCAGGTCTTCTTTTGGTCCAGAAAAAATCATAAAAATGTTTCGAGGCAATTGGACTTCGTTTGGTACTGTAAACCTAAAAAGTAAAAAAAAACACGCAAAAAACAGCAACTGGCACTAAGCACTGGGTCAATAGGTTAATGCTCAAAAATCATATAAATTGGTAAGTTATTACTCAAAAAGTATCGTAGAATGATATTATAATAGCATGGAACAATAAAAAATTATAGATACGTTGGACATGTATCAAGGCTCGGACCTCGTGAGGCCCGCTCCCCGCGAGGCAGAACTCTCCAACTCAAGCATACTTAGCATCAGGTAGCCTCACAAGGCTCCCCTCGTGAGGCGATTCAACGTGAGTCCCTCCGCTTGGAGGGTTCATGCGGCGCTGGTCGCACGGCTGCGCGCTCGCCACGTGGGTGATGCACCCGTACAGGCTAGGACAGCAGGATCATGCCAGCGGGAGTGGATAGAGAGGATTTCCTTTGTTGTGATTAAAGGGCAGTACATGTTGCCTCCTCCAAAGTAGTTTACCAAAGCTTGCCATTTTGGTGCAAGGCAACCAAGGTGACACTGGTCGCCATGGCGAAGGTCATCACCGAGCCCAACGGCGCGTCATGGACTGCGCCTTTGCAGATAAAGACCGACTTTTCTCAAGATAGATTGAGCGCCTGTCCCCCTTTGAATTGCCGCCCTGTGGCTGCCCTTTCCCGTCGATATTTTCGGGGAAGGGGACAAATGCAAGGATAAGAGGGGCAGTGTTGCCACCGTAGAGGGAGAGTTCGATCCTTCTGACACCCAATCATTCATTTGTACGGTCGTCTTACACCTTGTAATATTAGTGCCGCTCCAAGAGGAATCCTACCAAGCAGTCGTACGATTTTACACCACAAGGTGGCCTGAACCTGCGTAAACCGCGTGTCTATTGTAGTGCCCTATGTGTGTGCGCTCTCGCGAAGCTTCGTTCGCCATAAACTTAGTCAACGTCGGGTCGTGAGATAACTGCATAGAGATGCCCGAGAGTTTGAACCGGGGTTTTGGAGAGTGTACCCTAGCTCAAACGCTTCTCCGACATTTAGCACGACAGGTGGGGGACTTTCTTTTGTTGCAGCGTCCTCAACATGGCTGACGCGCGTCAAGCTCGCGCCCAGTGTAGGGCCAACCATGTCCACACGGAGCCCATCATCAATGACAACCGCCGCAGACGTGCACGCCGCCACTGAGCTGGCGGTGGGGGGAGCAGCCGGCTTCCTCCGTCCACCTGTCCGCTCAGCAGCAACAGCGTCCGCCCGAGCGCACCGGTACTGCGTCTTCGCTCGCTCGCCTCAAGCCACTGGAGCCGCACGCCGCGCTGCTCATGGCGCAAGAGCTATTATGCTATCGCCCGACTCCGGTCGGCTACGACACCTGGCTCGTGCGCATCACTGAGCTCGTCAACACCGTCGAGGATGCCCCAGCGCCCTCTCGCCCTCTTCTGCCTCCATCGTTGCACGGCGCGCGAGCAGAACACGATGCTCCTCCACCACCTCCTCCTTCGGGCGGTGATGATGTAGAGCCTCGCCGTCATGCGCGCGGGCCTAAGCCGTCCCAGGGCGCATCCTCACCCAACCAAGCCGGCACCAGTTGCCAGATCATCTAGCACGCGCAGCCGGACGCACGCGTCCTCCTCAAAAGGCAGCACGACTGCCAAAACAACAACATCGAGGACATCACTGCGGCCGGGCGCCAGAACCGGGTCGCTCTCACCGGTGGGGTCGCCACCATCTACGGGCGCTGCCTCGCCTTCACCCCAAGCTGCGCCGCGTGGTGTGGCCCTTCAAGTGGAAACCCGATCTGCCTCCTCGCTATGATGGGACACCAACCCCTCAGAGTTCCTGTAGCTCTATGTCATGGGCATTCAAGCCACGCGCGGCGATGACAAGTGCATGGGGAACTGGCTTCCCATGGAGCTCAAGGACAACGCACGCTCGTGGCTGATCAACCTACCCGAGAAGTCCATCTCCTTGTGGTCCGAACTGTGCGAGCAATTCGTCGCCAACTTAAAGGGCACGTACGAGCATCCCCTCATGCTCAATGACCTGCGCGTCATGTGTTAGCGCCCCGGAGAGACCCTCCGCAAGTACATACAGTGCTTCAACCAAGTGCGTGATCTCTGTGATCTGTGTTGGGTTTTCCGTCAAGAGGAACGGGTTATTGCAGCACAAACGAGTAAGTAATTCCCCTAGTTAATATCCAAGGTTTATCGAACCAATAGGAGTAACACACAACCACCGTCTTCAGCGATTGCACACAAAAGAGCAAACACTTGCACCCAACACGGGCAAGAGGGTTGTCAATCCCATTGGACTCGTTATTTGCAAGCAAGTGAAACAAGTAGATAGTAGTGGATAATTGCAAAATAAAATAAAAGATAATAAAGGCAGCGAGGTATTGAAATATTTTTGTAAATTATAAGTGAGAAGACCCAGGGGCCGTAGTGTTCTCTAGTGGCATCTCTCATGTAGGAAACATACAGTGGGTAAACAAATTACTGTTGGGAAATTGATAGAAAGGTGAATAATTATATTCATATTCACGGCAATGATCATGTGTATATAGGCATCACATCCATAAACAAATAGGCCGACTCCTGCCTGCACCTATTACTATTACTCCACTCATCGACCGCTATCTAGCATGCATCTAGAGTATTAAGTAAAACAGAGTCATGCTTGGAGAAAGATGACATGATGTAGACAAAGTAAACTCAATCAATATGAATGAACCCCATCGTTTTATCCTTAGTAGCAACAACACAAAGATGTATCTTCTCCCCTTCTGTCACTGGGAGATAGAAACCCGTCAGGTTGAACCTACCGCAACGCACCCCTCTCACTGAAGAAAGATCAATCTACTTGGCCAAAGCAAATCAACAAATCGGAGAGATTTACGAAGCTATAATGATCATGGAATAAGAATCAATTTAAGAACTCAGAGAAGACTCCAATATTTTATCATGAATAATCTGAACGTAAACCCACAATTCATCGGATCCCAACAAACACACCGCACAAAGGCATTACATAGGATAGATCAAAGCATAGACCCGGGGGCCAAAGTTTTCCCTAGCGGCATCTCTCATGTAGGCAGCATACGGTGGGTAACAAATTACTGTTGGGCAATTGATAGAAAAGCGGATAGTTATGTGGTGTTCAAGGCAATGATCATGTATATCTAGGCATCACGTCCATAAGAAAATAGGCCGACTCATGCCTGAACCTATTACTATTACTCCACTCATCAACCGCTATCCAGCATGCATCTAGAGTATTAAGTAAAATAGAGTAATGCTTGGAGAACGATCACATGATGTAGACAAAGTAAACTCAAATAATATGAATGAACCCCATCGTTTTATCATTAGTAGCAACAACACAAAGACGTATCTTGTCCCCTACTTTGTCACTGGGATATAGAAACTCGCCAGGTTGAACCTACCACAACGCACCACTCCCACCGATGAAATATCAATCTACTTGGCCAAACATATCAATAGATCGGAGAGCATTACGAAGCTATAATGATCATGCAATTAAGAGACAATATATATCAAAGGTATCTCAAATACTTTTCATGAATAATCTGAACATAAACCCATAATTCATCGGATCCCAACAAACACACCGCACAATAGGATTACATCGGATAGATCAAAGCCAAGATGCGATGATCATTGTATTGAAGATCATAAGAGAGAGAGATTTCCATCTAGGTACTAGGTATGGACCCGTAGGTCTGTGGTGAACTACTCACACATCATCATGAGGGCAGCAAGGTTGATGAAGAGGCCCTCCATGATCGATCCCCCCTCCGGCAGGGTGCCAGAACGGAGCTTCATATGGCCTCGCAACGTAACAGAGACTTGCATCGGCGAAAAAAGGGTTTCAGGACTGCCTCCAGGGTTTTTAGGATATTAGAGAATTTATAGGCCGAAGAGGGACGTCGGGAGGCGGCTGAGGGGGCCACCACATATCAGGGTGCCCCCCCCGCCAGGGCGTGCCCTGATGTGTGGTGGGGCCCTCGGGCACCTCCTGGCTTCCTTCCAAAGCTTCTAGGTCTTCATATAGTCCAGAAAAAATCATCAAAAAGTTTCGTGGCAATTGGACTTCGTTTGGTACAGTAAACCTGAAAAGGCAAAAACATGCAGAAAACAGCAACTGGCACTGGGCACTAGGTCAATAGGTTAGTGCTTAAAAATATTATAAATTGGTAAATAAAGACCCAAAAAGTATCCTAGAATGATAATATATCAACATCGAACAATCAAAAATTATAGATACGTTGGAGACGTATCTAGCATCCACAAGCTTAATTCCTGCTCGTCCTCGAGTAGGTAAATGATAAAAACAGAATTTTTTATGTGACATGCTATCCACTATGTAATCTTATGCATGTATGCTCATTGAGAAAAGATGAATCAAAAAATATTAACATAGCAATAGTTAAAGTGTAAGAAACAGATTTGTTAATTCTTAAAAGCATACGATCCTTAAGAAATGTTTACCCCCCCCCCATTCATCTTATTGTATTAGCAAGGCATGGCTCCATCTTCACCACATCAATACAAATGTTAAGCACCATGGTGTCCAAGTTAGGAAATTGGTTCGTACATTTTCAATATGCATCAACTTTTTATTCTTCACGCAATACATGAGCATGAGCCATTGGACATAGCATTTAAGTGGAATAGAGTACGGTGGTAGATATCAAAGGGGTAAAAAGTGGAGAAGATAGTCTCACATCAACTAGGCGTACCAACGGGCTATGGAGATGCCCATCGATAGATATCAATGCAAGGAGTAGGGATTGCCATGCAAATGATGCACTAGAGCTATAAGTGTATGAAAGCTCAAATGAAGCTAAGTGGGGTGTGCATCCAACTTGCTTGCTCATGAAGACCTCGGGCATTTGCGGAAGCCCGTCTTAGGAATATACAAGCCAAGTTTGTAATAAGGAATAGGTAATTCCCACTAGCATATGAAAGTTATATATCATGAGACTCTCTACATGAGGAACATGGTGCCACTTTGAGGCACTAGTGTGGTAAAGGATAGTAGCAAAGTCCCTTCTCTCATCTTCTCTCATTTTTCTTGAATGGATGGTGGGCTCATTTGGCCTCCCCCATCTTTATTTTCGTCCGGAGTCTCATCTCGACTTATGGGAGAATCATCGCCTCCATCATTCTTTCCTCACTGGGACAATGCTCAAATAATGATGATCATCACACTTTTATTTACTTACAACTCAATATGGAGAACTGATATAAAGATATGACTCTGTATGAATGCCTCTGGCAGTGTACCAGGATGTGGAATGATCTAGCGTGATGATAACCCACAAGTGTAAGGGATCGGTTTGTCGACTTTTTCGATAAATAAGAGTCTCGAACCCAATGAGGAGCTAAAGATAGAAGAAATATTCCCTCAAGTTCTATCGACCACCGATACAACTCTACGCACACTTTAACGTTTGCTTTACCTAGAACAAGTATGAAACTATTTTGTAGGTGATAGGATAGTTTGCACGAATAAAACTAGAAGTACTTTGCGGGAATAAAACTATGAGTAAATTGCAAGATAATAAAAGTTAGTTGTTAAGCTTTTGTCAAACAAGAAGGTTATTTGTCACTAGGCAATTGATAACTAGGCCGGTAATCATTATTGCAATTTTATATGAGGGAGAGGCATGAGCTAACATACTTTCCGTACTTGCATCATATGCACTTATGATTGGAACTCTAGCAAGCATCCGCAACTACCAAAGATCATTAAGGTAAAACCCAACCATAGCATTAAGTATCAAGTCATCTTTACTCCCATATGCAACAACCCACCTACTCGGGTATGTGCTTCTGTCACTCACACCACCCACCATAAGCAAATCATGAACATATTGCAACACCCTACAGCGGGGATCCCTCATGTTTGCACGACACGGAGGGCACCATAGGACAGCACCAAACTAAAACATACAACTCATACCAACCACGATCGTCAATTAGCCCATAGGACAAGACGGATCTACTCAAACATCATAGGATAGCCACATATCATTGGGAAATAATATATGGAGTTGAGCACCATGTTTAAGTAGAGATTACAGCGGGGAAGAGAGGTGTTACACCGCTGCATAGAGGGGGAGAGAGTTGGTGTTGACGGTAGCGAAGTTGTTGGTGTAGATCACCGTCACGATGATTGCCCTGGCTGCGCTCCGGCGCCACCGGGAGAGAGGGGGAGAGAGCCCCTCCTTCTTCTTCCTTGGCCTCCCCCCTAGATGGGAGGAGAGTTCCCCCTCTGGTACATGGCCTCCATGGCGGCGGAGGGGCAGGAGCCCCTCCGAGATTGGATCTCCCTCTCCGTTCTCTTCTGTTTCGCGTTCCTGTTTTCTGGCCGAAAAATGTTTCTTATATTCCTGAAGATCCGTAACTCCGATTGCACTGAGATTTTAACACGATTTTTTTCCGGATATAAGCTTCCTTGCGCCCGAAGTAGAGCTCCAACCGACTTACGAGGTGAGCACAAGACATCACCACGTGTCTGGGCCCTCGGCCGTGCCCCGGTGTCTTGTGGTGGCTGTGGGCCTCCTTTTGCGTTGATTCCACCTCCCAAAAATCAAAAATATTCCAAAATAATTCTCCGTAAATTTTTATCGCGTTTGGACTTCGTTTGATATGGATATTCTGCGAAACAAAAAACATGCAACAAACAGGAACTGGCACTGGGCACTGGATCAATATGTTGGTCCAATAAATCATATAAAATGTTGCCAAAAATATGTGAAAGTTGTATAATATTGGCATGAAATGATCAAAAATTATAGATATGACGAAGACATGTCAGCATCCCCAAGCTTAATTCTTGCTCGTCCTTGAGTAGGTAAATGATAAAAAAGATAATTTTTGATGTGGAATGCTACCTAGCATAATCTTGATCATATATCTAATCATAGCATGAATATTAAGACATGAGTGATTCAAAGCAATAGTCTATAATTTGACATAAAGACATTAATACTCAGGCATCCCAACAAACAATCATGTCTTTCAAAATATCAAGGCTAAAGAACGCTATGCCTACAAAATCATGTAGCCTTGTCATGCTCTGTCTTCTTAACACAAAGTATAAATCATGTACTGCCCCGGTGTCAGCCAAGCAATTGGTTCATACTTTTTAATGCGCTTCAACATTTTCAATTCTCACGCAATACATGAGCGCAAGCCATGGATATAGCACTATGGGTGGAATAGAATGCGGTGGTAGACATTAATATAGAAAAGACAAAAAAGGAAGATAGTCTCACATCGAAGCGGCTAATCAACGGGCTATGGAGATGCCCATCAATTGATATCAATGCGAGGAGTAGGGATTGCCATGCAACGGATGCACTAAGAGCTATTAGTGTATGAAAGCTCAAACTGAAACTAAGTGGGTGTGCATCTAACTCTATAATGAGAAATTCCCACTAGTATATGAAAGTGACAACATAGGAGACTCTCTATATGAAAAACATGGTGCTACTTTGAAGCACAAGTGTGGAATTAGCATGCCCCTTCTCTCTTTCTCTCTCTCTCTCTCTCTCTCTCTCTCTCTGTCTCTCTCTTTCCCTTTTTTCTTATTTTTTTTATCTTTTTTTTTCTTTTTATATTTGTCCAGAGCCTCATCCCGACTTGTGGGGGAATCATAGTTTCTATCATCCTTTCCTCACTGGGACATGCTCTAATAATGAATAATGATGATCATCACACTTCTATTTACTAACAACTCAATATTACAACTCGATAGTAGAACAAAGTATGACTCTATATGAATGCCTCTGGCAGTGTACCAGGATGTGCAATGATCTAGCGTAGCAAAGATATCAAAAAACGGACAAGCCATGGAAACATCATGCTAGCTACCTTACGATCATGTAAAGCAATATGACAATGAATGCTCAAGTCATCAAAATGGAAGCGGTGTAAGTTGCATGGGAATATATCTCGGAATGGCTATGGAAATGCCATAATAGGTAGGTATGGTGGCTGTTTTGAGGAAGATATAATAAGCCTTATGTGTGATAGAGCATATCATATCACGGGGTTTGGATGCACCGACGAAGTTTGCACCGACTCTCGAGGTGAGAAAGGGCAATGCACGGTACCGTTGAGGCTAGCAAATTGCGGAAAGGTAAGAGTGCGTATAATCCATGGACTCACATTAGTCATAAAGAACACACATACTTATTGCAAAACTTTATTAGCCCTTGAAGCAAAGTATTACTATGCATGCTCCTAGGGGGGAGGTTGGTAGGAGTTAACCATCGCGCGCCCCCGACCTTCACACAAAGATAGACAATCAAGGATAAATTGTGCCCCAACTTCCTGGCATAACGGGAGACTATACGTGCATGCTTCGGGAATCACAAACCTTAACACCACTATTCTTACTAACTACAACCATGTACTAGTACCTCCCACATATTATCATCTCTATATCGCAAAACTATTGCAAGGAATCAAACATATCATATTCTGTGATCCATAAGTTTTATGTAGGATTTTACGACTAACCATGCAAATGACCAATTCATGTTAACTCTCTTAATAGATATAAATGTAGAAAGAGAGTTTAATTATTTATACAAAAGACCATGCTCTAATAAATATAAGTGAAGCAAAAGAGCATTCTACAAATAACGGTTTTCTATGTGAAGAGAAACAGGCAATCCAAACTTCAAATGATATAAGTGAAGCACATGAAGCATTCTATAAAGCCATACTCAAAAGATATAAGTGAAGGGCAATGAGCATTCTATCAATCAACCATGGACTATCTCATACCAGCATGGTGCATAAAATAAAAGTGAAAACTAAACACAAAAGACGCTCCAAGATTTACACATATCACATGAACGAAATGAAAACGAAAACATACCAATACTTGTTGAAGAAGGATGGGATGCCTTCTGGGGCATCCCCAAGCTTAGACGCTTGAGTCTCCTTGGATATTTACTTGGGGTGCCTTGGGCATCCCCAAGGTTGAACTCTTTCATCTCCTCCTTCTCCTCATATCGATACCTCCTCGATCTTTAAACACTTCATCCACACAAAACTTAACAGAAAACTGGTGAGATCGGGTAGTATAATAAAGCAAATTACTACTTTAAGTACTGTTGCAAACCCATTCATATTTTATATTTGCATTGTACCTTCTGTATTATAACTTTTCCATGGCTTATACCACCGATAAAATCGATAGTTTCATCAAAACAAGCAAAACAATGCATCAAAAACAGAATATGTCTTAAACAGGACAGTCTGTAGTAATCTAAAATTTTACCATAATTATGTAAATCCAAAAATTCTGAAAAATTAGAAATAAATAACCATTTTGTATATAAATACTTTGTAAAAATTTCAGAAGCTTTTGATGTTCCAGTACAAAATGTAAATTCACGCACTACAGCCAAAGTTTCTGTTTTTACACCGCACATACCAAAAAGCAATCTAATCATCCTAAAGGCAAATCTTGGCACATTATTTTTATAATACAATGGATTTGTACAAGGGGATAATTATTTTTATTGAAAAGTTTATGTGATTCAAGATTCACAAAGTTTCCATGGGCATGAACAAAGTTCAAGGCTAGCCCCCACTTCAACGATGCTCATCATCTCTCTCACTTTCACCTTTCTTTTTGTGAAGTTTTAGGTTCCCCTCTATTTTTTTTTTGTTTTTAAAATTTATAAAAGTACTCAACAGAATAAAATGACTCTCTAAAACTTCCGGGTTGTCTCCCTGGCAGCGCTTTCTTTAAAGCCATTAAGCTAGGCATTAAGTGCTCAAGTAATGGATCCACCCGGATCCCAAGGTATATCAAAGCCAATTTTAATTAACAATGATTTGTAATTTAGTAGTGAGCACAAAATGATATATATCATGTGACAACAAAGTCTAACCCTCTTCCTATGCATTGGCATGTCATACAAGAATAATTCATGCACATCAAGTAAAGGCCAATACATAGCATAAGTTGTTTCTTGCAATTTTATAGTATTGGAAACATAGAGGGGTGAAGATTTGGTTCCTCTCTCATAATAATTGCAAGTAGAAGCAGCAAGCACATGCATATTATATTCATCAAAATCATCATGTGTAGTGGTAAAACGCAACCCATCAATATAATCCTTAATAAGTGCAAACTTCTTCGATATAGTGTAGTTGGGAGAATTCAAAAAGATAATAGGACTACCATGTGTGGGTGCAATAGCAACACTTTCATTCTTAACATAAGGAACTATAGCAAGTTCATCTTCATAAGCATAATTCATATTGGCATCATGGCCACAAGCATAGTAAGCATCAAGTTCATCAAAAAGGGATATTTCAAATGAATCCAAGGGATCATAGCAATCATCATAAAATTCATCCTTCAGTAAGCAAGAAGGGAAATTAAATAATGTATGAGTTGAAGAGTTACTCTCATTAGAAGGTGGGCATGGGTAGCTAATCCGCTCTTCCTCCTTTTGTACTTCGCTCTCCTCCTCATCTTTTTCATCTAATGAGCTCATAGTTTCATTAATTTCTTCTTCCATAGATTCCAGCAAAATATTAGTCTCTTCCAAGGCAGCGGACATTCTCTCAATAAATTAAATAATATCATAATTGTATTCATAATTATCATAGCAATATTGAAGTATGGATAAATTTTCAGATTTGTAAGGAACATCATCATACTTTTCAAGCAAAGAAGCAATTTCATAAGCACCTTTAAAAGCAACAAATTCTTCTATTCGTTCCACATCATAGTAATCATAAATACCATTAGCATAAGAAGCCAAGGTTTCATTATCATTAAATAAACATTGAAAGGGAACGTGTGGAGCCTTTATTTTAGAGCAACAAGTAAAGTCACTTCTCAAGCATGCATCCCAAGCAAACCATTGCAATATTCTAATTTGATCCCATAAGTGTTTCCCTTTTTGAGACAAGCGATAATCCCTAAAGTACTCATGTTGATCCAACGTGTCTCCCATTATAAATTTTATTAATGATGATTTCTCAGGATTATCAAAGGAGTAATTAACGCGTCCCACATAACGAGCATCGAGGGTATTAGGAGGTTCCCCATCTCCATGAGTCGCAAGTACCACTAATTTTTTTGGTGTTTCATGTTCCATATCCATAACTAAAGATATAAAACAACTAATAACAGAAAATAAAAATTACTTAGTGATAAAGAAAACAAGCACACACGAGAATATTCACCCCACGCTATTGCTCCCCGGCAACGGTGCCAGAAAAAGGTCTTCATAACCCACAAGTGTAGGGGATCGTTTGTAGCCCTTTTCGATAAATAAGAGTGTCGAACCCAACGAGGAGCTAAAGGTAGAACAAATATTCCCTCAAGTTCTATCGACCACCGATACAACTCTACGCACACTTTAACATTTGCTTTACCTAGAACAAGTATGAAACTATTTTGTAGATGATAGGATAGTTTGCACGAATAAAACTAGAAGTACTTTGCGGGAATAAAACTACGAGTAAATTGCAAGATAATAAAAGTTAGTTGTTAAGCTTTTGTTAAACAAGAAGGTTATTTGTCCCTAGGCAATTGATAACTAGATCAGTAATCATTATTGCAATTTTATATGAGGGCGACGCATGAGCTAACATACTTTCCGTACTTGGATCATATGCACTTATGGTTAGAACTCTAGCAGGCATCTGCAACTACCAAAGATCATTAAGGTAAAACCCAACCATAGCATTAAGTATCAAGTCCTCTTTACTCCCATACGCAACAACCCACCTACTCGGGTCTGTGCTTCTGTCACTCACGCCACCCATCATAAGAAAATCATCAACATATTGCAACACCCTACAGCGGGGATCCCTCACATTTGCGTGACACGGAGGGCACCATAGGACAGCACCAAAATAAAACATATAACTCATACCAACCACGATCATCAATTAGCCCATAGGACAAAACGGATCTACTCAAACATCATAGGATAGCCACATATCATTGGGAAATAATATATGGAGTTGATCACCATGTTTAAGTAGAGATTACAGCGGGGAAGAGAGGCGTTACACCGCTGCATAGAGGGGGAGAGAGTTGGTGTTGACGGCGGCGAAGTTGTTGGTGTAGATCGCCGTCACGATGATTGCCCCGGCGGCGTTCCGGCGCCATCGGGAGAGAGGGGGAGAGAGCCCCCCTCCTTCTTCTTCTTCCTTGGCCTCCCCCTTAGATGGGAGGAGAGTTCCCCCTCTGGTACATGGCCGCCATGGCGGCGGAGGGGCAGGTGCCCCTTCGAGATTGGATCTCCCTCTCTGTTCGCTTCTGTTTTGCGTTCCTGTTTTCTGGCCGAAAACCGTTTCTTATATTTCCGGAGATCCGTAACTCCGATTGCACTAAGATTTTAACACGATTTTTTTGTATATAAGCTTCATTGCGCACGAAGTAGAGCTCCAACCGACTTACGAGGTGAGCACAAGACATCACCACGTGCCTGGGCCCTCGGTCATGCCCCGGTGTCTTGTGGTGGCTATGGTCCTCCTTTTGCATTGATTCCACCTCCCAAAAATCACAAATATTCCAAAATAATTCTCCGTAAATTTTTACCACGTTTGGACTTCGTTTGATATGCATATTATGCGAAACAAAAAACATGCAACAAACAGGAACTGGCACTGGGCACTGGATCAATATGTTAGTCCAATAAATCATATAAATGTTTCCAAAAATATGTGAAAGTTGTATAATATTGGCATGAAACAATAAAAAATTATAGATACGCTGGAGATGTATCATGTGACATGTATCAAAAACATGATGAAAGGTGGCTTTGCCACAAATACTATGTCGGCTCTATATGATCATGCAAAGCAATAAGACGATGAACGAACTATTCATGTGAAGTGACGATGGAATTTGCATGGCAATATATATCGGAATGTCTATGGAAATGCCATGATAGGTAGGTATGGTGGCTATTTTGAGGAAGATATAATAAGGCTTATGTGTAACACAGCGTATCATGTCACGGGGTTTGGATGCACCGGCGAAAGTTGCACCGATCCTCGAGGTGAGAACGGGCTATGCACAGTACCGAAGAGGCTAGCAAATTATAAAAAAGGTGACATTGCGTATGTCCATGGTTTCACATTAGTAATAAAGAACTCATATACTTATTGCAAAGTTTTATTAGTTTATCTTAAATCAAAGTACTAATCGCATGCCCCGAGGGAAGAGGTTGGTAGGAGTTAACCATCGCGTGCTTCCGACCCGAAACAACACTTGGATTTCAACCAGGAATAGAAAAGCTCACACATCATCACCATGCCTCTTTAATTTTTAGATGAACAAAAAGGTCAACCTTTCTTAATATTGACACTTCTACGGTTTAACAATTATGAACTCGCACCTATTTCATATTACAACATTAATATCATTGACCCACAATTTCTTTATATGTGCTACATGATGGTTTTGATTATCACTCATTGATTATTTTTGGACTAGTCTTATGGCCCATGCAAATTACCGTCACTATTTATTAACTCTCAAAAAAATATAAGTGAAGAACAAGAGTGATATTATTTCTATAAAATCTACATGCCACCGTGCTCAAAAAGATATAAGTGAAGTACTAGAGCAACTGCTAAGCTCAAAAGATATAAGGGAAGCACATAGAGTATTCTAACAAATTATGATCAAGGTGTGTCTCTCTTAAATAGGTGTGTCCAGCAAACAGTGATTGTGGCAAACTGAAATTAAAATCAAACAAAAGCAAATGACGCTCCAAGCAAAACTCATATCATGTGACGAATAAAAATATAGCTTCAAGTGACATACCGATGGATTTGAGACGAAAGAGGGGACGCCTTCCGGGGCATCCCCAAGCTTAGACGCTTGAGTATCCTTTAAAATATTACCTTGGGTTTCCTTTTGAATCCCTAAGAATAGGTTCTTGCTACTCCTTATTCCTTTGTCCATCAAGATAACATCCAAAACTTGAAAACTTCAATCACACAAAACTGAACAAACCCTCGTGAGATCCGTTAGTATATGAAACATATTGCATACTTTAAGTACTGTTATAAATTGATTAAAATTTCATAAATTCATAATAGGTACTTTATTCTAACTTCTCCATGGCTTATACCCCCAATACAATCCATAGCATAATCAAAACAAGCAACTATGCAAGCAAAAACAGAATCTGTTTAAAACAGAACAGTCTGTATTAATCTGTAGAGTGTCTATACTTATGTAAATCAAAAAATTCTGAACAATTAGTAAAACCTCGAAAATTTGTATAGAAACACTGTGTAAAAATTTCAGATCATTATCACGCTTTAGAAAAAAAATCTGTTTTGTTTCAGTATCGATTCTACTCATCTTGTGAGTCATCCCAAAGGCTTTACTTGGCACAAACATTAATTTAAATATAAAAACATAATCATTACAGAGGCAATAATCATGCTATTAAAAATAAACAGAAATTTTAAAGCAAAAATTTAAGATAACTATTGGGTTGCCTCCCAACAAGCGCTATTGTTTTGTGCCCCTAGCTAGGCATAATGATTTCAATGATGCTCACATGAAAGTAAAGAATTGAAACACAATGGAAGCATCATGAAGCATATGACAAGCACATTTAATCTTAACCCACTTCCTATGCATAGAAATTTTGTGAGCAAACAATTTATGGGAGCAAGAATCAACTAGCATAGGAAGGCAAAACAAGCATAACTTCGAAACTTTGAACACATAGGGACGAAACTTGATATTATTGCAATTCCTACACGCATATGTTCCCCCCTCATAATAATTTTCAGTAGCATCAAGAAGGAATTCCACAACATAACTATCACATAAAGCATTCTTTTAATGATCTATAATAAAAGAAGATTTATTACTCTTCACATAAGCAAATTCCTTTTCATTCATGGTAGTGGGAGCAAATTCAACAAAATAACTATCATGTGACACTTTATTATCATAACCAAATTGAAATTTTAAATCATGATGACATGTTTCATGTTTATCACTACTAATTATAGCATACGTGTCATCACCACAATCATCATAATAAATTTGCTCACCTAAACTTGGGGGACAAAAAAATATCATCTTTATCAAACATAGCGTCCCCAAGCTTGTGGTCATGCATATCGTTAGCATCATGGATATTCAGAGAATTCATACTAACAATATTTCTATCATTCTCATCATTAAAGGAACTCACATTAAGCATTTTTATAAATTCTTCTTCTAACAATTGAGCACAATTTTCCGAATCCTTATTTTCATGAAAGACATTATAAAGACGGAGCATATGAGGAAACCTAAGCTCATTTTTTTGTATTTTTTATTTTTATGAGACAAGCTAAATATAACATCAAATAAAAACAAGAAAAAGTGGATGAAAATTTGTGTGAAGTTACTTGATAGTTGATGCTAATATTCCCCGGCAACAGCGCCAGAAATCCTTCCTGATACTTGTGATCTGCGTTGGGTTTTCCGTGAAGAGGAACGGGTAATTGCAGCACAAAGCGGATAAGTATTTCCCTCAGTTATGAAACCAAGGTTTATCGAACCAATAGGAATATTAATCCTCAACCGTCCTCAGCGGCTGCACACAAATGAACAAACAACTTGCACCCAACGCGGGCAAGAGGATTGTCAATCCCCTTGATCTCGTTATTTGCAAGCAAATGAATTGTGTAGATAATTGTTGATAAATATAAATTGCAAAATAAAATAAAAGATAAATAAGGGCAGCAAGGTAATTGTAGCGTTTGTAAATATATAAGTGAATAGACCCAGGGGCCATAGTTTTCCCTAGCGTCATCTCTCATGTAGGCAGCATACGGTGGGTAACGAATTACTGTTGGGCAATTGATAGAAAAGCGGATAGTTATGCGATGTTCACGGCAATGATCATGTATATATAGGCATCACGTCCATAAGAAAATAGGCCGACTCATGCATGCACCTATTACTATTACTCCACTCATCAACCGCTATCTAGCATGCATCTAGAGTATTAACTAAAACAGAGTAATGCTTGGAGAACGATCACATGCGATGATCATTGTATTGAAGATCATAAGAGAGAGAGAGATTGCCATCTAGGTACTAGCTATGGACCCGTAGGTCTATGGTGAACTACTCACACATCATCATGAGGGCAGCAAGGTTGATGAAGAGGACCTCCGTGATCGATCCCCCCTCCGGCAGGGTGCCGGAACGGAGCTCCAGATGACCTCGCGACGTAACAGAGACTTGCGGCGATGGAAAAAGGGTTTCGGGAATGCCTCCAGGGTTTTTAGGATATTAGAGAATTTATAGGCCGAAGAGGGATGTAGGGAGGCGGCTGAGGGGGCCACCACATATCAGGGGCCCCCCCAGGGAACACCCTGATGTGTGGTGGGGCCCTCGTGCACCTCCTGGCTTCCTTCCGAAGCTTCTAGGTCTTCATATAGTCCAGAAAAATCATCAAAAAGTTTTGTGGCAATTGGACTTCGTTTGGTACAGTAAACCTGAAAAGGCAAAAACATGCAGAAAACAGCAACTGGCACTGGACAGTGGGTCAATAGGTTAGTGATAAAAATATTATAAATTGGTAAATAAAGAGCCAAAAAGTATCCTAGAACGATAATATATCAGCATGGAACAATCAAAAATTATAGATACGTTGGAGATGTATCAGCCTCCGTGATGGATTGCCCCTCCGACAGAGTACCGGAAAAGGCCTCTAGATGGGATCATGGCGGAACAGAGACTTGCGGCAGCGAAAAAAGGGTTTCGGGAGCTCTCCTGGGGTTTTGGAATATATGAGAATTTATAGGCCAGAGAGGGACGTCAGGAGGCGGCCGAGGAGGCTTGTACCCATCAGGGCGCGCCCTAGGGCCTGGTCGTGCCCTGTTGGGTACTGGGCCCCTCATGTGGCCCCTGGTCATCTTCCGAAGCTTCCAGGTCTTTATTTGGTCCAGAAAAAAACATAAAAAAGTTTCGGGTCGATTGGACTTCGTTTGGTACAGTAAACCTGACAAGCCAAAAACATGCAGAAAATAGGAACTCGCACTTGGCACTGGGTCAATAGGTTAGTGCTCAAAAATAATATAAATTGGTAAATAAGTACCCAAAAATTATCTTAGAATGATAATATTATAGCATGGAACAAGCAAAAAATATAGATATGTTGGACACGTATCAATGCGCAACAAGATCTCACGCGCCTTCGACGCTACCATCATCT
Source organism: Elymus sibiricus (assembly GCA_039707655.1). NCBI lineage: Eukaryota > Viridiplantae > Streptophyta > Magnoliopsida > Poales > Poaceae > Elymus > Elymus sibiricus. The sequence goes on from CM077671.1 coordinate 356,984,666, forward strand.
CAGCATTCTCTGCCGGCGTCACGGACATCAGGATGCTCGAGAAGCTCTCCATAAATGACGAGCTCAACACCGTGGTCGCTCTGTTCGACCTTGCCGCTTGTGTACCAAGGCTGAAGAGAGCCGCCTCTTCGCCCACAATGACTGTGACGCATTGCCGGACGCCACCAGGCGCAAGGCCAAGGACGTCAAGCGCAAGGGCCCTGTTGTGCTCGCAGTGGAGCCCAAGCAGAAGCGCGGGTGCAATCAAGTCCAAGGATGTCAAGCGCAAGGGCCCTGTTGTGCTCGTAGCAGAGCCCGAGCAGAAGCAGGGGCGTGTTCGTGATGAGCCCGCACCCAATAAAGATGGCCGCCCCCTCTGCGCCTTCCACAACGTGAACACCCATCGCACAGAGGACTGCCACGAGCTCAAGATGCTCCGGCACGATCGCCAGGGCCGGTGCAATGACCGCAACGATCGCGGTGCAGGCCGCAGTGGTGGCCGCTAGAACGACCGCAACAGCAACGACCGCAACGGCAACAACAACAACTTCTACCGACAGGGCTGGCGGAACCAGCCTCAGCAGGCCAATCCTCCTCAAGCCAACGCCACCCCGCCGCGTACGGGCCGAAACAAGTTGCCATATGAGGACACTGGGACTACCGGGAGCCTCATGAGGTGGCGTGCATCCTTGGCAGGGCCCAGGCTCCTGCATCCAACCGCCACTTCAAGCAATTCTCCCGCGAGGTTAACGTTGCCCTCCCCGGAGTTGAGGTCCCCAGGCCACTCAAGTGGTCGTAGTTCCCGATCTCCTTTGACTCCACCGACCACCCCAACTCCACAAGGGACGTGGGGACGATCCCTCTCATGTGCACACCCACCGTCAACAACATTGTCGTCACCAAGATGCTCATCGATGGTGGCGCAGGTCTCAATGTGCTCTCTATGGACACCTTCGAGGTGCTTCAAGTGTCCTACGAGCGTCTCATGCCAATGAGGCCCTTCTCGGGCGTGACCGACGGATCCACCCTGCCTTTGGGGCAAGTGCGTCTTCATGTCACCTTCGACAACCGCAAGAACTACCGCACCAAGCTCATCGACTTGAATGTGGTACACATTGGCCTGCCCTACAACGCCATCGTGGGCTATCCAACACTCACCAAGTTCATGGCAGTGACTCATCATGCCTACAACACCTTCAAGCTTCCGGGCTGCAGTGGCACCATCACCATCCACTGTGACGAGAAGGACGCGATACGCACCCTCAAGAACGCCGACAAGGTTGCCGCCTACGCCCACCCTGCCGATGAGGATGACGTCAAGCCTGCCGAACCTGTACCCGTGAAGAAAAGACCGATGTTCTCTCACGCACGCGTCGAGATGAAGAAAATGTCACTGGACGGCAGTGGCTCCGGGCCCACCATCACCATCGGCAATTGCCTCTCGGCCAAATAGGAAAGCGGTCTCATCACCTTCCTTCGGGCAAATGCTGATATGTTCGCATGGATACCACCAGGCATGCCCGTTGTGCCAAGCGAGGTGATCGAGCACCTCCTAGGCGCGTGTCCCAACGTGCGGCCCATGAAGTAGAAGGCACGACACCAGGCGATAGAGAAACAGAAGTTTATCATTCAAGAAACCAAGAAGCTTTAGGAGGCAGGCTTCATCCGAGAGGTACTTCACCCTGAGTGGGTTGTCAACCCCGTCGTGGTCCAGAAGCATAGCGGAGAGGAGCGGATGTGCATCGACTTCACTGATCTTAACAAGCCCTGCCCAAGGACCATTTTCCGCTGCCACGCATTGACCGAATCATGGATTCCACTGCTAGTTGTGATCTACTGTGTTTCCTAGACGCATTTTCAGGCTACCACCAGATCAAGATGGCCAAGCAAGATGAAGAGAAGACTGCCTTCCTCACCCCCTGTGGAGTGTACTGCTACATCTGCCTGCCCTTCGGCTTGGAGGGTGGAGGAGCCACCTTCCAAAGGTTGATGCATAAAGGCCTAGGGCCTCAGATGGGAAGGAATGCAGGGGCCTACGTCGATGACATCGTCATCAAGACGCGCGAAGCAAGTTCCCTCCTCAAGGATCTCGAGAAGACCTTCTCCAACCTGCACAAGATCAACCTCAAGCTCAATCCTGCCAAGTGCGTCTTCGGAGTCCCCTAAGGCAAGATCATTGGCTTCCTGGTCTCCCACCGCAGCACTGAGGCTAACCCAGAGAAGATCCAAGACATCGTGAAGATTTGGCCTCCCCGCAACCTCAGGGAAATGCAGCGCCTATCAAGATGCATGGTTTCGCTTGGACGCTTCATTTCTAGGCTCGTTGAGGGGTCCCTGCCCTTCTTCAAGCTCATGAAGAGGTGTGGACCCTTCAAGTGGACTCTTGAAGCCGACGCGGCCTTCGAGGACCTCAAGAGGTACTTGATGAGCCCTGTTGTCATGGTGGACCCACAGCCTCGCGAGCCCCTGTTCTTGTACTTGGCAGCCACCCCACAGATGGCCAACGCGGCCCTTGTGGTGGAAAGAGAAGAGCAAGTCCCCGCCAAGGAGCAGCTCGCCCGCCAGCACCTACCGAGGCCGCTTCAACGCCTGTTCAGGCCACATCCGAGCCGGCCAAGGTTGCGCCAGCGCCTACCGAACCTCCTTCTCAGGAGGACCCTGGCGAGCCTCCCGCGGAGCAAGAGGCTGCTCCTTCCACAACGCGCCTCATTAATCACCCTGTCTCCTTTGTCAGCTTAGTGCTACGGGATGCGCGCGAGCGGTACCCCATGCAGCACAAGCTCCTGCTCTCTCTCCTCCTTGCCTCCAGGAAGTTGTGCTACTACTTCCAGGGCCATCCCATCAAGGTGGTCACATCTTATCCTCATGAGCAGATTTTGCGCAACCCCGATGCCACCGATCACATAGCCAAGTGGAACATTGAGCTGCAACCCTTCGAGCTGGCGTTTCACACCACAAGGACGATCAAGGGTGCAGCTCTGGCGGACTTCATTATGGAATGGACGGACCCACACCAAGATGAGCCTCACAAGGATGAATCCCTGATACGTCTCCAACGTATCTATAATTTTTGCTTGTTCCATGCTGTTATATTATCATTCTTGGATGTTTTACAATCATTTTATTACAACTTTATCTCATTTTTTGGGACTAACCTATTGACATAGTGCCAAAGTGTCAGTTGTTGTTTTTGCTTGTTTTTTACTTCGTAGAAAATCAGTACCAAATGGAGACCAAATGCTGCGGGGATTTTTGTGGATTTTTTCTAGACCAGAAGAAAGAAGATGGGCCAAAGAACACCAGAAGAGGGGGGCCAGGGTGGCCACCCTCCACCAGGGCATGCCAAAGGCCCCCTGGCGCGGCTTGGTGGGGGATGGGCACCTCGGGCACCCCCTCAACCGACTATCGTGCCTATAAATTCCTAGAAAATCTAGAAACCCTAGAGGAGTCGACGAAACACAATTCCAGCAGCCGCAAGTTCCAGAACCACGAGATCCAATCTAAACACCATCATGGAGGGGTTCATCTTCCTCATAGGTGCCTCTCTGATGATGCGTGAGTAGTCCACCATAGACCTACGGGTCCGTAGGCACTAGCTAGATGGCTCCTTCTCTCTCTCTCTTATGATTCTCAATACAATGGTCTCTTGGAGATCTATTTGATGTAAACTTTTGCGGTGTGTTTGTTGGGATCCGATGAATTTTGAGTTCATGATCAGTTTCTATCCATGAATATTATTTGAGTCTTCTTTGATCTCTTATATGCATGATTTCTTATAGCATCGTATTTCTTCTTCGAATCTTTGGTTTAGTTAGGCCAACTAGATCGCTTTTTCCTGCCATGGGAAGAGGTGCTTTGTGATGGGTTCGATCTTGCCGTGTTCTTTCCCAGTGACAGAAGGGGCAGCAAGACACGCATGTATCGTTGCTATTAAGGATAACAAGATGGGGTCTATTCCTACATGAATAGATCTTGTCTACATCATGTCATTGTTCTTATTGCATTACTCCGTTTTTCCATGAACTTAATACACTAGATGCATGCTGGATAGTGGTCGATGTGTGGAGTAATAGAGGTAGATGCAGGCAGGAGTCGGTCTATCTATCTTGGACGTGATGCCTATATAATGATCATCTTCTTGGATATCGTCATGACTATTCGAATTTCTATCAATTGCCCAACAGTAATTTGTTCACCCACCGTGCGCTATACTCATGAGAGAAGCCACTAGTGAACCCTACAGCCCCCGGGTCTAGTTTTCCATCATATTGCTTTCCGATCTACGTTTTTTGCAATCTTTGTTTTTAGATCTACAAAACCAAAAACCCCAAAAAAATTTGTTGCATATTTATTCTTTTTTTGTGTGTTCTTGAGAGATCTATCTCTCCTATCTATCACTACCTAATCTATCTATTTACCGTAGAGAGATTGACAACCTCTCTTTCGCGTCGGCCTGCACTCCCGATAATGAGGTTCTTAATTTTAAGCAAAGGGGAGGGAAGAACTTAAAAGATGCTTAGTATAGGATTTGCAGTGCTCATAATAGATCTATCCATAAGCAATCTACCGTTGTTATTCTTCACAGTTTCTATGCTGGCATTACCACTTGGTATAGATTCGTCCTTGATATGATTACCGGTGCAAATTTCATGATGTGTCCATCTTTGGATGCTTTTAATGCTTTGGGAAGTTTAGTGAGATCGCCACCTATCATGATCAATGAAACAACTTTAACTCTCGAACACGTTATGGGGAGATTAGATGCTATTGAAAATAAGATGATTACTAAAGAACATCTTGATGATCTAGATAAAAAGATGCATAATCTTGCTAATAAAATTGGATCTAAGGCGGGAGATGCTCTTAAATTGTTTAAGGCAAAAGAAACCGTAGTTAACGAAAGGGTAGAAGAAAGTCCTTACCATATTGATAGGTTGGAAGAGATCTTTAGTAATTTGGGTTCGGCTTTTTCTTCTATCAAATCTATTGAAAAAACTCCCATAAAAATTGGCAAGACCACGCAAGTTACTAAGAACAAAGTTGCTACACCTAGCGGGCACAAGGGAGATCTTAAAATGATTAGTATTCATCCCGACTTTGTTGAAATCATAAGAGATCCTATTTACAAGAATGAATTTTTTGGCTTTATTCCTAGGAGTGTTATCGTTAAGAACATGCATGCTAAGTCCTTGAAGAAATCTAGTTGGGTGATTGAAGAATTGAAAACCAAAGATGACAATACTTGAATCTATCCAATATGCCTAGCTAGGGGCGTAAAACGATAGCGCTTGTTGGGAGGCAACCCAATGAATAAATAAATTTTTGCTTTTTCCTTTCTGTTTTTGTGTGTTGACACAATTATGCCTCTGTTATGATTGTGTTTTTATGGTTTATTTAGTGTTTGTGCCAAGTAGGACCGTTAGAATGATTCATAGGATGAGTAGAAGTGATGCGGAATCTGAAACAGAAACTTTGCGTCCAGTATATGAATTTTCATTTTTTGCTGGAATGTGATCTTGAGCTGAAATTTTAACACGGTGTTGCTATATAAATTCCTTACGTTGTCCTAATGTTTCAGAATTTTTAGAGTTACAGTAGTATTGGTAGAGTACAGATTACAACAGACTGTTCTGTTTGAGACAGATTCTGTTTTTGTTGCATTGTGTGCTTGTTTTGATGAATCTATGGTTTGTATTGGGGGGTATAAGCCATGTTAAAGTTAAAATACAGTAGGTATAATGCAATTATAAAATTTGAATGGGTTTACAACAGTAACTAAAGTAGTGATTTGCTTTATTATACTAACGGAACTCACGAAGATTTTGTTGAGTTTTGTGTGATTGAAGTTTTCAAGTTTTGGGTGAGATCACGATGGATGGAGGAATAAGGAGTAGCAAAAGACTAAGCTTAGGGATGCTACCGCTGTAGGATCACTAGAAGTGTGTGTCTAGAGGGGGGTGAAGAGACTACTTGCGGGAATTAAAACCTAACCTTGCACCACCCTCCAAAAGGTAATAGGCTCGGCAATGTCGATGAACTCCTTGCTCTTGTGCTTCAAGATGATAGACTCCTCAACACACAATCACTCTCTCACAGATTTGGCTATGGTGGAAGAGATTGATTTGGTGGAAAGCAACTTGGGGAGGCTAGAGATCAAGATTCATAAGGTAGGAATGGAATAGCTTGATCTCAACACATGAGTAGGTGGCTCTCTCTCAGAAAATAGGATGGGGCAAGTATGGAATAGTTCTGAGTGCTTCTCTTTCAAGTGGGTGGTGGTGAAGGGGTATATATAGGCATCCCCAAAAATCCAACCGTTACACCGAAAGTGACCAACTCGGTGACACCGAAGTGTAAAACTCGGTAGTACCGAAGTGACCAAAAGGCAGTAACTTTTGAATCTCGGTGAAACCGATACATAAATCTCGGTGGTACCGATTAGATGACCAACGGTCAGATTGCACAACTCGGTGAGACTGATTCCCAATTCTCGGTGGTACCAATTCTTGACAATGGCTAACCAGAGAGTTGGTCCAAATCTCGGTGAGACCAATTCACAAAACTCGGTGGTACCGATTCTTGAGAATGGCTAACGAGAAAGTTGGTCCAAATCTCGGTGAGACCGATTGGCAAAACTCGGTGGTACTGATTCTTGAAAATAGCTAACCAGAAAGTTGGCAACTGAACTCGGTGGCACCAAAGTGGAATGTTGGTAGTACCAAGATGGGTTTGGCTAAGGATCTGTCTAGGGTTTGAATCTCGGTGACACCGAATAGGAATTGTTGGTCTTACCGATTTGAGTGGTAGGGTTCTAGACAAAGTATTTGTGGAAGAGCTTGTGGGTGTTTTTGGTGACTATCACTGTAACATCCCAAATTTTGGAATGTTACATTAATTACTAGAATGATTGAATGTTTGTTTGAGTGACTGAATTTGAGTGAAAATTTGAAACTTTTGAAACTTTTGAATGAGAGGGAATAAAATGACTTTCCCTTTGTGTTTGATTTCAAATTCATCCAATTCAGATCAATGAGAGAAGATGACATGACTTCTTCAAATAAAGTATTTGAAAAGTGGATTTGAAAATTTCTGAAAATATTCAATTTGGAATCTATTTCATATTTGGCTCTATTTTGAAATTTGAAAGAATTCAGATTCACTTGCCCCAAATTTCAAAATTTTGAGAGGAGGAACATGACCCTCCAAAACCAGGGGTATTTTTGTGAAATTTTGAACCATAAAACCCAGGGGGTTATTTGAAAATTATTTGCAAAACAAATAAAAACAATTTAGGCATTTTCTGAAAAATATTTTTTTTAAGTATTTATTTTGGCCGTGGAAAAATGTTCATACTGTGTTATTTATTGTGCTGATAATTTTGGTATATAAAACTTGTAAATTTAGATTTTATTTGATTCTCCAAATCGATCTTTTAGTTCCTGTTTTTAATAAAAAGGAAAATTCTCTTTTATTAAGAAACCGCCCGAGGCCCAATAGGAATAGTTCCGGCCCAGAATCCCCTCACCAGATCCGAATCCTTTCGGAATCGGCCGCCCGATCGCCTCACCCTCCCTTTCACTCGCTGACACCTAGGCCCCACCGCCCAATCCCGAACCCCGCCGGCCATCTCCTTCCTTACCTCGCTCCCCTTCCTTACCGACGAGATCTCGCCGGAGCAAGCGAAATCCCGCGCGGTCCCCTTCCATCTGGGCGCCCTGATGCCCTGGCTATTTAAGCCTCCAACCCCGCACCTCGTTCTGCCTCCTAACGCCTCCAACCCCGCACCGCAGCCACCGCATCCACCTCGCCGGAGTTCTGCCACTTCCCGGAGCAACTCGAGCTCGTGCCGCTTATTTCCGACGCCCTCAAGCTCCGCTGACGCCGAATATAGACGCCGGTGAATCACCTCCGTCTTCTGGACCCCTCAGCCGCCGCCAACAACAACCGGAGACCCCTCCCCGACACCTCGTCGGAGTTCGGCTCGAACCCGAAGCTCCCTGAGCTCGTGGAGCTCATCCCCGACGTCCCCGCGCTCCTCCGACGCCACCAATCCACGCCGGAGCTTCATCGCCGTCGCCTGGTCATCTTCTCCGTCATCCCCGACCACCGGAGCGCCAACCCCGAGCACCACCGAAGCCGCCGTCGACGTCGCCACCTCGCCGGAGCTCCCCTCCTCCTCTGTAAGTCGCCGAAGCCCTCCTCGCCGTCCGATCTAACATCTACGGCGTAAATTAGATCTAGCGTACCTGTTCGGTTTAGTGTAAGTGAACCAGCCGATTTTCTGTTTAATTTTATTAGCCGGATCGTTTTCTGTTAATTATCGGCCGTCCGCCCGAAGCACTCGCTCACGCGCACCTCTCGGCAAATCACAAGCCGCCACGTGTACCCATGTCCGTTAGTTAGATTTGTTTTCTTTTTCTTTTTCTGTTTTTAATAGTTTCAGTTTTATAAATTAGATATATCTTAGGATTTTTTAGATTTTTAATTTGATTCTTTTTGCATTGTGTCACAAATTTATTCTAGTTTCTGTAGATATCAAGTTTGACCATATTTGAATATTTTACATTTGAATTCAAACAGATTTGATTTAAATCTTGTTTTGTGGATAACTTGAGTTTAAAAATAGATTTTGAGTTGATTCTTTTTGCTACTTATCACTAGTGACTTTATTAAACGGTAGATAGAATTTTAGAATTTTTATAATACTTTAAATTAGGGTTTCAAGCAAAACAGATTCTGTTTTAATTCTTATTTCTATTTCTTTTGTTTTAAATTGTTTTAATTTATTTTATTTTATATTAGTTGACAAGTTTTACCTTGTTTTATGTTAGTTAGCAGTAGTATTTCAACCAAGTCTGCTTTTATTTATATTTATTTTATTTGATAGCATGAAATCAATTCTAGTTTTATAATAACTTGCAAATTGGTTTCATTGCTAGTTTGATTTCCTATTTGAAAATATTTTCATAAATTTTTTTATAAGTTTTACTTTCTGTTAACTTAGTTGTTTTATATTTTGTTTTCTCTTATTTTAGTATTTTAGAATTTTATTGTTGTTAAGTTTATTAGACAAAAACTTATGTTGTCTAGTGTGTTGTTTTCATAGTTCTTACTTGTTCTTCAAAAGTAATTTTTTTTTGCTAGTAAAATATTTAATAAAATACTTTTGTTATATTTTACTTTGTTTTTGGTGTTTTGTTGCTGTTGAAAATAGTTTATTGGTAGGGAAAACTATTCTTGGTTGTTTTGATGAACTTTTGTGTTGTAACTTTTGTCTTAAGTATTTCCTTCATCACAACACTTTTGTGTTTGGTTTTTGTGTTGCTCTTTGATTATTAGTATTGATTGCTAGTATGATTGCTTATATGAGTGCAATGTTTGATTATATAGATTTTCATCGGAGAGTGACGAATAGTTCTATCAAGTTATTTCTGAGAGCGATATTTATCTTCATCAACTGTACAGGCAAGTTCACTTTGATCATCTTACATTACCTATGTTTTATTTGCATTAGAATAAATCTCTCCATCATACATCCAGTAGGATATTGAGCTTGAACTTGTTGTAGTATCATGAGGTAGGAGAAACCCAACACCCTGTTACCATTGCCCGGGAAGGGACGTTACTTCACAATTGCTACGCTTTAGTAGACGGGGTTTGGTTGTGAGATTCAGGAGTGTTGTGAGGTTAATTAATTATTTCAAGACCTACATGATGATCAAGACTTCAAGACTTTAAGGACTCAATATACCTCTGGGTGGATTGGACATGCATTTTTGGCAGCCTGATATCTATCATGGTTATGCCGGGAATCCTGGTATCTACCTGTGATCATCCCAACGGAATGCCACCCAGGCTCACAGAGATGGATGGATACTTCAAGGCCGGAAAGCTTACGTGTGCAACCGCAATTCAATATGGGCTCTGGCTTGGTTGACCTTAGTGGTGACTCTGGTAGGTCAGATTGCTACGAGACGTAGAAGAACGGTAGGATTGGATGGGCACTGACTTTCTATCAGAGGATCACTTTGGAAGACCATGTTTCGATCGTCTCGTTCTCAAACATCATGCAGTGCGAGGACACAACGAGAGGGATCGAATCTTGCGGGTAAAGTGTACAAACCTCTGCAGAGTGTCAAACTAATCGATTAGCCGTGTCCCCGGTTACGGACAACATGAGCACCGGAGATGATACTATCAGCCAGTCTCAACACAATTAATAAAATTTTATGATGAGTGGGTATATTAATAATTTTGGGACATGAGAATTGGTTGGTGGAACCATCTCATTAACAACCAACTTTTGTAGTGATATTTCCGTTTGACTCCTTTGTTGTAGGGAAAATAAAACCAGCTTTTCTGCAAAAAACTCAGACACAGAGCCATAAAGCCTTTTGCATATAGAATAGTTTTTATCATTTCATTCTATGGTGATCTTGCCGGTACATTCAATGTACTGACCTACATGGCTGCAACGTCTTATGTTGCAGATACTTTTCTACGACGAGTAAGAGTACGATTCAGGGTTACGGTCTACACTCAACCTGCCGTTGGTGTTTATTGGGACTCCACTCCCGTTGACTGTTTCCGCTGAGATTTAAGAGGTATATATCAATTTTACATAATTTACATGTGATTGTACTTTGATATATACATTGATGTACTGTGTGTGCCAGCATACTGATCCAGGGATGGCACTGACACACAGAGGCTTGACTCGTTTTGAGTCGGGACGCTACAATCACTTGTGTACGTGGAGCATCTTGTTCACCAACAGTACCTTACCCCCTTTTAATAGTATTGGCTTTCCTATGGACTCAAAGTGATTTCTCACAAAGTAAAATGTAGAGTCCTCTTGCTTCAAGCTTTGCCAATCCATTTCCTTGCATCTAGGGGTATCTCCTCACAATCCTTTTTGCCAACCCATCTCTCTCTATGGACTTTCTCCTGAAATACACTAGGTAGAAATATTAGTCCAAGAGACAATGTATGTTGTCATGAATTATCAAAACCACCAAGGGAGCACATTGTGCTTTCAATCTCCCCCTTTTTGGTAATTGATGACAACATACAATCAAAGCTTCAAATAAAGATGTGCATGGATATAATGAAGACTTTGAGAGACACATTACTTAGATTTGCTCCCCCTAAATGTGTGCAATCCCTTTAAAGGATAGTTGCTTTGGAATGCATGGACACACATATAGTAGAAGGGATATAATGAGTCATGTGTATCTTGGTTATATGCATCAAATAAATATGAGTGAGGTGTATCCTTGTTCAAGACTTCACTCTTGCAAACAATATGTGCAAGAAGCAAGAGATCACCTTGATCAAGGATATGATGCGTATACTTACCTTGAGTTCTTGAGCCTTCTAGTAGTAGAAACACACTTGAGAAAACAATGTTAAGAAACACAAGAGTGTTCTACCAATCAAAAAGCAATAGAGCTCAATAGTACCAAGATATGGAGAACATGTAGAAGATAGTATTCCTTAAGATTGATATGTCTCCAAGAACATTTTAGAGACTTTCTCCCCCTACTTTGGTATTCTCCCCTTGTCTATGTAAGCATAAACTTTGATATTCTCCCCCTTGATTGTTTCTTCCCCTTTGCATTGAAGCATGTATCTCCCCCTTTAGCTTTTTGAAGCTTTCGTATGTCTCCCCCTTTGGCATCAATTGCTAAAAAGGTCCATATACAGGGTCAGACATAGAGATCATGGAGTAAGAAGGGATCCTTGAGAACAAGGGTCATAGAATGTAGGGATCATGGAAATGAACATTATACAGAGCATTAAAAACTGAGGGAATCATTGAAAATAATTTCTCCCCCTTTTGCTGATCCGAGAGCTTGTAAGACTTCTCCTCCTTCGCCCCCCCCCTTTTATAAATAATAAGGGATCGTCGAAGAAATGGAGAATTGCTAAGTTAACAAAGGATAGAAAAAATAGCAAAGTCGGTGGCTCCGAGGCAAATAAGTCGGTGGAACCGAGATGTGTATTTGCAGCTCATCTGCTAAATCGGTGAAACCGAGTCATTTGAATCGGAGGCTCCGAGGGGTAAACAGAAACTTGGCAATGTTTTAGAAACTTGTGAATGAGTTTGGAAAACTTCTAACAAAATGTCAAAAGGTGAAAGCACAACATGCTCCCTAGGTGGTTTTGATAATTCATGACAACATACATTATCTCTTGGACTAATATTTTTACCTAGTGTATTTCAGATAAAGTCCATAAAGATAGATGGGTTGGCAAAAAGGATTGTGGAAATACCCCAAGATGCAAGGAAATGGATTGGCAAAGCTTCAAGCAAGAGGACTCTACATTTTACTTTGTGAGAAATCACTTTGAGTCCATAGGAAAGCCAATACTATTAAAAGGGGGTAAGGTACTGTTGGTGAACAAGATGCTCCACGTGCACAAGAGATAGTCACCAAAAACACCCACAAGCTCTTCCACAAAAGTCTGTCCAAAGTCATATATCCAAAATCGGTGCAACCAACACTTCCCACTCGGTGCCACCGATTTCCAAACTCAGACATACCCATGCCAAACCCTAGCACATCGGTGCAACCGATTCCACTTCGGAGCCACCGAGTTTGGGTTGCCAACTTTATGTTACCTCGATTCACAAAATCGGTACCACCGAGTTTGTTGGATCAGCGTCACCGAGTTGCGCAATCTGACAGTTGGTCACCTAATCGGTACCACCGAGAATTATATATCGGTCTCACCGAGATTCAAAAGTTTTCACCTTTTGGTCACGTCGGTACCACCGAGATTCACACATCGGTGTCACCGAGTTGGTCACTTTAGGTGTAACGGTTCGATTTTTGGGGATGCCTATATATACCCCTTCGCCACCACCCACTCGCGAGAGAAGCACTCAGAACTATTCCATTCTTGCCCCATCATATTTTCTGAGAGAGAGCCACCTAGTCATGTGTTGAGATCAAGCTATTCCACTCCATCCATATGAATCTTGATCTCTAGCCTCCCCAAGTTGCTTTCCACCAAATCAATCTCTTCCACCATAGCCAAATCTGTGAGAGAGTGATTGTTTCTTGAGGAGTCTATCATCTTGAAGCACAAGAGCAAGGAGTTCATAGACATTACCGAGCCTATTACCTTTTGGAGGGTGGTGCCTCCTAGATTGGTTAGGTGTCGCTTGGGAGCCTCCTACTTCGTGTTGTGAAGTTGAACCAAGAAGTTTGTACGGGCAAGGAGATCGCCTACTTCGTGAAGATCTACCCATAGTGAGGCTAGTCCTTCATGGACGGAAGCCGTTATGGAATAGTCAAGGTTGCTACTTCATGGACCCTTATGGGTGGAGCCCTCCGTGGACTCTCGCGACCGTTACCCTCCGTGGGTTGAAGACTCTATAAACGTGGACGTATGATAGCACCACCTATCGGAACCACGGGTAAAATCTTCGTGTCCCTCATGCGCTTGATCTCCCTATCTCAACTCTTTACTTCCATGTGCAATGTCTTTACTTTCCGCTGCCATACTTGTTGACATGCATGTGTAGGGTGTGCTAGACTTGCAATAATTGTTAAAATCTGCCAACCAATTAACTTGGGAAAAGGTTAGGTTTTAAATTCCTGCTAGTAGTCTATTCACCCCCCCCCTCTAGACACACACTTCGAGTGATCCCTCAATTGGTATCAGAGCACTGGTCTCCATTGCTTCGGTTTAATCACCGTGGAGAAAGATGGATGTGTCTAGTATAGGGAGTTTGAGTTGTAGAGTGCCTATTCTTGATGGGGAGTACTATAGTCAATGGAAACATATGATGCTTGAGCTATTTAATGAATTTAAATTGAGCAAGTATGTTAAGAGCCCCTATGTACCTCCCATCGATCCCTTACATCCCACACACGAAGAGGAAAAATATATGCTATGCAATCTTAGAACTGTTAATCTTATCGTTAGAGGATTGCCTAGAATTGTGCTTAATCAAATGAAGATTTTTGAATGTGCTTATACTTTGTGGAATGACTTGGAGAAACGATATCCAAGTTATTCATTGAGTAATCTCGATGAAATTCTTCATAAAACTATTGCCTTTCACAAAATGACGCCTAGTGATCCCAAGTTTGATGACTATCTATTTGAGCTTAGAGACCTCATGCATGCTAAAGGAGATGTCATAACTATCAACAACATCATTGTTGAAGCCATTCGAATTCACAAGTTTGAACATTGTCATGATCACAACCCTAACGAATTTCTTGTTCCTTGTGACGAGGATTTCCCACTTGATGATGACAATGTGGAACATGGCTACTATGATGAAGATGAGTTGTTTCACATCGAGCATGAGAAGATCATGAAGAATCTGAGTCTCATGGCAAACTTCAAGGATTACATGTCCGGAGGAAAAGAGTGGATTCTCGATAGTGGATGCACCGATCATATGACCGGAGATAGAGAAATGTTTGAAGAGATCACACCAAACCATGGACCGCGCAGGTATGTAACTTTTGGAGACTACTCCAAGGGTAAGGTACTTGGTCTTGGTAAAGTGGCCATATCCCATGATAGCTCTATTCAAAATGTCATGCTTGTTGAATCCCTTGGCTACAATCTCCTTTCCGTATCTAGACTTGCCGACTTTGGTTTTAATGTGCTATTCACGAAAGTAGATTGCCAAGTGTTTCATCAAGATAATCATAACATGGTATTTACCGGTTTCCGTAGAGGTGATCTATACATTGTCGATTTCACTAAGAGATCCAAACCTCGTACTTGTCTCATGGCAAAATCTTCTAAAGGTTGGCTTTGGCATAGAAGACTAGGACATGTTGGCATGCGTAATCTAGACAAGCTTATCAAAGGTGATCATATACTTGGTGTTAAAGATGTTATCTTTGACAAAGATAGAATTTGTAGTGCTTCTCAAGCTGGAAAGCAAGTAGGTGGAAGTCATCCTGTAAAGAATATCATGACTACTAGGAGACCACTTGAGTTACTTCACATGGATCTTTTTGGTCCCAATGCTTACAAGAGTCTCGGTGGAAATTCCTATGGTCTAGTTATAGTTGATGATTTTTCCAGATTTACGTGGGTATTCTTTTTTGATCATAAGTTGCAAGTACAAAAGATCTTCAAGAACTTCGTTCGCAAAGCGCAAAATCAGTTTGGAGTGAAGATCAAGAAGGTTCGGAGCGATAACGGATCGGAGTTCAAGAACACCCATGTGGATACCTTTCTTGACGAAGAGGGTGTCTCACATGAGTTCTCGGCTACGTACACGCCTCAACAAAATGGAGTTGTTGAGAGTAAGAACCGAACTCTTATTGAGATGGCAAGAACGATGCTTGCCGAATACAACACGCCAAGACACTTTTGGGCAGAAGCCATGGAAAAATCATGTCATGCCACAAACCGACTCTATCTTCACAAGCTTCTCAGTAAAACGGCATACGAGCTACTCACCGGTAACAAACCCCAAGTTGGATAATTTCGGGTATTCGGCTCAAAGTGCTACATTCTTGATAAGCATCGTCGTACTAAATTTGCTCCTAAATCACATGAAGGATTCCTACTTGGTTACGGATCGAACTCTCACACTTACCGTGTCTACAACAACTTCACTCGAAAGGTTGAAGAGATGGTAGATGTGAAGTTTGATGAATCTAATGGTTCGCAAGTCGAACAATTGCCAAATGATGTAGGAGATAAGGACCCTTCGGAAGCTATCCAAGACTTGTCCATTGGCAAGATTCGTCCCATGGAGGTGAACGAAAGTACTTCATCAACTCAAGTGGAAGCCCCTACTTCACGTCAAGGTGAACCTCAACATGACATGGAGGCATCCACAAGCCATACACGACAAGATGATGAAGAAGAGGAAGTACATCATGAAGATCCACCACAACCTCCTTCACCACCACCTCAAGGAAACGACACCTTCAACAACAACGAAGATGAAGTAGATGATGATGATGAAGAAGCTCCACCATCCAACAAGCCGAAGCTACCCCGAGTTCGAGCAAGAGTGACCAAGAACCATCCCCTAAACCAAATCTTTGGTGACATACAAACCGGGAGAATCACTCGCTCTATAACTCGCTTAGCTAATTTTTGTGAGCATTATTCTTTCATCTCTAGCATTGAACCCTTGAAGGTAGAACAAGCTCTTGAAGACCCGGATTGGGTGAACGCAATGCATGAAGAGCTTCACAACTTCGAGAGGAACGAAGTGTGGACACTCGTGGAGAAGCCCAAGGACGAGCACAACATCATCGGAACCAAATGGGTATTTCGGAACAAGCAAGATGAAGACGGTCAAGTTGTATGCAACAAGGCGCGTCTCGTAGCCCAAGGATATACGAAAGTCGAAGGTATGGACTACGGTGAGACATATGCCCCCGTCGCTAGACTTGAAGCTATTCGCATTCTTCTTGCATATGCTAATCACCATGATATCACGCTTTATCAAATGGACACTAAAAGTGCCTTTTTAAATGGTGAGATTGAAGAAGAGGTCTATGTTAAGCAACCACCTGGTTTTGTGAATCCTAAGAAACCTAATCATGTTTACAAGCTTCGTAAAGCACTTTATGGTCTTAAGCAAGCCCCTCGTGCTTGGTATAAATGTTTAACGAAGTTTCTCATTGAAAAAGGTTTTGAAATTGGTAAAATTGACGCAACCTTATTCACTAAGAGAGTTAATGGTGAATTATTTGTGTGCCAAATCTATGTGGATGATATTATCTTTGGATCTACTAACCCACAATTTAGTGAAAGATTTGGAAGGTTGATGTCCGAGAAGTACGAGATGTCCATGATGTGTGAGCTGAAATTCTTTCTTGGCTTGCAAATCAAGCAAACGAGAGAAGGAACTTTCATCTCTCAAACCAAGTATACCAAGGACTTGATCAAGAAGTTCAACATGCAAGAGTGTAAAGGTATGAAAACTCCCATACCTACTAGTGGACATGTTGATTTTACCAAGGAGGACGAACCGGTTGATCAAAAAGTTTATCGATCTATGATTGGTTCATTGCTATATCTATGTGCCTCCCGTCCCGATATTATGCTTAGTGTTTGCATGTGTGCTTGATATCAAGCTGCACCTAAAGAGTGACATCTTTTGGCCATGAAACGTATTGTGAGATATTTGATACAAACACCAAACTTTGGCATTTGGTATCCCAAGGGATCTTCCTTTAACCTTGTTGGCTATTCCGATTCGGACTATGTCGGTGACAAGGTTGATATAAAATCCACCTCGGGTACATGTCAATTTCTTGGTAGATCTCTTGTATCTTGGTCCTCCAAGAAACAAAACTCGGTATCTCTATCTACTGCCGAAGCTGAGTATATTGCTGCCGAATCATGTTGTGCACAATTACTATGGATGACACAAGCGCTTAAGGATTATGGAATTCATGTTAAAAATGTTCCATTACTTTGTGACAATGAAAGTGCTATTAAAATTGGTCATAATCATGTGCAACATTCTTGAACTAAACATATTCAAGTTAGACATCATTTCATTTGTGATCATGTTGCCAAAGGAGATATTGATCTTAAGCATGTTCGCACCAACAAGCAATTGGCCGATATCTTTACTAAGCCACTTGATGAGAAAACATTTTGTTATTTGAGGAGTGAGTTGAACATCATTGATGCTTCAAACTTGAGCTAGTCTCACTCGATTGCATGCAAGAGCATGAGCTTACTTGATACTTCCATGATACTCTTGACATATTACTCTATTCCATGGAAATATATGCTCCCTTGCGTTGCAACTAACCTTTTGTAGGTACTTGGAAGTACTTCATTCCACAAGATTGCCATCAACTCCAATCATAAGCAATCTTGTCATGACCAAGTATCCACAACCCCTCTTGATGATGGAAGGAAGAAGACAACTCAACCATATCCTTGACATATACTAGATGTGATCATATTTGCTAAATCTCAATTGGTATCATGTCAAATGGATATATATTGTTCTTCCTTGCTTGACTAACCTATGTAGGTGATAAGTGTACTAAAACGAGAAGGATTGCTACCAACTCAAGATGATCTTCATCAACCTCGAGCATCCTCAACAAGTTCACCTACAAGCCACGTCGTCAACATACCTCAAAGGTATGTACTCATATACTTGAAAAAGCTTTACTCCAAGTCATGAGATAAAGCAACTCAAGTGATATGAAAACATTAAAATGCTTAATCAAAAAATGGTAACCCCATTTTGAGCTTAACGATGAGTATGACCTATGATCAAGTATTCTTGCTTGGCTCCTAAGTCAATATACTCTAATATAGGTGACCTAGTCACCTCCCATCATCTAGTTAAGAATCTTGTGTGGTTCATTCTCTATTTGCAAGATTTCTTGGAACCACTCAAATCTTCTCTAGTAGATATCCTTTTGTAAAATCTTTTGCATTTTCTTTGAAAATTTCTTTTGACACTTTGTTGCAAATTTTCCAAATTCATTTGCAAGTTTCTCAAACATTGCCAAGTTTCTGTTTTAGCCTCGGAGCCGCCGATACAAATAACACGGTTCTACCGAATTAGCAGATGAGCTGCAAAACAACATCTTGGTACCACCGACTTGTTTGTCTCGGAGCCACCGATTTGATATCTTCTCCAGTCTGTATTCATGTTAGTGAATCTTTGTTTCCTTAGAGATCCCATTGTGATATTTTCATTTCTTCAATGATCCCTTATTATTAAAAAAATTAGGGGGAGAATTCAATTCAAGGATCCCTAACTCAAAGGAGGAGAAGTTTTACAAGCTCTCAGATCAGCCAAAGCGGAGAAATTATTTTCAATAATTCCCTCAGTTTTCATTTCTATGATCCCTACATTCAATGACCCTTGTTCTCAAGGATCCCTTTTTAATCAATGATCCCTGTGTCTGACCCTGTATATGACCTTTTTGGAAATTGATGCCAAAGGGGGAGAAATACCAAAGCTTCAATGCTAAAGGGGAGATACATGCTTATGCAAAGGGGGAGATATAATCAAGGGGGAGAGGAGAATGTCAAAGCTTATATAGAAAAAGGGAGAATACCAAAGTAGGGGGAGACAAATATGTTTGGGAGAAAAATATGCTTATTTCATTTGACTATTCATGTTAGACTTTTCTCACCTTATCCAATCCCAATATCTACATGCTAAGATTCAGGGGGAGAGGATGATCTACTATTTTCATATCTAAGGGGAGAAAGCTCCAAATGTTCATGGAGACATATCAATCTTAAGGAATAATATCTTCTATATGTTCTCCATATCTTGGTACTATTGAGCTCTATTGCTTTTTGATTGGTAGAATACTCTTGTGTTTCCTAACATTGTTTTCTCAAGTGTGTTTCTACTACTAGAATGCTCAAGAACTCAAGGTAAGTATATGCATCATATCTTTGATCAAGATGATATCTTGCTTTTTGCACATATTGTTTGCAAGAGTGAAGTCTTGAACAAAGATACATCTCATTCATATATATTTAATGCATATAGCCAAGATACACATGACTCATTATATACCTTCTACTATATGTGTGTGTCCATGCATTCCAAAGCAACTATCCATTAAAGGGATTGCACGCATTTAGGGGGAGCAAGTCTAAGTCATGTGTCTCTCAAAGTCTTCATTATATCCATGCATATCTTTATTTGAAGCTTTGATTGTATGTTGTCATCAATTACCAAAAAGGGGGAGATTGAAAGCTAAACATGCTCCCTAGGTGGTTTTGATAATTCATGACAACATACATTATCTCTTGGACTAATATTTTTACCTAGTGTATTTCAGATAAAGTCCATAAAGAGAGATGGGTTGGCAAAAAGGACTGTGGAAATACCCCAAGATGCAAGGAAATGGATTGGCAAAGCTTCAAGCAAGAGGACTCTACATTTTACTTTGTGAGAAATCACTTTGAGTCCATAGGAAAGCCAATACTATTAAAAGGGGGTAAGGTACTGTTGGTGAACAAGATGCTCCACGTGCACAAGAGATAGTCACCAAAAACACCCACAAGCTCTTCCACAAAAGTCTGTCCAAAGTCATATATCCAAAATCGGTGCAACCAACACTTCCCACTCGGTGCCACCGATTCCCAAACTCAGACATACCCATGCCAAACCCTAGCACATCGGTGCAACCAATTCCACTTCGGTGCCACCGAGTTTGGGTTGCCAACTTTCTGTTACCTCAATTCACAAAATCGGTACCACCGAGTTTGTTGGATCGGCATCACCGAGTTGCGCAATCTGACCGTTGGTCACCTAATCGGTACCACCGAGAATTATATATCGGTCTCACCGAGATTCAAAAGTTGTCACCTTTTGGTCACTTCGGTACCACCAAGATTCGCACATCGGTGTCACCGAGTTGGTCACTTTAGGTGTAACGGTTGGATTTTTGGGGATGCCTATATATACCCCTTCACCACCACCCACTCACAAGAGAAGCACTCAGAACTATTCCATACTTGCCCCATCATATTTTCTGAGAGAGAGCCACCTACTCATGTGTTGAGATCAAGCTATTCCACTCCATCCATATGAATCTTGATCTCTAGCCTCCCCAAGATGCTTTCCACCAAATCAATCTCTTCCACCATAGCCAAATCTGTGAGAGAGTGATTGTGTGTTGAGGAGTCTATCATCTTGAAGCACAAGAGCAAGGAGTTCATCGACATTACCGAGCCTATTACCTTTTGGAGGGTGGTGCCTCCTAGATTGGTTAGGTGTCGCTTGGGAGCCTCCTACTTCGTGTTGTGGAGTTGAATCAAGAAGTTTGTACGGGCAAGGAGATCGCGTACTTCGTGAAGATCTACCCATAGTGAGGCTAGTCCTTCGTGGACGGAAGTCGTTATGGAATAGTCAAGGTTGCTACTTTGTGGACCCTTATGGGTGGAGCCCTCCATGGACTCTCGCGACCGTTACCCTCCGTGGGTTGAAGACTCCATAAACGTGGACGTACGATAGCACCACCTATCGGAACCACGGGAAAAATCTTCGTGTCCCTCATGCGTTTGATCTCCCTATCTCAACTCTTTACTTCCATGTGCAATGTCTTTACTTTCTGCTGCCATACTTGTTGACATGCATGTGTAGGGTGTGCTAGACTTGCTATAATTGTTAAAATCTGCCAACCAATTAACTTGGGGAAAGGTTAGATTTTAAATTCCTGCTAGTAGTCTATTCACCCCCCCCCCCCTCTAGACACACACTTCTAGTGATCCCTCAAAAGGATCTTCAAAGGAAGTGCAAAAGACTTTACAAAGAGATATCAACTAGAGAAGATTTGAGTGGTTCCAAGAAATCTTGCAAATAGAGAATGAATCAAACAAGATACATAACTAGATGATGGTCGGTGACTAGGTCACCTATATTAGAGTATATTGACTTAGGAGCCAAGCAAGAATACTTGATCATAGGTCATACTCATCGTTAAGCTTAAAATGGGGTTACCATTTTTCGATTAAACATTTTAATGTTTTCATATCACTTGAGTTGCTTTATCTCATGACTTGGAGTAAAGCCTTTTCAAGGATATGAGTACATACCTTTGAGTGATGTTGATGACGTGGCTTGTAGGCGAACTTGTTGAGGATGCTCGATGTTGATGAGGTTCATCTTGAGTTGGGGGCAATCCTTCTTGTTTTAGTACACTTATCACCTACATAGGTTAGTCATGCAAGGAAGAACAATATATATCCATTTGACATGAGATCAATTGAGAATTAGCAAATATGATCACATCAAATATATATGTCATGGATATGGTTGAGTTGTCTTCTTCCATCATCAAGAGAGGTTGTGGATACTTTGTCATGACAAGATTGCTTATGATTGTAGTTGATGGCAATCTTGTGGAATTAAGTTATTCGAAGTACCTACAAAAGGTTAGATGCAATACAAGGGAGCATAGAATTCCATGGTATAAGTGTTGGAAATATGCCCTAGAGGAAATAATAATTTAGTAATTATCATATTTCCTTGTTCATGATAATCGTTTATTATCCATGCTATAATTGTATTGATTGGAAACTCAAATACATGTGTGGGTACATAGACAACACTGTGTCCCTAGTATGCCTCTAATAGACTAGCTCGTTGATCAAAGATGGTCAAGGTTTCCTAGCCATAGACATGAGATGTCATTTGATAACGGGATCACATCATTAGGAGAATGATGTGATGGACAAGACCCAAACTATGAACGTAGCATATGATCGTGTCAGTTTATTGCTATTGTTTTCTGCATGTCAAGTATCTGTTCCTATGACCATGAGATCATGCAACTCACTGACACCGGAGGAATACCTTGTGTGTATAAAACGTCACAACGTAACTGGGTGACTATAAAGATGCTCTACAGGTATCTTCGAAGGTGTCTGTTGAGCTGGCATGGATCAAGACTGGGATTTGTTACTCCGTATGATGGAGAGGTATCTCAGGGACCACTCGGGAATACAACATCACACTAAGCCTTGCAAGCAATGTGACTAAAGAGTTAGCCACGGGATCTTGTATTACGGAACGAGTAAAGAGACTTGCCGGTAACGAGATTGAACTAGGTATAGAGATACTGACGATAGAATCTCGGGCAAGTAACATACCGAAGAACAAAGGGAACAGCGTACGGGATTAACTGAATCCTTGACATAGAGGTTCAACCGATAGAGATCTTCGTAGAATATGTAGGAACCAATATGGGCATCCAGGTCCCGCTATTGGTTATTGACCGTAGAGGTGTCTCAATCATGTCTACATAGTTCTCGAACCCGCAGGGTCTGCACACTTAACGTTCGGTGACGTTTCGGTATTATTGAGTTATGTATGTTGGTGACCGAAGGTTGTTCGGAGTCCCGGATGAGATCCCCGCACATCATGAGGAGTTCTGGAATGGTCTGGAGGTGAAGATTGATATATAGGAAGCTGGTGTTTGAGTTCCGGAAAAGTTCCGTGACCTGCGAGTGGTGTGACGGAGTGCCGGAAGTGTTCCGGGGGGTCCACCTACTCCGGAGGGCCCCATGGGCTGTGAGAGGGTGCAGACCAGCCCCTGGTGGGCTGGCCGCACCTCCCACCTCAAGGCCCATGCGGCTAGAGGCTAGGGTTGGGCCAAAAGGGTGGGCTAGCCACCAAACTTAGTGGCCAAGCCACCCTGGCCGCCGCCCCACCTCCTTGGCCGCCGGTCACCCTAGGGCGCCCCACCTCCTCCTCTCCTCCTATATATAGTGGAGGGATTGAGAGGGCAGCCAAACTGAAAAGCTACGGCTGCCTCTCTCTCTCCCTCTAGATCTGTTCTCCTCTAGATCTGTTCGGTAAAGCTTAGCGAAGCTCTGCCGGATCAGCTCCACCACCACCGCCACCACGTCGTTGTGCTACCGGAGAACTCATCTACCACTCCACCCTCACTTGCTGGATCAAGGAGGTGGAGATCGTCATCGAGCTGTACGTGTGCTGAACGCGGAGGTGCCGTCCGTTCGGCGCTAGATCGGAACGACCGTGATTGGATCGCGGGACAGATCGTGATTGTATCGCGGGACGGATCGTGATTGGATCGCGGGACGGCTTGCGATTTGGATCGCGAAGACATTCGACTACATCAACCATGTTTCTTAACGCTTCCCGCTTAGCGATCTATAAGGGTATGTAGATCCACTCTCCCTCTCGTAGATGCTCATCACCATGGATAGATCTTGCGTGTGCATAGGAAAATTTTTGTTTCCCATGCAACGTTCGCCAACAATAAGATAACATGTCAAGTGTATCATGGAAGTATCATGTAAGCTCATGCCCTTGCATGCAATCGAGTGAGCTTAGCTCAAGTTTGAAGCATCAATGATGTTCAACTCACTCCTCAAGTACCAAAACACTTTTTCATCAAGTGGCTTAGTAAAGATATCGGCCAATTGCTTGTTCGTGCAAACATGCTTAAGATTAATATCTCCTTTGGCAACATGATCACGAATGAAATGATGTCGAACTTGAATATGCTTAGTTCGAGAATGTTGCACAGGATTATGACTAATCTTAATAGCACTTTCATTGTCACAAAGTAATGGAACATTTTTCACATGAATTCCATAATCCTTAAGCGTTTGTGTCATCCATAGTAATTGTGCACAACATGATCCAGCAGCAATATACTCGGCTTCGGCAGTAGATAGAGATACCGAGTTTTGTTTCTTGGAGGACCAAGGCACAAGAGATCTACCAAGAAATTGACATGTACCCGAGGTGGATTTTCTATCAACCTTGTCACCGGCGTAGTCCGAATCGGAGTAGCCAACAAGGTTAAAAGAAGATCCCTTGGGATACCAAATGCCAAAGTTTGGTGTTTGTATCAAATATCTCACAATACGTTACACGGCCAAAAGATGACACTCTTTAGGTGCAGCTTGATATCTAGCACACATGTAAACACTAATCATAATATCGGGATGGGAGGCACATAGATACAGCAAAGAACCAATCATAGATCGATAAACCTTTTGATCAACCGGTTCATCCTCCTTGGTAAGGTCAACATGTCCACTAGTAGGCATAGGAGTTTTCATACCTTTACACTCTTGCATGTTGAACTTCTTGATCAAGTCCTTAGTATACTTGGTTTGAGAGATGAAAGTTCCTTCTCTCGTTTGCTTGATTTGCAAACCAAGAAAGAATTTCAGCTCACACATCATGGACATCTCATATTTCTCGGACATCAACCTTCCAAATCTTTCACTAAATTGTGGGTTAGTAGATCCAAAGATAATATCATCCACATAGATTTGGCACACAAATAATTCACCATTAACTCTTTTAGTGAATAGGGTTGCGTCTATTTTACCAATTTCAAAACCCTTTTCAATGAGAAATGTCGTTAAGCATTTATACCAAGCACGTGGGGCTTGCTTAAGACCATAAAGAGCTTTACGAAGCTTGTAAACATGATTAGGTTTCTTAGGATTTACAAAACCAGGGGGTTGTTTGACATAGACCTCTTCTTCAATATCACCATTTAAAAAGGCACTTTTAATGTCCATTTGATAAAGCGTGATATCATGGTGATTAGCATAAGCAAGAAGAATGTGAATAGCTTCAAGTCTAGCGACGGTGGCATAGATCTCTCCGTAGTCCATACCTTCGACTTGCGTATATCCTTGGGCTACGAGACGCGCCTTGTTGCGTACAACTTGACCGTCTTCATCTTGCTTGTTCCGAAACATCCATTTGGTTCCGATGATGTTGTGCTCATCCTTGGGCTTCTCCACGAGTGTCCACACTTCGTTCCTCTCGAAGTTGTGAAGCTCTTCATGCATTGTGTTCACCCAATCCGGGTCTTCAAGAGCTTGTTCTACCTTCAAGGGTTCAATGCTAGAGATGAAAGAATAATGCTCACAAAAATTAGCTAAGCGAGTTTTAGAGCGAGTGATTCTCCCGGTTTGTATGTCACCAAAGATTTGGTTTAGAGGATGGATTTTGGTCACTCTTGCTCGAACTCGAGGTAGCTTCAGCTTGTTGGATTGTGGAGCTTCTTCATCGTCATCATCTCCTTCATCTTCGTTGTTGTTGAAGGTGTCGTTTCCTTGAGGTGGTGGTGAAGGAGGTTGTGTTGGATCTTCATGATGTACTTCCTCCTCTTCATCTTGTCGCGTACCGCTTGTGGATGCCTCCATGTCGTGTTGAGGATCACCTTGACGTGAAGTAGGGGCTTCCACTTGAGTTGACGAAGTACTTTCCTTCACCTAAATGGGACGAATCTTGCCGATGGACAAGTCTTGGATAGCTTCCGAAGGATCCTTATCTCCTACATCATTTGGCAATTGTTCGACTTGTGAACCATTAGATTCATCAAACTTCACATCTACCGTCTCTTCAAATTTTCGAGTGAAGTTGTTGTAGATACGGTAAGTGTGAGAGTTCGATCCGTAACCGAGTAGGAAACCTTCATGAGATTTGGGAGCAAATTTAGTACGACGATGCTTATCAAGAATGTAGCACTTTGAGCCGAATACCCGAAAGTATCCAACTTGGGGTTTGTTACCGGTGAGTAGCTCGTATGCCGTTTTACCGAGAATCTTGTG